>OY735228.1:11059827-11512327 GCA_963457665.1 Thysanoteuthis rhombus | reverse complement strand
CGTTTTGGGGTTTCTTAGATCTGACAGTAGCGCCACCTACTGATGCTTACCGACTTCAAAAGGGTTACATCTTTGAGCGAAATCATTCATCTGCTTTCGCCGTCGATAGCTTTCTGTTTGGTTCCACTAGCAAGAAACGAGGATTTATAATGGTGCACTTTGGGGAAAAACGTCGACAGTTTGTGGTTTTCGAAATCCATCAACACACTGAAAACCTGTGATGACTTATTTCTATTATAATCATAAAAACAGCATAAAAACTCTATAGGATTCTTAACCAATGCTCCCTCCTAGTTTTCTATGACCTTCACAGGGTCAAAAACCATGTGAGCAACTAAAAAAAGTGAAGAGAATATTCTTGCTTTTACTTAAATTTCAAACAAAAAATCAATGATCATTGATTTTGTCCTAAGTTTATGAAACAAAGGTCAGTTACATATTACAGAAGATAACAAAAAGTGAATGATAAAAGGAACGATTTATTTTGTGTATACATTTTTATATATTTATTCATACATTATTATTTAATCCTAAACCGTGCGCGATGCAAGTTTTTTTTGTACGCAACCTCGGTGCCTATAGGGAACACTTGTCTGCATATATTTTCTAAGAACATTAAAGGGTCAGTAGGACAGGGGCATCAACAATCGATGAACATATCAACAATGGAATGAATCTTTAACAATTGAAATAACTTTAATGAATCTAACAAAAAAATCTCTCCGTTACCGAGGTAGTTAGATTGGGCTGCAAGGGAAATAACCAGAACTTCATCTGACACTTACACAACACAGGCATTGAAAAAGCATCGAATTAGGAAATCGAGCAAGTCCGGGAGCAGACATTCAATGCCAGCTTCTTTGGGGATCTGGTACCACAGTTTGGTATGCTATAATGAATGTCCAGGTATTTACTTGTCCGTCGAATTACACGTTGCTAATTCCACACGTCACATATCTGAATTTAACGTTGGAAAATATTCCACTCGTAGAGGCGTATAAGATGTTTTCTATTGTAAATCCCATTTAAAACAGTGATATAAAAATATTCACATTAAACAAACATGTCCAGAATCTTTGTTTCATTACCTTGGAACAAGAAAACAGAGCTTACGTTTAAATTATCGTAAATGGCCTGGTGATTCATTCTAACCTATGAATGCATATATTATTGATAGATAAATCTATGCCTTAGCGCAAGATCCATTATCTTTCCATACATAGGGGGAGGGGCAACAACAACAAAGATAGATAGATAGGTCTCCTTCAGGGCAGTACATTTCAAGTTTACTTTAAAGTTTCTGCTTTCACAAAATGCATTGAATCATCATCATCATCAGTCTTTTAACGTCCGTCGTTGGACATAGACCTTCCCCTGGATTCGCCACAATTCCCTATCGTGGGCATCGCAGAGCCAGTATTTCCTGAATTTGTCAAGTTCATCTCTCCATCTTGTGTTCTGTCGGCCTCAGTTTCTTACGTGATTTCTGGGGATCCATGTTGTGAGACGTGATGTCCATCGGTTATCTTTCATTTTGCAACATGGCCTGCCCAAGTCTCCCTAAAATCGCGTCAGGATAAAAAGAACAAGTTGGAATACAAATGGACCATTTTAGACATAGATGTTACTTCCTGTACTCAGTGGTTCCAATTCAGATGTTGCCGGGTTATGTCTCTTACACAGTGGTACCAATTTAAATGTTACAGTGTTACGTCTCTTACTCAGTGATGTCTATTTAGATGCGTTTAGTCGTCAGAGATTGCAGATTTTTAATAAGATAATATTTTTAATGAATTAAGTGATATCTTATTAAATCTTGATGTTGAAGATTGCAGTCACATTTGATTTATTAATATGGAATGTATTTCTTAGATTTTAGATGTACATTCGGATTATATAGATGTTTAAGTGTCTTAGGATGTTTTTTGTAAACTTGAAAATAAAGTTGGCAACACTGCCCTTGCTACATCTTCACACAAGAGAAGAATAGATGCACACGTACCGTCTACTTCATAGATAAAAAATATGGCGGCGGCCACTGGATATTGGTTCGAATGAACTTATGTATGCAAATGAATCATCCGATAAGTGTCGAACGATAAATCGTTCCGTCTTGAAGCAATGACCCTCTTTCTTTTTGTTTTTTGTTTTGTTTTGTTTTTTATGGTTGCGACCTACATTGTTTGTGCTCTCCAGAATAAAAACGGTGTTCGCGTGAGAAAGACCAACATGCAACACCTGCACGGCGTTTGGATTGGCATTCAAGTGACCTCAGCTTGGTGGACGCAACGAAGGATATTGTCTGGCGACAACATCACGAGACTTTACGTGATTGCTCATGTGGCGTGCGGTCGCCTTGGTCACCTGTGCATCACAAACTGTCTGTAACCCTTCAGAAGAGGAGGAAAGAATTTTAGATGCACTAGAATCAATAGTACCTTCGACCGTCACTGACTGACAGGATGACATAATTTGCCGATTCAGCTCTTTTTTATGCATCTATCTACGATGAGTCACTGACTGATTAACAAAACGAAAACAAATTTTGAAGGGAAGGGTTTTTCAAAGAGAGGAGCTTTAAAAGGAATGGACTTTCGAATGAGGGGGCTCTTAAAGGAAGAGAGCTTATAAAGAAAGGGTCTTTTTAATGACTCCGTGTGATTGAAAGAGCGCATCTATGGTCTGATGTTCTGGCTTTGCAAACATCACAGAATCCATTTGAATCATTTATTGATCATGAAATTCACAATGTGCCTATAGGCATCAAGATATGAGCGTTTTTTGTCTTCAAATGAGCGTTATATCTCTTCGTTCAATTTGCTGGAGCCAACCTAAAAGTCGTCTTGAAACCAAATTATCCAGTGACAGGTAGAAAGCAAGTAAATTGCCATGCTTTATGCTCTTCTTCTCTTCCTATCTATCTCTCTTTTATTCGCTCCCTATCTCCTGCATCCCTCTCCCCCTCCCTCTTTCTTATTTCTCTCTATATATTTTTCTTTTCCTCACACTATTCCTAAATTGTTTATTGTTGGGCATCAAGCCTCTTCATACATCATCTACTCATATAAGCACTACTGTCTGTTACTCCGTAACGCTAAAATGGTCACACTATATTTAAGTTCATATTCAAGTGTTTAGAACAACTGAAACTTTCCTCTTTTGCACACATTAAAAGAAAATCTTTAACGATACTTGGCATCTGATTCCATATGGTCTAGTGTTTTGGAATCCTGGCTTTCAAACAGGTGATCCATGTTCGATTTGCGTGGTAGGAAGCCTTTTATACATTAATTCTTATAATCAAATGAAACTGGGAAGAAATATGAGAAATTCATTCCCTGCATATTGCTGCAATTCCTCTGTGGTCTATTGGTTTGTATTATTGACACTCGCCAACGTTGCCCGTGTTCGCTTCCCAGTGTGGGGGGGTTACTATGCATTTATTCTTATAATTGTATGAAACTGGGAATAAATTATGAGAAATTCATTAACGGCACATTGGAGTGGATCCCGTATGTTCTTGTGGTGAGGATTTCTGGCTTTCGTTCCAGCTTCCCAATTTCGATTGCTGGTGTGAAAAGTTTTTTGTGCATTTACACTCATGATTGAATGAAACAGGAAAGAAATTTGCTGCCAGCCTGAAAGTCATCTTGAAACTAAATTAGTCAGAAACAGGTAAAAAGAGAGTGAATTGCCATGCCATACACCCTTTCTCTCTCCCTGTCTACCTCTCTTTTATTCGCTCTCTATCTCATGCCTACTTCTCCCCCTCCCTCTTTTCTTAAAGAAAACTGGAAAGAAAATCATTAAAAAATTCATTAAAAGCATGTTGCAATTGATCCAATATGTTTTCGTGGTTTGAATTTCTGACTTTCACCAAACGGTTTCGATTCCCGGTGTAGGAAGGTTTTTGTACATTTCCGCCTATAATTGAATGAAACTAGGTTTAAATTATGATAAATTCATTAACAGCATGTTGAAACGGATGTTCTTGTGGTTAGGATTCTTGTCATTAACTGACGCTGTCCGGGTTCGATTCTTTTTGGGGGGAAAGTTTCTGTATATTCACCCTTATAATTGAATGAAACTAGAAAAAAATTACGAGGAATTCATTAAGTACTTATTGCGTCCGACCCCATATGGTCTAATGGTTAGGATTCCTGGCTTTCGTTCAGTTTTCCCAGTTTCGATTCCTGGTGTGGAATGTTTGTTTTGTTGTTGTTTTTTGTTTTTTTTTTGTTTTTGTTTTTTTGCACATTTACGCTTATAATTGAATGAAACTGATGAGAAATTCATTAACGGCACTTCCATCGAGCCAGTCCGGTGTCAACTCCCGATGTGGTGAGTTTTTCATACATTTACGCTTATAATTGATTGAAACAGGAAAGAGGTTATGACAAATTCAATAACTGCATAGTGCAGCTGATCCCAGATGGTCTAGTGGTTAGGACGTCAGGCTTTTACCCGGCGAGTTGTGGGAAGGTTGTTGTACATTTCTACTTATGATTGAATGAAACTACAAAGATATTACGAGGCATTCATTGGCGGCACGTGGTAGCAGTTCCAATATGGTCTAGTGGTAAGGATTCCTTGCTTTCACATCAGGCAGTCCATATTCTATTCCCGGTATGGGAAGGTTTTTGTACATTTACTTATAAAATTGGTTGAAACTGAGGAGAAATTCGTGAACGGCATTTTCACCCAGCTGGCCCTGGATCAATTCCCAATGTGGGGAGGCTTCTGTATGTTTATCCTAATAATTGAATGAAAATGGAAAGAAATTATTGACCGATTCATTAACGGCACTTTCACCAAGCCGGCCCGGGGTCGATTGCCGGTGTTCAGAGGTTTTTATACATTTACCCTTTATGAAACTGGGAAGACATTATTAAAAATTCATCAAGTGGGCTATGCATCTGATCTGATGTGGTCTGGTGGTTAGGATTCCTGGCTTTCACATAGGTGTCCTGGGCTTGGTTCCTGATGTGGGAGGGTTTTTGTACATTTGCACTTGTAATTGAATGAAACTGGAAAGAAATTATGAGATATTCATTAAGTGCTTACTGCGTCTGACCTTATATGGTCCAGTGTTCAGGAATTCTGGCTCCCGTTCAGGCTATCCAGTTTCGATTTCTGACGTGGGAAGTTTTTTTGTGCATTTACACTTATAATTGAATGAAACAGGAAAGAAATTTGCTGCCAGCCTGAAAGTCATCTTGAAACTAAATTAGTCAGAGATGGGTAGAAAGAGAGTAAATTGCCATGCCTTACTCCCTTTCTCTTTCCCTTTCTAACTCTCTTTTATTTGCTCTCTATCTCATGCATACCTCTCCCCCACCCTCTTTCTTATTTCTCTGTCTATTTCTCTGTCTCGACCACTATAATTGTTTGCCGCTGGACATCAAGCCTCTGGATAAATCATCTATTCATTTAAGCAACAGTGTCTGTTGCTCTGTAACGTTAAAATATTCACACTACATTTCGGTTCATATTCAAGTATTAATAACAGTTAAAATTTTCTTCTTTTCCGTTCATTATCTCGAATACGTATGGATGAAAGGGTGTTCGAGGAAAAATTGCGTACTTAGAGCAGGTTTTATACTGTTTTGAAAATCTCTGGTCAGATTTGAGTAGTGAAAGAAACCCTGCGTGATGAATACATCACCGTAGATGAGGGGATTGGTCTCAGTTGGTATTTAGTTGTAAAGTGACACACCCCTGATTAATATATCGCTATCTATTGCTGTAAGTAACAAGTATGTAGAACAAATATTTATATCATATTTTGACCCTACAAGTTATTCATGAGTTATTTATTATAGCTGAAATAGCTCAAATCCAAATCCAAATCTTTGAGTAGCAAATAAGTAATTATATTTGTTAGTTAGTTGAAATTGATATAATGGGTTTTGGTCGAAAATTGGCTTTGAACACGTGAATTGCAGTTCTCCCATTTAAACAAACTGTTTTATTAAACATGTTTGTAATGTTATCTGAACACTAAAAAAAATTGCACCCCCATCGAAACAAATGCAGAAAATGTAATATAAATGGATGATTGTTTCAACTTTCTTTGTTTATTGATGTAAATTAAAGAAAAACTTGCTATAATAATAACGATAGCCGTTTTTAACATCCATAATTTGAAATTCTAAACATTACTTTGTGTTAAGCTCTTCAATAGTGTTTTTGTAATTCCAAAATCACGGATATCTTTAGAATTTATCGTCTAAAAGTAACTTGAGTGAAATATCTAAAGGCTGTAATTAGATTGGGTCTAATTTTATACACGCAAAAGATTAATTTGTCTTACGTATACAAAATATGAAAAGAGTTTCAAGTCTATAGACTTGTGATTTACAGCAATAGATGAGGATGTATTAAATATGAAGGGTCAATTCATCATTAAATATCAATAAAAAAACCGACCTGCTATTCATGTTCCGAGATATCTGACATACTAATAAGCATTTAGCATGGAATGACAGACATAGATGATCATTACAATGGAAGACTGATCACTGTCTTTACTGAGACCACAATTTATGCACGGAAAATCAGAAAATGGCATAAATTATAATGCCAAATGTACAAAAAACTGTCCCACGCCTGGAATCGAACCCGGGATGCGTAGGTGAAAGGCAGCAATTATAAGCACTAGACCATATATAATCAGCAGGAAGTGATCTTTAATCAATTTCTCATTATTGTTTTCCAGTTTCATTCAATTATAAGTGTGACTGTACAAAAACACTTCCCACAACAGTTAACGAACACAAGACCTCTGAGTGGAACCCACGAATCCTAACTCAACATCAGTCTTTTATCATCCGTCGTTGGACATAGACTTTCCCCAGGATCCACCACAATTCTCTATCATGGGCGTTGCAGAGCCAGTATCGTCTAAATTTGTGTAGTTCACCTCTCCATCCATTTTTGTCGGCTCCGGTTTCGCATGTGATCTCTGGGGATCCATGTTGTGAGTCATTACGTCCATCGGTTGTCTGCCATTCTTGCAACATAGCCTACCCATAAAAAAAGAATTGTATTTTCTCTCTGGATTCATTCAATTTTAAGAGTGAATGTACAAAAACCTTCCCAAAAATGGAATCGAACCGAAGCCGCCTTGGTGAAAGCCAAAAATGCTAACCCCTGGACTATATGGATCAGCTACCATGCACCCTTAACAACTTTCTCGTAATTTATTCCCAGTTTCATTCATTAAGCCACAATATACAACAACCCTCCCACACCGAGAATCGAACCCGCTGGGTGAAAACTAAGAATCTTAACCACGAGAACATTCGGGATCAGTTGCAATATGCTGTTAATGAATTTCTCATAATTTCTTTCCAGTTTCATTCAATTATAAGTTTAAATGGAAAAAAAATACTTCTACACCAGGAATCAAACCAGGACCGCCTGGACGAAAGCCAAGAATCCTACGCACTGAACGACATGGGATCAGCTGCATTGTTCCGTTAATGAATTCCTCATAATTTCTTCCCAGTTTCATTCAATTATAAGTGTCAATGTACAAATAACTTTTCAAACCAGAAATCGAAACCTGGTTTTCACCAACGCAGCCGAGCTTCGATTCCTGATTGTACGTTTACTCTTTTAATTGAATAAAACTAAAGGAGACATTCATCCGAAACCCCACATAGTTTAGTGGTTAGGATTGCTGGCTTTCATCCAGGTGGCCTCGGTTCGCCCAGTTCGTTTATAAAAGTTGATGGTAAGTGCAAAGGCTAGATGCCCAACGGTAAACAATTTAAGAATAGTGGGAGAGGGAGAGAGAGAGGGGGTGCGGAAGATAGGGAAATAATACAAGAGAGGGCGTAAGGCATGGCAATTTATTTGCTTTCTACCTGTCTCTAAATACCTGTTCTTTCAAGCTGGCACCAGTAAATTTCTTCCCAGTTTCATTCAATTATAGGTGTAAATGTGCAAAAAAAACTTTCCATCCCAGAAATCGAAACTGGACAGGCTGGGCGAAAGCCAGGAATTCTACCCACTGGACCATATGGGATCAGATGCCAGTTCCTGTTAATGCTTCTCTCATAATTTCTTTCTGGTTCCTTTCTATTGTAAGTGTAAATGTAGAAAAATCTTATCATAATGGGGATTGCACCCGGGTCGGATGTGTAAAAGTCAGGAATCCTAACCACTAGACTATCCCATCGACCAGCTGCCACGCGCTGTTAACGATTTTCTCGCGATTTTTTTCCAGTTTCATTCAATTATATGAGTGAATGTGCAAATCAAGTTCCCACACCGGGCCGTCTGGGTCAGTGTCAAGAATCCTGACTACTTGAACATACAGGACCTACTGCAATGTGTCGTTGATGAATTTCTCATCATTTCTTTCCAGTTCCATTCAATTATAAGCGTTAATGTACAAAAACCTTCCTACAACGGGAATAGAACCTGGGCTGACTGGGTGAAAACTAGGAATCCTTACCATTAAACCGTATGAGAACTGTTGCAATGGTCTGATAATTAAATTTCCTCCGGTTTCATTCAATTATAACAGAAAAATACAAAACCTCCCCAACCGGGAATCAAACCCGGGCCGCCTAAGCGAAAGTCAGTAAGCTCAAGGTTTTCTTCAACAGAAGCATGGAAACCATTTTACTGTGGCCTTTGCCCGGAGACGGATACATTTTTTTCTGATGATCAATGTAGCTGGTACAAACGGAGAAAAATACTATCTGCAGGGATATTTTGATATCCGTGCATGTCCTACATATCCACACACGTACCTCAGGCCTTGTAACTTCCTAATTGGTATTAAAGGAAAAAAAGAATCTACACCTATTGATGATATCAAGCACAAGAAGATTTTCAAATATAATAATAGAGGCTGTTATTAGTACTTTTCCTTTTGACTACTGTCCTCATTTAGGTTCTTTAGAATACAATGGTTCAACTGGCATGCCCTACTGCCTCCAGTTGCCAGTCTTATTCGGTGACCTCGGCGGAATTTCAAACCGAACACTTTACTTTCAGAAGTATACCAATCTCTGTTACCTTCTTATTTTTGTGATGATTTGTTTATGAATTTCATTTATTAGACCGGGTATTATAATCCACTGTAAGCAATTATTGTTCAATAAATTGATTTTTTTAATTAGTTACCTTTTTTCTTTTAAATATAATCCACCAAGAGGGGACTGTTTTCCTAAATTACCAACATTATACAAGAGATTTCCAAAAGTGATACGCAATAGATCTATCCATGTTTATTTTACCGCACTCGATGTTGAAAAACAAAGTTGAGAAGCTACATTTTAAACAATAATCCTGATTGTTAGTCAGAGTGTGATAATTGGGAAATTAGTTTTGTAAGATATTAGTAAGTGCTATCCTAACTGGGTATCATCAAAATCTCCAGGGCCTCGTTGTTGACCAAGCTGAGCAAATCTATTTCTACAGAGTTTTACTGAAATGGAATACCGACATAAGCAAACAGTGCCCGTTGATAGAATAGAATGTTCAGTTTGATGATCCATAGGTCACCGTACAAAGCGGACATAAGTAAGCCATGATGACCAAAACGTTGGGCTCAAAACAACAATGAGGACATTTAAAGAAATTCCTGTAATAAACAATGAAAAAATTTTTCAATTATTCTTAAATGAGGATTTTATTGAAACTTCATCTTTAATCTTCCATTAGTGACTTGTTATCACCTAAATCCCCACCCCAAAAAGTGTTCCCTTTTTTAAAGATATTTGTATATGAAAATGAGAAAAGGCATTTCCTGGGTCTCCTTGCTCTACCATTAAAGAATAACTTGAATTGCACACAGAACACCTCATTCAAAAAAGTAGGTACATTATTACGCCATGACACTGTAAAAATAATGAGTCTATTTGCTTCATGTAATCAATCGATATTGTTCATTGATCTTAGTGAGCAATGAAATAGAAAACTTGCCCGTATGATTTGAACTGAGAGTGATTTCAACTTTTACAAAAGTATTCACTGAAGCTACAAAATATCTTTAAGAAAAAGAAATGATATTTGGAAACAATAAAAAAAATTATAGTAAATGTGAGTGGAACAATCTGATCCAATTTTGGTCGGATTAAAAGAAGATTGGACTACAGGATTTATACCTGTAGAATGGATTGATAGAAACAAACAAATAGTGAATGTTGATAAAATCCTCGGGGTAATAATATTTATGATCCAGTGTGTAAACGGCTCAAAGATTGATACCTGTGTATATTGAATGTGGAATTTTGGTTAGATTAGAGGAGGTCGGACAATAAAATCTGAAAGTGATTTCAACTTTTACAAAATTACTCACCAACGGATATTACAAAAAATCATACATATAGTTATATAATTAGCTGAATTGTAATTCGCAAATGTTTGAATGTGCTACAGAGATTCACGAATTCATAAAGAAGAGAAGATGGTGTTCTTTTTTCAAGCAATCGAGAGGAAATCGCTCTTAGTGTTTAGACGAAGGTTTTGTCAATAAATTCTTTATAAATTATAAAAGTGGCAGAATATTTTGTATATTTGACAGAAGTTCTATTTCCAATAGAATGTCAAGTAGATTATTTCCATAAAAACATGTTTTAGTTTTTAGTTTCCTACGGACCCAGTGGAATATCACGTATTAAAAATATAAATACACCCTGTCAAAATTGATTTTAAGTAAAATTGAAAGCTGAAAAAATCCTAATACTCGCATACAAGCATCCAACAGATGTGTAAAAACTTTAAAACTCATCGAATTTAGAAAAGTGGAATTTTTCTGCGTTCAATTTTCTTTTAAACAAGTCAGAGCGAAAATCGAAGTGAAGTGCGTACTAAGAAAATGCTAGCTGATCGAACTCAGGTCATTTGGGTGAAATCCAATGAATCTTAACCACTAGACCATATGGGACCAGTTGCAATCTCACTTTAATGAAATTTTATTCAAATGTTTATAATTTTACTTTACATACACTGCCTAGTATAAATGTATAGAAATTCTCTATTTTTTTCTCGTGTTATCTACTGCCTCTGATAATGTGTTCGGACATTTTTAAACCAATGTCCCTGCATTGATATGTACATTCTGTTTCGTAATATTTAGTAGTCAGCACCGCCCATTTTTCTTAGATAATAATCTTATCACCAATGATATAGTCACAGTAACACAAAAATATTTGTATTATCCCCAAAACCTCTTTCGTTGAAACTCAACACAGATTTTGTTGCAGAGAACACAGACAGCACTAAGTTGATTTGCAAGTGACAGACATATAGTAATTTTTATTGCTGGTTCAATTTTGTAAGCGAAAAATGATGTGTCTATGAACGCAACCAATCTATACTTTTATTCTGCCTGTCCCTACTTGTGTTCAAATGTTACGTTCTCAGTGGTAACTCGGGGGAGAGTTCAGGTAGTTTAATAAAAGGTATGAGGAGAAAATGGAGAAAAGAAAGTTTGGTAGTCTGATTAAAGAGTAGGAAAAAAAGGACAAAAAAAGAAATTTTGGTAGTTTGTAAGAGAGTATTAGGGCTAGGGAAGAAAGGAAAGTTATGTATTATACTGAGTGGTTTGTAATATTTTCGCATATGAAACTAATCCTTTTTTATCAACATTTAGATAAATTCATGGATGGGCAGCGAAGATTGGAAAGGATACGAGAAAGAATGAGAAGATACAGACAAATGGTGAGACGAGAGCTGAGGGATGATAGATTGGATAATCTTAGTTTCCATAGGTTCAGCAAGTTTCCATAATTCGAGCTAGAAACGGTCGGACATAACCAATTGTATTGAATATAAAGGTTAAAAAAATAACAAAGAAACGAATCGATCAGTTAAATTCTGGAATCAACCTCGTCAGGCCTAAACAACACGAGTCTGATTTTGAATGGCACAATTTTTCCAAGTTTTCTTGGGTAAACAAATCTTACAATGAAGCCAAAATGGCTGCCATTCTATTGTTACCCAAACCCAAAGACGGGGGTTAGTAATTGTTACGAAAGAAGAATAGCTGCAAAATGTAAATGCAAATGATATTTGTAGTAAGACTCTATTGTATTTACTTTCCTTGTGACGGGGACAGATGTTAGCAAAAAGAGTCGAAAAAAATTGTTGTTATGCATTCTCGACATAATTGGTACAAGGCGACATAGAGTTATGAGAAAATGTGTGATCACGACCTGTGCGCATGCGCTAAGATTTTCCAGTTTCCAATTCAGATCTTGAGAATAGAGAAATTTAGTGTCCGTCAGTGTTTTGTGTGGTTTTTGAGTTGGTGTGTGTAAGAATGTCTGTCTGAACGTAGCTAAATTGTGTGTGAAATATTTGTACATTCAGACCCAGAGCCAGGTAGGTCCACATGGTCCTGCGCCCACATTCAATTCGGACAAAACACAATTTAATTTTTTTCCAATATCTAGATAAAGAAATGTCCGAATTATTTAGAAAAAAAACAAAACAAATAATCCCACGTACATAAATTAACCTTAAAACAAAAAATACGATTTTGTTTTCCATTTAATATATTGTCTTCCGTCTTATTGAACAATCGTATTCATTAAAGATGGCGAAGGATTCTATCCTTCTTCTTTCATGCATGTGTATGTTTCTTTGTTCATTTATTCGTGTGTGTGTTCCAGCACTCCAGGCCATACCGTTTGGTCTTCAAACTTGAAAATTGGCATCAGTGCTCCCCTAGATCATTTCTAAAAATGTTTTCCGTTTTTTTTTAATTTTTAGGGGGAAAAGTTCTTTTGACTTCAGGGGGGTTCTTAGTTTGACGGGTTTATTAGTAACATCTAAATTATCCAGAATCTAGATATTTCTAGATGTTTTCTTCTCTACTTTAGATGTTTTCCAGTGGAAAAAACCATTGATGTCATAAATAGAATTTACTCTGACCATATTAATTTTTCGATGGATTTTTTTTACATGACTTCAAAATTTGACGATATGGTTGTTCAATTATTTACTGTGGTGGCGGTTTCGCTATAAATTTGGTATTTATTGGTTCCGTGGTATATTTCTTTGATTGCCTACTCAACTCTTTTGTAAATTCTAGAGCTAAAAAACAGCGACTCGAATGAAAGAGAAAAAGGCTGAATCACCCGTCGCTTTCCTCTTTCTGATATTTGGAATTTATTCTATTTTCTTTCACGTTTTTGTTTGTGAAAATTCTTTTTACCAATTGGATCTTACACTACTCAAACTCCTGGATCCGTCCTTAATATCTGTGTGTGTTAGTGTGTTTTTGTATTCTTAGTCGACCGTATGTAATCTACTTGAAGTTCAGGAAACCAGGGAAGACATAGAAAGGGGTTCATCTTATTGATACAATTACAGATTATATTGTACATAGGAAGGCCTAAATTTTCAATCACTTTATTCTAGTGACTAAATTAAACAAGATTCGCCATCAGAGTCAATAACTGAACAACCGTAGCGACAAAATTTGAAGTCATGTGAAAAATTCCAACGAAGAATAAATATGGTCATGATAAATTCTGTTTGTGACATCACTGGTGTTTTCCACTGAAAAACATCTAAAATAGACTAAAAAAATCAGAAAACATCTAGAAACATCTGGATTCTGGAGAAGGTAGATGTTTTTAATAAACCCGTCAAAGTAAGACCTAAAAAGATAAACGCTTAAAAAAAATAGTATTTTTAGGCGGGGGCGAGTTAATTACTGATACTGTCGACAAAATGATGTGACTAGGGGTGCTGGAACACAGAAACACATAAACAAACACACAAACACTCGTACATATAAAAAAAAGCGGGACAGAAACCTTCGTCACTTTTGGTGGCTACGATCTTTCAATATTATTCATTCATATAAATGCATTAATTTTAAATGTTCTTATTTCCGTTGACAAATTTAAAGAAATTGTACTCTCATATGAATACATAATTTTCTAAATGCATTACCACCAAATCTGTTACGCCACATAAATTATTGTAGGTATTCTTCTAATAAGTTACGCTTAGAGGCACACATCTCCTTCATTCTGGACTTCTGCTTGTTCCAATATGACTCGATAGTCTGTGTATACATTCCATGCGATGGACTAACGAAATTCATTGAATGATTAACGGTTTTGTTTTGAGGTCCGATGCCTTGATTCATTTCCCTCATAGCTCATCCCCTCCTAAACCAGTCTAAGGGGAATAAGTTCAAATGATTTTTCAAGCGCCTAGTGACAATATAATTCACCATCCTTTGCTCGGGAACAGGGTAGTCATTTGGTATTCTTCAAAATCAAACCTGAGCAAATTTGGCACTGAACAAAGCTATTTGGTTCCGAGAAAAAAGAGAAATTTACTGAAGATAACAATCTCTTACACACGAATGATAGGGTACGACTTTAATATTCATGAACGCTGGGTAGAAAACACTTATTTTAATCTATTTTCCTGCAAGCTTAGTCCGATAATAGATTTCAAGTTATTTGATTTTTTGGTACTGAAGCTACTTGATTTGGTCCAAAGAAGACCATACAGGTTGGGTCCTAAGATCATAGAAATTCGGTCTCAAGAAGACCACACAGGTTTGGTCCCAAGACCATATAAATTTTGATTTTATGCTGCAAGATATCTGGCATGCGAAAGTAGATTGCCAATCAAGGTACCTGTGTTGACATGTTCAGAAGCGTATGTAAAACTGCATAATTGCTTTGCGTGTATTCGTAAGAGAGGTGCATATGTTTTGGTTGGGGTGTAAATCCATGTTTATGTGTGAACGCTACCTTGATTTTACGCCGAATTGATTTACGCCGATTGACAAAAATGACAATTTTTTAAAATTTGCCAAAGTTTTTCTCTTCTTTTTTGGTAATTCTGGTAATATTTTCATAATTGAGTTATTATTCATTTATTCTATGCATAAAGATACAAATAAATATCGTATTTGTAAGTAAAAACTTATATTGATATATAATGGATATATTTTGCGCAGATTTCGTTTAGGTCACCTCCTCTAGGAACGCATACCCGGTGTAAAATCAGAGTGCTTGTATATATGTGACTGTGTATATATCAAGTGTGCGTGTACATGTGTACTGAATGTGGATATGTGTACAGGGGGTTATTTCTCCCTCTCTCCCCCCCCCCTCTTTCTCTCTCTCTGTTCGTGAGTGTGCGTATGTATGTATTAGAGTTTGTGTGAGGAAGGGTGAGTAAGGTTTTTGTGTGTGGTGTGTATGCGTGTGTGTGTGAGCGCGCGCGTGTTTGTGTATCTAAAAATTTAGTTCATCCGGGCACATGTTGCTGTAGTTTCTGCTTGTGCACGTTGTCATGCCAACCCTGACGTCACTGGCGTCCAGGTCATAGACTCTGTGAAAAAGCTTGTCGTTTTTGTTTACTCTTCCATCTTTTGCATTTAAAACATTTTTACCAACTTTGACAGTTATTATGCAGTCATTATTTTCTTTTTAAGATTCACACATACACACACATACTTTCTCTTCCCCCTCTCTCCCTCACTCTATCTATCTGTCCATATCTATCAGTATACATATATATATATGTGTGTGTGTGTGTGTGTGTGTGTGTTTCTTTACATATATCAATGCATCTATCTATGTCTTCTGATATCTATATATCTATATACCTACCCCTGTTTCTTTACATGTACCAATGCATCTATCTGTCTGTTCATATCCATCCATCTATCCATCTCTATTCATATCTATCTATCTATCTCTATTCATTTCTATCTATCTATCTATCTATCTCTATTCATATCTATCTATCTATCTATCTATCTCTATTCATATATCTCTATCTATCTCAGTCTGTTCATATGTATCTACCTATCTCTGTTCATATCTATCTATTTGGCACAAGGGTACGATTTTCGAGTACACGGTGAGAATCAAACTCTCTGCACTGGCAATAGCCAACGAAACTTGCTTGTTAACTGCCCTTCTATGCCAGGGGAATTATTTCATATGAGGAATTTCATGCCCATGCATACATTCTTGATTTGGAATCAAGAGACATGCAGAAAAACCATGTCGCGTACAAACGAGATTTCTTTATTTGATTTTAACGTTCTGCTAGTTCATAACTAGCTTCATCATTTTTCTGAAAAGTCAGTTATGAACTAGAGAAACGTCAAAAATGAAAGAAATCTCATTTGCATACGACATGCTAATTGGTTGTAGCCAAATCACTGGTTCTCGTAAGATCACCGAAGCTAAGCAACGTGGTCAGTCAGGTCAGTAACTGGATGGGTAACCATTTAGGAATACAAGGTGCAAGAAGTAGAACGAAGCTTCAACAGGCTTGACAAGCCGAATACATGAAGTAGCGGAAAACTGAATCAGCGAGTCTAGTTCAAATTCCGGCTGAGTCTGATCGTTAAAAGAACATAAATCCACTTCACTCTTCAGTCTGTTTCATCATTCGTTATCTTGACGAAAAATCCCGTCATTGACAAGTCAAAATGTCAAAAAAAGAGTACGTGAATATTTGGATAAACCGCTATTCTATATAACATTACATGCCTAGGTAGCAGCAGCAGCAGCAGCAAAAGACTCTTATACACATCGTCTACTTTGACAAGGCAAAATCGATATCATTATTTGATTTATGGGCTCTAATTTTTTAAACATGATTTTCAACTTCCGTTTTAGTCCAGTCGAACCTTTGAATAACTGTGAAGTAGTGTACAAATGTGATATTTTGCAGGAAATGATAGTTCAGCGGACACCTTTTCAGATTCTGAAGGCTGCCTCTATGTTAACTTTGAGCAATTTTTTTTCATAACGACATCAATTACACCCAATTTTAGCCATAAAAATCTACTAAAATCTACATTTAAAGATAAGCATATCAAATTGTTATCAAATTAAAGCTCTCTTCATAAAGGAATTTGATATGAGAATAAAAGATATTCGAACGCACCATCACAGCCGGTAATTCAACAACCGTATCGTAATAATTTGAAGTCATGTAAAAAGTTTTCCATTGAAGAATAAATATGGTCAGAATAAATTCTATCTATCACATCACTAGCGTTCTCCACTGGAAAACATCTAAATATAGAGGAAAAAAACATCTGAAAATATCTAGATTCTGGAGAATCTAGATTTTATTTATAAACCTGTTAAATAAGGCCCCAATTGGTCAAAAGAGCATTTTTCAAAAAAATGAAAAAACATGTTATTAATAGGTGTTGAGTAGAGTACAGATGACAGTTTTCAAGTCGGTCGACAAAACAATATGACCAGGGGTGCTGGAACACATCCCACTTGTCCTAAAAAGAAGGGTATACAACCAATGTATCCTACCGATAGTCACCTATGGATCTGAAACATGGAACCTAACCAAAAGATTGACCCTCAAACTGAGAACCACGCAACGTGCAAAACAACACAGAATATAAGAGAAAATCGGGGGTCCAAGACATCATATAAACTGCTAGAAAGCTCAAATGGCAATGGGCTTGACAGTCAACCACTGAACATCACGACTCACAACGTGGATCCCAGAGATCATATGCGAAACTGTGGCCGACAGAAAGTAAGATGACATGACGAGCTAGATGAATTCAGAAAGTACTGACTCCGTGATGCTCATGATAGAGGGGTCTAGCGAATCTTGGGGAAGGTTTATATCCAACGACGGACGCTAACAGGCTGTTGATGATGAGTGGAGTACATATTCCAGTTATCAAGTCTGTCGACAAAACGGTATGACCAGGAACGCTGGGACACACAAACACATAATCAAAGGCACAAACACATCCACAAACACACAATGATATAAAAAAAGGGGAGAACCCATCCACACCTCTGGTGGCTACGGTTATTCAATAAGTTCGAAAATGAACACAAGTCTTACAATTGTATTTCTTATTCATATGAATCATCATATCATCATCGCTATCTCGTCAACACCAGTATGTTCATCAGTTTCCACTAAAGATGTACCACTTCTGGTATTTTCATCCGGACACTGTTCCCTGTCTTTACATCGGCAGTAGTTAGTGCTTGGCAATCCACCTAACTGACAGTTTAAGTAGTCAAGGAACATATTGGCACAGACTTGTATCCACAAAAAAAACATGTTGTAATAGTGATTTCGGTGCGATTTCCGTATTAGCATAAACTAGAACATGAACGTTCCCTTCAATTTTTCACCCGAACAGGGACAGGTTACCAGTACAAGTGAGAGGGGAATTTTTCTCGGCAGCTCCACAGAGAAGAACTTGGAGACGTGCAGGTTTGGTGTGTTCGGCTGCACACTCTTTGGTTGGTGGAAGGCTCTTCATCTTTAGGAGGTCTCAATTTTTGACAAACAATGTGTATGTTAAGTCGTCGAGGTTTTCAATAGCCTTTCAGTCGTAGGAGTACAAGAGGAAATCCACATTTGCTATGATGCAATCGTGTTCATCAGTGTCTGCCTCGGTAAATATCTTCAAATGGAGATCCAATTTGTGCATCAAATTGATTGCCGGTGCTTCCCCTTTGCCGTAGGGGTCATAATACATGATGCATCCCGACGGTGCACGAACCGCGAACAGGTCGTAACATTTGTCTCCCAATCCTACAGCCTTGGCATCGATGTTAATTACTTTGTCATTATATTTGCACATCGGAATTTGTTCAACAGGCTTGTATTGTCAGAAGGAACACACCAGGAGGATGAAAATGTCTGTATCATGAGCAAGAATTATGATGTGCCTCCTTTGTCGTGACAGCACCAGAAGATAACTAATTAGTACCAAAGGAATAACTAAAGAGGCTTCGAAATATGAAAAGTACTTCAAGTATTATCAAAGATGGATTAGAGTTCAAAAGGAGAACCAAGGAAAAAATAATCTTATCCTCACCCACAAAAGAAGTTGTTGCTCGTTATAACTTTCTCCTCAAAGCTCTTTCAAAATCATTCGGTCAAACTACAATAAAATAACTTTGTTCCAAAAAACATTCCACTGCTGAATTCGAAACAAAGCCTTTTGAATGTTATCTTTGCATATAGGTACGTGTACAGAAGGTTCCATTTATGTGTCGTATATGACCGTATGTTAAGGCAAATACTTATATTTGAAGGGACCATTCCATTGTTAGAAAAGAGCATGTGACTCACATTACAACGTTGTTACGTGTCATTTGATTTTAAAAGTGACCCGCGTGCAAATTAATTTTCTGATCATATTTTTGCATTCTTTGGGGAAAAGGGACTATTTAGAGACCAATCATGATATTTTCACGAGCAATCTAAATTTTCCATACTTACATCATTAATAAGGACAGTTACTAACTGTTTCAGCCTTTTGCAACTTCATATTTGATCTTTTAATGACTTATGAGGATGCTCCATCTAACTAAAATAATTTTTTATCCCTAAATAAAAAGACCTTTAATTTGTTATCCAACATGATATGTTTATCGTTTACAAGCACATTTTCAGTAAGTTTCATGTGGTATAAAAGGGTGTGGTTGATGACGTCACGAAAAATTTGCTCAAGGGTTAGAAAGTGGCACCCTCCAAAATCTTGAACAGCACATTCTAAACTATAATTTTCTGCAAAAAATCGCATGTGTTCCCTACTTCACACTTATGCTCTAATTCTACGAACTTCTAACCGGCCACTCTGTTACATCCAAATTGCATTAGATATACAAGACATAGATGGGTGACCAACTTGGTATACCAGGCGCTAAAAGTAGCTAAGATCATGTGGAGAGACTCCCATGGTGATCGTGCTAATTATCCCAGGGTTTGACCGATCTCTACATTGTGGTACCTCCTTTCCAACCCAGAACCCTCTGACTGGCCTGGCTGCGAGCGACAAGAAATCAATGAATTAACTTGCATTCTGGTCTTTTATCAGCTCTTAGCAATCTAATTGTCTGACTTCACGTGGGACCGTCATCGAACGTGCTTCGGGGCCTCTGTTTAAATGCTTTTCGTTATTCACCATTATTCACGTTAGTCGTTGATTAAATCAGTAAATGAAATCTTGAATATCCATGTGGATCGGGCTTTGAGAATAGAATAGACTTCCATTCCTTGCAGCGAAACTAAATGGATGTCAAAATTGAAAACATTTCCACAGATAGAGCTTTTATTTTCTGAAGAAAAAAAGCGAGTTTTTTTGTTTAGTTTTTTTTTCTTTCTTTGTGTTTTTTTTTCTTTTTTTCTTCATGTTTTCAAGATTCGTGCAATCATGGTGTCTCTATACGCCCCGTGGATAGGATTTTGGTCTTGTTTAATTTTTTCATCTCTCTTCTTTTCCAACTTTTGTTTCTCGTCTTCAAAATTTTAATGCATTCCTCTTTCGTCGACGCCCTTCTTCTGTTATGGACACGTCCGGCACATATTTGGGGCATGCAATATTGGAGGTTGAGAAAAAAAAAAAAATATATATATATATATATATATATATATATATAGAGAGAGAGAGAGAGAGAGAGAGAGAGAGAGAGAGAGAGAAAGAAAGATTTCGATAGGATTCTAACTTGCGTCCTGTTTCCATATAATCCTGTTACTTCATGTCGGAACGCCTTAATGTTAGCTTACAGGAACGACTGTGTTAAGTGAACTCATTCTAATCCCGTATATCCTCCTTTACGACTGTCTTTATTCTTTTAAATACATGTGTGTGTGTATCATGTTACCGAAAACTTGGTTCAGTTTTCGTCATTAGATGGTATTCAGGACGTTTAATTTTACTTGACGTCATTCAAAAAACTGCTTTTGATTCTGACAACCGTCATATCAGAGTGAAGTTTTTAATTGTCAAAATTAGTGTGTTTTTGTTTATTGACGCTAACTTTAAAACTGAAAGAAAATATTCTACAATTACGGCATATTATGCTTTTTTTTCAGTTTAAGAATTGCCAAAAAAATGACTCAAGCGTAAAAAAAATCATTTCAGTTTTCGGAAAAGGTGCTGTAAATGATTGGATATGTAAAAAGTGGTTTGAAAAGTTTCGTGCTCGAAGGTTCTCACCGAACGTTGCTCCACGGTCGGATGGACCAGTTGTGGTTGATAGCCATCAAATCAGTACATTACTTGAAAATAATCGATATCATATGCTGCGGGAGATAGCCAACATAATCAAAATATAAAAATCAAGCTTTGAAAATCATTTGAACTAGCTTGGCTGTGTTAGTCGCGTTGATGTGTGTTCGCACATAAGTCAAGCGGGGAAAAAAACTCTGCTGGACCGTATTACTGTATGCGATTCGCTACTTAATCGTAACGGAAATGTTCCGTTGTTTTAAACAAGTTGTGACAGACGATAAAAATTGGATAAATTATAATAACATGGAATGCAAGAGACCGCAGAACAAACGAAATAAAGCATAACTAACTATATTAAAGGCCGGCCTTTAAAAGAAGATAATGCAGTTTGTATGGTGTGAGTGGAAGGGAATCATCTGCTTTGAGCTCTTTCTAAAACATCAACAGGTCTGGGTTATCACTCAATTGAAACTGCCATGTAACCAACGTCTTTCAGGCAGCACGTAGTGTTGGGGTGATCAATTGAAAAGTTGTAAAATAGGGTGGTTGATGAATAATTTACTTTTCTTGCATTTTGTTGGATAGAGATTATTGAAAACGTCCAAAAAACAACAAGCATAAATTTACATTGTAAATTGATCCCCCACTAAATATCTATTGAGGTTTTAAAAGATTTAAGTTTTTGTTTTTTCACATTATATGGAATAAATGTATTTTCATTGGTGCAACCTAGGTGCTTGTGAAATACATAGTCAGCCAGCCAGACTAACTTAAAAACAGAAGAAACCAATGCTGACAGTTTCGGTTGACTGTTTCTAATATGAACAAGTCTTGTTCCTGATTAGCTCTGACGGAGGCAGCAATCGACGGGAATCGTATGAAATTAGTCAAAGTAAAGGGTATAATATTCTATAAGAATAACGCTGGCCACTCATTACTTTTGTGACCAGGCAATAATTGTTAGAGCTCGGGCGGGAAGCTTTCATTCGTCTCCCAATTCACCAGATATTGCACCTTCAGATTACCATTTATTCCGGTCTTGGCAGAATTCTCTTAAGGAAAAAAATGTTCAATTTCGATTTCCAAATTCGACGCTATTCCTGTCTCGGAATTCAGATTATCTCCCCTGATAGTCTAATTTGGTATCGCTGGTCTAGCGAACGCAAAAATAAAGAATGGAAAGTTTCAATCGTATCGATTTGAAAAGAGAAATTATATATTCTAGCCATGTTAACAATAATTCATTCTTATTGTACGTATGCCCTGAAAAAAAACGCTTTATAAGGTACAAGTCGAGTAGTGCGTTCCCAAAAAATAAGTCCAGTCCCTTCAACTGAGCTAATTGTATTGATTTGATTTTCCGTTTCAAATGATTGTGGTCCCGAATCTGGGCTGGCCCTTGGTACCTGTAACGTGGGCAATCAGTCATATGTCTGAGGCATTAAGATTCTCCAAATACCAATGAAGCAATAGGGGCAGGAATAAACAGAATGAAAGCATTCCTGGCATGAGGTCAGATCTTTCAGGGATAAAAAAAAAATAATACTACACTTTGAAAAGCGCTTAAGTTCCGCTTGTCCGGTACATTAAGAGCTCTAGGGCTGATTCTGTCCGGAGTTACCTAACCCTAACGAGCAACCATAGGAATGTTGATAATGTTAAAGGTGAGGTTAGGTAATTCGATACCGCATTTATTGGAGTGTGAGACGCAAAAATAAAACCATTTTTCTAGTTCTGCGCAGAGGGGCAACACTTCTTTCTAGGGACCGCACTTCTTGAATTGTACTGAAATATTTAGGTCAGGGAATTGAAAATATTGTTGAAGTAAAAGCGAGATCGATCAAATAAACTTTTTATGCATTGTTCATGTGGATAAATATCATCCAGGGTCGGCCCATCCATTTTGGCGCCTTAGGCGGTCGCGTAGAGTGCTGAGTCCAAAGGAGTGCACTCCAAATTGAAAAAATAATCGTTAAAATTGAACTTGTGCGCAAATTTTGTGTCTCACCTGGGGCACATGAAACCCTTTCGCCAGCTCGGATTTAACTATGAAATCATGTTAGACAGAAACGTGTCATACCTCGTCTACTTTAAGTAATATCTTGAATTGTTAAAAGTTTAAGAAAAAAATACGATTTTATATCTTAAAAGAAAATATTGGGATTTTGAAATCAATTCATTTCTTCTGGGGAAAGATGAGAAGAGTTTCAATGCATGATTGTTGAAATCCAAGAGGAAGGGAGGAGTTACTTCCCTTGAACCGTGTATCCTATCAGGTAGTTTCGTGAAGTATAGAGGATAGAATGAGAAGATAAGTGCCTCATCCGTCTTGCTGGTGGATAAGACCTGTTTAGCTACCTTGAAATTAGCATTTGATATCCTGGCTCTGGTACAGGCCATAAGTGTCAATAAGAAAAGCACAACTGCCTTATCCAGCGAGCAGACTCTTATCGAATAGAAATTCGTTCAACACACTTTGGCCATCATGGAGCACCCAGTGAGGAATGAAATCGTGGGACATGTCATGACATTTCTTTCTTCTTCTTCTTCTTCTTCTTCTTCTTCTTCTTCTTCTTCTTCTTCTTCTTCTTCTATATTATTCGACGTAGGATGACACAGTGGTTATCTTCTACGTCTGACAATGGGATCATATTTGGACGAGCCCCTATCTAATTCTTCCTCTTATTTTAAAAGTCAGTGTGCAGAAACTTTTCCTGTTGAGCAATTTGTTTCAATGGACACAAGCATTTGCACACTTTTGAATACAACAAAGCGAATCAATATTTTTAACAAAACAATAAGCTGTAGATAGAATTTGAAAACTTTTGTGCGCACATTAATTTCCTTTAAACACAGTTTAGAAGAAACAATGCCCCTATCCTTTCAAAGATGTCTGGTCTACACTTTCAAATGCATCCTGGTGTGCCCTTACGCGTATCACTCACGTTTGGCTGTACCGTCGAATTTCATTGGACACGCCTGTTCTCGTAAGATCGCAAAAGTTAAACAACAATGATTCTGGTCAGTACATAAATAGATTACCGTTTAGGGATGCCAGGTACTGCAAGCCGGAGAATTACCCCTATCCACCCTGGCAAGATGGGTGTAGCATGGTGAGGACCATAATCTCTCATGTCCTACGACCTAGGAATTCGCATTGTCCGAAATGGTACATCCAACCAAGGACAGAAGTCTTGAGCGGCAGAGAAGACGGGACAACCTCGAAGGCGTTCCTATAAGATGCTGGCTCGAATAAAATCCGAGTTTAATCCTACGGCAAATATAAGCTCCTTTAAACTTTAAACTAAAATCTTCGAAGGACAAATGCCTTATTGTTCCACACACTTTAGACACCTGGCGTCTGGTATGATTTTTAGATATTTCTTTATTAATTTCAATAAGTTCCAAACTACTCTAATCCTAAGCCACTAAGTCTTGTATTTCCTAATAGACATCAGCTGTTCCCTACTCCTAGAAACAACTTGGCATCTTCTTGAAAATCAAGGCCAGATAATTAAATTGTTCTGACACCTGACCAACCAGCGTTCAGAGCTTACAACAATCACACAAGTTCAGGCGTTCAGGCAAGCAGATGACTTCGTGGACGTTAGATTGAGTTAGTGACTGATATGCTCAAGCCCCATCGCTTGTCCGTCGAAGAGGCGACTCGACAAGCCATCGACCTACGTTTTCATCTCCCCCACGGCAGCCTGTAATACACGTAGAAGAAGAAGAAGAAGAAGAAGAAGAAGAAGAAGAAAAAGACACATGCATATATACGCGTGCACCTGTGCGTTTTTGCATGTGAATGAGTGATATGTGAAATGATTTGCTTGACATGTTTCAGTACTTATAAACAATTAAATATAAATGATTTATGAATGCAAGATATTCAGCATGAGGTATGACATTGTGTTATTGAATAAATGAAACCTTTGCAGATGATACTATATTAAATATGTGAGCCGTCTAAGAATATGAATAAAAAATATTCAGAAAAAATACCTTACGTTTTTACGTCTCTTCAAATTGTCAAAACTGCTTTGAGAAGTTTTTACACGTTAAACATGTTTTATTTCTGACTTCAATATTATCTTTTCTGACTTATGTTATGCTATTTTATATTCATATAGTTGTTTCCATGGGGGAGGTAAACACAGAACTCTATTCACAAGTAAATTTGTATCATGGCTGATTATTTTTGAAAGTCTTTATAAGGTTGCTAGTTGAGTATATTAGACAGATGCCAACTTCATCGGGGTTATCTCCCTTAGATTATTCAGCGGTTATGCGAATACAACTTTTATCTATCTGTCTATCTATCTC
Organism: Thysanoteuthis rhombus; assembly: GCA_963457665.1. Lineage (NCBI taxonomy): Eukaryota > Metazoa > Mollusca > Cephalopoda > Oegopsida > Thysanoteuthidae > Thysanoteuthis > Thysanoteuthis major. Next base: position 11,487,024 of record OY735228.1, on the reverse strand, counting down.
AGTGAGCTCATAGCTATCTATCCATCTTGATCTGTTCATATTTATCTATCTATCTATCTATCTAAATCTATTTATATCTATCTATCTATTTATTTATCAATCTATCATCTCAGTCTGTTTATATCTATTTCAGTTCATTCTTATCTATGTTCACATCTATCTATCTACCTATCTATCAATGTATCTATCTCTCCCACTTTGATGATCTAACAAGAACTGGTATATCCAACGTAATTTGGCTGTAATCCCTTAGCCTTGGGGAGAGGTTCCTCAATCCTATTCCTTGTGCTGAGTGCTTAGTGGAGAGGCATTGAGTACCATTTTTTAAGTCTTTGGTATGACTTGGTCATGGATTGAACCACTGCCGAACGAACTGGAGAGGGGCACTCTACCACTGGGCCACAGTGATCTGACGACATTAAACACATAAAAAATATATGAAGATATGGAGACTCTTCATAAAGCAGCATAAAAATAACAAGCAATAATGATAATGTCTCAGTGCATCTTAATTCTTTCTCCATTAATATTTAACTAAATATATACTAGCTGACTTGACTGCTTTTTCTGGGTTCAACATACATACATTGTATCCAGGATAAAAAATTTCACCCCCTTGACCAACTTTACTATGATTCTGAATGCAGGGTGCATGCCCCACAGAGGGGAAGTTTTAGTATGATGTAGGGCAATTCATAATTTGGCTGCAGAGAGTGAAAAAGTGATTCATATTAAGGCTCAACGGATCAATTCCTAATTATATGATACTATCAATTTCTAATTACACTGCTCATTATAAGTTTTATGAATAAGTGTAAATTTAAAGTGATATTATTGTGGAATGTCCTATGCAGAAAATTGTTTGGAGTAGATTAGGAAATTTTTCTTGCCATTGACTTGCATTCACATTTGTTCTTTGAAAATTCAGACTCTTTTAGTGATCACTGCCAGACAAAAGGTGAGAGAAGTAACTTATTTATTGATCAATCTTTTTTTAAATTTTCTAATTGATTATCCTCAACAAGGCATGCTGCCAAAAGATGTTGGGCATATGACAGTTTCTTTTGAATGACTTACCAGACCTGTTTAATATATTTGATGTTTGATAGATATCCCTGAGGACTAAGAATTGGTTTGATCAGATTGGATGTTTCTACATTTATCTTTTTATTTTCTGTTTTAATTTTGTCTGTTTCAGTGGCTTACAATAACCTGCGTTACCATGGAGACCACTGTTATTGCTCCGGATGAGAGTTATCGTAGCTTTGATGAGCAAAACTCTGATGATCAACCAACTGAAAGATGGGCATCCTTGGGGGCATCGATCAGTCCTGCTCCATCTACGATCGAAGGGTAGGTATTTTTCACTTTTTCCCTTTGGTTTTTCCCCAGCTTACTCCCAAAAGATTTACCGTATTCTGCCTGCCTTTTTCTTTCAATCCATTTATCTATGTGTCATGCACATATGCTGCATTACACCAATGGAGCTAGAGGGCAGGAAATTTGAACATTTACTCCTTATTATGTCAAGAAGAAACTTCTTTCTTTTTAAAAAAACTTAATGTCTGGTGGTTATCACTAGGTAAGGAATGACATCAAGTTTACTCAAATCTCTTGGAGCTTCTTCAATATCCTTGCAAAACGCAATGCTGTTATGGTCTTCATCCTCAGTCTTCAGACCTCATGTACCAAATATATGACTAGAATCCTAACCTTCATGGTCCACTACTTCTCCAGCTCTCAGGTGAAGTCCTGTTAAATTTTCATATCCTATTTTAGGACTTTATTCTCTCTGTTCACAACAACCAGATCCAGTCTTTTTTCATGGAATAGGTGATTGATCTGGATCTCACAGTCCCAGAGTAATTTAACTTTAATCTCTATAACAGCATCTGTTTCATACTGATACCATTTGTTCAAATGGTTGAATCCTATTCATTTGCACAGTTCTCAATGTATCTTGTCCCTACCCTGTCATGTATGATTTTTTTGTCTTTTGATCTAACATTCAATTATGATGTGGTTTACAGTCTCATCTCTTTCCCTACAAACTATCAAATGCCAATTATAGAACAGGTCTGGTTAGTCACTCTGTAGAAATAGTCACATGACCAACGTCTTTAAGCAGCATGCCATGTTGAGGGTGATCAATTAAAACAGGGATGATCGATGAATAAGTAACTTTTCTCTCCTTTTGTTGGGCAGTAATCACTAAAAAATCTGAGTTTTTAAAAAAAGGCACAAACTAGAAGCCAATTTTGCATAAACTTACATTTCAAACTGAACTCTTCACTAAAAACCTATTTGTGGGTGATTTGAATTTTCAGCCTTCTAGCTCCATTGGTGCGACTGACTTGAAAATCAAAGAAACGTATTTTGACTGTTTCTTATACTATTACTATCTATCTATATAATATTAAATATCTGATTCTGTTTATCTGTAACCTCTAAGTAACCAAAACAATGCATTGTAGCCAGATGTATTGAATTAATGTGCCCCTTAAATGCACTAACATGCAAAAAAAATTTTTATTTTGTTACTGAATTATAATAGTGTCTGGTTTGCTTTCATGCCCACTCCTAGCTGTATTATAATGACCAATTTGTCAAAGGAAATGATTATTAAATGCTAATCATAGAGTAATCTCTCTCATTAATTCATTTATATGCAAACGTGAAAAACGTCTGGTTTCATTCTGGTCAAATCAGATAGCACTAATTTTCTCTGAAAGCATGACCAAACACGTCATGGGGTTGTCTATCCGATAATTTCAACACTTCTAAAGTAAGGTGTTAATATGTAAATTTATGAATGATATCAATATCTGGTAACATGTGGAAACTTATGTACACTTCCTGTAATATGTGGCCACATACATGAATTTGTATTATACTACCATCTGTTTCATCTACAAAATAAACAGGTCAAAACCATATTGCAGGCATTATCATTAATATTGCTTTCGACGTAGTAGTAAATTTTCAGTGACGGCTAATACTGCCAAGAGCCCAGGAAAGTGAAAAGGTCTTCTCTTTATTACTTTCATATATTCAAACCACACATCACTGTCATGTCACAAACAACAAAACGCCGTGGTATTTATCTTTTCTTTTTCATTTTCCTTCAGTTTCTACCACAAATTTTTATCAACAACATTATATCAGAAATGCGAAATATACACATACACAGATACATACACACACACACGCACACACACATACACACCTGCATTTGTACATGACATAGGCACATGCCACACATGCACATACATACACACATATTACATAAACATATACCACATACATGCACACGAGCATACATAGGTCACATATAGATCTAAATACACTTATGTACGCACATACCACATACACATGCGTGCATGTGTGTGTTTGTGTCGTGTATGTTAGTGGTTATTTTGTATTTTTGATGAAATGTCATCAAATGAAAAGTTATGCCACTTTTTCAATTGTATTATTGAATTCAGATCATTTGCTTTATTGTATATATATCATTAATCTCCATTTATATCATCAAGGATGTCGTAGGGTTAGATACACATTGGCAATCATTAGTGAATTCCACTTCCTGCTTGCCATGCCTGTCGAAGCTTTTGTTTTCCTAACAGTATTTGGTGATCCTCTTCAGTCACCCATCTAAGTACTGACCAGGCTTTACATTGCTTAACTTTGATGATTTTACAAGAGCTGGTGTATGTAACAGAATTTGGCTGTAATCCCTTTGCCATGGGTAGAGGTTCCTAAATCCCATTCTTTGTGCCGAATATTTATCAGATCTGCATTGAATACCATTTTTAAAGTCTTTGATTCAACTGGGCAGTGGATTAAATGACAGCCTATCAAAACAGACACAAACACTCTACCAATGAGCCACAATGATTGGTATTTGCTCTATCTACTTATTAATGGCCGCTTGGCCTTCACATGAACTTCAGCAAAACAAAGGTCATGTACTACAAACATGTTGAAGATAAACACAATGACCAAAATCAAAAACACAGAACTGGAGAAAGCAAACAACTACATCTACGCAGGACAATGAATCTCTATGAAATTCTCAAAAGAAGAAGAAATCAAGCAAAGGATCACTCTAGGATCACTTTGGTAGAGCAAATTCAGCCTTCAAGAAAATCCTATTAGTCCAAAAGAAGAAAGGTATACAACCAATGTATCCTCTTGATAGTCTCCTATGGAGCTGGAACATGGGACCTATCCAAGAGACTGACCCTCAAACTGACAACCATGTAACATGCACATGAAAGAATCATGCTCACATCACACGGAGAGATCACAAGACAGCACAATATATTAGGGAAAAAACAGGAGTCTGAGACATGAAATCAATTAGAAAACTCAAATGGCAACGGGTTGATTATGTTGCAAGTATGTCAGACAACCAATGGGCATTCCTACTCACAATGTGGATCTCCAGAGACCATGTATGAAACTATGGCTGACAGCCTATAAGGTGGTTAGACAAATTGAACAAGTTCAGAAAGTACTGGCTCCATGACACCCATGTTAGAGAGGTTTGGAAAATCCTGTGGAAGGTTAATGTCCAACGACAGATGCCATGAGGGTGCTGATGATGATGACCCACATTAGACTGGTTCAATCACTGTTGTTGGGCTCAAATTATTCATGTGTTCTGACAATTATATGAATCTATCTATGTATTTATCCGGACTTCATCAAGCATTAACAGTTTGTTGTAGAAAATTGAAATTTTGTACATGCAATCTCCTCAATGAGTTGGGAAAATACCTTTTTGTCTTTTGAATGGGTTTTTTATTGGGGAGTCCAATTTACAATGAAAGTTTAAGCCAAATTGACCCCATAGTTTATGTCCATGTTTCCATGTATTTGTACGACAATAAACTTTGATGTATTTTTTGTCTTACAAACTATAATGGCACAACTTTGCTTATAGACATACATTTAGTTGATACATTTGAGAAAAAATGTATCAACCTGTGTATAACATGCATATAAATTCATCTGCTTTTACAGTCATAAAAGATCTAATTCTTCTTTGTTATCCTTTGGAAGATGCCTTTAGGCAGTAACTTATCACTTGTCGCTTACTATCTCTTTTCCGCTAGCTGTTACTAATGAGAGGAAAGTCAAAACTTTCTCTCACATACTTCTTGCTAACTATGGTATCGCAGAGCCATGTCACTACTGATTGAGCCTCAATGCACTCTATACTTTTTCACTCTTACAAATGGTGAATGTCAAAATTTTATATCAGTTGATTCTACTTTGTAGGTTCTCGATCAGATATTTTATTGATCAGAACAGTACTTCTCAAACTATATCAGTATCATTCGTCCTCAAATCTTCATCACAAAATTTCATTCACTATCAGTCAACTTCTCATTTTTAATTATTTTTGTCCTTTTCTCACTTGAGTATCATATTATGCAGAATTCATTTTGTGTCATGAACAAGTATTTACTCTAAGGTATTTATTCAATTCAAGCTTTTGAACCTCTTGGAAATATGTAAGAAAACTAGGAGTAACAAAAAAACAGAAAAATTCATTAGAATTTTTTCATGTTTACATATTGTAAAGTGATTCATAGAATTGGATTCTTAGAAATGATGTTTTCTAATTGTGTATGTTTACACAAAAATGATTTCTTCAAGTAGAGACAAGATATAAATATCTGAAAAAATTAAATCATTCACCTACAAAATTAGAACCTAAACAGAGACCTCTACAAGAGCAACATTTGTCCAATATCTTCTCTCCCTTCTGTCTTTTCACGAGTTGCTCGTTTTATTCAATGATCTTAAATGAATCATTATTTACTGAAAGTGCAATTTAACAATTGTCACTTTAACATTGTTCTTTTATTAATAGTTTTTTTTTTCATTTCATATTGTATAGAGTTTTCTTCATTTCACATTACTTACAGTTTTTTTTTACCATATCACATTACATAAAGCTTTCTTTTAATTTCATACCACGCAAAGTGTTTTGTTGATGCACTAGCATCTCCAGCATCAATCACTGTCACTGACTGACTGACTGACTGACTCACCAAAATGTGTATTACATCTCTAACACAGTGCAGCCAATTTAGATATTCTTATTTAGACAATCTTTAATAAAGAAAGTAATATTTTTATTTAATTTACATTAATAAGATGAATAATATTTTTAATAAATTTTGTATTATTTTGATGAAATAAATGTTGAAAAATAAAATCACATTTGATCTATCAATTATATGTGATATATATCCTTGGTTTTACAAATATATCTGGAAAATCTAGATGTTTGTAGGTGTTTGAAGATGTTTTATCACTCAATTTTACATATAAATTTGAAAATAAAGTTGGCAACACTGCTCTTGGTAGATCTTCACATGAGAAAAGAACTAGCACATCTATGGTCTGACTTTATTCCAATTTAGTATGGGAGTCAGAGGGCCATATCGGGCATCCCCCTCCTTGAATTACTATGTAAACTATAAACTACAGACAAGTACCTATCAGCAAAAAACTTTTGAATGGTCTTCCTGGGTTTCCCACGAAGCCCCATTAATACCTTAGTGGACTCTCAGGAGTTTGCAACACCCATATTGTGTATACTGCAAGAACAAAGCCCTTTCCCCAAATCACTATATCTCCACTGATAATAAACAAACATTTTCAAATAATCAGTATTTTCAACTCCTCAATTTTTGAGACAAAAGAACCCCCTAAAAATGCCCTCCGTTTTTCATCCCAAAATATATCTTAACTATAACCTAAAGATATGTACCTATCAGGAAAAAACTTGGAATGGTATACCTTGTCTACAAGATCATGGAGCCAAGGCTTTTGAAATGTCAGTTCACGGAGCATCATTGATAATTTTGTGGACCATCAGGGGTCCATTGCGCCCAGGTTGAGAACTACTTTAATGCACATAATTTTTTTTGAAGGAGTTGCTTACAAGGAGTTAAGACCTCTGGATTCCCTAATCTTCACCTGTGACCCTGATTATCGTACAATTTTGTGTCAGAAGAAACATTTTCAAATATCACTATTTTCAACTTCTCAATTTTTGAAACAGTACCCCCTAAATATACCCTCTAAAATCATAGTTCATTCAAAAATATTTTTGAGTTACTGTCAAAACCATAAACCGACCTGAAATATACCTATCAGAAAAACTACATGATGGGAGATACTAGGGGTCGCCATAGGCCCCTCTGGGTCCCAACAGCAACAACAACAATCATAATCCTCACTTGATGTAGGGGAGTAAACTCTTCACTGTTTGTCTCACCCATCACGTTAAGCCAACCTGATATTCAAAATTAATATTTCCAAGTGATAGGAAAGTGGCTCTCTTACTGACTGAGCCATACTGACAAATCTTACATATTTATAAAAATTTATGTTACAAATACGCTCAAGCTTATTTCATTCTGATACGTTTATACTGAAAAACAATTTTTTTATTATTTTTTACTCATCATTTATATGATACAAAAGTTACAGTAATCATCTTCAGTTGGAATAGAAGTGGGATTGAAGTTTGACCCTGCAGGAGCTAGGCTTGTTTCATTTCATATTTTATGAAGTTTTTTTTTTCCATTTCACATCGCACAAAGCATTCATCTCATACTGGAAGAGTATGACGAATTCAACAGGAAAAATATTTGAAAACATTTAATTATTTCATTTTGTTTAGATTTTATTTTTGGTTCTTTTATTGGCTTGAAAAACAGATGGAATTTTTTTTTATACTAAAAAAGTCTCTTTGTAACAAATTGTTTAGCTTCATGCCTTTTCTATTTCTCATCTTTTGCCTGAATCTTCTCATTCTCTCCCTTATCCAGTCCATTTTTTGTCATTACTCCATACTGAAAACTTGTTAATCAAAACTGTAACCAAAACTGCCAACATAGGTTTCTTCAGTTTTCAAGTGGGTTTGGTTGGTTATCTCTCTCAATGTTTTTGTCGCACAAGCTGCATTTATGGAGCTAGAGGGTTGAAAATTCTAACATTTACTCCTTATTATGTTTAGATAATAGTTTTTTTGTTTTTTTGAAATTCCTACCCCCACTACAGGTTTGGAGTGTGGGGATTCAATTTACAATGTGATTTTATGCTAGATTAGTCCCTTAGTTTTTGTCTGGTAATGGACATACTCTTTTATTGATCATAGCCCAGCGAAAGGTGAGGAAAGTAATTTATTGACAACCCCTTTTCACAATTTTTCAATTGATCACCTCAACACAGCATGATGCCATAAGAATTTGGTCACCTGACTGTTTCTATTGAATGACTAACCAGACCTGTTTTTCATCTGAATGTGATACAAACATGGATTAGTTTTATATGCAAAAATCTTTCTAAACTACCCATCCTTCTTTTCCCTTTCATTTCCAACACTCCTTAAATTATGTAACTTTTTTTTCTACCCTCTTTCTCTTCCTACAAATTACCTAACCTTCTGTCGTCTCTATTCCTCACCTCCATGACCAGCTGTAGGTCCCAGCAACACAGGCAGTTCCCCTGGGTGCAAAGTGCTCAGAGTGCCTATCGTATGTTAGGGACAGCAGCAATTTCCTAATATAGATGGAAAAATGAGAAAATGAATTAATTAAACAGAATAAAAACAGCCCAAACAAGAAACCCCCTGATCTGAAGTCAAATGTTTAAATGTTAAGGAGTATCTGACAGTTAAATATTTTCTGTCGCGGTGAAACTTAGAGAAACTATTGGCAAAGGAAATTCTCTTGACTTTTTATTCCTACATATTCATTTTTGTTACTGTGAAACAAAATTGAAAAATTCTATTCTTTAGAGGGTCCCAAAGTTCAGTCAGGAATCCTGGGCCAGCCCTGCTACCCTCTTATTAAACTGTTCAACTTTTTCCTCTGTCCACTCCCCTCCTATCCTTTAATCAAACTATGTAACTTTTCCCTATAACTAAAAATGTAACATTTGAACTCAGGTAGGAACAAGCAGAATAATATCATCAAACTAAGGTCATAATATGTATTTTTCGAAAATTGCAGGCATAAGTATTATAAAAAGATCTGATCAAAGGTTTTTTTCCAGATCACAGCACTCTTAGTGTATAAGGATTCATCCGTAGCATCCTAAGTCAGAGAGTATTGAACAATAGCATTTATATTCATGAGTCTCCACCTCTGGTTTATGTTGTATCAACACTTCCACAATGCTTAATTTTTTTTTTAAATCGAAAATTTAATTTGTACTAACACAAGGACTACAACTTTGAAAAAAACACCTATTTTAGATAAATTTACATGTTATTATTATCTGATGAGTGTTTGTTTTTTTATTTTTCTCTTTCATTTTCGAATATCCCGCAGAGCCCGTGGGAGCTAAATGCAGCGCACACTTCGGGAGTCACTGGCCGAACTTGATCTGCAACTGGATCACCAAATAGAGATATTTTTGATAAATGCGTATTTCAACAAGTAGGAGTAGCTTCCCCTTATTACATGAATTTGCCGACATGAAATGAAAGATCGCTATATTTCTATTATTAGTCCTTTGAATTTACTGTCACAACATTTTATAGACAAGAAAGTTCTTGATTTTAAGAAACGAATAATCATAAAATTGGGTTAATTTTCAAAATTAGCAAAATAGAGACAGGAGACCTGGTTTTGGAAAAAGAATAGACTGAGACGGGGAACCGTAAACTTCCGGTGCTCTGAACCCGTACCGGAAGTTGCGCACAGTTGTCTCAAGTGACGTGGACTGCCCTGGCAAGTGGCGATCCATAACTCGAGCAAGAAGACGATCTTATTGTTTTTAAAAAAGGACTATGCACATGTTGAGAAGAGACAAAAAAGACGAGGAGGATGGTAAGTGAGGCATTTAAGAATATATTAAAATTTATATTGAGTCTATAATTCCTGTATCAATGGTCTAAGTTGCGATGTTTCCCTAAGGGGGGAGTTGTATACGCGTCTTCTGTTATGTTTTTTCGACGAAGGTGTGGACGACGTGGATATAATAAAGTATTAATTTGAATTTTTTATAAAAACGAAGTAAGGAAGATTTAAACTTATGTATATTTTACTTACTTCGATCGTTGCTTTTATTCATTTCGTATATTGGTTAATTCTTTATTGTATAAAAAAAAAAACAATGCTTATCTCATTTTGTGTGTCTATCTGTGAACTCGGTGCCCACGTATTTCCTGAAAGTCCAGCTGGGGTTTATTAAAAAAAATCGAAAAAAAAAAACTTTATTTGTTCTGTTGGCTAAAATAACATCAATTGTTAGACTTTTTTTCTCTCAAAAACCAATAAGTTGATTAGTATATTTTGAACTGGTTATGATTTTGAACACGTAGAAGTAGTCCTTCGAGTCAATTTTTTGTTCGTTGACTTCGTTTCTTGAGAATTGATGACATGTCATTTCTTTTCGTGTTTAGATTTAACCTTCAATTTGTTTGAGTTATTTAAATTAATTTATTTAAATGTTTAATTCAAACTTTTGACTTTTGGTTTGTCTCACATACATTTGAAATCTTTCGAAAAATGATTCATAGTATAGATCTTCAGTTTTTGACGGTCATTAGAAATAAATGACCACAAAGTTTAATACATTTCGTGTTTTGTTTTTTTTGTTTTTTCACTTCTTGAAAAAAAAAGAGTATTTATGAATGTAGGACTAAGAGAAAAATGCTGTCAATCGTTTTCAAAAAGTTATACTGCTGACGTGAAATTTTTAAGTCTGGAAAATGGACAGGAAGTTAAACAAAATTCATTTTTTTTTTCCATTATTCCAATAAATACGTGTCAATGTCCCTTTGGTATTTTCTACACCTCGAATTCATAATTTCCGTCTTAAGTTCTACAAACATATATTCGTTTGTATATTTGATAATATGTACAGTGAATAAAAAGGTCTGTTCAATATTTGCCTTCATTAATAAATTCACTTTCAAAATAAACTAGAAGACCGGTCTAGTGAGCTACACAATAATGGATAGGAAACCGTCCCGTAACCAACATCTTTTGGCAGCATGCCGTGTTTGGGGGGATCTTTTTTTTTTCTTTTTTTCCTAATGGTAATAATCAACGAATAAATTTCTTCTCTCGCCTTTTATTATGCAGTGGAAAAAACCTAGACACAATGAATAAATGTTTAAATTTTCAGCCCTCTAGCTCCATTTGCGTGGCTTGTACACGATACATAGTCAGACCTACTTGAAAATTGAAGCAATTTATGTCGACAGTTTTGGTTGACAAAAGCCTTTAAATTTAGAACAAGTTATCAAATATAAATAATTTTATGGTTGTGGCATTACTGCTATTTTGATATCGTGGTACTCCCCATTTGAATAATCATTAGATAATCTTCAATATCTTTCAAAGCCCCTATTATTTGTCATGTCATTGAACAAAGTTTACTCAGATTACATTTATATGGCTCTGAGAGTTAATTGACATAAAATATCAAAATTGAGAGTCTAACGCATAGCCATTGACTATTTTTGAAATTATACATTGAAATCATGCTACAGTTTATTAAAATTTTGTTTGATTAATGACTAACAAAATATTACCCAGAATAATTCCTTCAAATACTTGACTGCAATTTGATTCACGTTCTGTGACCATCTTCAGTTGACATAGGAGTGATCTGCTCATCAGCTTTTTACAGAGTAAGAATATCTTGGGATTCTAAAATCTGTGCCAATATAGTGTGTTATCTACTTTAGTATCTGTAGTCTGCTGTAATTAAATTTCTGACCTACCATGATCCAAACTGACCTTATTACTTAGTGTAGACCATTAGCTAAGGGCACATGATTTGTATGTTCCAACTAACCATAATGAAACTTCTTTTTGATGAAAGAGGCTGGTATTGAACCACTGCCTCCTGGCACTAGATTTCAAAATTTAGAACTATTCCAATGCCTGTGTTGGTCTTTGAGATACTGTCCAGATTATCTCCCTTTGTAACCCGATATGGCAACCACATTTACAAAATGTTTCATGTTACTGACCTTTATTTTCCCTCTATGCTCAGCCATCCATACATGAATAATCCAAAATGGATCTATGGAGTTTCTGAATTTCTTCATTCTCAAGCCAAATGGTTTTTCTGTTTTATAAACCACTTTTTTATGTGACTTGTGTTTTGAAATGCATTTAAAATTAATTAGTTTGATAGAAGGTTTTAAGCTATTAGAAATGTTAATTTTTCACTTCATCACCTTCCTTGAACCTCTTCTGATAAATCCTTATGACCTGTTGAACACAACTAGCTAAGGGTCAAGATATTAGAAACTGTCTACATAGGTTTTTAAACAAGTCTGGCTGGCTCTGTCCCATTCATACAGGTTGCACCAATGGAGGTAGAGAGCTGAAAACTCTGAAAACATTGAGTATATAACTTTCTATTGTGTGACTCACTAGACCTGTGAAAAATGATGTTCGAGTGAATAGGTGGCTTAAAGTACAGATTTACAGAACAAGAAGACTCCATTGATCTTAAAAAGAACCAATATGTCCTCTCAGTAGTCACCTGTGGAGCCGAAATATGGAACTTAACCAAGAGATTGACTTAAAAACAAAATGCACGGCCAGCAAAAAGTAAGATGGTATGATGATTTGGACATGTTCAAAGTGTATAGACACCATGATGCTCAGGAGTCCTAGCCAACAACAGACTTGAAGAAGTTGATTGATGATGAAATGAAAATAATATCTGTATCTCTTATAAATGAATCACCATAGCCTGCTTGTGTACCAGAACTAATTATTTAGAAAGAAATGAATATTTTAACAAAAATTATCTTTGAGAAAAAACAAAACAGCACAAATTGGGTCCAAAATGACCATAAGGACTGAAAAAAACCCAAAGAGAAACGTTTTTAGATGGTGTGTACTGATCACTTGTGCAAATTTTCAAGGTTGTACCCCCCCCCCCCAAAAAAAAAAAAGAAATGTGACCAAAAGCACCCATTGAGATGCACCCCCAGACAAGCAAAAAGAAGAATCTATTGACCACTTGGCTGGATTGGTGGGGCTACACTGATTCAATATTTAGTGGAAATATTTTTTATATTTTTATCCAAGATTTTTAAAATTTCATTTTGACTCTCAGCACAATGATTTAATTTCAATTTGTTTGTTTTTGCAAGGTCATTATATTGTTATTATATTTTCAGGAGGAAGTAATCCATACAATCATCTGGAAAAGGCCACTGTTCTTCAAGAGGTATGTTGAGCTTTGTCAGTTGATGTCAGATTTATTTGCTGTTTTTGTTTCATAAATAGTGGGTATGTGTATATGTTACACTCAATCCTTGACTGATGTCAGTAATTTCATGAAATCAGCATAGTAATGGTCCTCAAGCTTATGATACTGACCATTACTTCTGTAATGAATTCGATAATCTCTGGGTTCCCCACTACTTATGGCTTTGTGTCAAATAAAGTGAAACTTAATAAATATCAAATATGTACTGCTTTAGTATTTACAGTGTACGTACAGCTTAGTTTGGGTGCCCAACTGCTGTGGCCTTGTATTAATAAGGATTGAACTCATTACAGAACTAATGGTCAGCATCGCTAGCTTGTTGACCGTTTATACATTGATTGTGAAACTAGGGATTTCACAAAATAAGTAATTTCACAATGTTGCTGTAACATATACACTCAACTTTATATTTTAATTATTGAGAAACTTTCATAAATTGGTAGACAACAGTATTAGTATGACTTTTCTTGATACGTTTCAAAAAAAATTTATCTATAACAAATGAACTTTGGATTAAAAAGGATGAAAGGTTCAGTTATTAAAATTTCTGTTTATTTTCTGTACACGTCTTAATTTGTTGATGTATTTCATATAATTCATTTAATCTTCCAGGCCAGGACCTTCAATGAAACACCCATAAATCCACGAAAATGTGGTCAAATTCTGACCAAGATTCTTTATCTTCTGAACCAGGTAAGATGCTAAATTTCCACTTCTACAAACATTGGTCAGGTACTTATATATATATATATATATATATATATATATATATATGTATGGATGCATATTTTATAAGTTGAACATGATGTTCTCAATTTGTTGAAAAAAAATGTTGCTATATTTGATATTGGTTTGTCAATGTTGGTTGTCTGACCCAAAAAATCCATTTTCTAGTATTTCACCTCAGCCCTTAAATAAATAACCACTGTTGCAAAAATAACCAAGCAGCAGTGTCGCTAACAGAGCCTTTATCAGATGATGACCCCTGGGGTCAGGCATGATTTTTAGGCTGAAACATAATTACCACTAACCCAGGATGCCCTAACAGTACCTCACAATATCACCAAACTTTGTTGTCACTCTGTCACACTGCAGGAGTGCTAGACCCATGTAGATGAAGCCTCTAGATATATTTCCTTTTCTCTATTGATGATAGTCTAGTCAGGTATGTCAAGGTCGAGTTGGCAACACAACCTCAGCATCCAACTTCAATAGGAAATGTAAGCATTTTCTCATACATTCAGATACTTGAATTAGGTTTTATCATCTTTAAGCTTTTTTTCATATTTGACAGCATATAAAGTACTCTCCCCCCCCCCCCAAAAAAAATTGAATGTTTTATTCATTATTGAAGCAAATCATAACCAATATATTTTGCCTTTGGCACTGGACAACTAGAAATATTTTTTCCTGAGTAATCTTTACTGATAAGCTGGCGTGGTTCATATATTCCATTTCGTTATATATTAGTGGCCTGTTGACCCCTGAGGGTTTGACAAATGATGCTTGGGGGTCCAAAAATGAAAATTTATATTAATAGCATGAATTTAAAATTAGGACAACTGAACCCTTTTTTTACATTTTACCTTTGTGAGCAGACTTCCTCTATGTTGCTGTATATAAAAGATATACAACAAAAACAGAAAAATCTTACCTGAAATAATTATTTTTACACAATCCTGTTTTGTTTATAAGAATTTGAATGTAATCCATTTGAAGTAAAAATGAGATTAAAATGTCAAAAATTGTCTATCATTGTAGTTTATTTAATATAGTTTAAAAAATGAATGCTAAAAATAGCAGTCCATCAGAATATTTCCTTTTTGAGGAGTCCTCAAGTTTCAAAATTACCATCATATTCAATTTTATAACAAAGAACTTTTTTTATTTTTTTCCAACAAAGAATTTGATAATTTCTTTTGAAAATTTCTCCACTGATTATTGGTAATTTCATACTTGAAACCCTCCCTCTTTCATTTTTCTTTCTGCAGGGTGAAACTTTTGGTCGCACTGAAGCAACTGAGGCATTCTTTGCTATGACTAAACTTTTCCAGTCGAAAGATGTAAGTCTTTTTTTATTTTTTTATTTTTTTTTTGTTTTATTTCATCTAAAGTCAATCTGTTTTGGCTGGATATTTCAATCCTTTTCAAATAATAATATATTTGTGGTTGACTTGCCATTGGATGAGCTGATCTAGCAAACAATTACTACTTGGTGCTCCACAAATATGTCCCTGTACCAGACTAACATTAGCTCAATATATGATAATAAAATAATACTTCAAATCAAATTTTGAAGTCATGTAAAAATAATTCAATTGAAGAATAAATTATGGTCTGAATAAATTCTCTTTATGATATCACTGGCATTTTCCACTGGAAAACATCTAAAATGAAGTAAAAAAGGAAATAAGACATCTACAGACATCTAGATTCTGGAGAATCCGGATGTTATTAATAAACCCATCAAAATAAGCCCCCCCCCCCAAAAAAAAAGATTAAAAAAAAGCTTCTTTTTCACAAAATGAAAAAAAATTTTGAGAAAGGATCTAGGGGAATACTGATGCCAATTTTCAAGTTTTTAGACAAAACAGTATGACCAGGATTGCTAGAACGCTCAAACACATGCACATATAAAAAAGTATGGAACCTTTTTCCATCTTTGATGGCTGCAGATGTTCAACCAGATGACTGCAACAAGTTTAGAAACCTAAATTAAAATACCACAGTCTACTTGAAAAACTAAGTCAACAAACTCATTCTTGAAAATGACCAACAATGGTTAAAAGTTGTCAAATTTTAGAACTTCATAATTTCAGAACATTTTTACATAACTGATTTTGTCATTGAACAGTTTGTTCACGAACAAAAGTTGACTAGACAACTTTTTCTTTGATTCTTTGAATGTCTATGATGCATGTATATGATTTTCGTTTTTTTTTTTCTCTTTAAAGGTGACTGTGAGACGACTTGTTTATTTGGGAATTAAAGAGATGTCCCAAATTGCAGATGATGTCATCATTGTCACCAGCAGGTGTGTACTGGATAACTTTTTTTCTCTCCCAGCAATTTCGATTAATTCTCAAATTGAAATTAAATTTTCAAAATTATCATCTCCAATAAACCCGAGTATCCATTCTCCTTAGATCTTTGAAAAATATTACTTTGGATTGAGTTTAATGAAGCTTCAGTCTCCTGAGAGACAACTCCCAGGTGGAGTATGCAGCCAGTGACATTCCTGGTTTCTATTTCATATGTCAGCTTGGTGATTTTTGCAAGTTTCAAGTCTAGTCAAGACCAGGACTTTATTCTTTCAAGTTTTTTATGACCACCCCCATTGACTGAATGTAAGTCTGCCATAGGGATACCTCCATTTTACTTACAACGTAGAGTGTACTCATTTAGTTGCTGAGTGCACAGGGAAATTTGTCCTTATGAAGAGTTTTCAACACTCTTTGCTCATAGTGGGAATTTAACCTTTCTGCTTGTAGGAGAGACATGCTTAACATTACACTATCCAAGACTATTTAAAAATTGTCTATCAAATATCTATCCAACGCCATTTTGTCCTTGCTAAATATTCAAGTATTTACTATCACTTGAACTAGCAACAAAGAAATAAATTTCTATACAAAATGTAAAATGGTATTTAGCACCTATAAAGTGGGGATGAATTAAAATACTCTATAATGTTTTTCTCTGAAAACTTTGAAGTTAGAAAAAATAAAAGCCTGTTGGCTGGACCCAGACAGATCTGGTAATAGATCCAGGCAAGATGGGAAATGTTGGCCCCATTTCAAACTGCTCCTCAAGTATTTTTGCAATCTGCTGAATACATATGATTTATGTATGGGTATACACATGTACATGATTTACTCACAAGTAACAGAACATAATTAATGAACCAAGAGAATGGGGGGGGATAGTGACAAGTGGATACCGTATACATCACATTACAAAACAAATGGTATTTGAAGGATTACTGCAACTCATTCAAGTTTTATTACTGTTCATATTGAATTTCAGTAAATGGACCTCTTGTCATAATACCAGGGCATTGAACATGGTATATTATTTCATATTGTTTTTTTTTATTTTATATGCCCATCTTATATACTAACATATATTTTTCTTTTCTTTTCTCTTTCTTTCTTTTATGAAATCATCTTTATAAAATGATGACTATATTGGTAAACTTTCAAAACAGCAAAGTTGTGGAAATAAGCATAAAATGATTTGGTCTGCTTTAAACTCTATCTTTATTTCCTTTTTTCTTTTTTGTGTTTAGTTTAATGAAAGACATGACAGGCCGTGAAGACCAATTTCGAGGGCCGGCCATTCGGGCTTTATGTTCCATCACAGATGTAAGTGTTGCACAGCTCTATCATTCTAATAATTCCTCCTTTTGAAATAAAGCTTCTTCCATGGACGGCTGTGACTAGCAATGATTGGGTTATTATGCACTGAATGAACAATATTTTTCATAGTCATAACAAAAAAGCATTTTTTTTTTTTTTTTGTTCCCTTTTCTAGCTTGATATTTGAAGGGTCAGGGAGTTCTCAATAGTGATTCTTGGAGAAATAGAGGCTGATGGGGACTAACCAAATATAAAACCCTTATTCATAGAAGATAAATCTGGGAAAATAATGAGAATTTTTTTTTTTTTTAAGTTTTTTATTTTATTTTCTTTATTGCATATCTGTTATATAAGCTCAATATCATTTTTAGAAGTATCCACAGATCTATGATACATGCTATTGTTAGTTGGTCCCGCTTATGACAAATATCAGAAATAGGGAGAGGTGTGATGTTATTTAAAGGCATGACGCATTAAAAGAAAATCTATTCCGATCATTTTTTTTTTTTTTTTTTAACCAGCTGCTAATGATGTCCTAATTGGAAAAATGGTAATTTACAATTTGTATAGAAAATAATTCTTGCAGAGTATTTCATATTACATAATTTTGTAGCACAAGAATCAATTAACTCAAAGAAAGACAATTTGCTCTTCCTCCTCCTCCCATGGATGATGATTTCATGTTTATTAAATGAAACATTGTTAACTGTTATCATAAATTTTTGACCAGTATTTTCTTTCATCTTCATTTTTGAATATCCAATCAAATATCTTCTATCTCATTACAGAGCAGCATGTTACAAGCTATTGAGAGATACATGAAACAAGCAATAGTGGACAAGGTCCATTCTGTGTCCAGTGCTGCCCTGACATCTTCTTTGGTAAGTCTGGGTTGGTTGAGCTGACCTCCTATTTTGTGTGTTTTTTTGTTTTGTTTTTCTCTCTCCCAAAAAGAAATCTCCATTTTGAACTTTAACCAAATAAACCCAAAAGTAAATTGTCAAGCTAGATGGACCTCATCTTCGGGTGCTGGCTAATCTTTTGCTTCTTTTCCTCAATCCAATGTATCCCAAAGTTCTCCAGGCTGCTTTGGCAGATTTTCCACCACCCATCTCTGTTCATTGCCCTGGCTTCCAAGTCCCAGTGGCATTGTTACGAGCCTAGAGAGTTGCCTTCAGGGTATCCTTGTATCGTCTGTTGTGACAGGAGGATGTTTGATTTTGGAAACCCCTTGATCAAAACTGTCCACAAAGGTTTCTTCAGTTTTTAAGTAATGCTAACTATCTATCACTCATATAAGACCTGCTAATGGAGCTAAAGAAATGAAAATTAAAATTTTTACCCCTTATGCCTAGAAAAAATCGTTTTACCCCACCCCCACCCCCATTCTCAGTGAGGGATCAATTTACAATGTAAGTTTATGCTAAAATAGTCTTTTAGTTTGTGTCTGGTAGTGTACATTCCTATCCATTCTAACAAAACATGCTGCCGAAAGATGTTGGTCACATGACTTTTTCTATTGAGTGACTAACCAAACCTGTTTTTTTTTTTTTTGATGTTGCTATTGGTTGTTTTTTTCTTTGAATTTGTCGGATGAATTTGAGGTTCTTTCACTGCGTCCATTTGTTATGTTATTCTCTATTGCTTTTTTATTTTCCCTTCTCAGCATCTGTGTAAAACCAGTCCTGATATTGTGAAGAGGTGGGTGAATGAAGCCCAGGAAGCAGTCAACAGTGACAATGTCATGGTGCAGGTGAGTTGGTCAACAACAGGGCTCTTTTCTATCCGGCCCCCTACCCTCTCTTTTTCAATATCTGTCTCTTTGTCTCCTGCACACACACACATACATAATGTGGATTTGTATCATGTAAATTGCACGGCTTTACAAGGACACAGACTCAAATCTTGATTTGGAACTGGAGTGTTTTTAAAATTTTGCTGTTTAAACCTTCAATATAACTAGTAACATTATGGATAGTCTGAAGATTTTAGTAAAATGCCACAGCCAGGATTTGAACTCAGTTCTCTGATTTCATCTACTGTGATGTTTAATATTTTACCAACTCAACAAGACAAACGACGCATCTATCAGCTATGATGGCAAAGTCTTTACTCTCTTATTATATATAGACATAGATATGAGACGTAACACTGGAGACTTTATTGTATAGAATCTAAAATCTGCTATAACACAAGAATCTCTTCTATTAACAAGAATATCAGTCCTAACATTAGAGCTTGTATTTTATATCTGTATAAGTCTGGTCTTGTTTATCTGTTTGACCTCTAAGTAGATGAAACCATGCATTGTAGTTAGAGGTTTTGAATTAAGATGAACCCAAAATGTACTCACTTGAAGAATTGTCCCAAATCCAGGTGATCTGTAACTGAATTATAATAGTGTGGAGTCTGTATTTACACTCACTTCTAACAATATATTGACTATTTAAATGCTGATTATAAAACAGTCTCCCTTATTTATTTGCAAATGCATTAAAACCAGGTTCATTCTGGTCACATCAGATTGTACTAATTTTCTCTCAAAGGGTGATCTAATGGGTCATATACTAGAGCTTAATATCAGTCAGAACACTACAGACTATATAGTGTGAAAATGTAGTACCAACTATTTTGCTAGAATTTCTTTTCTACTCTATTAACAAGAGAATCAGCAATAGCACAAATTAAATCTGAAAAATGAATTTATTCAATGGAAATACCTGATATTCAGGTCCTTTTTTTTTCTCTGATCTACATTTTCTCCCATCAAAAATTATTTCCTCCTAGGCTGCTTTTTTTTTTGGCAGATGGAAAGTTGCCGATTCAGTGATTCAAACGTTACTCTTTCATACATGAACTTTGTTTTTATACTGTGACCATTTTTGTTATCTCTTTCAGTATCATGCCCTTGGACTGTTGTATCATATTCGTAAAAATGATAAGCTGGCTGTGAACAAACTAGTTAGCAAGTTTAGCAAGCATTCTCTGCGGTCCCCGTATGCCTACTGCTTGCTGGTAAGTATGAAACAACGAGAATTTAAATCTTTGCCCTCTACTAACTCACACACACATTTACAGTTTAATCGAAGCTCAACAATTGGAATCTACTGCATTTAGTAGCTTCGTCATTATTCAACATCAACAGCTTAAAAAGTGACACAAACTCCTTATCACTTTCTGTGCATTTTATTCAGGTTTTATATCATTCTTTGAGATTAGAATGGTCTCAGTATTCTAAATGGCCCCTGTGCTGTGCTGTAACAGACGGCACTCAAAATGCTATAATGAAGAGTATTTATCTATAATCAAGGTATCAACAAGGGATCAATCCCCCAAATAGCAAAATGGTAACTTGGGGATCTTGAGATATATTTGGTACATTCTTGCCTAAACTTTTGTCATAATTTTGTAAATAATATTGGCAACATTACTGTATCAGTTGGACATCTGGAAAAAAAAAAAATCCAACTCACCTTTGGCCTTGGAACTTGTTTTGAACTAATTTTGAGGAAAATGCTTTAACTTTCATGTTGTCATATTTCAATAAATCTGTTTATTATTTGCTCAAGTTTATGATAATGGCTAACATCATGAATTAATCTTTGAGGCTTGTATCAAAATTGAAGATTCTCAAGCTAAGAATTATAGAGACAAGGCATTTTAACCAACATCTAAGTAACTGAAAAATGCAACCAAATCTGATAAATCAGTCAAAACTCATTAGAGTATTTGCTCCATTTCATTATCATGTTTATTCTGAATTGTCCCTGTTTATATATTTGAATCTCTTTTTATTAAAGTTTCATTGCAAATCTTACAAGATGAAATTTGATGTATCAATGATTTTATTGGCTTCTTTTTTTTTTTTATCCTTAGATTCGTATTGCCAGCAAATTGATTGAAGAGGAAGACTGTGGGTAAGTGTTGTATGATTAGTGTTATTTCTGCAGTTTTGATTTCGTCCTTGCATTTATTTCTAATCTTTCACTTACATCTAATTTATGTGGGTAAATACCAGGGCCTGGGCTCTTCAACCTTAGTAGGCAACCAGTCTAGGAGATGGGTAACACTGAATTCAACCTAGGGAAAAGTCCAACACATTGTCCAGTATTGTGAGAGGCTGGTTATAGATGGAGTAGGGAACATGTTCCCAAAATGTACAATCAACTGGGTTCTGAAGCTTCAACAGACCTAAAAATACAGAAGGGGATTATAATAAATTGTTTAAATAAAATAAAGTAGAATAAAAATAGACAGATAAAATAATGTAACTGTTGTCTCCACCTCTGCATGACAACTCTAGTGCAAATGAAAGATTTTTTTTTTTTTTCTAGTCTGAAAATAAAAACCCTTTGATTTAAAATTTTTTTTCTTTTCAATTCCAGCTCTGATAGTCAAATGTTTGAGTTCATTGACAACTGTCTTCGTCATAAAAGTGAAATGGTCATCTATGAGGCGGCCCACGCAATTGTCAACATGAAAAGCACAACTCCAAAGGAATTGGCACCAGCCGTCTCTGTCTTGCAACTTTTCTGCAGTTCATCCAAACCAACTTTGCGTTTTGCTGCTGTCCGCACATTGAACAAGGCACGTCTTCCACTTGGAAATCTTCTTTCTCTATTTCATAATCAGTGTATTCTGACATATTTTTGTTTAGATTCATGTCTTTTACCAATGGCATTAGTCTGAGAATTCACAATTGGTGATTCAGATCAAAACTACTTTGCTATTTTTAAAGTATTCCACACATTTCAATCATCTTCAATTTGAAACAGTCAACCAAAACCTTCTACAGAGGTTTCTTCAGTTTTTAAGTGCTTCTGCTTCCAGAAATTAGAACATTGCAGGAAAATAATTTACCTTAGCTTCTAGCTCTCTCTATTGCCTTCAAAGTAGTTGATATACAACCATCCGAACATTTTTCCCACAATTCTATGCATCCATGGAAGGGTTCAAAAGAGATGGTCTTGGGCACATCCTGAGATTCTTTCTGGATCTCTTCAATTGGAATTTCAGTTAGTGAAACAGGAGAGGGCCACAGGGGGTAAGAGGATGACTACCGTGTTATTTGAAGCCAGGAACTGTCAGACAATTCTACAGTCTCAGTACAAATTTTGCAGCAATGCATCTCCTACCGAACACATCCAACAAAAAGCTTTGAATGCTCCCATACATCATAAAAAAATCATGAATAGCTCGTCTACAATCAGCAAGGAGAGGCTGGTGTATTTTTTCAATGTTCTCTGATGTTTTGCTTGTCAACTGTCATCCAAAACGGTCATCATTTGTGGCAGACGTTTGTCCTTTGAAATGTTTGTATCAGAAAAACATTCTGCTTTGGGACACAGCATTGTCACCAAAGGCTTCCTGAAGCAACTGATGGGTTTCTACAGCCATCTTGAAGCTGACCTTGATGCTAGTTCTTTCGCTCTATAAGATCTGCTATTGTTAAATCACTTACACAAGATGTTACAATTATAAAAATAACTCAGTACCAGGTCGTCTTATGCACTCAACCGTTGGTACACTGACACACAAATATATATATATGTGTGTGTCACATGTACTGGCCACACTTAGAGGGCTGAAAATTCAAACATTTACTTATTATCTCTTGAGAAAATGTCCTTCCCCCTCAAAAAAATTTTGTGGGGGAAGGGTCCAATCTACAATGTAAGTTAACGCTAAATTGGTCCCTTAATTTTTGCCTAGTAGTACTTGTGTCTTATTCATGAAATTGAGACATTTTAGTGATATCTGTCCACAGGCAGTAGGAATAAATTATTCATTGATCATCCTTTTTTCCATTTTTTAATTGGTCACTTCCAACTGAACAGTTTCTATTGAGTGACTAACCAGACCTACTTGTCTTTTGATTTAGAGGTTATTTCTATTTGAATCAGTGGCCTCTCTTGCACCTGCTTGGCCTCTCTTTTCCCATGTAGAATTTGGGATCTCTATCTTTTCTTTTTTTTTTTTATACTAATCATTGCTTTGCTGGCTGTTATCATAAGTGCAACAACAGGCATAGTTGACTGCTACTGATATTATAAGTTTCATAGAAACTTGGCTTCTATTATATACTAGCTGTAGGTACTGTGCATTGCCGGGGGGGGGTAGGGAATTCAAATTTAAACAATATGAGGAATGCGAATGGTATTTCATAGAGATTTTGGGCCACACAGGTTACACCCACCCATACTCTCATGAATTGACCTGTAGGAACCTTGAATATATATGTATGTATGTATATTTTCTAAAAAATTTTGTCAAGGCAAGAAAAATAACTCCTAATGAACTTTGGTGAAAAATTGTCTTCCTTAGTTTTGAAAATACTCCAAACTATTAATTTTGGCCCCATGTTAATCTGGAATTCAAGTTATCCTTATTGATAAATTTACAACTCCTTGAGTGCAGCTGTACTGCCAGCTATAAAAAATTAAGTTACAAACCAATTCGTTTTCAGAAAAGCCATGCTTTGTTTATTTCCTTTCCTTTTTCTAATTGTTCTGACCTTTCCTTTCTTTCAGGTTGCCATGAAACACCCAGCCGCAGTAACTGCTTGTAACTTGGATCTGGAAAATCTTATAACTGACCTCAACCGCAGCATTGCCACATTAGCCATTACTACTCTCCTTAAGGTCAGTTCAAGGACAATCATTTTCTCTTTATCAAGCAGTCAGCTCTTCCTTACAATTTCTTACCATCAGATCCCAAATCCATGGTCGCGACCTAAACAATGGTTGCAAAGATGCTCCTGAGGGTTACAGGATGGTTTGAAGAAAAAAATGTTTAAAAAATGTTCCAAGTAAAAGATGGTGCAAATATATTTACATCACAACTTCAAAATGTGAAATACCATTTAGATTCTGGAACAGGAAAATAGTTGTGAATAATAAAGTATTGATAAATGTTTGAAAAACTCTTGACATTTTCCAGTCCGTTCATTTCCAATACCTCGACTTGATTATCAAAGTAAAATGGAGTAAAATTTGATGGCTAAAACTAAATGAAGAAACACTGAAATTATGTTTCTGTTCTGAAGGTCGCCTGGCAAAAAAATTATGCGTACAGGGTTGCAGCCCAAAAAGTTGGGCAAACAGTTTTATGCAATAAATACCAGTTTATTATCTTGGTGTAAATAACATTTCCCCTTTAGTGAACCATAAAAATATGATGAATCAACAAATTCATTTCTTATTTCCCAAGTTTGACTGGTGTATATTTTCTATAAAAAAAATTGTTTTTAAATAATATTTTGCTCTTCTTTATATCTTTTTGTGTATCTTTGTAAACACAGGCTGCCCCCACCAAATGTATACCATACTTTAATAGTAGTTATTGTTTTGTATCTGAATGTTTATCAAATTCTTATATAATGAAGAAAAAATGTTCTAATAGACATCAATTGATTGAATCTCCAAATCATTTTCAATTCCTACACTTGAATCTGCAAAATGAATCAGACAAAAAGCAATTGTTGAAATGATTTGATGTTTTCTGTTTTTGCAGACTGGTAGTGAAAGCAGTGTAGATCGATTGATGAAGCAAATTTCCAATTTTATGAATGAAATTTCCGATGAGTTCAAGATTGTTGTGGTACAGGCCATCAGGTAAGAATGCTTTTTCATTTCTTTGCTTTCCCACTTCTCAATTAGCTTTACCTTTAATATTTCTCTGATTCCTATTCCAGAATGTCTATCACTTTGTCTCTATAATTCCAGTCTTTTTATTTATACTTCTGTTCTAAAATGTCTATCTTTGATACTTTGAATTCCATGGGTGTTGACAATTAGGATATTACTCTCACATATATTTCTGCAGTTGAAATATATATTATTTTGTTCAGGTGATTTATTACTTATGGAATGTGTTTATGTTAACTATAACAATATGCAAAGGTAAAAGAAACTGATATATGCTGATACTATTCCATTTTAGCCTTGTTCATTACATTGTTAGAGTGGGTTGACAGGCTTGGGAGGAAAGGATGAAAGATATGAGTAATAGTAAGTTGTACTTACAAAAAAGATGAATAATAGTATTTTTTGTTTTTTGTTTATTGTAATGACAATTTATAAAGAAAGACTCCAGTAATTAAGAGAAATTCATTTTGGTTGCCAACATATAAAATGAATTCTTCAGGTTTTTACAAGAATTGTTGTTTTGGGGTTTTTTTTTTGTTTCTTTCCAATTGATGAAATAAGGAATGAGATTTTTGCACGTAAAGATATAATCCAATTTTTGTTTATTTTTCCAGGTCTCTTTGTCTCAAATTCCCTCGCAAACACAACGTTGTGATGAATTTCTTGTCTTCTATGTTGAGAGATGAAGTAAGTTCCAATTTTGCAGTTTAGATCAAGGCACTATTAGACATGGTAAATACTAGAAGCAGTGGAGAATGAAGTAAACTTTATTTATCATTTATTACCAGTAACAAACCCTAAATTCTCTATTTAATCACCACAAACCTCTGCATAAAAGCTCTTTAAGATTACATTCCCTTTGCTTCTCATTATTAGGAGTCACAAGAATTAATGCAAAGATATTATTTATTACTAATAGCAAACCTTACTCATAAAAATAACAATAAAATGAAACTATTTTTTTTAGCTATTAAAACAGATTGGACATGGAAATTCTTGCTCCGCTGTCAAACAAAGAAGCATTAAGTTAGGTGAAAGAATCAAAATTGAACCATAGGCTGCATTTACCACATTGTACACAATCATTGATTTTTTTTACACATTTTATTGGAATCTTCAATTTGAGATGTTCACTGCTGAGCTAAGAATCAGAAAAATGGAGTAGCAAATGTAGAGACAGCAACAAGAATTTGAAAGTCTTTCATTAACCACCACAAACTTCTGTCAAAAATGACATGCTTCTCATTACTTCCCATTGCTTCTTGTATTTCACAAAGAATAGCCAAAATGTTTGATATGTGTTTATTTTTCTGCCATGATTGTAGAGATGAGAAAAGATACCAGTTAAAACTAAAAATTGAAAAACTATTCAAGTGTTAGTTGCGAGAAAGCTTTACATTGCCATTTAGGTGATTAGAAAAACAGAATTCAATTTAGTGTTGACCAGCAATTTTTTTTTTTATAGAGGATCAGATGATTTAGCTGTGAACATCATATAATGTCTTTTTCATTTTATACAAATTCTATGCAATTTTATACATTTTTTTTAAAATAATAAAGTGTTCCAAATAACCTAATGCATCATTTATACCAACGATGTTATTCCTCTATGAAAACAGGATTTTCTATCTACTTTTTTGCTCTTCAATGTCTGAAAAATGACTCTAGGGTAGTTTGACACAGTTTCTCCAAAATGTATGAAGTTGCCTTTATAATAAGGTTGAATCTTTGTTCGTGTTGGATAAGTTCCTTAACCCTTTCAAGGCCCTTGAATCCTGAATTAAGATGTTCCAATAGACTTCAAGAACAAATCTACAGGGTGTGTGTGCATATATATATATATATATATATATATATATATATATATATCACAGCAGCCTTAGAAATCTCAGGATATATATGTCCCGAGGGTCTCAAAGGGATTGATGTACCAAGCATGAGAATATATTGTGACAATAGTATACATCATGTTTTTTAGTAGAAGTTAATTTCAGTCAGTTTTTCAAATCTAGGTAAATCTTATGTTTATTTATTTGAATACATTATGAAGTAATTTTAACATATGAGAAGGGGTTTTATCAGGTAATGCATCTCCGAAGTGTACTCAAAACAAGGGTGGTATTATTATCACTGATTTCTTTTTTTCTTTTTTTTTTTTCAAACCAGTGTCCTTATCTTGGTTGTTATATTTACAAAAGCTGAATGTGACATGCATTCAAAGGAGGTTGATGGATACTACAGCCAAAAGTGACGAGACCAATCTGAATAAATCTGTGTATAATAATCATTTCCCATCTCAGAAATCTAGACAAAAATGGTAGAATTGTATTCTAATGAACATTAGTCTAATTCCTGATGAACCTTGTAAGGTGTTTATTCTCGACACGTATGACTGTTTTCTTATGATGGCTAAAATCTTCCTGCTTTTCTAAAAGTCTTTGTCTTCATTCTATGTCCGTTAACTATAATTTCTCCTCTGTTTTTTTTTTTTTTCTTCAGGGTGGCTTTGAATACAAAAGAGCCATTGTGAATAATATTATTGTTATTATCGATGAAAACCCAGAAGCTAAAGAAGCAGGTAATGGAGGCTCCCTCTCTTTTTTTTTTTTTTTTTTGTTTTCTTTTTCTTTCATTGTTTCCATGTTAGATATTCTCCAACAGTACACTGATTTATGATAAATTCTTCACTCATATTTCATTACAGTTACTTTTCCTTGCAACAACCGGTGCCTTTATATTCAATGTTCATTCTGGTCACATCAGATTGTACTACTTAACTAATCAACATAACTAATCACAGTCCTCTGGAAACATTCATGTTGCTGATGTTGTTTATCAAAGAAAATAATTCCAATTATAGATTTAGAAATTGTCCTTCAGAATAAATATTGAATGTATTGCCCATCAAGTTGGATTCTCACTTATTCTAATTATAAATAATTCATGACCCACCAAAGACAAACAATAAATCCAACACAATCATTAAATTCCATCTTGCTTCTAATCCATATGAGATACTCTGGCATCCTTCATTTTCATTTTTATTTACATTAAATTAATATCAATTATTTTCCGCAGTTCCACATCTTATTATATTCAAACATTTTCACAATTCAATTGTGCATTTTAAAAAAAAATTTTTTTTTTTTGTCTGATTAACTCTCCTGATTCTATTCTCCCAACTCTGCAGGTCTTGCTCATCTGTGTGAGTTTATTGAAGACTGTGAACACACAGTGTTGGCTACTCGTATCCTCCATCTGCTCGGACGTGAAGGACCTCGCACTCCAACACCTTCCAAATATATCCGCTTCATTTATAACAGAGTTATTTTGGAGAACGCTGCTGTACGAGCTGGTAACTCTCTTTTCATATTTTCCTTTTTACCCCAAAGATTTGTTTCCTCTTCTAAGTTCTGTTCAAATATTTTCGGACTGAAATTGATGTTGATATTCTGCTGTCATAAGCTGTAAGAGTTACATGGAACTCAGTGAATTTATGAGAATGATATTGTCTTTAATTTTTAGTCATTCAAGTTCAGAGTATTTTGGACTATGGAATTCTTTCTTTTTGTTATTTTTTTTTCTTTTGTTTTGTTTTTGTTCTGTTTCTAACTATCTATTCTACTGCTTTCTTCATGTGTACTATCGGTTTATGAAAAGAATTCCCGTTTGTTACCGTTTTTTACTTGGCACTACTGGAAAAAGATTCATCAAGATTGTACATGTGAAGAAGGCCGTAGAATGGATCGGCCAAAACATTGTGAGAACAACAAAAACAATTATCCATAAAACTCTTTGAATGTGAGAATGAGTTGGGGTTTTTTCTGGCCTGTGGCAAGAGGCTCCATAGATCACAGATGCAAAACTTTGTCAAGATTTGAATCCAAAGTGAATATAAGCACATAGTAAATATGTCCGCGGGTTTCTTCTCCCTCACACTTTTTTTTTCAGACTTCATTCTATGAAATGATTTTCTTTTTTGGTGGGGAGTTCTATTTTATTATCATTCACAAGACTTGTAGTAGGAATTTTTTTTCACTTTTGTGATTGAAAAAACAACTCTTTCATTAAAAAAAACTCTTAGTAATTGCTGATGGTAAATTTTAAAAAATTTTTGTGTTCTACCCAGTTTTTCTTGAAACCATCCATTTAAGTTTTAATCTACTCTCTACTATTTTTCCTGCTATTCTCAACTGCTTGTTTTTTCATTGAAGTTCTGTGTAAGCCAACCTGGCTATTATCAAAAACATTTTGTTTGATTTCAACCACTGTGTATGCCTGTCTTTAAAATACCATTTAATTTAAGAAAAAAAAAACTCCTTGGGGCTACTGCCAAAACTTGATATATATTTATGGGGTTTAGATGAGTTGCAGTGAGCAGCAGACCTCCAAATATCCTTGTAAAACGTTCATCTTAGAGTCAGGCATATACAGGATTAGAAGTTTGGAGGGTGATAATATCTATAACACCAAATGATAGTTCATTTTGAATATCACAGGTTTACAGTTTTGGACAACAGAAATCTATGACTTATAATCTTAACTCATTTTATTTGTAATGATTTTGTTCTTAGAAGGTGTAGAAACCACTTATTGTGTTACATCCTATTTCAGCTGCAGTCACTGCCCTGGCCAAATTTGGGGCTCAGTGTGAAGATCTTCTTCCCAGTTGTGTGGTACTTTTAGAGAGGTAAGTCACATGGCTTTTTGATTGTAGATATACTAGGCTATAATCGAGATGTTCTATAAGCAAACATTTATTTGTAATAATTATACAGAACTCTATCTACCCAAGAAATTAGTTTCCAAGTATAATTTTTTAAAAACAACTTAATGCTGCTGGTTATGTCTACAAAGTATTTGGAGTGACCACTACAGAGCCAACTGTTCAGTGTTGGTTCAATGGTTTGAGGTCTGAAAATATGGACACCAATAATGAACCTCTAGGGAAGCCCAGAACTGTTCTTGATGATAAAGAATTATTGACAGTAAGGCTAACAACCCTTCAACAACAGTTTGAGCACTTTCTGGAGACTAGGACTTGTACAGCAACCATATCATATCATATCTCAAGGCAAGGTTAAAAAGTTGGAAGAATGGGTCCCACATGAACAGAATGAAATACCCCAAGACAGTGTAAGACATCATGCCTCTGAACTGTCTAAGCTTAGGAAATTGGGATATGAAGTCTTGTAGCATCCTCTGTATTCGCCTGGTATTTCTCTCATAGATTATCATCTTTTTCAACCATTTTGAATTTCATATCTATAAGAAGGTTCGATAATAGGGGAGCCATAATCAAAGCTTTATTAAATTTGTGACCACTAAACCTAAAGAATTTTTTGGAGATAGCATATTATCATGAGAGGATCATAAGAAAAAAGTTATTCAATTGGGTCATATTTTAATCAAATATTTACTGTTTTTAGTTGCTTATATCCCCTTCTATTGTACAATTCTGAAAATGACGTTTCATACATACCTAATGCTAATCTGAAAACATGGATCATTATGATATAGATAATGTACGTATTTCTTCTTGATGTGTAAATCACAAATATCTACCAGTTTTATAATCTTGTTTCTCTTCTTGAAATGCAGATGTCAGCTTGATACCGATGATGAAGTGAGGGACCGTGCCACATTCTATGTAAATGTCTTGAAACAATACCAAAAGGCTTTGAACTCTGCTTATATTCTCAATGGTTAGTACAAAGAAAGATATTTCATTCTTCACTTCCATCTGGGAATTATTTCAATGGAACCAATTATTTAAATGATATTCTCACTCAGGGCTTCTTGAAGTTTTTTCATTCGTTACCACTTTTGATCAGACAAAATCTGTCCCTTACACATTTTTTTGAAAGCAATAGGTACTTAGTCTTTAGTCGTAATCTAATAGTAACTGAACATGGAAGCGAAAAAATGTATTTACAGTCTAGAAGTTTTACATATCTACTACGAAAAAAAAAAAATCTATTCTGTAAAAATTTGTGAATGGAGCCATATCATAATAAGCACATGCGTAAATTTTCGTGTGTGTATATATATATATATATATATATATATATATATGTGTGTGATATATATATATATTTTTTTTTTTTTTTAAACTTAAGTCACATAATCTCTTTTTAAAAAAAAGTATTTCAAATATTTCTATGACCCTCCTCCCCCCAATAATTATTACGCAATCCCTGATTGGTCTCATCCCCAACTTTTAGAGGCCTTGCCCTAATGTATTACATGTATGTATTGATAGGTAGGCATTGTCAATGTACAATAGATTTGAAAGTTATCTATTGAAGAGGTATTTTGGCTAAATTATTTGAATGTGATTCATGTTCTGATATGACTTTTATTGGTAAAACTTTGAGACTTTTTCTCGGATTCTCAGAGTTGAATGTCAATATTCTTACTGTGTTTTTAAAATATTCTCCGTAATTCTTGTTAAAGGCTTACAAGTGTCAGTTGTGGGATTGGAAAGAGCTCTGGCACAATACGTCTCCAACGACACAGTATTTGAAACGGCATTTGATATGAAGACTGTACCTTTGGAAACTCAACCACTTGTTGAACAAAGAACAGGTATGTTTTCTTGCCTTTTTTTTTTTTTTTTTCTCCATCTTTTCTTTCATGCACTAGTATCTCTAGTTCCTATGACCATCACTATCTGACAGGCTGACATACCAAAACAAATTTAGCTGATTTATCCCTTTATGGTGCTTCTAACTCCTATAAGTCACTAACTGAGTACTGAACGACCTGAAGAAACTATTTTAAGGAATCAATGAGATCAAACTAGTACATCTATGTTATCTAATTTTCACGAGTATTATTTTTTCTCAAAGCCGAAAATGTGTTCATTTCTATTTAAAAATTAAAGAAGACTATTCTTTTAATAAATCAAAAATTCTCCATATTTTGAAGAACCAAAATTGTGACAGGATATAATTTTTGTCCCATTTGACATTTATCCTGTGTCACAAAAAACACAAAATTAGCAGATCACGAATCCTCCATGTTTTTCCTGTTCTATCATGATTTCTATGTGTGTCTCATGCTATGATGATGTCACTGTCTGCAGTTGTAAAAGCTGGGAAAATAACATTCACTTTATTTTTCATTGCACATGAATCCCAGTAGATTTCTAAAAGAGATCTTACAGGACATATATATATCAGCAGTCAGAGAAACCTCAGGCTATATATGACCCAGAAGTTTTGAAAGGGTTAATCATTAATAACTGAGACAAATAGTTACCACAACTTCTCAATGTTGTTGTTTTTTTTTTCATTATACAAAGTTAAATGTTATTTTAATATAAAATAAAACCATGTTAACAACTCTCTAAAAGATGACAGTGTCTTCATTTGCATCCTGACTTGTTTTGTTTCAGTGATGGAACCAGGTGAGACTATAAGCCAGAAACCTGCTGACAAAGTGGCTTCATCAAGACAAGATGTCTTTGCTGGTAAGTTTCTTCATTTAAGACCCTCAATATTATATTGAATCAATTGGCATCTTTCATTATTACTGGCTTAAATTCCACCTTCTGGTGGCCATTAATCTCTGTTAGATCACTTCCTATTTCTAGAATTTTGGACCCCCATACAACATCAAATCAGTTGATGCCTTTCATAATTATCTGAACAGCAAAGAACTTAAGTTTTGTTTTGTTTCTTCTTGGAAGGTGCAGCTGCTGAAAAAAGTCAACAGTGCTTATCGTTTCTATCATTATTAATAAGCTATCAACAGTAATTTTATCCTGATTCATTTTTTATTTGAGGAAGCATTGTCAACCATTAATTTTTGACAGCTATTTTTCTTGAATTTTTATTTCTGATTTGCACTGTTTACTCTCTGCCATAGACCGATGGTCTGAGTAAGTTGCATTAAAATGTGACTGAAGATTTAGGATATATCTTTGAAAAGTAACAAATAATAGATTTGTCTTTTGAGAAACTTGAACTTAACCACTTATGATTGTAAGTGAGACGGCAATTCATTTATGTGCATTTTGGTATGATGTTTTCATTTAGTTCTTGATAGTTAAGGTTATCTCAAATTTCAAGCCTGATGAAGGTGCCATTCAGAATCAGGGTTGCAGAATGGGAGATAACCCTAACTTTATCTCTGAGACGTACACAACCTAGGCATTGGAATAGCATTGAATTTGGAAATCAAGTTAGTCTGGAGGCAGTGGTCCAAGGCCTGCTTCAAGTGGTGGGTATTGAATATCTGCTGTCAGATTCCCTCAGATTTCCAAAATTGATGCTATCCCAATGCCTGTGTTGGGTAGTGTCTGTCTGAAATTAAGCTTGGATAATCTCCCCTCCTGGCAACCTGGATTCTGAATGTTCATGTAATTCAGATTATTTCTGTTGGGTTTGTCATTTGTGTCCCTAAAGAATGTAGTGTTAATTTTTTTCTCTTTTTTTTTTTTTTTTTTTTTTCAGAACAACTGGCAGCCATTCCTGAATTTAGTAACCTTGGTCCACTGTTCAAGTCTTCAACAACGCCAGTGGAATTAACAGAACAAGAAACAGAATATGTTGTCCGTTGCATCAAGCACACTTTCTCCCATTATATCATATTCCAGGTTAGTTTGAGTTGTATAAACATTGCATTAAAAAATCAGATTGAACATCGCAGTGATATCTGTTCACTTGCAATTTGATTATTTCATGAATTTGGTTATTTATTTAGATAGTGAATGTGCATAATATATATATATATATATATATATATATATATATATATATATATATATATATATATAATATAAATGACACAATTATTTATGTATGAATCAGCACTTCTGTCTAGGGTTAGAGTAGTATTTGTGTGCTCATTGAAAAATGTTGCGTTTTATATATGAATATATATATGTGTGTGTGTATGTATATATATATATATATATATATATATATATATATATATATATATATATATATATATATATATAATTTTTTT
This sequence comes from Thysanoteuthis rhombus, assembly GCA_963457665.1. Lineage (NCBI taxonomy): Eukaryota > Metazoa > Mollusca > Cephalopoda > Oegopsida > Thysanoteuthidae > Thysanoteuthis > Thysanoteuthis major. The sequence continues at coordinate 11,452,766 of OY735228.1, read as the reverse complement.
CTATTTCTCACTATTTAATTCAGTTAAACTTTAAAATCAGGAATATATCAATTGAAAAAGAAATTCTAAAGTCAAATTTCATAATAATAAAAAGCATTTTTGATGGTTCTGTCCTCATTGCTATAGAACCTACGTTTTATGATTGTTTCTTCCTTTTTCTCTTCCTCTCAGTTCGACTGCATCAATACATTAAACGATCAGATTTTAGAAGGAGTCACAGTTCAGATGGAATCAGTTGATGCCTTTGATGTTCTAAAGACCATTCCATGTCCTTCATTGCCTTACAATCAACCTGGCACAACTTATGCTCTTGTACGTCTACCTGAGGACCAAACTCTTGGTAAGTAATCAAACAATCCAAAATTTAGGACCAACAAGTCCAGTCTCTTCTTCCTCTTGCCTAACCAGATGAAATGATCGAAATTCTTATTTTCATACAGCATATATTCAACATTTTGCTGCTCTTCTGGTTCATGGTAGTTAGTATAACTTGAAGCATTGATATTCCTTAAAAACTGGCTGGCTAGCTCTGTGATTGACTTGCATAATCAAAATCTTTTGTGTTTTTTTTTTTGTTTTTTTCATAAATACCATATTTGTTTGCATATAAGACATTTGAATAAAAAAAAAAATAAACTATGCAAATATTACCCGTCATCTAATACACTGATATTATGACTGCAGTGATCAGCAAATATGGGGTTTTGTTTTTTTTCTCCTACTCGATAATTTCATGAAATAGTCCGTCTTTTCTCATTCCAAAAACTTTTTTTCTTTAAAAATTCTCTTTCCGATTGACTCTTTTCTTTGACTCTATTTTCTTTCTTTTTCTTCTCCACTCCAGTCACAGGAACCTTCAGTTGTAGTTTGAAATTCACTGTGAAAGATTGTGACCCCAACACAGGAGAACCTGATGATGAAGGTTATCCAGATGAATATGTGGTCAGTTGATTCTCCCTCATTTATACAATTTTATTTTATCTTATTTTCAAAGTTTCAAATTGTCATATCTATGTCTATTTTTTTTTTCTCTTAGAATCCTAATTCTGGCTATTTTCTCTGCCTTCTGCTACTTACAGAAGTAGTTACTTGTTATCATATTTCAATGCCATGACAACCAGGCATAAACTTGTGAATGCTCGGAAGGTTTTGCAGGCTATTCTTGACAAGTTTGAAATTATTATTTTATTAGAATTCTGTAGAATTAGTTACATGAATCTCAGACATTATTGTTACAATTTATTGTAACTCCTTGATATTATTATACTTACAATATATTTTGCATCTTTCAGCAACTTCATTGCATTCAAGATCCATTGAAACCCTGACAAGATATTCATGATTAAAATTGCTTCTAATAGCCTGAGCATTATTCTACCAGAATGTTGTATAGAGAGATTAACTTGTGCAGATAATAATTTGAGTTTACTTGAAACTGGTAAAATTTAAGAATAAATTCAGTCTGGAAAGGATTAAACTTGGTCCGCTCTAATTTTCCCTCTCCCTGAAAATTAACAGAACTTTTTTCTACCCTTGTTTGTAGCTTGAAGACATTGAGGTTAGTGTTGGTGACCATGTCCAGCGAGTAATGAAGCCAAACTTTGGTGCATCTTGGGAAGAAGTTGGAGCAACCAATGAATTGGAAGACACTTTTGTTTTATCAACTGTCAAAACGCTTGAAGGTTCGACAACACTTTATTTCATTAAAAAATTTTCTATGAATTGTGAATACTAAGTTAAGAGTATTTTTTTTTATTGTTCATAAATATTTGAATTATATTTATTTATATTTTTTGGTTTTATCAAATAATGATTTGTTGAACTTCTTTGAAAGAAGCGAAAATTAGATTTAACATATTCTTTGAATCTTTATTACATTTCAACAAGATGTTTCTTTTGATTTTCTTTTTTCTTTTTTTTTTTTCTGCCAATAGTTAATTTCATTATTATTAGTGAATCAATTTCTTGGAAAAAAAATAAAAGGAGACATTGGCTTTTATATTATGATAATGATAGATTTCCCTTTATTATGATATATGATGTGAATATTTGTATTTTTACGCTAATTTCACCTTGTTTTTTTTCTGTTTATTTTCCAGAAGCGGTCAAGAATATAATTCAGTATCTTGGCATGCAACCTTGCGAACGGTCAGACAAGGTCCCACCCAATAAAAATTCACACACTCTCTTCTTGGCAGGTGTGTTCCGTGGAGGCCATGATGCTTTAGTGCGGGCAAAGTTGGCTCTTGCCGAGAGTGGGGTTACCATGCAACTCACAGTCAGATCATCAGATCCAATTGTTTCTGAAATCCTCGTGTCTGCTGTTGGTTAGGAAGCTTTGATTCCCCAGCTTACCCTTTACATTTAAACAGCAGCTACAGCAGCAGCAGCAGCAGACCAAAACAGAAAAATATGAAACCATAAATCTTTGAACAGTCATCAATTGACATTGAAAGCTTTGACTTAATTTGTGTTTCTACAGGAGGAGAGTTCATACTTATTAATTCTTGACGAGTATTTTCTTTCTTGAATTTTTGGATACTTTTTATTACAACTTTCTCAGACCATCAGTCTATGGCTGTGAGTAAACAGTGCAGATCAGAAATGAAGAATAAGCTGTGGGCGAGCCTAGGAAGCATGTCTCTTTTACCTCAAGAAGCTTGCCTATGTACTGCTCTACTGACTAAGCTACTTGGATTCATCCCTCTTTGATTCAATCTTCCGTCACCCATAAGAACTCTAGTAGCTCAGTCAGTGGAGCAGTAACAATAGTTAGCTGCTGGAGGTGAAAAGGCAGTGAGATTGAGTCTCTTTCCAGTCTGCACTGTTTACTCACTGCCGTAGAGTCACAATCTGAGTTGTGATCAAAAGCAAATAAAAAAAATAGGATGAAAAAAAAATAGTGGTCAAAAAATCAATAATGGTTGACAATGTTTCCTCTAATTAGAAAAAGAATAAATCTGGATAATTCATACCTGCTCTGGTGGTCCTGCCTCTTCTTCTGTTCTTAGGAGAAAGAAATGATTTCTTCTATTCTCTTGGTCATTCTAAGATTTTTGGTTTCAACTCAAGTACATGAATTTTCAGATTCTTATGATATCAGCTAAATGAATGATATATGAACATATACGTCTTTTTTCCTTTTGTTATTTCAATATCAGAAAAAACCTGTGGGTAATGCTTTCTCTTCCATGCTGATAAACTAAGACCAGAAAGGATATTTCTCTCTCTCTCGTATCAGTATGTTGTCAACGAAAAAAGGGGGCTGCTTTTTCTCCCATACTGATATGCTTGAGATATTACAAACCTTTCTCTGCGCTTGTAAAATCTTCTCCAATTCAAGAAGTATGAGGTCTGACTCTTAAATTACACGTCCAGGCTCATGTAACTCAAACTACATCACACGTGTGCAACACCACATGGTATACATGGACAAATAGGTTGGCATAAACAATCTTTGACTTTCAATGTGCTCACTTCTCCTGTTCACTGACGCTCGTTGCTTAAAGAAGACGTGTTTTAAACATCAAACTATTTAAGACACACCTCATGAGCCTTTGACAATTCCTAACTGGGATTCCCTCTGTAAATTCTAATCTCTCTAGACTCAATTAATGCAGGGTTGTCTGATTGAATTACAGGGGGGGGGGGGAGATAATCTGAGCTTTATCTCCAAGACTCATTCAACATCGGAAATCTCCAGGCTGGTATTGAACCTCTGCCTCGTAGTTCCTTTGAGTTCCTATTTCAATACAAATCCAATGCCTGTGTTGGGTAAGTCTCTGAGATAAAGCTGGGGATTATCTCCCTTGTTTCCCAATCTGACAACCTTAATTTAATGCATTGAAATGTTCTCTTTTTTTTTTTGCTTCTCATTTCTTCTCCTTCCTTCTTCTCTATAGACCATATTGTCTCCCTTTTTTGACCTTCAGTCCAATCTGTTCTGACAGCTAAAATTGGGCTCAGGCGAATCTCTCTCTCTCTCTCTCTCTCTCTCTCGTCACACTGTCCCACACACCCTAAGGCAATTCCATTCATAATTAACACTGGCTTATCAGCTGCTGCTGCTGTTGCTCTAACATCTCTATTCAATAATCTATGACAATTGTTAAAATATGAAATAATAAAGTTTTGCTCTCAAATATTTATAAGCATTCAAGTTGTTTTTCCCTTTCTTATGAATGACTATTAAAGTTTTCTGATCTTGTGCTGTCAAAGTTCATATTGAAACCATTGACCCTCTTTGGTTTGACATTATTTACCTCTGCCAACAAAGACAGACAGAACTTATATATTCATACATGTGAACATTATTTGTTTTGTTTTTGTGACCATACAATATCTCCGAAAGTTCTCAATAACATTTTCTGAAAGGTTGGACCCTGCGATACAGAAGAACTGATTGAATTTTGCAGCGTATCTTGGGATTTTCTTACACTAAACTCCCCTGCATATATCGGCACAATATCTACAAAAAGTTTGGATGACATTTTCTGAATGGGTTGGCCATTGGCTAAGGAAGAATTGATTGGACTTGAGGGTGGATCCTGGAATTTTTTATAGTTATCTCCCTGCATTGTAGCTATGCATGAACTGATTTTCTTATCATTTTGAGAGTGTTTATATGTAATTTGATCCACTTTCTCTCATTTGTAAACTTTTCTGTGGCAATTTTTTTTTGATAAGGGCTAAATGTAGGCCTATAGTCATCATGCATGTTAAATCCCCAGCTTACGACAGAATTCCACTTTTGACAAATGAAAATTGCTAAATCTGTACCGAAGTGCTTAAACATTTGGGTCATTTGGGGATATATGTACAAATGTATATTTATTTATTTATTTATTTTTTTATTTTTTTTTTTTTTTTTTTTGTTTCTTGAGTGCTTTCTGCTAATCAAACTACCACAAAAATATTTGTAGAGTTGGTAACTCCTAGGCTCAGTCTTGGCAATTTTTTCTGCTAACACCCATGAGATTTATACAGGTTAATATTCCCTGTCGAGATGAAAGGAGTCTTATACACCATCAAATACGATTGTTTCATTGCAAACTTCTGTCATTCGTCATGATGTTCTTTGCAAACAGTATTTTAATCAGTCTCCAAATGTGCAACATTACTTTCTGAACGGGGGGGGGGGGGTTCATATTCATTTGTGACCCCCCCCCTCCCGATTATAAAACATCGAAACAAATAATGGTGCCAAAATTGTCAAATTCCAACGTATTTAGTAATCTATAAGTATTACAGTATTACAAAAAAAATCAGTTATATTTTGGTAATTTTTTTTTAAATGACGGAATTTTTTTACGATTTTTTTTTTTTTTTTTTTTTCTCTCTATCTCTGGCAACAAAGTTGGGAGAGGTATATGCATTCATCCATGTCTGTCTGTCCACACAATATCTCCAAAAGTCTTCAATTGTGAAAGATTCGGCTGGGGGGGGGGGTTCAAAAATGAGTTCATTTCGAGGTGGATCCATGTACAGTTACCTTCACTACATCCTAACAATATGTCAGTGGTGGTGAACATTTTTATCACAATATGTCAGATTTTTAATTTTTTCGAATTTTTTTTTTCAACAATCCTGTTACTGTAGTGTCACTTGCATGTATTTTATTTTCAAGTAAATGTTTATAGATAAGTGACCTATTTTTTTTTTTTTTTTTTTTTTTTTTTTTTTTTTTTTTTTTTTTCAGTATATTTATAAAATTAGGAGTTTGGAAATGTATATCTCGAAATTTCAAACTATACTTATGCAACTAGGATAATAGAATGAAATAAGCTTGACCATGCTTGGGTCCAACTCCCTTGCTTCATTAAAATCTAAAAAGTAAACAAAAAAGAATTCATTTCTCCATACAATATCATTCCAAAACTACATGTCCTATGTCAATTCCTTCATTAGAAGTTCCTGTAAATGAGATTTGCAAACTTTAGCAAAACAAGTCAACTACAGTTTTTGCGTACATTAGTGGTCTTAGGTCTAGTCATTGTCATCCATTATTGTGGTTACATATGAAAATAAAAGAGTAGGGGTTTGACATTTGAAAATTTGGTGTGTGTGTGGGGGGGGTGCATGTCACAGTTATGCCATATCTCTGCTGTATGCTTACACTAAACAATATCTCAAAGTTTCCAATGAAATATTTATGAAAGGTTGGGCAATGGCCTACAGGAGAAGTGATTAAATTTTGAAGCAGATCTGTGGATATTCTTTGAGATACCTCCCCTGCATCATAACTATTTGTGAACTGATTTTCCTTCAATTTTTAGTGACAATAGCATTGGCAGAGGTATGTGCTCTCTGAGTTCATTCTAGATTATTCTCATGGTATATAAAAATGGATTTTTTTTTTTTCTGCTGGGAATAATGTTTTAATATTGATAGTTTAATAAACTTGTCTGAATAAGGCCACCAAAAGTTTAAAAAAAAGCTTCTTCAGAAGGGGTTTAGAGGAGTACTGGTGCCAATTTTCAAGTCTGTAAACAAAACGGTATGGTAAGGAGCACTAGATCACACAGACATATATAATAAAAAAAAATTTTTTTAAAGGGGGTAGAACCCTTTGCCATCTTGGGTGGCTATCATTGTTAAATTTGCAAAATTCTGAAATTTACCAAAGTTCAGTTTTAAATCAAGGAAAATGTTTTTAAAAAGAAATACTGATGAAAGAACTTTAGGGCACTTTTTAAAATTTCTTGTGAGAAATTTCATAACTACACAATTAACTTTATACCTCATAAAATTAATGAATAGACCATTTGTTACTATGGATCCTATTGTAAAAATTAGTCATTTACAAGCTTGACTTTGCTAGGGTCAAACTCCCTTACTTCATTAAAATGTAAAAGATAACCAAAATGGAATTCATTTCTCCATACAGTATTGTTCCAAAATTTTGTGTCTTATTTCAACTCTTCTATTAGTATTTTCTATAATAAAACAAGTCGACCTGAGCTGCGAGAGTGAATTCATCATCAGTTTTTGCAAATGTAACTCTCATTTGTGCTATCATGATGTCATTGGTTTTTGGTGAGGTCATTATCATTTTTGTGACAAACAGAAATAAAGTCAATATTCAATAGAAGAAGTTAGACAATATTAATCAGTTAAGCCCTGAAACAAGTCAGCTTTAATCACAGAATGCTTTTCGGTCTTCACACCCAAATTCCAAATTGCCACCCATCGTCATCAAATGCTTCTTTATGGTCTAAACTACTTTTGGGTTTAAGGCAACCATTCTCAACTATTTTTGGGATCACGGAACCACCTCAAGATCACTTCTCTGGTTCCAGCCTCCCCCCTCCAACATCAAACAGATAGACGGAAATTCATTTGTTATTATTATTTCAGTTTATGGCCGGCTTCAAATGAGCCACATCCCCATGGAGACTATTCGGGGCCCCCTATTGAAAATGGCTGGTATAAGGCTATAATTGTGAAACATCCACTTAGGATCAAACTGACTATCAATGGCTTGGGAGTCCTTCTGTGCTAACCATAAATTCTACAGCAGATGTTCGAATAGGAATAGTTTATTGACTTCTGGAAAATATTGATTTTTTTTTTTTTTTTTTTTTCCACAAAAGATTAATGATTTTGTAATTCATTTTGGATGGGGCTGGGGAAATAGGTATCTAATATTCCATCAAATAAGTACTCAATCATTTTTACTTTATTTTTTCAGTTTTAATCAATAAAAAAAATGAGATATTCATTACGCAGAGGTGGTGGGTGTGTGAAACATGCAGACACTCCCCGCAGTTACAGGAGATGTGGGGAGGGGGAGATCTTGGAGTACAATATATCTGAGGAACCCTGAAAAAGCATAAAAAATTGCTGGGAGGGGGGGATGGCACAGTAGGAACTTGTGCTGTTAGTGCATGAGGAAAATTTTTTCTCAAAAGCATTGCATAACTGTTACCAGCACACTGAGTTCAAATTCTTGCTGAGATTGTTTACTTTGCACTAGACCTATTGGTAAAGGCATGAATCCACTTCTTGCACTTGGTCTCATCTCTAGATATTGTAATAAAACTGGTATCATCACTGGTATGCCATTCTTGTTAACAGAAGGGAGTGGGTGAATGAGCAGAATTTGGAAAGGAAGAGGGGAGAAAAGGAAAGATAGTTTGATAAGAGGATTGGAAGAAAAAGTGTAATAAGAGGGTATGAATGGAGAGGGGGAAAGAGTAAGGTAATTAGAAAAGAGAGTTTGATAAAAGCGTACGAAGGGAGAGAGCTTGATGATGGCTACTGACACTTTGAGTGTGATAGACACAGTTCTTATTATCAAATACATATGGTTTTCTTTTATATTCAATCAGAACTTTTATTGTATAAAGTTAATTTTCTAAAATAATCAGATAACGTTCAAGTACCTTTTATCTATGTATGTTTTTCTTTCTCTTTTGGATGATGAAAATCTTTTTTCTCTGCTGTTGAAAGTCAACTGAATTTAAAAACTTGAAATGTGTCTCTCATTGAGATCAATAATGGCATAAAGACTACAAAATAAATCTACTTATATAATTACCAGTGACTTTTTGCATTTCTCTGTGATAATGAACTCTTCCACTTGAAGGTAACCATTTGGATGATAACATCTATGCACCATTTGAACTGTAACGAGTTCAGAAGTTTCTTTTCTATCTTAAAAAAAAAATTCATCTCATAGAAATTTTAAACTATCCATAATTTTTTTACAGAGATTAACTAATACTACACAAGGATTTTTCTGGTGACTGGATTAGTCATAGACAGTATTTCTCAAGGACGAAGTTTCTGAAGTAACAAGAAATCTGAGTTCATTGATGTGTTCAACATCCGGGATTGCAGGCGTGAACCTAGATTCATATCAATCCAACATGATACAACCTGAAAAATTAAAATTTAATTTTACTAATTGTGATAGTAGTAGTAGCATGAGGATGGTTCACCCAAAGGTCTGGACCAAATTTTTCACCAATCCAAATGATATGGCACAGAAAATTGATGTATATTATATTAGGGACTGGCCAACTGAGAACAGATGTGTAATGCATCTAAAAAACGCCCACTTTATGATTTACACACGGTTTTCTGGAAAAATGTACGATACAGGTTCAGTTTCAACTTACACACTTTTTCATTTGTTTTTTTCTTCATCAAATGTTATTTTGAATTAATGACCATGGGGTTATTTTTTATTAGGATTATTGAGGAAAATTTAATACAATTTAATTTAAAGGAAAATGAAATGTAATTATGATAAAGTGTGTACCGACTTTCTGCCTTTTTTATGAAGGTACGACTGACATGAATTATCTTCCTATTTCTTTTTCTTATACCATCAACCCAAACCCAAACCCTATCACCTAATCCTGACCGTAAACCTGAAAAATTTAAAATATTTAAAAGAATTAATACTTTGAAATCAACCTCAACGCCTACTTGATTAATAGAAGAATTGAAATTTCAGATATTTTTTGTCCGTTTATTTTTGTGCTATTTTTCAAACCAAAGTGAAGAAAATTCATGTAAGCTGCACTTCCTTAGATATGGCCGAAAGTATGTGCCCACATTATCGTTATAGTTACATTGTAACTAGAACCCCTCTCGTGAAATCTTTTTAAAATATTTTTCTGGATATCAACAAATTTCTCGAAAATTCTAAGATCTAATGAATTGAAAGTGCCTACAATTGAAAGAGAAAACTATCTTCTGAGAGAACTTCGACGTTTAAAAGATCGAAAATTCAATTTTTTTTTTTTTACGAATCTGCGGCTGTTGCGCACGTTGTCTGCTAGAGTTGATGCGTGGCACAGAAGCCCGGATGTTGATGGCGACGAAGCTCGATTTTGTTGTTTATTGTCTTCTGCCAGCTGTGGAGCTTTTTACCGCTCGTCGATAAGTCTTTCTACCTGGATCTACCCTGAAATGGATCTAAGACACTGACCCACCCGTTTTACAACCCGTCAGGTAAGTGTAGACATGTTATTTTACTCCTCAATGACACTTTACACCTGTTGGTTATGTTAACGGTGAACGACCTCCTTTATTATAAGGGTACCAGTCTCAGAAAAGCATTGTTGACCTATTTTTCATTCTACGGATGGACAATCGTGCTTGAAAAATATTATATTTTTAAATAGTTTGAAATTATCTTCCATTTTCTTGTGTACAATGTAAAAATTAATATAGAAAATCAGGATCAGAATCAGACCATGGTATTTTACTTTGGTGCTGAATAAAATAATATTAATATTACTGACTTTTATTTTTTAGCTACGAAAAGTGTGGGACGCATTACTCGAGATTTTGTGATAGTAAAAAAAGATGGTATATGTCTCAAAATCGCTTCAAACAACGAAACTTTGTTTAATAATCATTTAGTTGTATTTATCGATAAAATAGCTCAAGAGAAAATTTCATTTGATTAAAGAAGAAGTTATACATTTCCCGTTGAAATAAACCTTTGTGTCAGATTATTCCTTCACCCTCGTGTCCGTGGGCAGACAGACCCTAGTAAACATTACAGACTTCTTTGTTGCAATGTAAACTAAGGTCCCGAGTCAGAAATATAAAATAATATTTGACTATGGGCAATTGCCAAAATGTCCTGAAATCGATCGAAGCCTTTATTCGCAGTTGTAAACATTACAAATTCATGTTATTTGAAACAATTGACAGCGTCAGAAATATGTCACGAAAATACGATTGCTTTTACAACTAACATTTGGCAAGGGATGTGTTCTAAGCCTCTTTACCAGTTTGTCGTAATACGTACTGTAGATATACGCAGACTGATACCATTGACCGAAAATAGATTTCATTGAATCATTTTTTTCGTCGTAAAACATGATTGAAACATTTGTTCGTTGTTTTTTGCTTACCATTTGTTTTATTTACTTCTGAATATTTTTTCTATTGAAATTCAAACCTATCAAGTTCTTCTCTAGAGTTCCACACAGTAAAGCAAATATTGCTTGACCCATCATGTTCCTCTAGAAGAAACATGCGAATTCGTGTTGTCCATTTTTCATGAAAATTAACGTTTTTATGTTTTGAAAGGACAGTGAGGATTTGTTGTGGGAAAACGATTCATATTCTTTTATAATCCAATTCCAGTTGAAATTAAGAATGATAAGAGTAAGCAAATTAAAAGTTGCTCATCATAATAAATATACAACAACTTGTTGAATGTGTTCATAAAAATAAAACTCGTGCATTTTTCTTATCACTACTAAGCACCCATACTTTTGAAAGTGAAACTGTAAACGAGGCTTTCCCTTTCGTCTTGTTCCTCAATGTTTTTACCTTGCAAACTGGGTGGGACAGTTTTTATCTAATTTGATTAGTTCTCAAAACACTTTGTTTTTACCATTCATTTCTGAGCTGGAGTTATTGCAGACAGAATATTTCCCTGTATGTAATTGGGACCTTCTTCATTTTTGCTATCACGTTTACAGTTACTCTCTTCTTGAAGACGAATACGGAGTAGTATTGTTCTTTTAGTAAATTAGTAATATTGTTTTCTGTCTATATTTTCATTTTATTCATTATTTACGATAATTTTTTGTTGACAACAATGATATCCCCCTTTTAACTACATGGTTAACTAGATGGCATTTTAATCTAATATATCATAAATATAAACGAATGAATTTTCTGTTGTTTTTGAGATTTCTCACTCACAAACACCAGAGTTCAAAATCAATTTATTTTCCTACAAAAAAGAAAAAATTCCGGCCAGAACAAGACTGGCGAGATGTGGGTATTTTTTCCTTGGTCCATAAACGTCCATAATTTCGAATTACAGTTCAGAAAGCCTAAATTGGAAAAAAAATAAGTTGCAGTTTTTCGCCGACAAGACCCTGGCTCTTTTTCGATAGTTCCCCCTACGAAAACTATAGCCCTTAAGTGTGGGGCTGGGGGCAAACGAACATAACATATCAATTCCAACTTCTGGTTCTGAACATTTTGGTCTATGCCCTTTACTAATTGTTTTTTGGGGTTTTTTTCTTGTCTTTTCTTTTCAACTTATGAGGCTTTTCTTCGGGCAGAACTGCACAAATTTGACAAGTTGACTGATCTGGAACGCTTAGATGTACAAGACTGACCGTTCATGAGAAGATAAGAAATGTTTTGATTCTCCCAAATTCAAATTGCTGTTAAAATTTGACCCCAAACTATCTATCACCACAAATTGAGTTTCTAGTCAACCAGTTGAAAAAAATGCAACTAAATCTTTTTTCTCTTTTCAGGCTTCCTTAGTTCAAAATTATGGACGTTAGCTTTTAGTGGGGGATTAATGAAATAGCCCCCACCCCCAGGTTGTTTTCGTTTCTATTTTATATTTTTCTCAAATACTGAAATGCAATATTGACGTCACAACTATTTGAAAAGGAGTCAACTTGTGGGCGGCGAATGCCGCTGGTCTACATTCCATCATGAATCCACCCACAAAGGTTCGATGTCTGTGGGTGGATTGTTATGTCGCTAAACATCTGCGCTCGCTTTTTTATTTTTTGTCATGGTCAATTAATTCCCTCATTATTTGCATTTTTTTTTTCGTCTCATATTTCTTATTTAAAAAAATAAAGACAGCAATTTTTCTTCCTTCTGAATTGAAATAAGCTTAACTTGTTTTTTTTTTGTCTTTTTTTTCTTTTCAAGCTTTTTTTTAAAGTAAGTGCGTGGTGCTTTTTACCTGCAATTTGAAGATGATAAAAAGCTGCTCCCCAATATCTCCTGTAATTCACCAGAAGTCTGTCTGTCTATCTGTGAAAAAAAAAACAATAAAAAAACTACATGACATGACCCTATGAAATTTTCTGTATGTATCACAATATGACCCTACGAGAGGTCTTTGAAGATCAGTTTTTAATAATCATCCCCCAAAATATATTGGGGAGGAGTCGATTTAAGATATACATTCATCTTGAAATGGACACATTTTTTGTGCCGGCTTTTTCAGCTGGATGATCTGAATGCTGATGTAAAACAATGGAGACTGTGTTGTTCATAGAGACAAGGGAGAGTAAGAGGCAGAATGACTTAGTTCATCAGCTACTGATTGAAATAAAATGATTTATTTTGATAACAGTGGTATCGTTCAAAGGGAGGGGTTGAAAATAAGAGGAATAATGACTGTTCATTTTAAGCAATGTGTATGTTCGTACAATATTTTTTAATATGATAAAAAGCTCTAAAAATCACGTATTACTTTATAGAAATAAATAAAATAAAACACTATCTGATTTCCATTCATCTATCTTTTCTATCAAATCTATTTTTTGACAGTAATTTACCCTGCTTGTTACTCTTTAATTAATTCAAAGCAATGATATAACTTCCATATATTTACTTCTGTTTTCTCTTTGGTAATTCTCTTATCTCTTTGTTTTGTGAGCCAATCAGACTACCTTTCCTATATTGTACCTTAATTTGGAATATTGTGACAATAGCTTGACCAAAACAGCTAATGAGTTGGAATATCAGAAGGATTATCATTTTTTCTTTGTAATCCACAATTCATTCTCTGTGCTTTGATTCTAAACTTGTTGACACTTTCAAAACTAGCCTATTAAGGTGCCTTATGCTGGAATTATATTTAAAAAATCCCAAAACATGTCAATTTTCATTCTATGATTAAAATAGAAAAACATTTTAATAAATCAAAAATTTTCCATCTCTTATCCAAGTTGACATTAAAAAAAATCTCTGATTTTTCATGAAACATATGTCCCTGTAGACTTCAGAAAGAAATCTGTGAGATATATATAATCGTAGGAGTCTCAAAAGGGTTAAAAAGAGATTATGTTATATGGATATAAGTCACAAAGCCAAGAACCAGGCTCATATCCCAACTCAACAAGTTGTCAAAAATTAAACTAAGAGTTAGAAGAATACTTTTGAAGTCAGGTTAAAAAAAGTGAGAAAGATGGCTTGAATTGACACAAATGTAGGGTAAATTTAAACAGATTGGTAGGTTTCAGTCTGAATTTCTGGAATGAGTAATTATCATTATTATACACTGATTTATTTGGACTAGTTTCCTTGTCTTGGTTGTTAGTTACATTTTTTTGGTCATTGTACCTTCCAACTTTCTGATTCGAGATAGACAGCAGAATGAGAACAATCTACCCCCATGGATTGAATAAAGGTTCAGTTTGAAATTCCCTGAAGGTTATCAACTACGACAGACCCTGAATAAGGCTGCAGGGTACAAATACAAAACAACCAAGATGACATTAGCCTGAGTAAATCAGTGTATAAAAGATTTCTAAATGTGAACGTAGATTGATATGAAGAAATAGGGTGTATAGATAGAATACAATGTGTTAGTCAGCCAATTCCCAGTAGAAACCTAATTCCAATTTTCCAAATAGGCCTAGTATGTTTTGGCCATTTCAACGTTTTAGATCCATTTTTGGCCCTTTTCCTTTTTTTTTTTTTTTTTTTTTCTCAAGTACAAAATAAATACTAATACAAAAACCTGAACCTCATAAAACTTCCCAATCCTATGTACAGTGGAGAAATCAAATTCCTGGCTAACACCCTAATGTTGCATAATGGTGAAATGAATATCAATGTACATTTGACTCTAAGATAGTTTTCTAAGAAAAGACATTAGTTCCTGTGCCAGCAGAAATCTTAACAATATCTGACAAAAGACATTCATGTTACAAACTTCATTATCCCCTCAGCCTTTCTTCATTTGCCTTCAAAGATGTCTTTTTCTTTTGAAGAAGAGTTGCAAATTATTACAGCATCTTTGCAGACATTTTAGCCATGGCATCCTGTCCCATATTTCAATTACCTAGTTTTTCTTCTTCATTTTTTTTATGGAAAATTTCCTGATGAAAGATGCTGTTAAAAAGGATATTACGTTGTTGAATGAAGTTTTTTGTTTTTTGAATAGTAAGATGAATAATGATATAAGCAACAAAGAACGGTAAGTATTCAATGAAAATTTGACCTATTTAGAACAATAACCTCTTCCCAATGATCCTCTAATGGTGATGTGCTATTGTTATGAAATTCTTTTGATTAAGTTGTCACAAATTTAGTAAAATCATAAATTATGGTTTCCTTACCTTTGAATCTTTTAAAGATCTGAATTTCCAAATGCTTAAAAACATGATAATCTGGAGGAGGAATCTTAGATGAATTTCGAGGATGTTGAGTCAGCTGAGAGTTGTGGTGTCTTGCACTGATATAGCACATTTCATTTGTTTTTTTACAACCTTCCCCACTGTCATGAGATGACATGATATGGTCTCAGTTGAAGTTCCAAAGTCTCCAGATATGTTTCAAACTGTCGTTGGTCATTGCTGTTGACAATTCTTCATAATTAGGAACAGGTTTGGGCCATATTTGAGGTGTAGTATCAGTGTTCATATTTCCAGACCTAAACCCATTGAACCAATGCTGAACAGTTCGCACTGAACTTGTGTTCATTCTAAATACTTAGTTGACATTATGAGCAGCTTTGGCAGTGATGGAAATAGGTTTTGGGAATTAGGTTATATGGTAAGGCTGATTTTGGGGGCTAGGTATACAATAATGTCATAATTTGTAGATATTGAACATACAAAAACCCTGGAAATTCAGAAGTAGGTATATGTTGTATCCTCTCATACTCTCCAATTTTCACCGCTAAGCTTGAGCAGCATTATGTTCTAATTTGAAATCATGTATGAAAATCAGTCTTGGATAGAGACATTATTATTGTTAAGGGCCCAAAAACCTCCAGTAATAATTAAGTATATCTTTATTTGTATAGAATGTACAAAAATATAATTACGTTAGTAAATCATTCAGTTTTAGCATTATTTTCTAATGATGTATCGAAAGAATTACATTTCATATGTCACAACCAAATATGAGTAGATGAAAATAATGGCAAAACTCACTGAAAGCTTGCAGCCAGAGAATTAAAAAAAGACTAGCCCTCTCTAGTCTGCAAATTCATTAAAAGCTTAAAATAATTCTGTGCTAAGGTTGCAATTCCATTATTAGAGAAATTCACTGCCTGATGGCAAAAACAAAGTTAGAAAAGATTAATCAGACTGATTGGATGAAGGGTTACAAAGTTGTTCTGAGAATTATCCTATTATTCTGTTTGTTAGTATCTACGACCATTACTCTTTCTGATTATTGTTCATTCTTTGCAATGCTATGAATAAGGGTTAGAATTGAAGACAGTGCTTATGCTTGAGTTGGAGCAAAAGGGACTCAACCCTCATTATTACTTTCATTCGTTCATTATTCCTGCGTCACAAGTCTAAAGCCTAAAATTTGTTATAGTTGTAATAGACCACAGGAATATAGACAGCAAAAGTAATCAATAACAGATATATCATTTTCATTTGCCTTTGCATGTTATTATAGTCAATCCCATTGATAATAAATTATTGTAACAAAATTGTTTACTTTGATTGCTGAAATCGTATTGCAACAGAAATATCTAATAAAACATGGGTTCATGTTTGTCTTTGTTTTCTCAAAACTATTGGCAGAGATGTTACCTTTCCCTGAGCAAATTAAAAAGTAAATGCATGTTGTATTTTTTTATCTACCTGCTATAATGACACACCTGTTGCAACAGCACACAATGAGGTTGCCATAATCACAGGAGTTTTCTATGTCTTATATGTCAATGCTCGCGGAAATTTCATGGGTCCAGCTTGTTGAAATACAAAACAGTACCCCATTGAAATTAGCATAATTGCTTGATGAATAAAATATTTCATTGCATTGAGTTTGAGTTGTCATTACTGACAATAGATGTACTGCATATTTGCAGATATTGTGTCTAGAGTAAAGAGTGCACTTCTTCAAGACTTAAGCCAAATTGCTCTAGGATGGAAAAGGCCTTTTTTGTAACTTTGTTTAGTTAAAATCTGAAAAGTTCCCGTATATTTTGATTTTATAGATAAACAAAATATGTTTGCTACAAGCTGTGTCAGTTAGTTTGAAAAAGACTGCAATTTGAGTCATTCCTTGTTGCAGCTACCTGTGATGACCAATTATGAATTTATCTATCTCTATCAACAATGATTGCCTCATGTCTGTCCTTCCGTCTATCTGCGAGTCTATACGATATCTCCAAAAATTCTTGATGAGTTTCAATGAAATTTCATGGAACAGTTGAACCAAGGAAGAAGTGATTTAAGTTGGGGGGGGGATCAGGATATTTTTTTATTAAGTTTATGTAGGGTGTTACTGCTTTTTAGTTTAGCTGTGTATTGATATACTTGTATGTAGGAGTTGCAGATTAGTCGAATAGTTAGCCACAAGCCAAGTTCAAATTCTGGTCAAGACAGCTTGTATTCTCTTTGCCTTAATCACCTTGAGAATGGCATGAATCTATCTCTTCTCTCCCCAGTTCAGGTAAATAGCTGGGCAGACTGGGCTCTCATATTTGGGAGTTTAGGAGTCTTAACAACTCTTGATTCCAAACCAGTCTGAAGAGGGATTGGTTCTGTCTGGTTATCTCGCCCTTGACATACTCATGATGAAACCATCTGTGATGCCCTAATAACCCTCCAGTGGGTTACAAGTTGCAGGACATTTAAAAGAGAAAAGAAAAGTAACTACTTATTAACCTACAATGGGCAGAATACATCCACTGTTCCGATAAGTGGACCACTACAATATATAACTTTTATTGCAACCCTCTTAATCCTGATCCATTTAAGCTAGATACACTATTTTTGCCATTTAATAGTCATGGATAAATCCCAAGGTCAAACTTCCAACAATGTTGTAATATATTTCCCAGTGCTAGTATTTAGCCACACACAACTAGGTCACGTCTTCCTTCTTCAGTATGTTGCAAAATGTTTGAGTTAAAATGATCACCAAGCAAAGAGAAAAAAACAAACCAAAAAAAAGAGAAAATTTTCCTTTTGTGAAATTCTTGAAAATTAGGAATTATTTTCATCAAGTCTGTTGGAATTTGTAAATGGATAAAGCAGTATTTTGAATTTTTCTTTTCAAAAATATAGTTTTCTTGAATTCTGAAATGAAATATTGCTACAGTTCAATAAATTGTTTATATGCAAACAGACACTCTCCTTCAGGGTTACTCAATTATCACTGAGATGCTATTGAATGAGTTTGTGTCTTTTGTGACCATCACATTCACAATGCCTCAGCAAATAAATTCTTCATGTCTTGTGCAATTTGTGGAGGGGTGGGGCAAATCATTACCGAGGTCTTTCAAACCCTCTACAGTTCAGATTTAGCTCCCGACTTCTGGTTTTTTACAACAGGATTTCAGACTGTGAATGAAACTGAGGAGAATCCATGTCGATCCCCAAAAAGGGCTTAGCAGACTGTTGAAAGGGGTATTGGGATAAGTGTGTGAGGTCCCAAGGGGAGTACTTTGAAGAGGACTAAGGTACCATTGCCCCTGTTGAACTGTTTTTTTATTTGATTGGTATTAAATAGCTGGATACTTTCTGGAGAGACTAATATAGATACATATATATATTAGAATCAAGGGAAATGGTGCCTTAGACCTTTTAATGTGAATGTTTCGTGTTTGGATTATTTCCTGAATGTCTTTGAGTTGGCTGTACAAGAGACTTGGCAGAAAGTCTTGTTGCCAAAATATTTTTCTTTACTTCTTCATTTCAGATTATTAGAAAGCTTCAGACAAAACCGTCAATATAGATTCCTTCAGCTTTCAAGTTGGTCTAGTAGGCTATATGTATGTATCTCAAATACAGGCTGCACAGATGGAGCTAGAGGGCTGAAATTTTAAGTATTTACTCTTTATTATGTTGTGAGAAAAAAATAATCCCTTGGTTCGTGTCTGGTAGCATTCATGCCTGTTTTTGATTTGACTTTTTCTGATGATCACTGCCCTACAAAAGATTATAGAAGTAACTTTTTCATTAATAACCCTTTTTTCATTTTTTTTTTATTGATGATCCCCAATACAGCATGATGCCAAAAACGGCTGGTTAAGTGATGGTTTTCATTGAGTGACTAACCAGACCTGTTTTGATTTTTTACTCTCCTGCTCTCTGATTCTGATCTTTCCATTCAAGCAGAAACAAAAAAAAACTGATGAATATTTGATGAAGCTTTCCTCAAGTGAGATGCATATTCTCTCTCCTTTGATCTTGCCTTCCTTGATGTATTGAGGTTTGATTTGACCTTTGGCATAGCAGTCTTGTTCCCCCCCCCCTTTTTTTTCCTCTTTTCATTTCAACTTTTTTTCTTGGTTAATGTCAGGTCTCTTTTCAGATAATCTCTGGTGTTATCATACTCTGATTTACTCGAACTAGTGTTCTCATCTATTTTACAAATTTTAGCCATTCTTTCTTTGGGTGTGTGTCTTAGTTGGTAACTTCCTAGGAATTTCAAACCAAACTCTTCATTCAATGGAGGTAGATTGTTTTCATTTTGCTGTCCATGCAAGAGAGGTGAGTGAGAGTACAAAGTTCAATGGGTGGTCACAAGGCCAGCGCGATATGATTCTGAGACACGAAAACTATACTGGACATGTATATGAGTGGATGCACATACTCCCCAGAACTAGATTTGACATTTCAGAACATAACAGACACAGGAGGAAGATCAGAGGGTACAGTCGAAACATGAAAATAAGCTACCAAGACAAGTAAATTAGTTTGTATAACCCACATATAGAGATTATTATTTCGCTATTACCTTTTGATTACCAAAATCATCTTTTTTTTTTTTTTTTGTTTTGCTTGAGTGGAATTTGTATCAAGTATATATTGTTTCTTACTATATTTGTGTGCATGAACATATGGTACTCTCTCTCTCTCTCTCTCTCTCTCTCTTTCTCTCTCTCTCTCTTTAATGTTGGGGGTGCAATTTCTGCAATTCAAGTATTGATGATGCAATTAATTTTAATGTAAACAATGTCTTTGTGTATATTCTTATCCATGCTCTCCTACCATAGGTTTGAGTTTCTTTTCATTTTTATTTCTTTTGTGAACAACTTCTTTATCTCTTGAAGACTAACTTATGGACATGGTTCTTTTTTTCTCGCCAGGGGAGTGACTGACTCTGAGAGTCTCTCGTTTCTAATTATTCATTCCCTTCCTTGTCCTCTGTGCAGAACAAGGTTGTACTTAATCAGTTCAATGAATATGTGTCATCATTTTGCTTGATATCAATGGCAACAGTTGTAAACTTTTACGGGGGGGGGGGGGGGGTTATAAAGTGGAAGAAAATCTAAAGAAAATGGAAGGAGAGGAAGAGAAAGCTGGTCAAAGTGGAAATACCATAGTTTGATAGACTAGAGGTATTGATTGGGGGAACAAACTTCATCCCACTTTTACTTCTAACGATATAATTTAGGGGGGAACAAGTTAAGGAGTGAACCTCTAGGTTTAAACAAGCTATATAGTTAATTAGCTATTACTAAATTATTACATCAAAACTCATATCAAAGGTGCCGGAAGTATTCAAGCCTCCCCCATTATAACGCTGTTTGCATTATAATACGGAGAGGGGGGGGACTCCAAACATTGATCGTAGCTTCATTATAACGCAGTATGTGTTATCTTGGACCCCAACACCTGCATTATAATGGTGAAAGGTTGTATTTCAACAAGACTTTGTGGAGAAAGAAAATTTCAAAAAAAGTATGTTGGTGGGGTAATCGAAAGGAGGGGGATGTGAAAGAATCAAAGTTGGGTCAATCATATCCACTCTTGTTTTTATTTCCTAGCAAAACCTTTTTTTTTTTTCCTTTATCCGTTGCCACTTTCTATTTCCTCCCTTGTTACACAGTTTGTCAACAAGACCAAATGTTGTTGCTAACACCGAATAAGGCAAGAAATAACATGCACCACTCAATCGTTGTTGGGTTTCATTTTCTATCAATATTCGTTGACAAATTCACTTCTAGTTTGGCTCTATTTTTGTTTTTCCCATCTTTTATCGTTGGAGGTTGACTTTTCAGGAGAAAAAATATGGATTCCATTCTTATCTGTTTCCACGGGAATTCGTCCAGCTGTTGCTATTGTTGTGGTTATCTGCTTATCATGGGTCTTGCGGGGAGGGGGAGGAGACTGGAGGGGTTGATGGTTGGACTTGCCAGTCACTACTTCTACCCACCGTGGTTTCTTCATGCGCCATGTAACCCCCATCCCTCTCCCAATTTGATGTATGAGAAAAGAGCCATAATGTTTCTGAAGTTCCAAACAAAATCAACCGGTGGTGGTGAGGGGGGGATAATGTTTTTTCCAAATAAAGTGTCCATCTGGCTTGTGGCCCAAAAAAAAAAAATTTTTGTGCTAACAGATATACTTTATGCTGAACTTCAGTCTCTTCAAGAAACCTAGCCAGATGACAACTTTTAATATTTGTATTGGAAATATTGCATTTTTAAATCTTAGACCATCTTTTCAATAACAAATGTCTCCTCTCAAATCCCCACAAAATTTGTCTTAATTCTTTGAACATTGATCCCCTGCATGTATGACTCTCACACAGTGACACACACCCTGGAGCCAAGGTGACCAACACTCAGAATACTGCCACTAAACATTTAGAAATATGAACTGCAAATTTAATGATGAGACACATATATATATATATAACCATATCTCTTCGTGTCCCAAGGTCAGTTAGTGTCATGATTCTAAGGGTGTTGGAATGTATCAATGTTTGTAAACTTAATGCACATATCAGCAGGAGTTTGTATTTATGGACTTCCAAAAGGTGGTTGCTATAACAACTGCCTGTGTACAATAACTGAAAGGGGTGCTGATTTTGGATTTTATTGTTCAATATTGATCTCTACACCGGAGACAATCCTTCTCTCCTGCTGAACACTTTGAACTCTTTGAAACTAAAGAATAGCTGAAAGCTGAATCATTTCATGGTTCAGTTGAAGTAGTGCATTCCCCCCATCAGATCTAGTAGTATTTCTGTATTTTCACTTCTCATACTCCGATATTCTTATTGTACAAAGAGTTAAGGTTAGTGGTAATTCAGAACATTCTTTTGGTGTATGAAAATAAAGCAATACTGTTAGCTCTGTAGAAGAGCCCCCTCTTCTTTTTAGGGTCCACAATTTCCCTTCTCCTGTTGTAATATAGGTGGTGGGGAGACTTTTAGTAATTGAATTGATCAATTTTTTTTTTTTTTTATTTCTTTCAATAAATAGACTAAAAAAACTTTCAATATTCTATTTGAGCATCTGTATATAAAAGAGTATGAAGCACCAGTTATTGTGTTGTGTGTGTGTTTGAAAGCAAAGGTGCTTGCAGTGGAGTGTATGTGTGTATTCACATTTATGGATGTATGAATAAACATATATGTAAGTGGAGAAAATGTGAAGGGAATGAGTTGAATTTCTTGGCTGGAAAAACTGGGGTCCAGCATACCTGACCTGCAAGTGATTAAAGTCATTAACTGAGGAACAGTGCCAGGTTGGCTAAGCCCTAGGCAACTCGCAAAGGACCCCAGCAGAATGAAATCCCGACAAAATTAAATGGCCAAGTTGATAACTTGAACACAACAGAGAACAACCAGGTTTGTTGAAAAAATAGACAAAAACTCTGTCTTTGATTTTCAACAAGAATTCTTCTGTTCTTCTCCCTTCTGTGTGCTTGCATTATGCAATACTCCTTTTTTCTCAGGATGGTGAGAATATATATTGACAACAGTTTTGAAGCCAGGACTCTGTGTGTCACTCATACGTGTTCTTTTCCTTTTATCATTTGTTTAGAGCCCTTAATTATTATGAATTTAATTAGTGCAAACCTGTTCTTTGGGAAGAGGACATTTGTTATCTTAGTCTAAAGTCCTTTTTCCTTCTCCTGAATGAGTTATAGCAGTGCTTCTTGATCCATTTCCAAAATATAAATTTACTCCTATTCTATCAATATTTTTGAACATCCTAAAAATATATAATGAAAACTGAGACAAAAAAAATTCAATACAAGGAATTATTTGAATTTTTCTTGTTCGCATAAATAGACCGAATAGCAGTCTTAGATTTTTAGAAATAATGTTTTCTTATTGTATTTGTTTATCACAAAAAACTCTTTCTTCAAGAA
Source organism: Thysanoteuthis rhombus (assembly GCA_963457665.1). Classification (NCBI taxonomy): domain Eukaryota; kingdom Metazoa; phylum Mollusca; class Cephalopoda; order Oegopsida; family Thysanoteuthidae; genus Thysanoteuthis; species Thysanoteuthis major. The sequence continues at coordinate 11,429,721 of OY735228.1, read as the reverse complement.
TAGAAAAAATATAAATATCTGACTAAATTTAGTCTTTTACCATCCATGTTTGATTAACCCTTCATTTACCCCTCTAGTTTCATTCACACCAAAATAATTTCATTCACCCTGGGGTGAATCATTCACTTGTTTGAGAAACACTAATTGATAGTATTAATCCTAATTTCCTCTGCCATGATATTTAATCTGTATGTTTGTGACTTTTGACTCAAGGTCTCTAACTAAATTCATTTGTGTCTCTTATCCACTTGCCCAAAGCATTAGCCATATCAGCATAATATATTGTAATATCGGTAGCCATACTGTTGGGATACTCCTCCAAAGAGGCAGCTCGGACATCTACCTGCTGCAAAGTATCCAAGATCTGAAATTCAATTATCCAGGTTGATCATACTGCAGGAGTACTCCCTCAAGGTGGTAGTTGACACCTGCCAGGAGAAGGAAACTCCTACATAATATACAACCTTGGGAATTTACTCCCATCGTTCCACCTTGGCAAACTATGACATGCAAATCCTTTTTTTGGAGCCAAGCCAGATAAAAAAATGTTTTTATATCTCGTGAGTTAAGCTGAATGAAAGAATGAGACAATAATCATACAAGGCTATGGAAACAGCTTGTTTTAAATTACTTTGAGGATTTTATTATAGGCATATATACCTACATGAAGTTCCATGTACTATTCATCAATGAGAACTGGGGAATTCTTTTTCTTTTCTCTTTTTTGATCGGATAAGATATTGCCAAATTGTTGTTCAAATTCAGTGTATGTCTATAGAACGGCAAGAATGCATAGTGTTGGAATATTTTTCACTTTAAAACATTGATTTGTTTGAGGCTACTGCAAAAACAGGAGCTGATTTTTTGATACTGAATATTTTTCTTTCACTAAGAAAAGATCGATAAGGAAAACAAAGAATTTTTATACGTAGCATTACATATAAAATGGAATTGGCGAGCCAGATGAAATGAGGCTGTGGGGCATAGTTCGCTGACTCCAACTTTAAACTTCATCATGCAAACCTTTGGGCTATTCATCTAAAATCCAGATAATTCTCCCAAATCAATACACAATAGTGTAATAAAGCTTCTTTTGTTATTTTGTTGCAACATGATGGCAATGAAAATAAGATTCAGAGGAAGTATGGATAAAAAAGATTGTCTTTAAGAAATGAAAACTAATCAAAGTCAACAATAGTCTATGACTGATTATTATTGATACATGGGACTTTCTTTGATCTTGATTTAAAGTTCCCTTTTTTTATATAAATCGTACTTATCAGCTGAAGTTTGCACTTGGGAAATTGTAGCTTTTGTTGTACTCTCAGATTAGAATCTGTGACAGACATACATAGATAGCAAGCTGTGGGAGCTCCGGATTGGGAAAAAATGGAAGTAAACAGAGACAGAGAATATTTGAACCATTAGGTTTTACTGATGACATTCCAATGACATTAGAAACATCAGATGACTTACAAAACATGTTGAGTGATTTAAACAGAGAAAGCAAAAAAAAAAGATCCTCTATAGATCATAACTTTTCTTTAGTATGAAGATATTTGACTGGGAGTGGTCAAGTTAAAGCTTACAACTTCTCTTGCTATGTATGTAAAGTTGAAAAAAGAAAAAAATGTTTTTAGACAATTGAAAAAAAAAGGACAAAAGTTTTGCTATGAGGCTTGAACTCCCTCTCTCTGCATGCATAGCTTGGAAGGGAAGGTACTATCTATAATTATGGAAGATGGACAGAGCAAAGACAAAACATATGTTCAGCAATTGAGTGCAGCTACCTGGGACAGGTAATAATAAATTCAGAGAAAGACCATGAAAGATAATAATGTTGCATTATGATTGGTAAGAAAGCATTTGTCACAAACTGAGATGTATTAAAAAGCACCTTGTGAATATACTTGAAACAAAGTATACAATGAATGCATGATACCAGCTGTGACGTACAGATGAGAAACATGGAAATTAACAAAACTAACTGAAAACCAACTCTGAATCACACAGAGAGCTATGGAAAGAGTAATACTATTGATAATTCTTAGAGATAGAAATAAATGTTATACATATATATTGTACAAATAATTAAATGACAAATAGAGAGATGGGCTAGACACTTTACAAGAATAAAGGATAGCAAATTGAGCAAAAGCTTTACCGATTGGTGCCCATGGGACAATAAAGGCAGTAGGAAAAAACTAAACACAAGATGGAGAGATGGCAGAGATTAGTGCAACCACAGTTGTCATGGAAGGAGATGGGAAAGGCCTTTGTCAAGTAATGAACTCATAATGGCTAATCATGATTATATATATATATATATATATATATATATATATATACTCGCACATATACACCATTAGGCTAGAGCCTATTAAAAGCCTGACTGATCATTGCAGATTTGGTTCAAGTAGTAGAGCAGAAAACTGAAAATTAGGAAGTGCCAAGCTAAAGTACCCATCAAAACTGATATGATTATTCACCTAGGGATGGTCACTTCTGCCCAGGATAGCATCATCTGTTCATTCTGCTTAGGATCAAAGTGCCGTTCCCCAGCTCTCTGCCTAGGATCCGAGAGTAGTATCTGTGCACTCTGCCTAGGGACAAAATGTCACTGTCAGAGTGCAGTATTATTAAAAAGTGCAGAATACAATGCATGTCCATATATATATATATATATATATATGTGTGTGTGTGTGCGTGTGTATATTCTAGAAAGCTTTACAGCTGTTAACAACAAGTATTAAAAAACTTTTTTAAAAGAGTTTTTTGTGTTACTTCAGTCACCTATTTCCCAATATCTGTCAATGCAATTTATGTACAATGTATAAATTGTTTCTTGTTGGGATCATCAATTGTTTACCATGCAACTGTTTTGGGGATTTTAAAAATAAAACAGCTGTATTAACATGACACCTGAGCAGTGTCGATCAAACATTACCTCCCTCCCTTATAATATAGTTTATGTCATGCATGTAGTTTTTCATTTTACATAAGGTTTTATGAGTATTGTATATTGATATTATTTTATACTACATATTCATTTTTTGGAATGGGGTTTATTTATATAGGTCACCAAAAAAATGGTGAGGGATCAGTGAGTATAAAAGACATGACTGGCCATATATGTCATTTCTATTGAATGTTCACCCATGTGAATATTTAATCCACTGTGTCGGCTTTAATTCCAGACTGCATGCAAACCAACTTATAATATCATCTTTAAGAATTCTAATTTCACTGAAAAACTTTTTCAAGTGAATTCTCTACCAACATATTCAACTGAAGAATTTGAGAATTTTTTCCACTAAATTGAAGTAATTTTTCCTACATCCTATAATATCAAGCTTCCATCAAATGTTTTTTCAACACTTTTAATTATCAAATAAAGTATTCTTATACACATGGTTGAAACAAAACCACTTCCTAATGGGTAGTAACACTTCAATGGCAATTCCATTAATATACTTGAACAATTTGTTTCATGGCATTCCATGTTTGATCTCCCAACTCAATCAACTACCTAACAATCAGACAAATGGACCAGAGCCAAATGTTTTCCCCTTTCCCTGGTTCCAGTCAATACAATGATCTTTCACACTGACAAAGACTAGATCCATCACTTTTGTTACCTGATTCCCCCAACATGAATACCAATTGATTTATTTTTATATACACTATTCATTTATTCTATTTTTATACTCTTGTTAACATATTCTTTAATTTTTGTTATTATTTCACTATGATCAAGGTGTCAACTTTTAAAGGGATCAGCATGTCTGATCATGGCTCTATTAAATTGTCTAAAAATTTTACTAATTTTACCACCTTGACTGACCATTCTTACATATATATGTGTGTATAATAATTGATATAGATTCATGTTTATATACAAGCTTCAGCTGCCTCATGAAAGTGATCGTACAATAATCCTTGTTGCCAGAGCTGACACGAAGATTTCATATGCCCTAGGCAGGACTTCTGTCAAGTTCTGCCAAGTTGGCCTAATGATATCGTCAGCCATGCACGTGGTGTCTTGTCCAATACTTTCCTCATTGGGCTAATCTTGCATGTGTACTGACGTAGCATGATAATTCTCAAGAAATGTCGATTGATGGGAAGTGAGTATAGAGAGCAAGAGAGAAACAAGTCATGATGTAATAGTTTCCATAGAGATAAAAATCTAAAAGAGAAGTACATAAGAATGAATGACATGAAAACTGTTTTTGCAGAATTCTTTGAAAACCCAAAAAATGTTTCATTCATTTTCTCCAAGGAATGAATTTTTCTGAAGTCAACTTTGTTATATTTTTTCTTCTTTCCTGGCTCTCCTTTCTTTTCCTTTTCTTTTCTCTCTTGTTCCTCTCTAACCTCCTTTCTTTCAATTCTTTCTTTCTTTTTTCTTTGTACCCCCCTCTCATATTTCTTTCTTTTCTCTCTCTAATCTCCTTTCTCTCTATCATTCCATTCCTTCTCTCTCTCTCTTTCCCCTCAATCCTTTCTTCTTTGTAACCTATTTCTTATTTCTTTCTTACTCTCCAAAACCTCTTCTCTTATTGCTTTTATTTTTTCTCTCTCTCTCTCTCTCTAAACTCCACTCTTCTTCCTTTCTTCTCTCTCTCTTTCTCCTTTCTTCTCTCTCTCTCTTCCTCCTTTCTTCTCTCTCCCTCTCTCACGTTCCTTTCTTCTCTCTCCCTCTCTCCCTCTCTCCTCTCTCACTTTCCTTTCTTCTCTCTCTCTCTTTCCTTTCTTCTCTCTCTCTCTCTCTTTCCTTTCTTCTCTCTCTCTCACCTCCTCTTTTTCTTTGATTCCTGTCTTTTCCCAAATCTAAATTAATCTAATATTCATGAAATCTCTTGAGGACATGAAATGTTTGTTGTCTTCATTATTTCTTCAGGAATTTGCTGTTCAACAGTTTACATCAAGTATGACCACATTTGAAGAATCTATGAATTCCAAAAGAATAAAAACAGCTCTGGTTAGTCACTCAATAGAAACAATCATGTGATCAACGTCTTTTGGCAGCATGTTGGAAAAAGTGGTGATCAATGGATAAGTTACCTCTCTCACCTCGTTGGGCAATGATCACTAAAAAAAATCTGATTTTCAAAAAATGGACACAAAATAAGGGATCAATTGAGCATAAACTTACACTGCAAATTGAACCCCCCTACTAAAATCATATTAGGAGAAAGAATTTTCAAAATCACCAAAAAATGATAATAATGAGTAAATGTTAAAATTTTGAGCCTCTAATTCCTTTGATGTAGCCTGAACATTTGATACATTCATACATAGCCAGCCAGCCAGTCTAACTTGAAAACTGAAGAAACCTATGTTGACAGTTTTGATTGACGGTTTATGATAAAATTCATCTTGAGAAAAAATTCTTCTGGAATTTCATATCAGCAAGATCTCTATGAAATCTCTTTGAAGAAATATTGAGAATTTATGTGTGTGCACATGCACTGAGAAAACTGCTTGTCATGATCACTTAGGGACAAGGTCTTTTAGATAACAATAAGTGGCTGAAGCCAAATGTATAAAAATTTACATTCATTGTCAAAAATTTACTTTGTTATAAACAACTTTACTTTATGAAAAATTATCTGAAATTCATTTTCATATTTCTTCAAATCTTTAGTACATTTCAAACTGTTTGAGCCATACTGATTTTGATAATAATAAACATTTGATAATGTTATCCATGATATAATAACATGTATATGTATGTGTGTGTGTGTGAGTATGTATTATATGCATATAATATTCAGAATTTGACCATCTTCAAATTTCAAGAGTTTATAGAATGTGATTTATAAAATGCAGTTCCGCTGATATTTAGACAATAAAACACCCCAAAAAGCTAAACTTAGTGCAACTATTTGCACTGAACAATAATTTACATCACATATTGAGAGAGCAATTCTAGCGATAACTCTAACATGGATCTGAGGGAAGACTAGGGAGAAGGATATTATCTACAAATGATTGGGCAACAAAAATGGAGTTGGGCTGGACATTAAACAAGAACCAATAAAAACAAGTGAAGTGAAAAGTTAATCAATTAGTGCCCATTGTTGGAAAAGACCTCCCAGAAGATGAAGGCATGAGATGGGAAAGTTCTTCGTTCAGCATTGGACTTAAAAATGGCTACTTATGATGATATGGGAATCAACTGAACAATACAGGCATCAAGTTAATTTTGTTTCACTATAAATAGAATATTCATACCTCATATGAAAGAATCAGTAGTCTGTGCATATGCCAGAACTAATTATCTAAAAAAATCTATCTGAAATTATCAAAAAAATATCAGCACAAGATTTTGGCACTGTTGATCCAAAATGATATCAAAATCCCAAAACTACTTTTTGAAAGAAGATCAGAAAAAATGTTCTTAATGGTGCCTAGTGATGCAAACTTTCGAGATAGTAGCCCCTGAGACATGCTGAGGGAGAAGAATCTGTAACCCCCTTGGCTGGTTGGTTGGGCAATTGGTTGGGCTATGGTGATTTGATTGAACCTTATCCTGTCAGTCCTACTGTTTTGTCTTATAGTTTATAAAATATAACAAGAAAATAATCTTGTTTTCTAACTAATGCCTTCTAACTTTTTTCATGATATCAGAAGAATACTAAAAATTATTTCTTGCAACAAGACCCTTACAAATGTCAGTGTATCTGATTGTAGTGTATTTGATAACTTTATAATAAATGGTAAATTTTGTTTTTGAAAGGAATAGCTTCGTTTTAGTTTCAGGTCAATAACATCAAAGATCTTAGTTGTTTATACTGTGACCTTTTCTCTTTGATTCCTGTGAATTCTGTAGAGAGAGAAGCACTGAATAACCTTTCCAGACTCTGAGAATTCCTACTGTTCCAAGTTTTTTCTATTTCTGACTACATTGCTTACAGGTTGTTCGTCCATGGAAATTTTTCTCAGTTGCTGCTGTTGCTGCAATGTTAAAATAGTTTACCTCTGCTAATGAAGTTGGAAGAGGTATATGTATTCACTCATGTCAATCTGTTTGATTCAATATCTCCAAAGATTCTCTATGTATTTCAATGATATTCGATAGAAGGATAGGCACTGGGCTACAGAAGAAATGATCAAATTTTGGGACAGATCAAGGAATTTTTTTTCACAGTCACCTCCCCCTGCATCATAACTATCTGGGCACTGATTTCCATTCAGTTTTTAGTAATAATGGTATCGGCAGAGGTTTGTGCTGTGAACCATAAAAAATTATGCTAAAGTCCGTGAGGAAATTGCCTCAAGGTACATTGTGTCCTTTCAGTGCTACCAGTGTGGGATAAGACTCTCTCTCTCTCATATATATATTTGTGTGTGTACATTTATGATATATCTAATACTATAAAAATGACAAATATTTGTTTATTTCTAATTTTATGTTTTATAGACTCCCAAACCGCTGCACCATATGGCTGCAAATTTTTGCTAAAGGGTTACTAGATCTCAGGATCAGTGAAGGATAGATTTTACTGACTTCTTAGGCGTGTTCAAATCTAAGAGAGACAAGTAATTTCTCTCTAATTTTGTGAGCAGGCCTATATTTAATTATTTCTCTCTATTATTTGAAATCTCTATGAAATATAATTTGCTTCACTGTGTTGTTATGTTGTTGTTTTTTTGTGTGTGCATGCAAACACAACTGGGAGTTGCTGTGCACATTATCTTAATCAATTTCATGAAATCTCTATGAAATATAATTTGCTTTCCTAGGTTTGAGTTTCTCCCCTGGGCAATGCTGGGTACCCCAGCAAGTATTCATATATGCATGATGCATGGGAAGATGTATGAGTGTATGTGTGTGTATATATATATATATATATATATATATATATATATATATATATATATAGCATAAAGTTTTTCCCTAATTTTAGATATACTACACAACCTATGCTTGATACAAACATGGTTTATTGTAAATTTACCCTAACACGAAAAGATTTCTCCTATTTTTTTGTGAATTTGAACATGTTCAATTTGTTGCCCAGAGAATGTCTAAATGATACATGATTTTGTGCCATTAGTTCTATAACATTTCTTCAGTCACCATAGTTGAAGTATCCATTATCTTTGCCTTCAAAGTTCCAGTACCAGGCAATGGTGAACTGAATATTTTTACTTAGGTTTGTACTCCAATGAAAAAATCAAGAGGGTTAATGTCTGATGAATGTGGTGGAAATGGGCGTATACATCCTTAAAATATTGACAAAAATTATAGATAGATAGGAAAGAAATAGGACTATACAGCGGTGATAGTTTCATAATATTAAGAAACAAAAACAAACAAAAAGCAGATAGATAAGGAAAGTAATCAAACCATTCAAAGGAGTGGGATTTAAAATAGAGATAAAAATGCAGCTGAAAGAAGTTGACTTCTTAGATGTATCATCAAATTTACAAAAACACTTATGAATTGTTCAAAAAGGATAATAACACACCACTATACATGCCACATCTAACCCCCAACTACTAATAATGAAACAAATACCAAAACCCCTCAACTGAAGACTAACAGAAAACTCATCAGACTAAACAATATTCAAAAAAATGAAGAACCTGTAAGAAACAGCATTTAAAAATAGCAGATTCAAATTACAGTTGTCTAGAAAACAATGCAAAAATTATAAAAAAAACAATAAGGAAGAAAGGACTTAAGCTAACATATGCAACTGCAGAAAAAAAGAAATATGTCCATTAGAAGGAAACTGTCCAAAAACGAATGTAATCATCCAAGCAAATGTCAAATCTAAAGACTCAAATAAGGAAAATATACGGGAACATGGAAACGAAGATATAACACTCAAAAGTTGCCATTTAACAACGAAGAATTTGAGGTGACATAACACTGTTGAAATATATATGGAAACTCAAAAAAGAAAAAGGAACATTATTAATAACATGAAATGATAAAATCAGCAATGCCATATAAAATTACATCAGAGGAAAGCATTCTTTGCCTAGAGGAGAAGCTAAAGATAATATGTTTCAAAGAATCTAATAAATTTCCAAACAAAAGAACAGAATTGATATCCAAATGTCAACACAAGAACAATTTTTACAAAAAAAATAAAAATGAAAACAATAATTTCAATGACTTGAAAGAAGTTGAAGAGAATGCTATATTCAAAATTATCAACTTTAGAAAAAGAAACCAGCGCAGAAATGATGTAATGACGCAAGAGAATTGAGGGAAAAAATATAGAAGATAAAACACCATTTGCCTGAAGATAAAAAAAGCATGAAACAGACAGTTGCAAAAAAAAAGGAAAAATCCATATAATTAAATTGAGAATTGATTTTCATATATATATATATATATATATATATATATATATATATATATATATATATATATATATATATATGTGTGTGTGTGTATGTATGTATGTATGTATGTAGGTAGGTATGTAAACTGTGTATTCATTTTGCAACAGCAGCTCTTAACAACAACAATATATTCCCGTGGCTGTTTAATCTTGTAAGATATATTTGGGCTAAGATTTGGTTTACTTCATGTTACCATTTTTGTCAAAAATTAAGCAATTTCATATGCTTTCAATTAATTAGACTTTCATTTACTCATGAAATTTGTCAGTTTTGAAATTAATTATTTCTCGAAGGTTGGATGAGGGTCTATTTTCATTGTAACTATGATGCCAACCTGAGCCTTTACTTTGTGCCCATCATATGAAACAGGATGTTAAGTGTGTAATTACTCTCTTTATTACCATCATATGTCTACCCCATGTGATGGTTGTTATTTAAGCTCTTTTGATCTAATTAAAATGTTTTATAAATGTAAAACCATATCTTCACCTATGTTTGTACAGTATGGGTTTGATCCTAGCAGTAGTACCAAGACCTTAGTCCAGTGATTCTGGATTGGGGCACACGCACAACAAGAGAGTTTTTGAATTCAGGTATGAAGAGCAAAAAGGGTTCTGAGATTGTGTTAAGGCTTGAATGAGTAATTCCTCATTACACAATACTATTATTTGTAATTTTTCATAGATTTTATTCATTTCATGACTAATGCTTAACTCATTAACTGTGTGTGGTATAAGAGAGATATAGTAATTGCATTGTTTTTACTGAATTTTACTCAGTAGGAATTATTATGATAAAATTTGATAAGTGCATTAAAGTTCATATACCAGTATTTTTTACAAAGAATTCACCACGTTATATATAAGTTTTTGTGTATTAAAGCATGTAACAAACTCTTATAACTGCCGGAGCAAAAAAGGTCAGAAACTACTGTCTTGGACATTTGGCTTTGTCCGGTTATGTACGATAAATGAATTGTCATCGTCACCAATCCCTACTACAACTACTAATTTCTGCTTCACAGTACTTTTTCCACAACTGCTGTTACTTACAATTATTGTTGTCATTGTTGTGGGAACAACATTGACCTTTTCTTTCTCGCTCGATTGAGTTTGATCATAAAAGTAGAACACATACTTCAAGTTTTGGGACAAGCTTATCTACTGGATTCTGTTTTATACTTGTAAAATCTGTTGTATACAAGTTGTAAGAATTTCAGTCCCCTGACAACTCCAGTATGCTACCTCTAGGGTGAGTGCTGTGGCACATTTTCAAGTCAAAATACTACTGCTCTATATTTGTGACAATTCGTCTCTGTTTTGAAAACCAGATGTTTCCTAAAAATTTATTTATCAAGATATTGGAACTTTTTTGTTGTTATTTTTTTTTTCAACTTTTAAAATCTATTATGTACTAGTGTTAAATATACATCAACTAGTTGATACAGGTGGAAAAATTCACAAATGTATTTCAATTTCTATGAGATCATTTTTTACAAAAGAAACTTATTATATTTCAGGGTTTTAAGTGGAACATGTTCAATATGAGAGATTGAGATAAATAGACATACATATACAAATTAGTGCTTCATGGTGATTCTGAGTTTCATGCTTGTGCTTTCATCTAACCATTTGCTACTTGTTTTAGGGCACTCCCTATATATAGGGTGTCCATGGTCATGTGGGAGAGGGGGCTGATGGGATGTGCTAGACATGACTTTTATGGTTTTAACAAAATGATTATTCATTTTTCATTAATCAACTGTGGTATTGTTTGCGATTTTCCAATTTACACCGGTACGCCTGCATGTGCACATCTACAAATAACACAAAAGCAAAATGTTATGAAGACGCTGAGTATAATAGAAAAAATATTGATTGGGTTTACTATTTAAATCCTCTAATTTTAATGTCCCAATCAAAAATTGAGCTATTTCAGCTGCATAAATCTCTACTACTCAGAAGCCATTAATGTTCAGCCCTTCAAAATGGTGGTATATATAGCGTTGTTAGTGACAATATAAGTAACGATAAGTCAGTTGTCATATACATTGCAGTTCATTTCTATCACAAAACCCACTAAAATGACAGGATTTTTTGTTTGCTATGAATAGATTAGTATTTTACACTATTTCTATTTGATATTTCATGTTTGGACTTTATTATTTATTAAGCCTGTCAAAAAAGTTTGAAATTGTTTTTGTTTCTTCAATTCTGCCTACGTAGAATTTATTGCTGTATTACTTGAATACAAACAAAAAGCTTCAGCTGTCGGTCACATAAGTTTGACTCTCTTTCTCTCTTTAATAAGCTTTAAAGAGAGGAAGAGAGTAAATTTGTTTCCAAGTGAACAATTTGGTGACGGATTTCTGTCAGGGACCCTCCCTTAGACCGGTAGCTAAAGAGCTGTGTCCCCTATGCTATTTTACCAATACATTTAGGGAGAAGAGATGAATTCATGCCTCTCCCAAGGGTATTTCTACAAAATAAATGTAATCCGCCTCAACCTGAGGGAATAGAACATTGAACCATTGATGATGGTTACATACTTGTTTTGGAATACTTTGTTGTCTACTTTCCAATAGAAAAATACTAGAAAATCAATAAAAATCACTTAATGTTATCAAAACTTTTTATTAAGTATAAACCAGATGTCTAATACTGTCAAACCATGTAAAATTGCAGTCGAAATAAGCAAAAAATTACAAAAAGGAAACGAGCAAGCTTCTAGTACATATTTGATATGAATTGGATCCCAGCTTAAATTCTGTCATTACATCACAAATTTATCAAGTAATAGGGGACAGTCATGATGATGACAACAACAACAGACACCCATTGCAAATGATAGTCCATGGCTTTTTTTTTTCTCCAGTGACAAAAAATGGATTTCCTCTGTTTGTTTCACATCTTAGATTAACTGTTTTGAAATTGTGACACAGGAGGTGCACACTGTCACCTAACAGTTGATTACTTGTAGAATAGAAATGGCACAAGGACGTGAGCAAGAATGCTTTTTATTCAGAAGAACATATAGGCACTCCATTTCACCAATTGTAATTTATGAGCTATGCTTGAAGATTTAAAAAAATCTTTTATTCTAATTTTCTAACCGAAAAGATAAATCATACATGTGTTGTTCGGGTTGCCCCATGAAAAAAAAAAACCTTGGCATGACCACACAATGAAATAAATTGCTGTGTAACTCAGTTTCTGCGTCGTGTACTTTAGTGTCAGCTCGATGTGAATGGTCACACTTTGAAAAGCTTATGAAATGTTTTCTTCTTCAAACTTGTTTTGCTCCTTATGGCTAGCCATTCTCAAGATAGGGAATAACAATTGTTATTCAAAGGATAGTTGCCCACCCCTTCCTGGGACAGTCATACAAATACTGTGGGGCTAGTACAGAAAAGAATAACTTTTCTGTTGGTCAGCAGCAAAAGAAAAAGAGGCTATACTGCTAGAGATTGGCCTCAAGTGAATTTATCTGCAATTATTTGAAAGGTTGTATCAGTGGAATCAGTAGTGACATCTGAATTATAACCTTATGCACACAAGAGATTGATATCATGTTGAAAATTACCTTAAGCTAACTAAGTTAAGCTAGTCTGAACTAATCTGAAGTAATTTAGCCAAGTAGGTGAATTAGATCTAAATTACTGGTACCATTATCTCCTTAAAGACAAATACAAGCCTAAAAGTCAGATCATTGATGTGTTAGTTCTTTCCTCGTGAGAAGAGAAGTCTTGCAGACTTTATTTTCAAATTCACAATTGAGTCAAAAAACTTCTTGAAACACTTAGAAATATCTAGACTCTCCAGATATACATCTAGAATTTAGGAAATGAATCACATACTAATATCTCCAAAATTTTCAATAAATTTCCATGAAATTTTCTTCAAGAGCAGGCCATAGGGAGAAAATTGGTTGAATTTTTTAGCAGATTCTGGATTTAAAAAAATTTTTTTTTCTTTGATATCATTTCAATTTTTTTTTCAGATATTTATGTATTCACTCATGCTTGACTACACATATCCCCTAAGGTTCTTGATATAACTTTCCTTGAAGGGTGGGCCATGGACTAAGGGAAGATTTATCAAATTTTGGGGAGGATCCAGGATTTTTTTCAATTGAGAGACATTTTTCATATATTAGTAGTTCATAGTCGAAAATATTATCTTCTCTACATTATAACTATATATGAACTTATTTTCATTCAGTTTTTAGTTAACATATGTTGTTGGTAGAGGTATGTGCTCTCCGATTGCTTTCTAGTTGATTTGAATTCATTCTCTGTCCTGATATCTGAATATTTCTAAAGTTTGGCTAAAATTCCTGTGAACCAAAAATTGATTTGGTCAGATTCAATGTTTGTGTGTTTGTCTTTTCTATTTCCTGAATTTGATTTTGTCTTTTTCAGTGGCTTACAATAACCTGCATTACCATGGAGACCATTGTCATTGCTCCAGATGAAAGTTATGATAGTTTTGATGAGCAAAACTCTGATGATCGACCAACTGAAAGATGGGCACCCCTGGGGGCATCGGTCAGTCCTGCTCCATCTACGATCGAAGGGTAGATATAAGAGATTCTTTTTTTTTTACTCTTTCCTTTTAGTTTTTCCAAGCTTACTCCAAAAATATCTATCATGTTTTCATTTTTTTTTGTTGTTGATTTTCCCTATTGAAATAAATGTGCCATTAAATACTGCTTCCGTTTACTTATTTGAAGATCACCATATATATGTAAAAATATAAAATGGATGTTTAATTGTTTTTTAAACTATGCAAATACCACACTTTGTCAAATACACTGGTATTATGACTAGGGGACAGTCTACAGAAGCTCTACCTAGATAGTTATAGGGTTTTTGGTGAGTTTCGGTGAGTAGTAGTCCTCCGAATACCCTTGTAAATCACTTGACTTTTAGTCTGGCGTTAATGACACTTGGTATATAAAAACTCTTTTATACAAAGGAGGAAGTCTGCTCAAAAGATTTCAATTTGGAGAGGTGAACTAATTGTTTCTATATCCACCCACTCTGCCCTCATTAACAAAAGGGATCAGTCTACTGCTCCTTTATTGACATTTCTCTGTCTTGAATGTTGATCGGACAATATAGAATTAGCACATTGACAATTTCCCCCTTTTCACCCCTATAAAAACTTTTAAAAAAATTGTATTCATTTTACTGATTTATAGTTCTCCTAAAATTTTGATGATTTCCTTTATGAAAGAAACATTTCAAATTCAGAGGAGGCCACATATTATAATCGCAGATAATGTTATCAAACAGTTATCCCAATCAGTTGCTCCCAAACACTTTATTTAGAATCAATTGAAAAATTTTTGACATCAATTTTTCATCATGTAAAGTTTATAACATAACACAATGAATTTATAACAATGTATGTAAATTGCTTCAATTTTTACATTCTTTACTTAATGTTATCAAATGGGTATTTTTATCAAAAACACCCTGTCCCGAAGTCATCAAAAGTAACTTCCTCCGTATAAAAAAAGTATTCCTTTTGGCCAACTCTGAATATTTTCTTTTAGAATATGACTTGATTTGTTATTTTTGTTTTTTTTGCAGAGGCTTCATTGATGAATCTGAACAACTGCGTCAACTTGAAGAGCAACAGGAGCAACTGAATTCCTACCTACAAGCACTGACCACACATTTTGCACAGGTGCAATTCAGACTAAAACAAACAGTCAATGCACCTCCAGAGGAAAAAGAGGTCAGTAAAACAAACAAACAAGTAAAGACATGAGCTGCACGTCAAAGGTCAAAGTACAACTTCATTCGTGATTTTGGCTCAAGCCTAAAACAAAACTGAATTCAATTTGTTTATTCAAAACCATTATTAGTAATCTTTGACTACTATTTTCTTACATCTTAATTTTTTAGTTGCTTTACTTCATCACGACCCAACTCTGGTCGTGGATCAGAAAAATTATGGCAAAAGAAAATAGTTGTCAAAAATTAATAATGATGATATATGATACTTCTTCTTATAACAATAAATAGTAAAGGGTAAATATTTTACTGATACTACTACTACAAGCCATTGAGTTCTCATAGTTCTAACAGAAACAGCAGCAGGGCATTTAACAGATTTCCCAAGGCTGAAGGAATATGACTTTAAATCTTCAGGGGAACTTTATTTATTTTCCACTCATTGCTCTTTACTCACTGCTTTAGATTGACAGCTTTAAAATAACAACTAAAAAATTGAGACGAAGGACAATAGTTGTAAAAAATTAATAATAATGGTTTACAATACTACATCAAATAAAAATTGATAATAAATGAATGTAGATAATTTTTAGTCTGACTTGACTCATATTGTTGTAACAACTGAGCTTTGTATTCATTATTATTTAACCATATTTGAAACTTGAAGATATTTTCCAATTTTTCTAATTGTTATTTTCTTTCAATGTATTGTTTTTTTGTTTTTTCAGGTTCTGCTCAAAGAACTTGAACATCTTGCATTCCAAGGAGTTCCTGATGTCATTGGTTGTATAACAGATGAAGACATAGCGGTATAGCACATACCTTTTTTTTTCTCTCTCTTTTGTTATTTGCCTTAACAATGGTGGTACTAAGTCCAACTGCACCTTCCTGCAATTTTTTTAAAAGATTATCTTTGGATTATTTTTCTAGATTTTTCCGGGTTCTTCGGACATGTTGTGCTCCCAAAGCTCAAGTGTCCCACCCCTGCAGGTTCCACATACTGCCTCTGGCATTATGCATTATTGCTGCTCTTCTTTGTAATTCTCAGCCTTGGTTTGGAGTAAGGAACACTGATAATACATCAATATCTAAAATAGTGTGGTTTTGATGTAGGTACAGTTCAGATGTTGTACTAATAAATGAAACTAAGTATAAGCTGGAAGAAAACACTTTATATTATGATAAGTCACTGAACTGTGCAGTTTTGAACAGAACAGACAGATTTTGGAACAAACCGCTCTAATCAAGGTATTGCTGTATATATTGTTCCGCATTTTGTGAACATACTTTACACTTTTGTGGTAGGATTATGTTTCTGATTGAGGAAAAATGTCTCTCAGGGTTTTTTTCTCAGATAGTTGACTTCCTGTGGGATGAACTAGATGGATATGGTTATCTTCAATTAACTTCTGAATTACATGGATTTAAAAGTCAAGGAAGGACATATTTTTGCATAGGTTTTTTTTGTACACAATAGAAACATTGCAAAGAGAAATATCTAACATATGGAAAAATATGTTAATAGAATATTGATTATCTCATTTGTTATGGACAGACAACTTGCTCTTGTCTATTGCAGCAAACTAGTTAAAGTGTATTCATTCTTGAAAAATATGGTTCATCTGTTATTATGAGAATTGAACCAAATTGTATTCATATCCCTGCCAGTGCCAGATTAACTCTATAATAAAAGTAGCATATGCTATGGACCCCCCATTTGAAGGGCTGCATGCTGAATCTTTGCAAGCTACTAATTCTGATCCAGAGATTCTGCACCTGGTCTATTCTTGGTAGTCCATCTGAGTCCTATGATCATGTGTTCAGTCTGTGTTCTCACTGATGACAGTGCATATGGCTCTGTAGTCCAAAACACACAGGCAACTGCAAATGTCACAACAGTAGTCTGTTGTCTGGTTCAGAGCAGATGCTGCTCTGTTATGTCAGTCCCTTGCAACAACAAGATGTTGCTGCCAGTCTACTTTGAAGGCAGCTGTTGCTCTGGAAATGAGCAACCTCCACACTAGTCTGCTTGCAGCTGAGTTTTCAAGCTTTATACTGTATTACTATTCTATCTTTAACTTTTTTGAATGGCCAAATGTTTAAGGGTAACAATTTTAGCTAATCATCATCTTTCATAAGGGATTTTATTTCAACATTGTAATTAATGCAAGTGTTTTATCTGTGTGATACAAGTACAACATATAAATATGTCAGACATATTTGTTATATCATTTTGCTGTATACTAAATGAAAACAATAATCAATTGACTAAGCAAGTAAAAAATTTGTTTTAACATTTATGTGAATTTTCTCAATTTAGGGCCCTTTTATAATATATACTATAGGTCCAACACTACTATCAGTATTATCTCTTTACTTTATTCACTCAAAATAGTAATAGTATTTATGAAGTACTTATCTTTGCTTACTCTGTGTATTTTTCTTTCCTCTACAGAACAATGGTGAACAAGGGGTCAAGTTGTCCGTACAGCGTGAAAAGCAGAAAGAATTAATCAGCAAATTGAAGACGCAACTGGAAGACCTGGAAATGTATGCATATGAGGTAAGAAAGAAGGTGGCTTTTCAGGAAAAGAAAAAACAAGATTCATGAGCTTCTTTTAATTCTAGCATACGGCAACAATTATAGAGCATCCACTCTTTCAATGCCTTGAAAGCTCAACAATCTAATATGCTACCATGAATATATGATGGTTTTTATTTTTAGAATCTGTCAGCCAAAACTGTCAATATTGGTTTCTTCAATTTCTAAGTGATTCTGGCTGTGTGTGTGTGTGTCACACATACAGTCTGCATCAGTGGAGCTAAGAGTTGTAAATTTCTGCATTCAATTTTCATGATGTCTAAAAGAAAGAGAGAAAAAATTACCCCCCTCCAAGTAAGGATTGGGGGGGCAGGGGGATTTATAATGTGAGTTTATGCTAAATTGGTCCCACAGTTTGTGCCCGGAAGTGTTCACACTTGTTTACCCTGAAAATCAGGTCATTTTAGTGATCCAGCAAAAAGAAAGAGAAGTGACATTTTCATTGATCATTCCTTTTACCAATTTTTTAGTTAATCATCCCCAATACAGCATGCTGCCAGAAGACATTCATCATGTGATATTTTCTATTGAGTGACAAACAAGGCTTGTTCTGTTCATAAAATAACATTGCATGTCTTTCTCTATATAGTTGCAGACGTTATTTCGAATGTGTATTTTTAGACAGAGTTTGAAGTTGGTAGCTATCATCTGTTGTAAATTGTGATTTCTAAAATTGTGTCCATCAAGTATGTATACTAAAATACCTTCTGAATTTACAAGGATTGAAATAAGATGAGTTTTATGGAAGATAAATTAACACCTAGGCATCATAGGTTAATTTGGTTTATCTTCCACTAATATTCAAGGTGTTGTGAGGAAATGGAGATAGTAGTCGCTCTATTCTGTCCAATCTTTTTCTCCTTTATTCTGCTTGAGCAATTTAATAATTTTCCTCTGGCTTTCTAGATCCCTTCCAACCGTACATCTCCCAAATGTGTCTGTTGCCCTCCTCTCATTATGCTGGATTAGGGGTTGGACATTCCCAGAGCACTACAGGCATATACCTATTTCATTATTTTTATTTCATATTATCTCTATGTGTATTCATTTGTATCCAAAAATCTGTCTCCCTCAAATCATAGTATGGTATCTCTTCATTTCAGAGTGGAGAGGCTGGTCTTCCCACTGGTCAGATGATGGAGAAACAACGAGTTATTATTGACCAGCTCAAAACTAAACTTGATCTAAACCTGGAAAATTTTGATCATTTAAGGTAACTATTTTGTTTTAATTCTTCATTCAAGTTAAGGCAAAGATTTCAATTGGCTGCTTATATTACTTATTACCGGATCACACCTGATAAATTCAGCCTCACAAACCCAGCTTTCTTTGCATAAATCATAATAGTGATAATAGTAGGACAACAGCAACAATGATCACCACCATGTCCATTAGGAAACTTTATAATATTAGAAAAGATTTATAGGTGTTGTTAATTTTACTATTATTCAAATTTCTTAATTTAGATTGAATACACACTCTAACAGACAGGATGAAATTTCTTAAAAAAGATCATTAATAAAAGATAGAAATCAGATAATGTTTCATTTAATTTGTTTTTGATAGGTGATATTTGTAAATTGTAGAGGTTTTTTTGACAATATATAACAATGAAGAAATATTTTTCCTACATATGAACTGCTTTGATAGGAATCGAGTGAATTGATTCTGAATTGTAAATATTACATTGGTAAAATATTTTTCTTTATTTTTTTTTGTACATTCACTCAGATGGATCTTGACTGTTCTTTTCAATTTTTAGATAATGCATTTCTTCTCTTTTTTTTCAAATTTTAAAAAGAAATATTTTTATTTAATCATCTGCACTGAATATCAGAATATGAGACCAAATGGAAAAAATGTTAATTTTCTTTTGGATTTTTGAGAATATCAATATATATTAATGAAATTGAAATATTGGAAGAAAAAAACAAAATAAAAAGAAACAAATAAAGAATAAATAAACTTTGAATCCATTAGTTCTCTGCTATGGCATCATAGCTTTTGTTTCCATAGCACTGACAGATCAAACACTCCTGAAAAAAAACGGGGTCAGGGGGTGGAAAAAAAAAAAAAAAACTAAATTGCTAAAAACCTCCCCCAGGGTCACACTGGTACTCACAAAAAATTTTGTGAGCTTATGTAATGGTTTTTGCAGTAGGCTGTCACATACAGACAAAGGGACATTTGAAAAATTATGATACGATGAAACATTGATAATTATTCTTCATTTTTGATTAGTATTTTTTTTCACCTTATTTCTTTTGTTTTTTATCACAGCTATCAGTTATTTTGATAGTGTTCATGATTGTTTTTAAACTTTTGCTGTAATTTTTAGAAAATTTATTGAAACAATTTTTTTTTCCATTTTCTCCAAATTATCCCAAAGGTGGAAATGCTGATGTGCTGTTTTTGTTTTTCAGTACGGAACAGTTAAAAGAAGTTGTGGACGAGGCTATAGGGCAGGTGAGTAAACATCTTATAGCTGTTTTTTTTTGTCTATGAAAACATTATGTAACGCAAGATCAGTTCAACATGGGGAACTGCTCACGTGACTGTTGCGCAGAAACTCAAATAAAAAATTCTCTTTAGTTTCCACAAATATAGTTGCAAAGACATAAAGCTGACAAAGCTGATGAATTGGGTTTATTGTAAAATGTGCAGTTTTTACAACTTCTTTCTCCATTCAACTGTTTGTCCTTTTCTGTCTTTTCAGATTGTTAATCCGGCCAAAGTGAAAGGAAAATTAGTTGAACAATTAAAAACACAAATTACAGATTTAGAAAGATTTATTCAATTTTTACAAGGTGAGTTCTCTTTCTATAGAGGAATTTTTTTTTTTTTTTTCAAGGGATGTGTTTATATTCAAGCTGTATATTCATCATCATGGCTTGGCTTCGTGAATGGAGATTTCAGAAAGTATTCTACGTCTTGCAAACCCTCATTTATTATGCTTAAATCCAGCACTGAAGAGCAATATCTTTCTCTTGTTATTATCCCTTTTTTTTTTTTCATTTTAATTAAAGTGTAAAATGCAAATCAGGTGAAATCAACCATCAAAAGTTGGTCAGCCACTTTAACTAAAGTGACAGGAAAAGAAAACCAAGATTTTTTTTTTAGTTTTAATGGTTATCCTTTTTTGTTGTTTCCTAGGAGAAGTCAGCAGTCCTGGACCCCTTGGCAAAGAACGTTGTACATGTTCTGTCCATGGAAAAGTGAGTTCTTTAAATTTTGAAAAAATTTTCCATTTGTATATTTGATTTTCAATTTTGTTCTGTGTTGAGATCCTGAAAAAATATTGGCCTCTTGGGGGTAAAGAATGGACAGAGCACTAGAATCTGAATGGAATTAAAAATAGCAATAAAAGCCCAATGTAAAAATATATATTGTAATTCTCAGCTCTGAAGAAGCTATTTCTTTCCCCAAATAAGTCTTAAAAATTCATGGTATTCAAATGACTTTGACTATAAGGGAACATTATTAAGTGACACAAGAAGTTACTGTGATATGTTAAAAGGGTCTACCGGTAAGTCTTATTATAACATGACTATCATAATCAAACACTCGTGGGCTAGGTATAAATTAACCCTGTTTGTAAAGTATCAGAAAAAAAAATGCACCCACAAAACGTTGGTAAAGATGGTTAGAATGCTCAGTTCATAATTCTATGTTAATTCTTTTTGAGGCCAAAGGAACACAGAAATTAAATTGTTTAATTAATTATCAAAAAAGGCTGCCTATATTTCTGGTTAAAAACAATTACAACATTTGAATAAATCAATATTTCATGTTATTTAATTGCTATGAATATCATCAATTGCAAATAATTATCACAACTATCCAAAATCAAAGATTCTTGACCTTTTTTTTTTTTTCATGAAACCTTGCATAATTATTAGTCCTCTTTTCTTTCTTTCAACTGAATCTTTGTTCCTTTTGAAATCTGTGGCTAATTTTTTTTCTTTCTCCAGACTTTCCCATCTATAGATTCCAAAAGCAGTAATTCTTCATCACACAAACTTGGTCTTTCTGAGAATGCAACAAATGAGGTCAGTAACTCCCTGATTGTAATTTTTGTCATTCAGTGAGACAGAAGTTGCATTGGTCATCTCACTGACTGAAAAATCAATTTGTTTGTTACATTTGTAATAAAAGATTAGATTCAACTGTTGAAGTAAATAATTTCATTTTTCTGGATTCTGTATTAGTAGGCTCTATAGGTCTTCTGTGGGAACTAGCTGGAATTTGTTTATTTTTTCAGCTAGTTTTTTCATAATGTCTATATTGAGAATTAGTTTCTTTAATATCAAATTAGAGAACTGATTTTATGCCTTCAAAAAGTGTAATAAATAAATTGATACTGTTTATTATAAATTAATATTTCAATTTGACTCTCAAAATTTTTTTTTGGTGGGGGGGGTCTTAAAAGCAGCCCAATTCTCTTGTCGTCTGGGTAGGCTTTCTGGTTCACAACTGCCAATGTTAGGTTTTTCCCCATTTATTTCTTTTGAATCTAAAAATATGTTTCTCTTTCAAGTCATTCACCTTTTCCCATTCCTACAACTGTCTGTTTTATTTCTCAACAGAATTTACGCCAAACAACTTTAACTTTAATGAAGAAAGCATTGGCCTTGCTGCAAGTATTTGCTATCACACAATTTGGATGTGGTGGGCAGGAATTTCAGAGGAATTTACTGAAACGAACAGCCAAAGCCAACCATTGGGGGTGAGCAAGACGCACCTTTCTTTTTTTTTTCTTTGGATGCTTTTGTCATTGAATCTGATGTTGAGAAGTGCCGAGAGAACTGGACTATTTCTGGAATCACCCACACGTATGAGAGTCTCCAAATTAATTTTGCCCTTGTGTTACATTCTGCCCTCTGGAAGAGGCTAATAAATATGATTACAATTGGTTCAAGGTATTTGACATTCAATGGAGAATCAATTAAATTTGTTGAAGGGTTAAAAGCATCAAATACATAGAGGGACATTTTTTTTTTATTTTTAATCCACACATTACAATAGTTTTTCAATGGAAAAAAATCTTACTTTTTTATTTCCATTCAGATAATATTTATTTTTTGCTTACCTTAGTTTGAAGTACTAAGGGAAAAGTATAAACCATATCAAATATACAATTTTCATCACAATATTTCTCTCATTTGAAGAATTTTTGAATTTTAAGTAAAGATTCTGAGAATCTTATACATGTGTGTGTGTGTATATATACATATATATATATTCATCATGTTGTCGTGTAGAAGTTTGTGGTCTGCTTGAATTAATCATGTGTTGTTGTTTTAGGGATCTTCGTGCTCGACTGGAGGTGAGCGTCGACAAAGTATTGCAGTTGGCTGCAGAACAGCAAACTTCACTTCCAAACAGCAGTGATTTTGATAGTGAAAGTGAAGAGGTATGAGCTTTTTTTTGCTTTTTTTTATACTCTATGTTAGAAACTGAAAAATAAATCTTCACATTTCATCATCTCTGAATTCTGTGACAGCTGTTTTTGCCAGCAGGAAATCAGACTTGAAAATGACTATTATAATCATCATATTTGTATATGTTGAGAGCTGTCTCTGTCAAATTCATAGCATCAGTAGCAGACATAAGCTCCTCTTCCTTTCTCACCTCTATCTAACTTTCTTTCATCCCCTCTCCCTTTCTCCCCTCTCATTAAACTACCTAACTTTGTCTTCTCCCCCTTGCCCTTCATACTTTCTGCTGAATTTTAAGTTTAATAGATGCAGCTCTTATCATATATATACTAGAATATACCTGCCAAAAATTATTTTATTTATATATAGATTGCTACAAAATAGCTATTATGTGCCACTGCACTAATACTTTTTATTTATTTTCAGAATATTTTAACAAAACAAAGATGAAAATATATCAATACTGTAGCAAAATTATTTTTTTAAATTTTATTTTTGGAAGAAATATTGCAACAGTATTATTAATTTTTACCAGTTTTAACCTTCATCCTAATTTTATCCCAATAAACTCCTCTTAGCTGAATGATTAAAAGTGGCATATATTGGATCCCCTCTGGCTAGAAGGTGTGGGTTCGATTCTCACCATGGGCTTGCTCTTTTTTTTTTTCCATATATGCTGTTTAATCATTGCTGGTAGGATCATGGCCTGATTCAAAGATGTGATAAAAAGAGATTGAAAATTAGGAGGAAGGTAAAAACTAGTCAAAATCATTAATAAAGTAAAACCCTTGTTAAGGTTTATAAGTTCAAGGATCTTTCTTTTTTTCAAGATAGAAACATTTGCAGTTTCAGGAAAAATGTGTCTGAAAAGTTACTTGTTATTTGGTTTGGTGGTTCAAAAGAGCTTTGTGTTATGGTACACCAAATCTGAAGTAAAAACAATCCCTAAACTCTATCTATTGAATTTCAGAGCAATTTTTGTGACTTGGTGTGATAAAAAATTGTTATCAAAACCCCTAACCCTTTGCTCTTCCATATCCTGTTTCAAGTGGATTTTTTTTTCATCTGGTTGGTTCCATGCTTTTTCTTTTGTAGGACCAGATTCCCCCTAGCAGCCAGGCGTTGACACAGGTTGTTCGGAAAGAGTTGGCCATGTCAATCCGAGACTTGATGCAGCATGGTTTGGTTGAGGTAAATACAATCTCACACACACACATGCACTGTCAATAGTATGAATCAAGCAAATTCTTTGGTGTGGGTTCAATCTCTATTTCAATATACTTATGAGGAAGTGCAAGTGGCTAATGCTTAGCAGCGTGGAAAATGGAATCGGCAAACTAAGTGCAGATTTTGACTGAAAGTTTGCATTCATTTTGCCCTGAGAAAAGCATGAATCCATCTCTTCTCCCTGTCCCAACTATGGGTAAATAGCAAGGCAGACAGGACTCTTCGTCCTTGCTTGGCAACCAGTCTGAGAAACGGACAACTCTGAATTCAAACCAAGAAAATGCAAACCACATCCAGTGCCGTGGGAGGCTGGAAACTGATATAGCTTTGATGAGCCCAGCAAGCTGGAAGTGGATCATGATGAAATGCTCATAAAATAAAGGAGAATAAAATGATGGGATGTAGCCACAGATTTATTAATGGTTCTGTTTCCATTGAAAAAGGCTGTGTGTCAGCTTTTCTCAACCTTTTAGATTTGGGGAATCCTTGAAATAATTTTCATATCACAAGGAACCCTGCATGAAATATAAGTTGTACAGCTAATAATCAGTGTGTTGAGAAAATTAATTGTGATATAATCTAAAAGTAATTGTCAGTATCCTACAGTGTACAGGAAAATATTGGTTCATTTTGGGGAACATTTTAACATTTTTTTCCAGTCACATATAATTTACCATGAACAAAAAATGGGAAAATTTAGATTGTTAATTTTACATAATAACTAAATTACAATACCAAAAATAAACAAAATATCATCATAATACAGTATAAAGATAGGCTATACAAAGCTGAAAACAGATAAATCTCTTTTTTCCTCAGATCTAATTCTAAAGAATATAAAAAAATAATTAGATGATACAAAAATTATTTACTACTGAATGAAGCAAATGTAAAAGTACGGAATGATAATTACAAGGAACTTGTCTTAAACTGAGGGTAGGCGCTATCAAATTATTTCTTTCATGCTTATAATCATGGACCCCATCCCCTGAACAATCTCTCTTTGAACCTTGGTGGAGAAAGGCTGCTCTATGCTGTAAAATGCCAATATATCACTTATCGAAATTCATGGATGAGAATAATTGATGATCCCCTATAGAAAAGTTTTATAGAAATGACTCTTAACAGTTCATTTGGATTGCAATGAGCTTGGAGAAGGTTTGTCTGCAGATTTCTTTGAAGGTACAAGATGGGAAAATGTAATTAGCAAATTCTGACTGATATTTGGTTCATTATGAATTAATGAATGCACTTATTCCTGTGCGCCATCTCATTAAAAGTTATATTGATCAAATTCTTGATTGAGAAAAAAGTAGGTTAGTTAGCACTTCGGCTAACCACTCTCCCATAACAACCCACATGATAGCAGCAAGAAACAGTTACAACCATTCTTAACCTTGGCAGGGGATAGTCATATGAATCACGTATTTTACAAATTCCTAGTTCCCAACTTTCAATAATAAGGCAGTAATTTTCTTTGCAGATTTGGATAATCCTGTTTTTTATCTGTTGAATTTCTTATGCCTTTCTTTTCTCATTTTGCAGCTTGGTCAAAGTAATAGTCTTGTAACGTGGGGTTGTTTCCCAAACAGATCAGCAGGGGCCACCAAACTTATGCATGCCTGGGATCTTCTCCTTAAATACTATGAAATGAAGGTAGGTGGGCAGTTTTCTTTTAATTTTTTTCTCTTTTTTCTCTTTTTTTCGCCTGGATTGCTTTTCTATGATGGTCTTTGAATCCCTTAAATGTAGTATCTGTTTGTTTCACTGTGTTGTTGGCTATTCATCAAGCTTAATACTCTTAAAATGTTTCCTGATTACACTACAAGTAATGAAAACAATCCTACCTAAGGCTCCAAGTCTCCACCACTGGACTGTCTTATGGAATACATGTATAAGAGTGTGGTATAATTTTGTCTATTAACCTGCCTGGCATTCATGAGTTTAATCATTGGTTTAAGTAGTGCAAAAAAGTCATGAAAGAATTAACTGATACAAGATGTCCTCTGTCATGGACAGTGGAATGAGAACAAACTACCATCGTAGATTGAATTAAATGTTTGGTTTGGAATTCCCAGAAGTTTGGTTACTAACTACAACAGATATCTGAAGTAGGCTGGATTGTATTAGGGCCAAGACATTGTGACTATAACATCCGAGACTAGGACACTTCACTAAGTGATCAGTGTATAATACTGATGACTTCTCAGAAAATTTTGATTTTTAATGAGTTGAGCTTTAGTTTCCAATGCCATAGAGAAAATCCAAGGAAGATCAATTCAATAGAGTCATTTAATATTTAAAGATTATCTCAGCTGCTGAAATTGATGAGTTTTTCTGTTTGATTTTCACTTTTAACTTCTGCTCTCAATTAATATAAGATTTTAGCCCTCCATTCTCAACCTGTTCACTGCCATGGACAAGATAACTCATCTTGGCAAATTGTCAGCCTAGTGCCACGGATAAGATAATTTGTCTTACAATAGTGTGCTATTTTTTGGCAAGTTGATACCACCTCTGGGGCAAACAAAGGAAATGCTTCACTAGTGTGATATGACTACTAATGAATGAAGATTTCTTAATTTACTCAATTTTTTATGAGAAAAATCCAACACAAAAGTTATGTTGAAAATATATTTGGCAATGGACACGTTAAATCAAAATAGTTTTTTGTGTAATTGAGTCTTGATTGTCAAATATCTGAGCCAATCATTCAAATTTTGTATTTTTTTTAGCATGGGAAAGAATATAATGAATCTCCTGCTCGTAAATTGTCACAGTCATTCCACTTAGATATTGTTGGAGGAAAACCAATCACAGCCAAACAGACTCTGTTAGGAGCCATTGACACTGTTATTCAGACTCACACTCCCCTCAAAAGGACAGAAGATTCTCATTTTAAGGCTTTCATATGTTTGGCACTAAAGTAAGTCTCTCTCTTTTTTCAAGCTTTGTTTTTGTTTTCTTTCTAATTAGAAACAATCAATCAAGACTGTCATCATAGGTTTCTTGGGGTTTCTGAGTTAAAGTCCATACATTCTAGGGAGATGCCATACCATTTTTCTATCTTACTAAAATGGCTGCTTCACTCACCGAGGAGCTGTGATGCAGTTAATGACATTCTTTTTGTGTTCGTAACTACATGAATTTTATAGAGGGATCAATGTGATTGGAAAGACAAAATGTTTTTTTTTTTTAATAGATGATATTTAATTCCTTTTATAGAAATTCATTGTAGAAAACAGACTCTCTTTTTTTCATTTTTTTTTTTTTTTCCATTATAAGAACCCACTCTTTTTTTATATATTCGAATAAATCTGTGCTCATTTACAATCAGGTCTCTAAGTGAGTGTAAGTGACTTTGTGTCATCTGCATACTATGTATCTGCCATAAAAATTGATGTGTACAAAACTATCTCCTTGATTTTTCCTTTCAGTGAAAAGAAACTTGTGACTTGGCTGAAGCTTTTGTTCCGGACCCAATTTCTTGTGGATTATTATTACCAAGACTGGAGTTATGTTGCAAGAACAGGTGAGTTACCAATTAAGATCAATCAAATTGATGCCATCATGTAAATTATTTTTAACGATAATACAATTTTATAATACTAAAAGTCTGATTTTGTTTATCAGTTTGTTATCTCCAAGTAGCCAAAACAGAATTGAATTAAGCTATCCCTAAGATTCATTAACTGGAAAAATGCTAAAAAAAGTTTGTGTGATTTGCTACTAAAAAATAACAATGTGGGGTCTGTGTTTGCACTTGGCCCTATCTATATTACAATGATCGATTTGTCAAGAGAGATATATATTTAATGCTAATTATAGAGTTGTCTCCTTTCTTCATTTTCGAGTATTTAAAAAAAATTCTGAGTCCATCCTGTTCACATCAGATTGTACTAATTATCTCTCAAAGGATGACAGGGTTGTCTACTTCATCATGAAATGCTGCACATTCAGTATATCATTCCTTGGGTATTTCAAAGGAAAATCTCTTTTATATTAATCTAGAAAATGATCAAGTTCTAATCAAGAAGATTTATCCCTGCCTACCTACCCATTGTATGCTTTTGTTGCGTTTCCTTTAAGACACCAACTTTGTTGTCTCTATTTGGGAATCTGTAGATGATTTTACTGGAATGATAGAAAGCTAATTGCTATTCAAGGAGGTGCAGAGTGGTATAATGATTACTGGCATGGAAAATGGACTCTGCAGAGTGAGTTCTAGTTTCATCTAGACTATTCATGTTCACTTTGCACTAGAACCCTAGGGAAAGGCGTGAATCCAATTCTCCTTCCAGATACAGGTTAATAGTAGGGCAATTGGAGCCCTAAAACCCTGTCAGGCTACTCGTAAAGAAAGAAAAAACGAGAACTTCATGGTCACCTTAGCTGGTCCTCAGCCTGGGTGGTGGCTAGCAATTCCACCCTGTAAAATCTACTTGCTACTGAAACTGCAGCCAGTTGATTATGTCCCTATGCACCACAAAGAATCTACAGGAATAAACAGAAACAGAATAGCAGTGCCATTGAAAGACAAAGTCCAAAACCAAATTTTTGAGAAGGTTGGGATTAAATTTTCACAACTAGTATTCAGCTACAGATACCTTTTTTTATTTGCTTGGTTTACTCATTTTTCTTTCTTTCCCTTGTTTTGCAGGTTTTGACGATGCCCTCAAGTCTCTGGATCGATTGAACGCTGTCAACTTCAAATTGCCTGCTGACATCGCTGTGCGTCCATTCAGCAAAATAAAGGATGCTTTCTAAAGAAGAAAAAAAACAGAGTGACGATCGAGACTCGATTCAATCCTTGCTCTTTCCACTCACACTTTCTCTTCATTCCCCTCCCCATTAACTTCTGACAATTCCATAGTCACCAATATGTGCACTCGGGTACATTATTCTTACATACACAACACTGATATAAGCATACACATAGTGTATATGCCGGACTATAGGACAAATGGTTTACAAGGATATTTGGAGGACTACCTCTCGCTGCAACTCATCCAAACACCATAACTGTCCATATCAGACTTCGGTAGAAGCCCCCGTAGTCATAATACCAGTGCATTGGACGCAGTGTAATATTTGCATAGTTTGTTTTTTTTTTCAATCAAATATCTGTCTTATATACCGGTATATATGGTACATAACAGTGATATAAGCATACAAACACATACATATGCATTATATATGGGTACATGAAAGTATTTATCTACGTACAAAGAAGCATGCATTTCTCTATGTAGACAAACAGGAATGGCTGTACACAAATATTTTCTATTTGCAAGGCATGAACACATTGTACACCTTAATGTGTGAATACATTCAAAAGTGTATGTGTGTGCATGTCTCTGCACATATACAAATGAATTTGCCTGAAAAAAAAAAAATTGTTTGACAAGACGTTTTAGCAAATCCATTTTCAAATTCTACATCTTCTAAAATGTCCAATATATGAAAAGTCTGGATTTTTTTTCCCCAACCCCATTTCAATACGTCCTTCTTCTTCTCATTCCCCTATTTGGTTGGATAGCTGTCCACTCCCTGCCAGTGGGTGGTATTTGGATCTCTCGTCTCAAAACCCAAATCCCTTTTGGGTGGCTGACACAACATTGTTCTGTATGTGCGTTCATATTTTGTCTATATATGTCTTTTGACTTGTACCATCCACAGTATCTCTCTTCAGATGGGGGACAATAACACACACACAGACACACAATTCATCAATTACAGAAAACAATTGAAACCTCTCAAAACAAGCAAATTCTAACTTCTCATTCTTTCTCTTTGCTACAAACAATGATTGGGTCTCAATGGATTGTTCAAGAAACAGAGACAAAATCATTGCCACATTTGTCACATAACACAGGAGCATCTGAGTCTGAGTTATTTCTCTCTCACTCCCACTCTTCTCAGTTAAATTTGGCCTGTGTTTTCTTTTTTGTTGCTGTTGCTGTTGTTTTCTTTAGTTTTCAGGGTCTTTTTTTTTCTTTCTAGAATGGATTTTATGGAAAAATGTTCTACCCTTTAACTGCCTGTCAAAGTTATGAGGAAACTCGATATTTTTATTTCCTACTGATATCCATAATTCTGTTCCATTTCTACATATCATTTTTGAACATCTTTTTATCTATCTTTGAGGGTGGGGAATACTGATCTTGCTTTTGTTTTTCAAATACATTCCTTATTTTGATGATAAGATTTTTCTAAAACATTCCTTATTTGCTGTTTGTACTGTTTTAGGTACAAACCAATCTGCAAATATTTTTTTCCGTTTTTGATCATTTTTAGGGAAGGAGAGTTGTAAAAGGAAAGAGAAATTGAGGAATCTTTTTTTGCCTTTATTTTTCTTTGTATTTTTTAACAAATTATTTGTCAAAATATCAATTCTTCCCATTGTTAATCTTGCATTTTACTCTCTGTGAAACAGTTTACATGAACTATTCCAGCAAATGGCTTACTAGGTGGACGATGGCCTCAGCTCAATAGCCAACAGAGATGTGTCCAGTTCATTTGGTAATCTAAGCCTACCTAAAATATTCAAGGCACTCATGGAATGAGGTATTTGGAAATGTTGCAGAAGATTTATTTGGACCATTTTACTTCCTGATAGACAATTAAGATGTCTGGAAAGTCAAATCTCTGATGGCATTGATAGCATAATATTTTTACAATTTTGAAAAAGTTTTCTACGTTTGGAATCTCCATTTTTCTTTTGTGAAAAAAATTTTCCAGAACTTTGTTTTACTAACTCTCTTCAGATGCTGTGATATAAGAACACTTACTAACACATTATTTAAAGTCAAGATATATAGGTATCCCCCATTTTTTTATTTGCGTTACACAACTTGTTCAACTAGAATTGTACATATATGCATATGCATAAACATGGAGAGGGTGACTCAAAACAAGGTTTATACTATGAATGTTTTATTGAGAAATGAAACAAATTTTGAAAATGGTTCTTATCAAGACCTCAAGTTGTTAGAAAACTGGGTGATAAATGAGATGAATTCTGAGATATGTGCTTTCTCTCAATATTTCTGCTGAAATAAAGTGGGGGTATTATATGACAAACAAAGTAAGAAAAAATTATTGCTGGCTTAAAACCATTGATAAAATTATATATATATATGTATATATTAGGCCAGGAGAAATATTGGTACTAAAAATGATTGTTGAGAGTCTTTTGGGGTGCCAAAGCTATGTTAAAAAATGCTTGATGAACATGCCAATGGCCCAGCTTAAGCAAGTAATCACATAATCTAAGGTCAAAACCATGTATTTTCTTCAAAATGAAAATAAAAAACGAGAAAAGCATAAATAATGCTCTATAATCATTCAAAAGGTATTGTAGAGTTGGAGTTAGACTGGCAGTTTAAGTTTAGTATGATGCCAACCAACCATCAAAACAAAGAATTGTAGGTTTTATTTGAAAGTTTTCACAAAAAGGTAGATAACTTTTGAGCTCATTTCACTTTTCAAGTGATACCAAATAATGTTTTCCTCCAGAACAATACAAAGATTCAGGAATTGGTCTTGAAATTTGCACAATAATATGAGAATTAGACTATTAATGTCTAATTTTGTTCAAACTCGCTGGTATAGTTATATATTTTACCCCATTTTCTTAATTCTGTGTATTCAATGGCTACACAAAATATACTTAATCTCTATGTCCTCATCAAAATATCTTGGAGCCGTCTTGAAGATAACAGGCATATGTGCACATAAGTCCATTTTTAAGCCATAGCAAACATACCTGCACTTATAGGAGAGGAACTATAGAAGAGCATTTGGGGTGGGGCTCTCATCATCTACTTGAGGTTTAGATGACCAGCTTCATCAAACTGTGATTACTTGTTCTGGCTGGGCAACCCAAAGGTCCATCAGCCATTTTCATACTCCATAGACGTGCACAAAATGAAAATGTATTCTTAAATTTTGTACTTCCCTAGTGTACCAGTACACAAAATTGGGGCTCCTGGCCCATTATTTAGCCTTTAGACATTTTCTTTCATTTGCGGTCATAATATGAAGTGGATTGGAGGAAATGGAAACAAAAATGAAGAATTGATATTCATTCAGTGACACCAGAGATTTCCACTCATCTACAAAACCTCAATTCTATCATCAACTAAGAACATTCACAAAAGGTTGATTTCAGTATCTAGTATGTTTCTTGAAATATGTAAACCATAATTCCAAGTATAACAAGCACAAACAGGGAGGGGTTATAGTAGCACATTTTATCTGCTATTAAACATGGTTATTAAAATCTTCTGAATTGTTTGTATAAAAATTCAAATCACAACTCTACTACTTTTTTGTGCGCCACTCTTATGCTTTGTTCCTCAATTTCACAATCCCCACATTGTTCTGCTTTTTGTGTGTTAACTTCTGTTTGACGGTTGACAATATTATATCAATGGTTCACCATTCAATTCCTTGTTGAACGCCACAAACAATCTGAATAGATCTTTCTGCAACATACTCCTTGATAATGTTAAGAAGCATTCTTGCAGCTACTTAGTAACAAGTAACAACTTGAGGAGTTTGCAATGAGTGGCTTACAAATAATTAAAAAGTGCCATAAAAACTATTTTTACTTTTGTTGGACAATCTGATCTCTTTTTCACATCTTTATTGTTTACACAACTTTTTAGCCAATTCAATGGTTTTCTTTAGCAGTAATATGTAAATCCGCGATGTAAAGAGAAGATTAGATTGTCTGAACAAAAGTTGCTGTGTAGATGACTCTTCTCAAAGTTATAGACAAAAATTATTCAGGTGTACATTCTATGCTTCTATGAATTTTAAGCCTTTCTGTGACCTTTAAAATTCAATATCCTCGTAAAATCAAACACTTTTGTTTTGCCTTGCTAGTAAAACGAGAAAGAAAAATTTTATACAGTATGATTTTCTTGAAAAAATGTTTCTCAGTTGTGATTCCATGACACTTGGGTTGGGTAGGGGCCTTTCAAATCTCTTTCCCTTTCAGATCCCCCGAATTATTATCTGTTGCTTTTTCTACAGTATTAAAACTCCCCATCTTCAATGATTTTGCTCAATTCAGAAATGTTTCATCCTTTTTTAACCCACATTTTCTTCCTTTAATTTCTATACCTGGTGTCCATAAAGTCCCTGTCTATTTTTGTTTAAACAGTGTAATAAAATAGAGACAGACTTTATAGACACCCTGTATAACCGGTTCATTTGCTCATATGGATACAGCTAACACATAAAGCTGTGAATAGATTAGGGGCAAATTGGTCTAAAGTTTTTTCCTATGCACCAAGTTGGTGATGCTCATTAACAAATGCTACCACTGAAGAATGAAAATATGAGTCAGTCAATAATTTGTGAAATCATATAAATGTCCTGAAAACACAGACTTCGGAAATAAGTTGTTCAACCCTTGAAAAGGAACTGACTAGACTTCCTAAATATTTTACCAAATCGGTGTGGCACCTTACCACATCTTTATTTCAAACCATTTTATCTGATTTTTATTAGACGAAGTATCATGAACCATCATTATTAATTATGACTTCTATTTTCCCTTATCTTAATTAGATTATGATAAGGGAAATAGTCCGAATTGATAATAATCATTTAGTCTATTATCTTAACATTTTTATAGTTAGTCTCAATCTATCTATTACATTCAGAAGTATAAAATTCCCTACATCAGATAAAAAATCTTTTGCAAAATGTTGGGTGTAGCTTTTTAGGTAATTTCAACCCTCTCTGGGTGAATGATGATCTCAGATTAACACAAGGATTGATTGACTAGACTTAATCAAAGTGGATTATTCTACTAGTGATCTGAAAGTAGTGTCATACTGATTCCTTTAACTTTATGCCAGTTATTTTATGAAGATGATAGTTAAATCTCAGTTTTTCTCAAACCCGTACCCTCAAACAAAACTGAACATTTTGAACTTCAATGTTTGCATGAAGCATGATATTGTTAAAATGTGCTTCATATTTGTAGTCTTAATAAATCCTTTTCACAATATCTAACATTTTCCCAATTTTCTACTCCAAACCCATAGGATAGACTTTGGAAAATTCTTCTTCTAATGACCATCAGTATGCTTGTAAAATTTACAATACTAAACAAAATTTATATCAAGCACATTGATTAAGTCTTTCATACTTTGTACTTCTTATGTCCAGTATGTGCTTATGCTTCTAAAAATCCTGGTGATAAACCAGGTCAACATTAGGCTTGTCTTTGACACTCACTTCTCTTTGTGTTTAGTATCTATGATAATGAAAAGTGTCTGTAATTTGCATTTCTATTTTCCTGATAAAAACATCTTCTACCCACCATTTGGAACAGTGATTTCATCCTCTAAAACGAGTTCAGACAATTTCTAATAAAACCCCAGATAAAATTAATAAGCTGTAAACATTCATTTACACTATTAACAGCTTTGAAGTAGTGAAGTATAAAGTTTTAAGATAAGTAAAAGAAAATGAAGAAACACAAGTAGATATTTTTACCAAATGCATTATGACCTCTAGTGTGTGTATATTTAGTCGCTTATCTTGCCTGAATGCTTTTGGAACCTTTTGTTTAGGACATGATTGCTTGAAAAAGCCACAACTTTACCTTCAAATTTAGATAGTTACCTCGAACTTATATAATTTTGCTTTGCTTGTCTTTGAGAAATTCTTTAGATTTTTGCTGGTTCTATATTTGTTGTTATTGTTTTTTTCAATATCTTCATTGGACATTTGGTTCGTGATATTCAAGATGCTTTTCTGAAAAAGTTTTTTTTTTTCTATCCACAAAAACAGATTTGATTTCCTCCTGATGGTGACATTGTCAACAAAATTGCAAATAATTTGTAATATTTTCACTACTTTCTACTTGTTTTGAACTAATGATGTATAAAAATACTGTATTTCCCTGCCCTAAGGATGTTCCAGCCAAAGTTTTGGAAAAAAGAATAAAAATTGGATAGGCCTTTGAAAAATTAACCTTTGACTTTCAGAATGCAGGCTAAATTTTTTAGGCTTATTTAAGATAAAAATAGCATCTTCAGTGGTAGGAAAAATGGTATATAGGTATACAATTCTTTCACTAGAATTTGATTTTCACTCTATTGTAGAGGATTGTCTGGAAAATGTCCTATTATGGATTGGATAAGGGTTTGCTACAAAATGATAGAAAATGTGTAGAAACCACCTACTCACCCCCAACAGCAAGGGAAAGGGTTATTTAATATGGTATTTATTGCCAGTATAGTGTATTACATCTGCTCTGACTGAATGCAGGCAATTGAATTCAAATGATAATCACTTCAATAATATTTCAAAACCCACCATTTAAAACAATGGACTCTTCCACTTGAACAAGTTCAGTTACTTTTTAATAAGTTAATTGAGCCATGAGAATCCCACAATTAGCTAGAGATCAAATCTTACCTTTAAACCAATCCTCCATTTTCCAATGGATCTTTCTCAGTGCCATATCATTGTTATACTAGTAGTATTAGTAGCTGCACTATTATATGATTAGCTGAAAACTGACACTATTTTTAGGTCAAATTATTAATAAAAAAAACAACTAATCTTAATAGATTTATTCATGTCTTTGGCCTTTTTTGGCTCTGAAATTAAGCAAGCTGACAGCCTTGTAACCAACATTCAGCAGCAGTCAGTCAGACTCACTTTTCCCCTAGGGATTAAGGAGGCAGTCATGTAAGAATGCTATTCAGCCAATGGCTGTAGCTACCCCACCTGGGGGTGGGGCTTTCCATAAGAACTATCTGAAAAATATTTATTGAGAAGTGCTAAATTTGATCAGTTTTATTTTTTGTTTATGAAGCATAGTTCTTGAGTTGTAAGAGAACAAACATATCCATAAAAATTACAACTTTAGATATATAGATATAGAATGTCAACCATTATTATTGTCATTTTCTATTTGTATTTTCCTTCCTCTTAATTTTAAGCAAAGTCTCTCTACAGTTTGAAACAGTTCTCCGGAAAATTCATTTCCCTAATCAAGAATAATTTCATGAAATATTTTTCTTTTGGAAGAAAATGTCTACATCCTTTGCTCAATGAAATGTTTCCACAACAATCCCTAAATTTAATTCTATGAAGATTTTTTATTTTTGATCGAATAATGCTGTTAAAGTTGAGTTTTATAATAAACCAATTATTTATTATTGAAAGGCTCTAATTATCTCCTATTAATCTAGTTACAGTGTAACAATTCAGATCTCTGGCAAACTGAGCTCCCTGTTCACTCTCTGCATATTTGTCAAATTCACAAGTCAATATTATGTTAGGAAAACTGAAGTTTTTTTGTATCTGGAACATTGTATCTTTGTAGGAATTTTAACCAAATGCAAGTCTTCCACCACGATCTCATAGTTTTTTCATTAGTACAAACTTAATTCAGTAACTGGATGACTGGTAGTCAGACTGATAAATGAGCCCCAGGTTTATATCCTGCCAAATTTAGTAAGTGTTTTACCAAAAAAAACCCAACTTTTTTCATGTCAAATAGTCAACTACTTTGTCATCTGATAATGGTTGGTGATTAGTTCGTTGAAACATCCCAGCAGAACCTGTAGGAATTCAAGACCATCTATTTATCCGCAAAAGTTTAGAATGATACTCCTAAGGTGTGGGGTTTCTCATGCTAGATACTCTGTATTTTGTTGGTTTTTCTTTCTTAAAAAGGAAAAAATTTCTGACAATGATCTCACTCCCTATGAAATCCATGATAAATGATAAACCCTTTCTCATTTACTCATTTTATCAGTCATACTCTCTATTGTATTACCCATTCCCTTGAAACCATCAATGAGATAGGAAACCAGGTCATATTGTTACATATAGTTACATCTGGGCATCTAAAAAAAATGAAGATTTCATATTTAGCAGTTGTGTCCCAGAAATGTTATCTATGAAGGTCTTTGTAGAAAGAACTGAAAGTGTTTATTTGACGAGTGAAGAAAAATAATGTCTGCATTCAAATTGTGTATATTCTAGAATATCAAACGAAAGTGAGTGTATGTATGTATGTGTGTGTGTATGTATATATGTATATATGTGTGTGTGTGTATGTATGTATGTGTGTGTATATATAGATAGATAGATAATTTGATGGATAAAGTATAATTTTATCCTCAACGATATTAATTGAACATTTTTATCTGGCTTTTGGCTTATGTTTTCCAGTTTGTTCATTAAAAAAATTTTTTAAAGTTTCCTCAACCTCTTCAGCTTTTCAGTCAAAATTCACCAAAAATAGAAGAATAAAATTCCGGAGAATATTATAGAAAAATAAGTCTGAACAATCTCTTTTTCTATAGCATTTTGAGCCCTGCCAATTCCTAAAGACAATGTTTCTGTTGTAAGACACATTTAAAAAGCAGTTGGGGGAAGGTGTTGAAATAAAACAATTTTTTTTTCTCTCAACTCTTCTGACTCTTCAGTCAATTTACTGGCTTTATATCAATATCTTTGAGAAAAAAAAATTGGCTTTCTTTTAGGAGAACTTCAAGAATTACTGCTCACATTCCATCGTGCAATATTTCATTTCCACTTCTTTTTTAACTTCATCTTCAAGACTTACCCAACACAGGCACTGGAATCTTAGGCGTACAAGCAAGGGAAGCAATTCAAGCAAAATGTTGAATTTGAGGAAAATTGGTGTAATTTATGGAAAACTTTGGGCTAATCAAATATAAAAGTTCCCATACACCTATGATTGGAATAGATTCTGGAGGCAGAGGTTCCTTTGAGGGTGGCCAATCTCAAGTTACTGGTACTGAACCTCTGCCTCAAGACTAGCTCGGTTTCCAAATTCAGCACTTTCCTGATGCCTGTCTTGGGTAAATCTTGGAAATAAAGCTCCATTTATTTATCATTATAGTCCAATCTGGCAACCCTATTGGGTTATTGGGGAGGGGTGATTTATTTTTGCCTCAGGTTGTTTAATTTATTTTCAATATACCACACTCACAATATAAAAAAATGTTTTTCATAATTTAAAATCTTTTCTATAAAAATGTGTCAAGTATTAGAATTTATAGTAGGTGACTGACCACTAAGGTAAAAAGTGGCTTTTTTTTTTTCTTTTTGTTTTCCACTGTAATTTAAATGAACTTTCTTCCTCTTAACCCTTTCAAGACTAACGTATCAACTCTTAAATTCATAAGAGAATATTCGAATGTTGATATTAAGGGGAATAAATACTGATAAAAGTTACATCCCTTCCAACTTTGGGTGAATTTTTAATTTATTTTCTATAGTCATAATAATTCTAATAAACTTCATTTCTGTGACTGAAGAGTTCCACAATTCGAAGTGGTATTAAGTGGTTTATGAATTTAAGAGTTAAGAGTGCTCAATGCCTGAGTTAAAATGTCTCAGACTTGTATAAAGTGATCTATGGGTCATATGTAGAAACCTCAGGATGTATATGTCCATGGAGTTTTGGAAGGGTTTATGAAAAGATGGTAAGGCTTGTGTCACTTATTGAAAATAATCTCAATTCTGATTGAAGATGAGGACCCCTTCTGTTTGATGGTCACTCTAACTGTAAAATCTTCAATATTCCTGCATCAAAAATAGCTCTACACACACACACACACACACACACATATATATATTCATGTCTAAATTTGCTTTTATTTCTTTGTTTCATTTTGTTTTCTTTTTCTAAATTTTGTTCCCCCTCCTGTGGTTGCTTCCTGTGAATCTCTTCTCTGATCTCATCTATGTTAAGACAGTCCCCCCATCTTCCTTCTAAAATCTAAAAATAACCCCCTCCCTCCCCTCTTGGTACTTGTCTGTAAGGGGGAGCTCTTGCCATTCATTGTTACTGACAGGTCAATACTCTGTGTCCTTATTCCCCCTCCCATCCATTCATTATGGGAGCAGGAAGCAAATCTCCCTATTGTAAGAGGGGGGAAAAAAATGCTTGTTTCTTGTTTTTCTGTTGTAGATCGAAGAATCTGAACATCAACAAAAAAAAAAAAACAAATCATAAAAACTCATTGAACTCTCAAAATGGTGTTTGTTGTTTATTTCTTCTCAAAACTTATTTTTGTCTCTAAGAACAGAACCTTGATTCATGAATTCACAAAGAAAAAATTTAATTTCAAATCTAAGAGAATAACTTCTGATCGAAGTTATTTCCCTTGCACCTTTAGGTGATTTTAAACTCAATTTACCGAAGAGATCCAGTTTTTAAAAAAAAATTCATTGTAGTGTTCCACTGAGCTCAGGAGCAGTATGAATATAGGTAATGGGGAAATGTGGGCAAAATAGTGTTAAATTTCAGGCAAATCAGAGTAATTCAGGCCTTCTGCACTCCTTAATCAAAGACTTCTCATATGCCTATAACTATACAGCAGTTCATGAATTTATGAGTTCAAAGGTTTTGTGATGTCAATCCCAATTTCAAAAGGAATGTATTGGAAAAAAAAAACAAAAAAAAACTGGGTTATTGTATCCATGGATGTATTGTCTCATGCCTGGCTATAGTAGAATGAATAGCAGCCACAATAAAATGATTTTGGAATACTAGGATATTTTCAGTAGTGCAATGGTGGGGTTGTACTTGAAAACCATTTATAGTTTAATTCTCTTTGAGTGTCCTACAACTCTTGCTGTGTCAAATAATGCAATGAAAATAAGGAGGGGGGAAGAAAAGGAAGATATTGTAAAAATTACCCAAACAGATACAAAGGAATGTCTTTTGTGAGGAAATATGCAGTTCTTGAAAATTAGAAAAATTGGAATTTTTCACATTAATTTATACATGCATAAAGAGTTGTTTTGTTTTTTTTGTATAATTAAAATTCAGGAATTGCTTCCCATTCTGTTCTGGAGATATTTCTACTTATTGCTTTTTCTATTTAATGTTAATATAAATCAAAAGGTATTCAGTGTTCTATGGAACAACAGGTTTCCACACAACCTTGTGACATTTTTCATAATATACTTGATAATTCTTCATTACATTAACAATTCCTTCACGGCTTTTATATGTCTTTATATTTCTTCAACACAAACAGTACTTTTTATAAGAGAAAAAAAATTAACATTCTGCCTTTGCAAATTTCCTGCACACATGCTTGGTAATGTTTTTTCAAAGGGTTCCCTGGGAAATTTAATAATTGAAAAGTGATCCCCAAGTACTTGAAACTTCAAGTCCACTGGAGCAAAGCATGGGGACAGAAATCCAAGGGAAAAGTGGATATAATAATAAGTACCAAAACTGAGTGGAGCAAGAGTCAGTCTGCCTCAACTGAAAACATATTTGGAGGAAAAACATTCATCTTGAGAAACTGATTTGAAGCTCCTAAAACGCAAAGGAACAATGAGAAAGCAGTTCTAATTTTGTTCAACAGGGTGTCTTAATTATTCTGTTCTTCATCTTCATTGGTTTTTTTTTTTTTCATAATGTTTTAGCCATGTACCCTCCAACCCTCCTTGAGTGTCTGATGTGTTTGTGAGTAGACATTCCCCAAGAACTGAAATACAAAAAAAAAAAAAATATAGACCAAAGGTATGTGCATGCGCCCACCAGAACTAGGTCTGACACATTCCTGAACACAAGGTATACCCGAAGAAGGCTGGGAGTAACCAGCCGAAATGTTGTGAAACAAACTAGAAAGATAAAGAAATTAATGAAAAAGCAGTTTTCATTTAACTCTTTCAAACAGGATTACCAATTTAGTTGGGTTTTGAGGTTTTTTTTCAAATTTCTGAGTCCAGTGTTTACAATATTCTTCAAATTTTTCTCGTGTTGATAAATCCACTGTTGCTGATTGAGGTGGGTTTTTTGAGTTTTTAGGATTTGAGTGATTTCCAGAATCAAAAATTTTAAAAATCACATGTAAATTAGCAAACAAGTTCAAGTTTCAACAATGGCTGCTCACACTCATTTTGCACTAATGCTCTTGGGAAAAGCATAAATTCATTTTCCTCCACAGCTACGGCTAAATAGAAGTCTTTAGCTCTTTGAGAAACTCCACCCCACAAAAACCTACTTGGTACTGAAAATTGTAAAGGGGCCCTATGCTCCACAAGGAGTATGCAGAAAAAATTAATCTTGAGTTATTAATGAGCAGAAATCATCAGTAAGAATCTTCCTAAAAAATTTCTCTATGCTTGGAATATTTTAGGTTGAGATGATCATTTTTAATTACAGGTCAAATTGTTGTAAATGTAACAGGTGTGGAGTGGCCAAAAAATTAATGGTACAGGGAATGCAATCATTGAGCTGAATTAACACTCTGGCTGAAGCAGTTTGAGTTCACTTCGCACTGCAGCCCCAGGGAAAGGTATGGATCCATCTTTTCTCCCCTCCTCCCATCTATTGGTAGATAAGGTAGACTAGGGTCTCTAGCTACAGTGGACAACCAGTCTAGGAGATGGACAACACTGATTCCAAACCAGCCTGAAGAGAGATGGGCTCTGTAACACCCCTGATGATATCTGGTATCCAAATGACTATGCATTGAGTTACAAGATGGATAAAGATAAAATGTGAGTGTCATAAATTACAGCTAATACTGTGGTCTAGATAGCCATGTATTTACCACTGGTGCTAGTGTATTTTGAAATGCCTCACTCACAAAATCTGTTGAGCCATTTCAAAATACCAATATGACTGATATATATAAGTACAAGTACAGGTAAACCTGGATTAGTACCGTTAATTCATTCCAAACCTCACTGATCAAGTCTTATGATTAAATGCATTTTTCTTCCAGCTTATACTTAGTTACATTAATTTGTTCTATAATACCTTGACCGTTCAATATAAAGAAAAAATTTTTTTTAAAAAGGCACTACTGGAGGCATTCCTGGATTAATTCTAAAATTTAAATGTTTAGAATTATTTCATAATTGTTTTTTTTTGCTTTTTTTTAATTAAAAATAGTGACCTCAGAAACATAAGAGTTGTGACTGTAAAGACCTTACAGACAACGGTTAGTACAATCAAATTCTTCTAAAATCACCTGTGGAAGAGAACATCATGAAATCTTGAGAACTGAGCAAAAATAAAACGAGGTCCATTAAGGTAAAACCCTACTCCAATCACGCTACAAAAAACCTGTTGAATAAATATCATTAAATGGCATATCTTTTATGAATGTTCCTGACCCTTTGTACATTAGACGAAAGTTGACATTTTTCATCAATATTCACTTCATTTAGCCTTCCTTTTAATTAAACAAAATGAAAAAATAAGCAGTTCTAATTTGAGTACATCAGGAGACGTCGATCAAATTTAAACTACATTTTTTTTTTAAATTTTGTTTAAAGAAAAAAAAATGGGAGAGACTCAATGTAGGGAAGATTGTTAATTGTAATGTTGCACACACTTGCTCACTCGATGTTAAAAACGGACGTTTTTAACATCCGAGTGAACGAGTACGTGGAAAATTAATGAAAGAAAAACTTAATACTTTAATTATATTGTTTTGGTTTGAATAAATGAATTGTTCATATCTATTGAAAGAATTAATGAGTAATAAATGTTGTGAATCCGACGGCACCTGATGAGGCCCTTTTGGAGTAGATCAAATTTGAGTCCAATAAGGGTAACAATAGTCCATCAAATGTCGTCTGCTTTCTCGCTTCCTATGACGGCGCATTGATATCATTAGCAACTTACTTGCTTGCTACAACATAAACACATAAACATTCACATTCCTGTTTAAACAACAAACAAACAATGTTGAGCAAATTTTTTCGCCACATAAAAAGATGAATATTTTTGCAACTACAAAGAAGGAAGGAACAGTTGATGTTAAAAATTTTCAATAAAATTAAAGGACGCTGAGACATTCAACTCGGAATTTTTTTTAAAAACAAATATTTGTATTGTTCATTGGATTTATTGCTAATATTTTACACAACAGTTTTCTTCATTTTCTTCCAAATATTTCTCAGTGATTTTAT
Source organism: Thysanoteuthis rhombus (assembly GCA_963457665.1). Taxonomy (NCBI): domain Eukaryota; kingdom Metazoa; phylum Mollusca; class Cephalopoda; order Oegopsida; family Thysanoteuthidae; genus Thysanoteuthis; species Thysanoteuthis major. Next base: position 11,386,382 of record OY735228.1, on the reverse strand, counting down.
TCTTCAATTTATCAACAAGAACACGTATCTCAAACAAACTTTCTTAAAAAAAACCGAAACATATAAACAATGTGCACAAAAAATGGCAGTTTATTAAAAGTCACGAAAACAAAGAAGAAAGTTTTGATAGATAAATATTAAGATGATTCCAGTTTGTTTTCAGAATTAATTATAAATCGATAACTTTGTTCGTGTCCGTGTGTAAGTAAAAAAGTTGTACTTACGTTAAGTTTTACAGTTGGCAGCTTGAAAAAAGTGGGAAATGGCCATGCGCGTTTCGTGAATAAAGGGAGGTAACTAGCAACAGATTTTTTTGGGGGGGAGGGGTAGACCTTGGTCTTCCACTCAGTGTAAAAACCGGTGGTTACAAACGGTATCATTTTTCCCCCCATAATTATTTTTTATGAAAGTATTTTTTCTAATATTCTACGATGCTCCTAAAAGATTAGGAACCACTAATGTGGTTTAAAAAAAAAAAAAAAAAGGACGTGGGTACATATAGACATCAGGTGTTTCTTTAAAAAAAAAAAAAAAAGTGGTGGACGGCTATTTTATAATTAACTCAAAAACTGGAAAACCCATCCAGCCTAAACCATTTTGTTCTCTAAATACAAAGAGGCAAAGCTCAGGATTTCAAGAGTTGATTTCGTTGTAATTTATGTGGATTGATTTTTCCAGGAAAGTGAAAGAATTATCAATTTTGAGGACCAACAAAACCAGGATTCTAAAAATGACGGCCCTCCAACGATTGTCCTTTAAGAACTTGGGTTGGGACTCCGTTGAGGACAGAGTATAACGCTTAAAGGAACAAGCAGAGCATTGAAGAATTTGCCTTTGATTTAACCTTGTTCACTGCCACAGATGAGATAACTTGTCATGGCTGGATGTCAGTCCAGTGCCACTGACAAGATAACTAGTCTTACAATGCAGTGTTATACTTTTGCAAGAAGGTAAAACCTCACTAGAAAGCATGAAAAATGTTCACAAAATGCAGAACTGCATGAGTAGATACGAATGTTAGGTGGGCTTATTTGTACATCCTTGCAGATATTTCATACTAGTTTAAATCATTAAAATATTTTATTTCAACACATTTATGTATATTATCATTATTTAGATGTTCTGTTGTACATATTAGTTGATTTGTATGAAAATAAAACCATTTTAAACATACAATGAACACTTTCTATCTTCTTCAATACTTATGAGAAAAGCCAGGCACAAGAGTTACAATGTTGAAAAAATACTTGGCAGTGAACAGGTCAAGACTTAGAAGAGACCTTGAGCGAGTAGTTTTAATGCGCTCTGCACACTGGAGCTAGTGCAATCATTCACTTGTAAGATCCCCAATAACTAAGATATGTAAATGTCTATGACTAGATATCAAAATCACTTTCCTCAAAATAAAAAGAAAAAAATCACAGTAATATTTTCAACTTGGTCGCAAATACCACTTGAAAGCATTTCGAATTATCAACATTACACTTTAAATCAAGTAAGAATTAAATAAATAAGAATTTTAACTGTGCAATAATTTCAACTTGGAAGAGCCGAAACAAAAAGGTCATTCTCCAGCCTTAAGTTATAAAAATTTGATAAAACATTGTCAAGTTAACATACATGAAAGCATAAAATACCCCCTTTTTCCATCCAAAATATCTCAAAAAGTAAATGTAATATTAAGTATCCAGCCCCATATTAGCCAAAACTTGAGAAGGAGTTAAAAACTAGGTGATAAATGAGAGGAATTCAGGGAAATGCAATTTTTTCTTAGAATTTCCAGCTGAAATGAAAGGTCTTATATGCCATCAAATACATTAATTTCCATAACAAGATTTTTAAAACTGTACTAAACAAATATGGAATAACCACAATTATCAAATTAAAATTAAAATGGAAAATTTTAGTATTGAATGTTTACATAAAATAGTTGGAAAAATCTCCACATTATCATGTTCAGGCTGAAGATCACATTGAAATTCATGTCAAAATATTTTTCCGATCCAAGAAGACAATTGTAAATTCATCTGTAGAAGGATTCATGTCGAACTACGGCATATAAGAACCCCTCCTTCACATCCTACAAAAATATGGCTCAAAAGGTGAACATTACCTTCATTGGCCAAAACTTGAGGTGGAGTTGAAAAAAATGAGTGATAAATCAGAGGAATTCATGGAAATGCATGTTTTTTTTAATATTTCCTGCTGAAATAAGGGGAATCTTATAAGTCATCAAATAGGGTAAATTAAATTGTTTTATATATTGAAACAAATTTTGAAAACATTAAAAAAAATCTTTACAGTTTTGTGTAGTTATTTCATAAAATCTCTACAAACACTAAAGTTATAAAAATAACCACAAAATCGTTTTTAAAAAAACAAAAAGGTATTACTTTACAATATGACATACTGGAGTATTGAACCTAATATATTTACTTACACTATCAAGATGCAAATATTAGTATATTTTTGTACAAAAAGTGGATTCAAGTGTTGCTTAAGTGACTACTCCTATCAAACATTTTACTCAAAAATTTATTTCATATACACAACTAAAAACTATCTGACTCCACTATATTATTTATATAATCATAATATGCATCATATCATTATCAATACTAATAAGCTGTACCTCTTGTTTCAGATGTTATGAAGGCAGATATTTTGAGGCATTTTTTCAAACTGGGTCACAAAGCCACTGAAGCTGCTTGCAGAATTTGGGAAGGTAAAGGAAATAAAACAATATCTAACCATACTGCCTCAAATTGGCTTAAACATTTTAAAGGTGTTGACTTGTCCCTTGAAAGCCCAGAAATTGATGACCATCATTTGTTAATGATGATTTTAAATTCAAGATAGAGGAGAACTCAACCACCAGCACTCGAAAACTTATGTTAATAAGGTAGTGGAGTCATAGATAGTCTTTAGATATATGTACATGAAATCAGTTTTTGGCCTGTATAAAACAAAATTAGTTTTTATGCAGTCTCATATTCTGATGATAATATTTATGTATTATAGATTAATGTATATATTTTCAAAGGTATAAAATAAATTAAAAAGTAAAAACTTATTTCAGAAGCAACCAACAGTTATTCTTAGTCAGAATTGAAAGACTTTAGATGATTGAATTTGTTGGTCCCATTAGAGTTTTAAAAATCATGTTTAAAAAAAACAAAAATAAAAAAAAAAAATTGTAAAAAGTATTTATAAAAATAGAAATGAACATCTACAGACTGGGATCCATTAAAAAATTTGGCAAATTTTATACTGATGAGTTCATGTTTTTTTTCTGTTGAATGGTCTTCCCAGTCAGTTGATCGAATTTTGTAGACCTTAAAAATTATGCCAGACCCTGAAGATTTCCTACTACCTGCTGTACAGCTTTATTACATAAATTTATTTTTGCAGTTTCTATAATAGTTAGCTGACTGCAATGTGTCAATAGTTTCAGTTGAATTTCTTAGCCTTCATCAGAAAGCCGATTTCCAATTTGGTAGCCACGTAGCCATTCCTCTCGATCATAATGATTACAATACCAGTCCAAATGCTGATGGCTAGGGCTGCAATAATGCCGGCCTTGAACAAGAGCATCACCAAATAAAACCCGTCCAAGTGGGATGAGGACATGATGCATAAAGAGAGGCCGCTCAACAAGGCTAACAAAATCCAAAAAAAACGAACCAGTTTCAAACCTTCAATACTGTTTTCTAAGACTTTGTCAGCTTCTTGGAGAAAACCAGACAAAACAGGCAAATCCAAGGCAGGAGAGGCTTGAGCTATCAAGAAAAAAATAAAACTCTTTCATTCAATGGACTTGAAAAGCATGATATGGAGTCAGATATTCAAAGAGTATACAGACATCATTTTCCAAGATCTAAGAAAACAACAGTTTTTAACAGATGTAATCAAAAAGTCATTATTCATTTATTCATCTACTATTTATTTGAAATCTATCACACCTGACATTCAAAGAGAACTGATGTCATTTTGAATGTCCATTTCATGTCTAAAACTGCACACAATACATTTTATATTGTCAAGGAAACCAAGACTTAGCTGTCAGATCACTCAACAAATCTTACAATTACAACAACAGACTTACCATTTTGGCTCACAAAATATCACTCTTTTCAATCTCCACCTCTCTAGGACACAAGTACAAATGGAAGATTGAAAAAAGAATGATCTAACCAGATTACTTTCAGCAAAATGATCCTAAATGCCCAAGGGCTGCAACGATTCAGTGACTTTTTTCACTTTGGCAATAATCAGAACACAAAATTCCTTTAACGATTCAATGTTTTTTTTTTTATAGAATGAAAAATGACTGAATTTTTGTCAAAAAGAAAAAACATTTTTATAAATTGCATCTTGATACTGACTGTTTTAAAATCTTACTTACAATCTTAAAGCAAGTAGCTAACTTGGACTATTCATCTTTGGACAATGATATTTTTAAAATTCTACAGTAGTCAGTAGAATCCTTCATCAGTGCAAAAGCAGTGATGAGGAAAAGGGTGTATTTTATAGACCAATTTCTATTTCTTTTGGACGTGGTATATTTGACTTTACTCAGAACAGTGGTTTCAAAACTTTGAAAAATGTGCGGGCCCCTATTATAAATGAAATATCCTGATATACCCTTCTTATAAATGAAATATTCTGATGGATCCCTATTTTAAGCATTTAGTTTTTAAAGTACTTGATGAACTACAATAAAAAGTAAGTTGACTTTTTTAAAGATCATTTATTTAAAATGGATTACATCTATTTGGATTCTAATAAATAACACCTTTGTATACAATAATAATGTTTTTTGAGAACTGCGTGATCGATGATATTTCTCTCCCACAAAATTTGCTATGGACCCCAAACATTATTTGATAAGCCCCCAAGGGTTCAAAGACCCCAGTTTCGGAACCACAGAATTAGAATAATTAAAATACAGTATTTTTTCAATATTTATTAAATCATATATTCATAAGTTTTGAAATTGCAATTATTGTATAATAACAACATTTAATGTTTACCATGCTTGTATCATAAAGACCCCGATATTTGAAAAGAAATCCACATAATTTTTCTATATTTTTTACCTTTAAAATACATTCTAAACATTCTAAATGAGAAAGTGAATAACAGTAAGATATTTATTTGATTTAATATCTTTTGGAAACATACTTTTTAAACTTCAGAAGCACATTTTTCTGGCATTTATTTAATACATTTCTTCTAGGTGTGGATTTTTTTACCAGAGCTCATATTCTGATAACACTTTAAGAAGGTTTATTTTTTCTTCTATCATATTCAGATAATGTTTTTCCACATTGAATTTTTTCAACACTTTTTTTTAGAAGTTGTTTTTTTTTACCAAAGTTGAATATTGGGATACATGTCATATTGTGTAAAAACAAATCGTTGCAGCCCAAGATCATAAATATATAAAAGGGCAAGCATTAAAAATGAATTTAAAACAAATGTTTCCCTTTTGCTTTTGAATTTAAAGTTTTTTTTCTTCTTGTGAGTTTAATCAAACTGAAATTATTTACCTGTCAGGGAATGAGTGATGACCAAGGTGCTTGTGACTCCTTCATGGTCAGAATAATTGATATTTTTGCCAGGAATTTTACCCATGACAGTTTTGCACGATTCAACAACAGCTTGGCAACCTACAAGACAAAAAAAAAAACAAAAAAAAAACATTCCTTCATTGGCTGGAGAACCCACAATAAAAAACAGTTCTAAAACATTATACATGAAAACTTCCAGTACCATATTAAAAATATAGTTTATGCTCCTTAGACTTTATGTGATCTCATCTGAAATAATCTTGGGTAAAAGTTTTCTATATCAGGGGTAGAGAACCTAAAGCCTACTGGCCAGATCCAGCCTGCAAAGTGATTTTGACCAGTCTGGGGGCAAATATTAGGTTGAGTTCTTTGATAGGCATCTTTAGTTGAGCACAAATGATTTTCTAACATGTGTTATTCATTGATTTGTATCAAAATATAACTAGATGTATTTAAATGGATAATTCTCATACTTCTAGCTTTCTTCTGACATTTATCTGGCTCACCATTCACTCATTCATATGAAATCCAGCCCATAAAGGCAGAAAGGTTGCTAGCTCTAGCTCTGCATTATAGATCTTAGATTGATACCTCTTTGCAGTCGATACATTCCAAACAATATGTTATAATCCTGTATCCTATAACTAAACCATTTTGTTGGTTGCTCAGTGATAAAAGACAACAAATGGTTAGATATTGTCAATTTAGCACACTCACTGCTACACGGTGCATCTTGTGGAATGATACATAATGTCTCTGATGTACATCTACACTACAGTTCTATTTTGGGTAACATAAATAGCTACAGCAATGCATAAGACTCAGTTTCTGCCTTGTGGCACTGAGCAGAGGATGTGTTTATTTTGCTGCATTCAATGTTGCACTATCCAAAGTAGAAGTGAATATACAAGGGTCAATGATTTAAGCTGAGAATTCTAGAGAATCTAGATGTGATTAATAGATGATTTCAGTTCATAATAGATAATTACAGGAAAACAAGAGCAATCTCATAAATAGAATTCATTCTGACCATATTTACTCATTGATGAAATTTTTTTACATGACTTCAAATTTTTACACAACAGTCATTCAGTTATTGACTGTGATGGCAAGTTTTTGTGTATACTTATATATGAATAATTTGACAAATATTTTCACTGAAAGTTTTAATTCAAAATAAACATTACTGAACCACAATACTGACTATCACACTTACGAAACTTGAGTCAAATGATCAACAATTTGTATTGAATTAAGGCTGCATAAAAAAGATCAACATTATTTTTTGGGTAATCTTGAGCTGCCAGTGATCCCTACTCTTGAATTCTAAATCATTCTAAACACTAGGGAATTTTCAGGTCCTGATGAGAAAATATACATTAGCAAGTGAGAGACTAATAGTGTAACATCATAATTCTTTCAGGTGTACTCCTAGATCAGGTCAAGGTTTGCCTGCTACAGGTACCATGTAAACCAATATTAGTTGTTCCATGGTCAACTACCGTCTCTCCCATCTCATGTTGGTGTGGATGAAGAGGATGGTTAGAAACCCAGTAAGAATAAAAATGAGACCAATCTAAGGGTGAATGAACTCCAAGAGTTAATGGCCAGTTACGTAGAGATGGTGTCTTGATAGAAAACACAGCAGAAAAGGCAATGAGAAACCACTCCGCTATCCCTTCCAAGAATAATCATGGCGATGCAGAATTTGCAAATGGAGGGTGAAACAAGTACCAAAAAGACAAAGAGGGGCTGTAAAGGGGTGAGATTTGCAGGAAACAACAAAAGAAAGGAAGCTGTGGAGAGCCATGATTGTCTGAATCCTGAAGGGACATGATGCATATCTATTTAATCACTGTCCCACCACAGCAATATTTGACACAAGGTCGTGCTTAACGTGGGAAGAAACAGGAGCAACCCTTCCAAAAATGGCTCCAGCTGACGTGACTCTGATTGCCAAGTGACTGTAGAAGCTAGACAACCTCCGCTATGAAAGCATCACCAGGGGACCTGCTCCTTTAAGTGCAATGGAGCAGTGCTGCCCCGGGGTAACGGATCCCCCACAGCTGGGCCGAGTAATAATGGGAGAGCCCAAGGACGAGTCCAAGGGCTCCCCGATGCACGCAGCAAAGCGCAGCCTCAGTAAAACCTCATTGGCTAATGCTTGCACCGGCGCACTCAGGCTTTGATGCCAACCACAACACAATCTCTGGCCCATTTGACAGGCAAGTGTCAGTAGCTGGGCCTTGGTCTATGCCGTGGAACAGATACTACACTTTGATCTTGAAGGAAAGGCCAAAAAAATGTGAGGGGGGGGGGGTATTTATTCACTGTCCCACAGCAGCAAAATATGACACAAGGTCGAGCTTAACTTGGGAAGAATAGGAAACCATCCATCCAAAAATGGCTCCAGCCGACACGGCTACCGTTGAATGCTCATCGTAATGGCTAGATGTCTGCCACGAAAGCGTCCACCAGGGGACCTGCTCCTTTAAGTGCAATGGAGCAGTGCTGCTCTGGGGAAACAGAGACCCCGCAACTGGGCCGAGTAATAATGGGAGAGCCGAAGGACGAGTCCAAAGGCCTCCCGATACGCTTAGCAAACGCAGCCTCAGTCAAACCTCATTGGCTAACGCTTGCACCGGCACACTCAGTCTTTGATACCACCCACATGCCAATCTCCAGCCCATTTGACGGGCAAGTGTCAGTAACTGTGCCTTGGGCTCTGCCGTGGAACAGATACTACACCTTGATCCCAAAGGAAAGGCCAGAAATCGTGGTGCGGGATGGGACAGAAAAATGTGAGGGCGCGCAAGAAAGAGAGAGGGAGAAGCAATGAAGTATAGAGAACCAACAACATTCTAGTAATACTGGGCTAGTCTGTCTAGAACAGAGTGTAGTAGATGAAGCATTTTACCTGAATTGGTTCTGTAGAAAATGAAGTCTATTCTCCTACCATGGGGTTCTTTCTGTAAGGCAGAGGGTGGGGTATAAGAGTTGGTTGGTGTCTCATCTGTGCAACCATTAGGGTCACCAGTTGAAGATTTCTGACATTAAAACAAAAGTGAAAAGAATTTTCAAATGAAAAGTTTAAAATTATTTTCTAATCTACAAAATCAGAAAAATTCAATTTTATTTTGATAGTTTTATTAACAATTATTAATTAGATTCTGGAAAACCTGAATGTTTCTTTACTTTATCTTAGATGTTTTCCACTGGAAAACACCAGCAATATCATAAATAGAATTTATTTTGATCATATTAATTCTTTTATTGAATTTTTCTACAACTTCAATTTTGACACCACAGTTTTGCTCAATTATTGACTGGGATGGCAAGTTTTTAGTACATTTTAACAAAATAGGCGTTGCTTTAAAGTTTGAAATCCATGGCCATTTTGATTATTTTTTCAACAAATAAATGATTTCATTATTATGTATTAAATTCAAAAACAAAATAAAATTCAGTAACTTTTTTTTTTTTTTTTTTTTTTTACATACTTTGAATGGGAAAAGTTACAAAAATAACCTCCTTACAATTAAGTTGGACTTTTCTTCTGTCAATTTAATATTCCATTCACCATATGTGTAGACATATTGCATTTTATTTCATTCTTTTTATGTATCTAATATCCTTAATGAAATTGACAATTAGTTGGATAAAATTATCAGTGAAGCAGAGATAGCTTTTAAACCTTATAACAGCTGTCTTGTAGCAATGTAAGAAAATTTTGAAGAATATTCAAATTAAATTTTTGTTGATTCAAATGAGTACAGAGGGTTTTCAATTCGTCTGTTCAAATTCACCATACTTTGGGGTAGCAATACGCACATACACATGGTTACATACACATACATTAATTAATCTTTTGCTACTTTTAGGTACAAAGATGTCGAAGCACGTCACTTCTGTCCCTAACAAACACGCAGAAATTGATATAGGTATGAAATGATTACTTTTTCTAGCCATGCATCACAGAGCATGGCATTTGCCAGAATAATCTTATAGCTGAGATAAGAAGAGTCCATGTTGAAATCCCCCCCAACAATCACAAGGTCGCAAGATTCAGATGTGTGTTTCACAAACTGGCTCAGCTGAAAAGCTTGAAGAAGTCGATGTCCACGATATTCATCATTCATCAAGTTATATTCAGCATGAATCTGAAAGAAGAAGACAAGAAATACTGATAACACCAGACAACAGGGGTATTTTTATTTATTGCAAATGGGGTTTTATGGCACATCAACTCCTTTATAATGGTCATATAGTCAAAGAAATTGCTTCAAACCTCATGGCCATAGATATGCCTTACAGTGTGCATTGAACCACAATTTACAATTATTTTTTCATATATATTTTAGCTGGTAGTTAGTAATCAAATATCACCATATAAAACCTTCAGCATTCAGATAGAATATTTTCGTTATTCCATAAATCTTTTGGGCTATTGCCGTACAACCAAAACCATCAAAGATGGCAAAGGGTTCAATCATTTTTTGTATGTACAAGCGCAAATGTGTTTCCTTGTTCCAGGACTCATGTTTTGTCTACATGTTTTGAAAATTGGTACCAATAGTCCACTAGATCTCTTCTAAAAATCCCCCCCCCCCTGGAAAAAAAAGCTTTTTTGACCTTTCAGGGGCTTTATTCTGACAATTGTATTAATAACATCTAGATTCACCAGAACCTAGATGTTTTTTTTAAAACTCTATTTTAGAGGTTTGCCAGTGGAAAACGCCAGTGATGTCATAAATAGAATTCATTCTGACCATATTTATTCTTTGATGGAATTTTTTTACAAGAATTCAGATTTTAATGCGATGGTTCAATTATTGACTGTGATGGTAAGTATTTGTAAATATTTATATCAATAACTTGACAAAATATTCACACTCAAAGTTTTAATTCAAAATAAACATTACTGAACAACAATACTGACCATATGAATTTCATTTGGAACTGGATTCAAATGACCAACAAGTTACTGTATTGAATTAAGGCTGCATAAACATTATTTGTTTGGTGATCTGTCATGAACTGCCAGAGATCCCTATTCTTGATTTCACAACTGTTACATCATCTATATGTTGGTTCCCAAATGACTCTTTAGGCCTCTTCTAAAAGTGTCTTTTAATGCCATCATTGTAATGTTGTACATAGAATATATTCTGACCATATTCATTCAATGGAATTTTTTTTAAATGTCTCAAAATTTTGATGGTATGGTTGTTCGGTAATAGACTGTGATGGTGAGTCTTTGTTATTTTTCTCCAACACATTCTTCAGCCAGACAACACACAATCAAAAACGACTGAATGATGAATAGAACATAAATAACAACAAAAATGAAGACCAAGTCCAAATAAGATATGAAATGACAAAAGCATTTCATCTCAGGATAACAGGGAGGAAAAAAAATGCGATTACTTCAGGAAAAATTGTGTGAATATGAATCAGTCTGTCAAAGGTTAATCAAGATCATGAATGATATAAACAGTAGAATAACCATGGCTTTGCTAACTGTATATCTAGGGGGCGGAAATCTAAAGCACAGTAGTATCAGAAAAATCTTGTGGTATTAAATCAAACCTTCAATTCACAGACACTCAAAAGTGAGTTCAATTCAATCTCATTTTACTTACTCACCTTTCTTCTTTTCTCAATGACGGAGTTCACTCATTCTCCTTTAGTGAATATCTTAATATTTCACCTCTGCCCTTTTGCATACCTACAATTCTCTGCATCTCACTTACCTCTTCGCAGTCATCATGTTGTGATTCCATTCTTAGAACCTCTCTTCTACCTCTACTACTTCAACGTTAAATTATTACTTTAAAAGAGTGACAGAGAGAAGTATGATAAATGGACCGACATATTGCTTATCATATCATTCACTCTTAGATCTTGGTTTAAAACAAGATGGCCTCAAATGTAGATTTTTGGTTTAAAATAAGATGGCCCAATATATGTTTTTTTTTTTTTTAAAATGCATTTTAGACAAAGCTTCAAAAGTCACACTTGACAGTGCTTGAAAGGGTCAGATTACAGGTCAACACTTACATGGGTCACATAGAGGTTGATGCTGAGTCCATTCATATCCAGTTTTACTAGACCAACACCTTTACCCCCAAACCAGTCTCCATGAAGTAATTTGTGGGCATAACCATTCAGATGGAACTGAAGGTAATGGGTGTCTTTGATAGGGAATTTGGAAAAAACACACATCCCACTTCCAATGGCACCACTGGAAAAGACACATCCAACTTTATCATTGAATATCAAAGAATAAAAAGACATGGAATATACGATTACTGGATACCAAATATAAGAAAATATTCAACTTTGTGTTATTGGATACTAAAATATAAATGACAAAATGAAAGATCAAGAAAGAATACTGAAATAAATTGATAAGCCTCTATACAAGGAGGAAGTGGTGAAAAATTATGTCCCTTTTTTTGCATCTTTTTCAAGTTGTCAGTAGTTTGATTTCTTGGGATTTTTTATAAGATTTACTGGTAAACCCTTCTAGCATATTGTTTTTTTTTATTGCAAAATAATGTTCCCATAAAGTCAAGGTCATTTGAGGAGTGTGAAAATATTGTTAATATTGATATACAACATCTAAATAACAATGAATCTGTTGGCTCATCTATCATAGTTTACCGAAAGAGAAATTAATTTTTCTGATTACATACATTTTCATTATCATCTATGATATTTTCGTTTAATTATTGCTCCATACTGAGTATAATTTATACACTTCATTCAAAAGTCATATAGAGTAGTTCACATTACAGTCTAGCTTGGATTATCTTCCTCTTGGGTTAAGATAGGCTATTGAAAAAAGTAACTTAGGCCAATAGAACACAGTAAATTTTCAAGATTTCTTCCAGGTAAAAAATAATGTCTTTAATGAAGTAATTTGTGAACACAACAAATAATAGACACAGAAAAATGAAAGGGAAAAAATTGACTTCAAGGTAAATTTTGAGAGGGGACTTCAGAGAAGCTTAAATTTGCCTTTTAAACGTTTTTCAATTAGAAATGTGAATTTACTTACCTATAGAGGTTCATTAAAAGACGTACTTACCTGTGGAAATAATGAGAGTAGGGGAGATTTTGAGCGGTAATTTTGGAGAGGAAGTCATAATCTAATGTTGACCAAATCTATAAAAAAATACAAGACAAAATAAACTTTATTTTCTGAGGGAAGAAAAAAAAAAAAAAGAAGAGATGTTCATAACAAGACATTCTGTACATATTGTCATATGACCATCAAATTGGATGTTGTCTCTGTGTTGATTCCAAGTGATTGGCTTATCCCGGATGGTTTTGTAGGAATCTGTCCAACAGAGTTTTAATCTTCAGAAGTTTCTGCCAGAACATTTCTTATTTCACCTGGAAGGGATTTGAACAGTTGTGATACCCATGACCCATAGCTGTTATTACTTGAAGTTTTAATCATCACTGCATATAGACAAAATTGCACGAAGATGACTATTATTATATGAGTTTTATTATACATAGAGTTTTATATATATTTATAGTTTCAAGTATATCATCTCAAGTTTGCATCTATGCTTTAAATTTTCTCTTTTTTTTTTTTTTAAATCTCCCCCTTGCACTCTAGGTGTCATGGGATTCACCAATGCCCCATTGTCTATATATTGCCAGAATATATTCCCTAATATAACTGTTGCCAGTATCTCACAACTCTGGATTGGAGGGGTGGACTTTCTCAGTTTGAATAACCTGTCTCCTGGACTGGTTGCCAACCACAGCAGAAGAGTCCAGTCTTCCCTGCAATCTACCAATAGTTGAGGGAAGGAGATATGGATTTATACCTTTCCATAGGGCATTAGTGTGAAATCAGTGCCTCAGTCAAAACTTGAACTCATTTCACCAATTCTATTTGCCATGTTACTAACCATTACACCACTCCCACCCCATTTTCTCCATGCTTTATCAGAATATTTATATTTACTTATCTGCATCTACCTATCTACAAATAGAAAGACGGAGAGATAAACAGACAGAATGGTGATGATACATAAGTACCAGATAATTAGCATATGATAATAGTAAATAGTTTTATAATAAAAGCAAAACTCTAATGAACAGGTCTAGTGAGTCACTCAATAGTAAGCAACATCTTTTGACAGCATACTGTGCTGGTGGGGTGATCAATTAGAAAAAGAGAGTTACTCTTCTTACTTCTTGTTGGGCAGTGATCACTAAAAAAAATGCTGTGGACACAAACTAAGGGATCGATTTAGCATAAACTTACATTGCAAATTGAACTCCCCTTGAAAACCTATTTTGAGGGTGGAGTTTTAAAAATACAAAAAAATGTTCTTTCTAGGTATAATAAGGAGTAAATATTTAAACTTTCAGTCCTTTGGTACCTATGACCGATACTCTTCATACATACACACATAGTCAGCCAACCAGACTAACTTAGAAACTGAAAAAACCCATGTCAATATTAACTATGTTGATGAAGAGAACGTTGGTTAAATTAGGCTTCTTGTAATATAGATAAAGAAAATGTGCAGGTAATTTTAAAGGGATGTTTGTATAAGAGGTGGGGGAGGCCCAACAGTTATGAGTAGAGAGAAAACAATTGGCAAATTAGGTTCAGACTCCAGCTGAAACAGTGTTTACTTCACACTACTACTGGGAAGGCGTGAATCCATCTCTCCCCCCCCTCCCCAGCTATGGGTAAACAGCAGGTAAGACTGGTCATACTAGCCTTTGCTGGCAACTGGTCTAGAGAACAGACAACTCTGATTCCAAACAAGGGAGTGGAACTTCTTAAGATGGTTGGATGACAATTTTGACTGCAGTCCAGCAGCTCCTTTACTTTGGACTATATCAATGAGTCTGAGAGAAGAATTCTGTCAACTGGGCATCCCGAGATCTGTATATGCTTCACCGAGACTACCACCCAGACCATTGTCTATCAAGACGGAACGAGGTCTTCATCTCGATAAGAAAAAAAAAAAAAAAATCATCTTTTACCTCTTGAAGTAAGACCACATCGTAGTTCTCATTACTGAGGGCTTCTCCAATGGCTTGGATCCTCTCTTTCCGATCCTTACACAGCAAGGGAATTGGAATACCCCTAGGAGAAAAAATAAAATCTAAATTAACAGCACTAGAAATTATTTGAAAAAAAATTCCTGAAAAAAAAAAAAAAAAAAAAAAAGAAAAGAAAAAATGCAAACATGAATTTTTGTGGGTCTTGAAATTTGCAATTAGCTGTTTTTAATGTTTAATGCTTGGTGGAGGTGCTATTATCTTCATTAGGCCCTTTTTTGTTTTTCTTTCTGTAATATTTCAGTTGATCCATTCTTATTTTGCCTTCCTTGGGTGAATGTATTATCCAATGCTGGATCTTGCTTACCTTGTTTATTTTTTTTTTTTTTATAATTATTACTCAGGTCTTATGATATGGGTTATGTCCCATTTCTTTTCAAATAACCATACTTAAGCATAAAATTAAAACTTGAATTTTTCAAAACACAAACAGGGGAAATAAACTTGGCTGCTGCAGCATCAAAATCCACTTCTACTTCTATTCCAACTGAAATTCATTACTGCAACTTTTGCATTGTATATATCATGAATAAAATTGCAAATATATAAGACTATAAGGTTAGCTGAGTTGGTAAGAGAGCTGCCTATCAATCACATGGTAGTGATTTCAAATCACAGAAAAGAAATGTTAATTTCAAATATCTGTTTGGTTTAATGTGACACAGAGACAATCAGTGGACAGTTTACTCCCCTAAATTAAGTGAGGATTGTTCTTCTTGTTACAGGAAAAATACGAGTTCAACTAAATACATTTTCCTACAAACTGCACCTCCCCATTGCCTTATAAGTGGAGGGTCAGTAGTTTTCCTGACGCCTTCGTGACACTTATTGCAGGGACTGAGCAATTTTTGTCCTTGCCCACATGCACACACGTTGGCCCCACCTTAAAATCAACTTTGTGGGAAAGTGAATAAATCACTTGATGTATTTTTTGGCACTATCATATTTCTAAGTTCCCCATAGAAACCCAATGGCACTTAATTAAGATCAAAGTGAAATATCTGTTCTTACGTCAACAGAACATTTCATCAACTTTCTCATTATTATTTATTGCCTTTATAATGTCTTCATTAATTAAAAACACTAAGAAACAAATTGAATGTACAATTTGCTTTAATACAAACAAAACAATTATTTACATATGAAACACAAAATTCAATTAAAAACACTCTGGCAAACAAATCAAATGAACATTAATTGATATCGTAGTACCTATCTACCTTGGTACGTACTGCAAGGTGTGCATCGTACCGTAAGAAAGGATAGTCAGTTTCATAAGAGAGTAGGAAGAGAGAGAGTTGAAGACAGAAAGTGCTATCTGTAGTCACAGAAATACAAGCAGGTGTGTAAATGGCAAACGCTGGATTTAAAAGTATTTCACATTTGAAATATCTTTCGGGAGGAGGAGAGGAGAGATAAAAAGAAGGTGGGGAGGAGGAAGGAGAGAATAGAAAAAAGAGGGGAAATTCAGGAAAGTATTTACACGACAAGCAAAGAAGATTAATAATAAACCAAAAGATGGAAGGAGAATAAAATATAAGGTAAAAGAGGACATGGTGAAAAAAAAAAAGAAATGGACAGAAAGAAAGGAATAGTTTCATCACAGAAAATTATACAAGAAAGAGACAAGACAAAGGAAGAGAGAAAAAGCTATTGAAGTTGGAATAAGATTTCATGAATGAACTTTACCACTAGAAAAACATTATTGGAATACTGATACAACTACTTAATTACAATAATAACAAAAGGCAAGGAAATTGGAGTAGCGTAGGCTATGAAGATCCGAGGAGAAAAAATAGATAAGAAGCCATGGATGGACTGACATAAAAAATAAATCGATATTTTTCTTAATGACAGTCTATACCAAGGGCACTTTTCTTAAGTAAATTTATTATATGCCGAGGAGAGGGTAGAGAAAGAGATGGTAAGGAGGGGGATAGGGAAAGAGAAGATGGGGACGAATAAAGAGAGGACAGACGACGGGGTAGGAGAAAGTAGAGTAAGAGAGGACAGGGGAAGAGGAAGCAGATAGAGGGAGGAAGAAAGTGAAAAGATCAGATGGGGTTTTCTTATACCGTATCAACTTTTGAGGACATTAAATTCTGTACTAATCAAGTCAAATATTAAATCATTTTTTTTATCGAGCTTAATAATTTTTTCGAACTGGAATTTCCACAGGTGGTTTATTTCTATACAAAACAAACTATAATTTACAAATGAAATACAAATAAAATTCATAACTTTTGAGCAATCGATAAACCTTTAATAAAATTTAAAAATCTATCAGCGGCAAAGTTTTGCTAAAACAAGGGTTTTAATCTTTTTGCAGTTGCTAAAAAAAGGGTTGGACTCTCAAATATGTGAACGTGAACACAGAATTACATTTTGAGGTCACTCTTTTACATTCAAATTTCAAATCATCGTCCATAAGATGCAACCCTGAAGCGTCGAGTCTTGGCCTCTTAGCAGGATTGGAGTTTTAAGTATACAACTACGGCTCAACCATGTTTTGCAGCGATTTGAAGTTTGCATAATCATAGCATACCCTATTCGCCGATTCCGGTATCCACACCGGTAATTGTAACGTCACCTGCACCCCATTTCGTAGCTGTAATTATTGGAGGTGTAAGGAGGTTGTAGGAATGACGGCACTGGCAATAGACTCGCGAAAAGAGCTCAATCTCTAGCTGAAACAATTCGCGTTCACTTCGTATTTATGCCCCTGGGAGAGGCATGAGTCAATTTCTCCCACGAGCTATGGATAAGATAGCAAGTGAAGTGAGTGACGCCACTTCAGGTGCATTTGATCTTTGATTCTACTTCATATATCGCAAACAGATATCGAGTAGCCAGCATAAAGGTACTTTTTATAGTTTGACGTAGACATAAGTTGTGTCTAGGTCCGAAAGTCAACAATATTTTTTTTAGCTCAATCCCGCTAGCTACAAAGCAACTTCGTAGGGAAAAAAATGCGAATTCACAACACGATAAGCCTATTTGTCTGACCCCCCACGAGAACAGAGTGTGACACAAGGTCAGTTTAATGCGAGGATAGCACACACGCGAGCGTGTGAGTGAGCTATCAGCAAAAATTCTCTTTAGTCCCCGCAACCTATGTCACAAGGACGTACGAGCGCTGGTATTTAGGTCTCCAAACGGATCTTGAATGCTTTGGACTGGACTACACAGAGCAACACCACGCCTCATGAGGTAAAACCCCAATCGGCCATGGCACCACACCTGAGTCTGACTGGTCTTTACCTTAATGGTCTTGTGAACGACGCAATTAACTAAATTAACCAAACACTTCATTATATAGTAACAGTTTCATTTATATCAAAGAGGCAAGGTCAACTGATACGTATAAATTCAATTTCTAGCACCCATAACAAATTTTGAAGGGAATTTTTTTTCACTTATCTCTATACATTCTAATATTTCAGCATACTTATAGTCGGTTTAGACTTTTTTTTAGAGTTTCTGCATTTAAAATGGTTGGGGTCAATTATCGAAGCAGGGACGACTGAAGACGTAGCCAGTGTAAGAGCGCTTCTTATACTAAGATGTATACGATAGTTGCGCCTTGGTCTATAAGTCTCCAGTTCAAAAATTCAGCTCAATAAGACAATCCGTAAGGGTAAAACATCGTTGGGAGATAACTAGCAGACCCCGTTGTCAAATGGGTTCAGTGAGTGAGTAGATCTTTGTTTCACCCCGATAATTAGATAAAATTCGAGGTGGAAAAATACAATCATAACGTTCAAAATTGAAAACTACAGCTTCGTTGACGTAAGAAAAACAGATACTACACTTTGATATTAATTAAATGCGACAGTAGCACATCAATACCTATGTTATTTAATCAGCTGCTAACGGCAGTTTCAAGTACACCAGTATTATTCACCCCTGTTATTATCCGTGTGCTTCTAAAATCCATTATTGTGGGTATTTATATACTTGAATGAATGTAAATAAAGAAGAAAAGGGAAGCAGTAAATTGGGCCGGGTGAGTAAGTACTAGTACTGAATTAGTACTTTGTTTTCAGTTTTCTTTTACTTCTCTTCTAGCCTTGGTACCTACCTGAGTTTAATTTCGGTCGGGGTCAAGGTTTATGACATTGACCCGAGAGACAAAGCAATACAATCCTCTTAATTAAGAAGAGCGATAATTATTTACCCTTTTGATCTTTAATTTTGAAATTCGATTCGAATTTCTTCAATACCTTGTTCACGACATCGAGTTAGTAAAAAAAGAAAACCTTCTGGAAAGTTATGTATGCCTTGACCTCAAATCTAAAATTAACAATCAATTTTGGATTCGGGGTCGATCATAACTTTGAATAAGTTCAAAAGTTTCAAAGTACAAAACAAAAAAAACTTGAATTATCATTCACTTCAGTAAAATCAAGCAACTTCAAATTTTCCACTGATTAAAAGATAAAACTGATCAAAGATTTGGGCATTAAAATAGACATGGTTAATTTACTGGCCAGTTTCATAGCGGGGGTAACCTTATAAAAACTTTTGCCAGACTCAACATTGGTATTTTCTTAATTTTTTTTCCTCAAGAGAGAAACTTACACTACAAACAATTTTTAGAAAAAACCTCAGCAAAATACTGTCAAAAATATTAATAGGATTTCGACGTAAAATCAAGCACTTCCAAATTTAAATGACGATACAAAAAACAAGTAGTAAGTAATATATATATACATATAATTTGACGCGTTGATATAAACAACAAAAAAAAACTAACACTAAAATAATTTTTTTTAAATGCAATAGATTAAATTATCAATTCTATCTGTATACATTCTTAAATGAATATGAAAAGAAACAAGAATCTTCGGTCCGGTTCAATCGATCAATAAAATTTATAATTGCAGTAATATAAATAATGAACAGCTGAGGTATTTTACCCCACATCATTTATTAACTCACATTTAATGAATGGAAACCCGATTGATAACTTTCTTGAACCATTCAGAGGGAAAAAATGGAGTTTTACGATAGGCACACGATTTACTACAAAAAAGACCTTGGACCAGAAATTACATAAAAGTGAAAAGGAGCCTCACCATCCCAGCAACGGTGAAGAAAACCCTCTACAACTTTTTTAACGCCCTCCCGTAGTTTAACGTCCCAAATTATAGGTTGTTGTTATAAGGGTTACTTATATGGTCGGTTACAATCAAAATTTACTGGCAGATATCTATTTTATTCTAGTTAAAAAGTCTTCAAATCATTTCAACTGCTATCATTTATTTGCCATAAGCATTTTTATTAATGTGATTTCGAGAGAAAACATACCAGATTTTAGGGCTAAAAAATGAGTGTCCCCGATGATACGGTGAAATTGAAACAAATACAGCTGGTTATTTTACTTTTGGATTTTTTCACTTTGTTTTTATTACAATAAATATCTGATTAGTTAGTACTTTGTTGTAACTGACCACTAAGTACCTTCTCTCTCACGACAGAAAGCCTTGTGCCATACATATCCCGGGTGCCCTAACCACCACAATCGTGATCATTTGGGACGCTGAACTACGAGATGACCATTATCTATTCAAACAACTCTATAACGAAGAAAATAATGTTTTTGTTTTTTTCGTTGTCACTTGAATAGAAAGAGGATAAACTACTTTTAATATTTCTTTCAAAACAAAAGATAAATCCAAAATTAATCCAGGTTTTAATTAACCAAGAAAATACATTGATTAATTGTTTTGAGGCGGCCTTGAAAGAACACAACAAACTATAATGTCTCTTTCTCGACGCGATCCTATCCACACCTTTTTTTCTCAATAGGTGTTGGAGAGTTAAAAGAAAATCCACTATCAAACATAGCCTGAAACTTAATTTACATATATTTAAAACAAAAAGGTCAAGTTTTTGAAAAAAGATAGATAGTTACCAGCAATTTAGGGTGAGGATGTTGAGAGTCTGCATATTTCCTGAGGTTTGGTTTAGCCAGAGTCAGAGGTGTGTACTTTTAGTGTGACAACAACACTCCAAGTGCGGTCACCGTATCTAGTTCATTAGATCATTACCCGGAACTTGTATGCGTAAGGTATATATTTCTGACTCTACACCGCTTCGTTAAGTGTTTTGTAGTGTTACACGCAACAGGCTTGTTGACCCTGGCTCAGCTGGTGAAAATAAATCCAATTATTTGACTATATGGTGGTCCCAGTTCACGCTTAGAAGCAGTCATTAATTTTTATGTTTAAATCTTTCCATATATGGTCATTTGATAAGTGTGTGATATCTAATAAATGTATTGAATTCACATTTCAATTTAAGTTTAACGTTAAAAATTCAACTCTAAGTTCTGGAGTTTGAACATGGTCTCAGTTATTCCCGTTATCGTGTTGATTTCATTGTGCAAACACGAGTAGGTTGGACTGGAGCACCAACTTACCTCTGTTCTTATGTAATACCAGCAGCTCAACTGCCGCATGGCATGCTTATCTTCAGCGAGGTATACATGGTTGTTTGTGAGTGTGTAGACGTCGAGTTTTTTTTCCCCAAATTTATTTTGGATTTAAATACTTTTATCTGCCGTAAAAAAAAATATTATTGTGTCAATAAATTATTTTTTTCAATTTGCTACTTTTATTTTTCAAATGTATATCATTGCCTTATTGGGGGGGGGGAATAAATTAGTGAACAGACGTAATCTGCAAGCAATCTGTTGTGATTCACCAAGTAGGAGTAGCTTCCCCTTATTTTATATATTTTGTTGATATAGAGCAAAAGATCGCCAATTCCGAGCCTAGCTCCCTGAATGAACAGAAACGAATCATTTCAATTTCCAAATCTCCTATCATCGAAGTTAATAATTAACTGGTTGTTGGATAAAATATAAATATTTTCTTTCCATTTTCAATTCTATGAAGAACAACCGATTTAATTGGATTTATGTACCTACTTTAAAGTCTCACACTCTTCCAGAAAGAAACAGTATGATTTTCCCCCTGCTATTCGGAAATACCGCATTCCTATGAAACTTATTGTAAGCCAAAGTGATGTAAGGCGAAGAAGTGCTTACCATTAATTTGTATGAGGGAAATTCTTGAGTATCTCCAAAGCTACAAAATAACCTTCCTCTATGTCTATCAGTTTTACGTCAAATGTAGCACCTTCATAAGCTCTCTTAAGCTTTTCTGATACTTCAAGACACACATCTTGCTAACTGATGCACAAAATAAATCAAGATGAAACACAGAAGCTCACAGATATAGATCAAAGCTATGTTGGATGGGGAATTTTGTTAAAGTGATGTGGTGTAAAGCCAGAGCCAGATTAAGCTAGTGAGGGCCCTGCAGCATATCATACAGGATCCCTAAATTGAAAAATACACATAAATATTAAAACTCATAAATTTTTCATTTATATAGTCAAGTAATCAATTTTTTCCTTTGCTATACTACATGCCAGATGACACAACAAATATGACGTTTCAGTGATTGCTGACTTGGAGATGGGCAGGACACATAGCAAGATGAAGGAACAGCAGATGGAGCAAAAAGCTAACTGAATGGTGCACGATAAAGCATGTTTCCATTTTCGTTTTGATCTTTGTGCAGCAATGATTAATGCAGTTTCAAATAGCTGTGTATTCATACATCATTTATACATCATAGAGATACCATATTCCCATCAATAATTGTGTCAAAGTAATAACTCTAATTGAAAGTTATAATTAGCTAAAACTACTAACATTAAACCCCCAGTCATTCATAAAAGTTCAGGGCAGTATAGTACTTTAGTAATAGAGCAAGTGCAGAATCACTGAATCAGAATTGATAGTTTGCAAGCACTTAGCATGGAGCCCTTGAAAATGCAGGGTCCACAGAATATGCTACTTTTCTTACTTAGTTAATCTGACATGGGGTAAAATGAACTTTAACTGGGCAATCCTGCATAACACAAGGAAAAAAGCAATCAATACTGAAAGGTCATGTAGTAAATCCCAACACAGAGCTTCTCAAAGTAGGGATTGCAACCCTTCAGGTAGTTTGAAAATTTCAGAATTGACCTTTCATTTTTAAAAAAGGAAATTGACCTGACTTTGAATTGACTTTCAAAGGTTATCACAGGTCAGTACCATTTGAAAAAGACCATAAGAAGAGATGGTGAAGCCTAGGTTAGGTGATAAAGCTATAGACTATAGAAATGAAATAAGATGGCACGTAACGATTGGTTGGAAAGCACGTGGTATAAATGGAGACATACTGAAGAGCAAACTGCCATTATGCTTAAAACATGAAGTATATAATCAATGCATAAATCTAACTATGATGTACGAGCACAAAACCTGGAAACTTATAAAACCACTCAAAAACAAACTTAGAATAGCACAGAGGGTAATGGAGAGAGCTTAGGAATAGACGTAAATGATAGAAATAGATCAACGTGGATCCAAGAAAGGACTAAGCTGAAGGATATTGTAATTAAGCAACAAAAATGGAGATGGACAGGACACATAGTAAGATGAAGGAACAGTAGATGGAGCAAAAAGCTAACTAATTGATGTAAGTGGGACAGTAAATGCAGTAGGAAAAGACCAGACACAAGATGGAGAGATGAGATAGAAACATTTGCCAGCAAGATATGGCACAGATTAATGCAATCATGCTCGTCACAGAAGGAGATGGGTACGGCCTCAGTTCAGTATGTACTATGAAGTGTGTGTATATTATATATATATATATATATATATATATATATATATATGTATGAATGCGTCATATTATTTGAAATGATATCCTGTTGTTACACTGAGAATGAGTCACTCAGCCTAGATAGCATGAATAGAATAAGTGATTTAAGGAAAATGAGGATGCTGCGGGAATCAAACTGTGACTGTAGCAGCTATCTTATTGGTCACAGTTTTGATTCCTGAAAATTAGTTTTAAATAATATAATGCATTCATAAATATTCTGTTGGATTATATGTCCATTTCTTGATAATACATATATATATATATATGAAACTAAGGCACAGTATCGTGATTTCTTACAAATGCAAATGCACAACAGGATGGCTACTACTTCCTTTTTCTAAGCCAACACATCCACCATCTTATTTTGTGAAAGACTTGACTGCTTGAGCATTTTTGTACAGTGTGCAAGCTAAGCAAAAAGTAATTTATAAAAAAAAAGTAATATATAATTTGATTATAGAGCCTATTCAGAATTAGAGCTATATGACGTGTGATTAAAATAGTGTTAGAATTATTTCTTGTCCAAACTGCGATCAGTGTTTGTTCCCTGGTAATGTGAGGTTATCATTCTCATAAGTATGTATGGGGCAAAGTGAATCAGGACTGAGCCACTTCAATTCTTCAATTAGAATCCTGTCAACTTATTCCATATACTTTATTAGGAAAAAGCACTTTAATTGCACTGTTGTATAATTCTTTCTTATTTTCTTAAATTGCTCTTGAGACTATGTGAATGTGATTCTGTGTTGAATGTTTCAATGTGTCTAACTTTTGCCAATGAATATTTAAGAGATTTTTACGATCACTTTTTGTAACATAATCTACAATTCGACAATACTTTAATAAAAATGTGTAGTTAGTTTCAATCTGAGACTTCTTTGAATCATTCAATCTTATTTTGATCCACTGTTTCCTGGGGGATGATTCACCATTTACAAGGACTGGGGAATAGTGGATCAGAAATAATTTTCAAAAACAAGTGCCTTCGAGCTGCTTAGAAAGATATTACTTCTTTTTTTTTTCATATGACCTATTTCATAGTCAACAGAGTTGATCTTACATTTTTTTACCCAAATATATTATTAGAATTAGCTTTTACCTCCAATTATTTTTTTCTGATCCACTGTACCCCTGTTTCCCATATATATATATATATATATATATATATATATATATATATATATATGTATATATGTATATATGTATATATATATATATATATGTATATATGTATATATATATATATATATATATGTATATATGTATATATGTATATATGTATATATGTATATATATATATATATATGTATATATGTATATATGTATATATATATATATATATGTATATATGTATATATATATATATATATGTATGTATATATGTATATATGTATATATATATGTATATATGTATATATATATGTATATATGTATATATATATATATATATATATATATATGTATATATATATATATATATATATATATATATATATATATATATATATATATATATATATATATATATATATATATATATATATACACACATTGCATACATATGTAATGTAATGTCAGTGTAAAATAACATATATATATGATGAAAACTAAATCAAAACAATATTTGATAACGTATCCAGATTCTTAAGAAAATCCTATTCAGTTTTTTTTTTTTATCTAACCTCATATTCTGAATGTGAAAAAATATGAAAATGATAACTTTCTTTTAATAAAAAAGTCAAGGATCTCTATAAAATCTTAATAAACAGCAGAAACAACATGAATAGAGATATAGTGGAAACCTTCCTTGGAAAAAGAGAGAGAAACAAGAGTGCTAATACCAAAGGTCATAATGTAAACATGCAGAAAAAATTCAGTCAATGATTTTCAAAGATATTTTCTGCTCTTAATACTAAGTATTTTTGGTTTACCTTACAATGCTGTTTATACTGAGAGATTTTAAGAAGTTAATATCCAGAATATGAGACAAGGAGAAAAAAAAATCAAGATTAAATCATATTAGGTTGTTACACATGGAATATCGTTTTTCTACATCATAGAGAATAATGCTATAAGGAAAAGATATACTGATGTGATTGTATTTTTTTGCAGTTAAAATGTAAACAGGTCTGGTTAATCACTCAATAGGAACTGTCATGCATCCTTTGTCTTTTGCCAGCATGCCAAGATTTTTTTTTTAAAGTGTGAATACTGCCAGACACAAACTAAAGGAGCAATTTAGTATAAACTTACATTGCCAATTCATCCCCTCACTAAAAACCTGGGGGGGGGTTAAAAAAAAAGAATGTTTTTTCTAGACATAATGAGTAGACAAGTAATAAGTATTCAAATTTCCAGCCCTCTACCTCCATTGGTATGGCCTTTACACATAATACTGGCATTGACAGATAGCCAGTGAGCCAGACCAACTTGAAAACTGAAGAAACTTATGTAGACATTCTGATTGACAGTTTCTAATATAATGCTGCTCCAGCTGCTGATAACATTAACAAAGCATTTGGAGTGAACACAACTATAGTGTGAACTGCTCAGCATTGGTTCAAAAAGTTCAAGTTTGGGAATACAGATACCAATATTAAACCTCCTCTGAGACCCAAACCTTTAGGACTTCAACAGTGACCATATGACAACATCTCAAGGCAATAGGAAAAGTTAAAGCTGGAAAAATTGGCCCCACATGAACTGAATGAAATGTTTCATGAGAGTTCTAGACCCCCACACCTCTCAGCTAATCGGATCTAATAGTAAGTTTTGAAAATTGAATATGAAGCCTTGCAGCATCCTACATGTCTCCCTGTTATCTTTCCTACAGATCTGTAATAGAAGGTTCAATTATAGAAAAGCCATAATTTACACTTTTACTGAATTTGTGACCACCAAATCTAAAAGATTTTATAAAGATGGTACATTATCATTAGAAGATCATTGGAAAAAGGTTATGGCTCCAAATAGGTCATATTCTGATCAAGTATTCAACATTTTTTGCTGTTTTTATCTTCCTTCATCTTGCTATTCAAAAAACGACATTTCATACACAACAACCCAATATTTTGTAAAGTATTTTGACATTAACAAAGTCTTCTTTTGGTTACAAAATGACAATTTATTGACTTTTAAATCTTTCATTTCGAATACAGCCTATTATTTTCCTTTTCATTGTTCTCTAGATGGACCTCATATGACAGCAGACGATGACACAAACATTGACTTTAGCTGCAAATGAAATAAAAAGAGAAAGAAAGAAAGAAAAGCAGTATACAGAAAAAATATTTTCATCATATTTTTCAAAATTGTCTCGGTACAATTTTTAGTTTCTGTGCATCTTTTGTGTCTAAAAAATAAATATCAAAAAAAGATTTGTCTGAAAAATTGAAAGTAACAAAATTACAAAGAAAGGAAAAACTGATCTTATATTTACAATAACTGAATAAATAAATATATTATCCCGATTCGTTTTTTCATTAGATGAAGCATCGTCAACCAATATTAATTTCTGACTAGTATTTAGCTTCATCTTGAATTTTTAGTTGCTTTTGTAACAATTTACTCGAAAAGTCTGTCTGTGGCAGTAAGCAAATTAGAGATAAATAATAAAGAATAAAGAACAGATCTGGTTAGTCACTCAATAGAAACTGTCACATGACCAACATTTTTTAGCAGCATGCTGTGATGGGGGTGATCAATTGAAAAAATGGAAAGAGGGGTGAATAATGAATAATTTACTTCTCTCACCTTTTGTTGGGCAGTGATCACTAAAAAAGTCTGATTTTCCAAAAAACAAGCATGAATGCTACTGGACACAAACTTGGGGATCAATTCAGCAGAAAATTACATTGCAAATTGAACCCCCTACTAAAATCTTATTATGATGGGGGTTTAAAAAAAAACTAACAAAATGTTTTTCTAGATATAGTTAGGAGTAAATGTTGAAATTTTCAGTCCTCTAGCTCCATTGCTGTGGCCTGTAGGCATGATACATACATAGCCAACCAGCAAGCCAGACCTGCTTAAAAATTGTTGAAACCTACGTTGAAAGTTGTGGCGACAGTTTTGGTTGTTGGTTTCTAATGCTAATCAAAAATTAAAAATGTTTGAATAAATATATGTTGAATAAAAAGTTGATAATTCCTTGTTTTCTGTTAAAAGAAATATTCCAGATCTGTGATTCTTTGAGATTGCCTTACTGCTTCCAATAATTATACTAAGAGAATGTTTTATTTGAGAGAAAAAAAATAAGCAGATGACCCTAATAGATATGGATGCTAAATGAAAAAAGGATTTTACAAATGCAGGTAGTTTTTTCTTGGTGGTGGGAGGTTAGATTCGGCTGAGCCAAAGAGAATAAAGCTTCCACGTTAAAAGTTACTTTTTCTCAAAAATGAAAAATTTCCATAAGAAATAAAGGTCATATTCAGATAGTAATATCACTGTTTTGTATACCAGTGTGTTTTGGTTTATACCAGAATGAGTTTCACTACAATAGGCACAAAACCAAATCTGCAGGATAAAAGAAAAACAACTGTATCAGATTAGCCTTAACATCAACTCAAACCAATATGATCAACAGAACTGATGGCCATACTATCAGAGATACTCAGTTTTAGCCATTTAATCAACATGGCTGAAGGAATAACAATCTTCCTAAATAGAAGAGCAACACCAAGTATTTCTGTCAGTCAATTCATATCAGTGAGAGTGCTTAGGATGATCTTTACTTTTGTATTCACAAATTAAAAAAATGTGATCTTAACTGAAAACACTTGAAAAAATAACTAAAGAGATTTGTAGATCTTTGCTGTGTGCTCATTGGTCAGAAATGAATATGAAGAATAATGACATATTTCAATTGAAAAAACAAAAAAAAAAACTGAAGCAAAATTCAAAGAGTTTTTCAGACAATTGAACTCATTCTTTTTATGTTATTTTTGTTGTTCCAAAAATGTTTCAGATGATCCATTCTGCAGCTTTGCTCATGAACTATCCATGCGTAAAAAGAGGGATTCTTTTTTTAATTTTTTTTTTCAGTGCCAAGTAAAAAAAACTGAAGCAAATGAAATTTCTTTTTCTCATTAGCAGTAATACTTTTAATGTAGGTTGCAGATGTTTTTAATTCCTTTCTTTATTGAACAAAGAATTCTATACTGTGTTTCTGTTGAGTAGCAACATCCACACCCATTGAAATTCACACTTATACATTCAACCAACAAGTTGATGTGTGCCGATTCTATGAGTTTTCAAACTCTCCATCAGTGTTCTCTGTCTATTATTTGAACAGAGAGGGTAATATGCACCTTTCTCCACAAACTGGAAAAAGAGTCCCTCCCTGCATACAGATAGTACACCTGGAAAAAGCCCTAGTATAGATCAACCAAAACACTGAGAAAACAGAGAACATAACAGAGAGAATAAGTTTAATTGTCAAAAAAAAAATCTTAGAATGTAAATGACTCTTCTCAAAATTATAGACAATATGAAGCAAGATGTTTGAACAATAAATTCGTCTTATAACAAAAGGAAAAAATCAAATAAACACATTTAATGCTTCAAGTTTCCAAAACAAAACAAAAAAAATGGCCATCATAAAGGCTTTATGTAAATATATCACAACTTTTCTTTCTTTGCTGTTGGAGTTTGAATTTTAACTTTAAGACTTTGAAATCTCTACAAATTTTTAATCAATAAGTAACATGTAAAACACCGCGAAAAATATCACAATGACAACACAAAGTTTATTCAATTGTTTCTGATTTTTTTTTCTAAGCTTTTTTGGCAAACAAGACTGTCTTCTAATCACAGGAATCACATGATCAGACCAAATCAACAAAATACTTGCTCAAGCTTTTTTCTCTTTTTTTTTTCATTATTTTCTTCTATTACATTTTTTTTTTCTCCATCCTTTTTTACGTTATTTTCCTTTGTCTTTTGTTAATTTTTTGCAGTCTTGTTGTTTTTTAAATTTTTTTCAGCAGTTTGATCAGTTTTTGTGGGGTTTTATGAATTAGGATCTGTGCTTACAGAGAAAACACAAAAAAACATAAAATATGTTTTTATGTCAATTGTTTGTGTCTTTCTTTTCAATCAAATTTTTTCATCCATTAAATGAGTTTATCTTTCATCATTATGAAAGCAATAATAAAAAGAAACAATCCTGAAATCAGAAAATAAGTATATGTGTGTATATATATATATATATATATATATATATATATATATATATATATATGTATGTATACACATATATATATGTATACACATATATATGTGTGTGTGTGAGTGTGTGTACGTATATGTATATGTATATGTATATATATATATATATATATATATATATATACTTATGTATGTACATATATATATATATATATATATATATATATATATATATATAATTATACATATGCATATGTGTATATGTGTGTGTAGATATATATATATATATATATATATATATATGTATGTATACTACTTTCATCTATTTGTGTTTCCTAATCCATCAAGGACCAGTTTTAAAGAAATCAGTTTTTAATTTTCAGTTTTTCATGATCATGTTGGGTTCACAGCAAAAAATGCTGAAACAAGGGGGGATTCGTAGATTTGTTCTCAGCAGGATAATATTTGAAGATAGCAGCAGTCAAACACTGGGGCCTGGACTGTGGGGTAGGAATATGGGTGGAGGGAAAAATGGAAAATATATGTAAGTCTGTTCCTTTGAGAGTTCCAGACCATCATGGTCCATAATACAAAGTGCCATTGTCCAATTAAAATTCTCAGTGAAAAATCTTACTGAAAATTATTCAAAATAAGAGAAAAAATAAAGAAAAACCAGATGTGTTTTTTTCCCCGACATCTTCAAAAGATGTAATGGTTCAATTTCTGGTTTTTAGCAAGAATCTGTAAAGTATTAGGGTGCATCAAAATTATTCTCGTTTATTCCAAAGTTCATCTCATACACATCTAGATACTATCTATGACACCGCTATATTTTCTAATATCATTATCATATATATCATATCATTATCAATACTAATGAGCTTTTGTTTATAATGGCATATTGAGATTCTGGTAATTTTGAGCCATTATTTTGAACTGGGCCTCAAAGCTGCTAAAGCTGCTTGCAGAATTTGCAAAGTGGAAGGAAACAAAACAATATTTGACCATATTGCCCAAAACTGGTTGAAGCATTTTAAGGGTGGTTATTTGTTCTTTGAAATAAAGGCCAGTTATCAATTATGATGGTTTAAAACCAAAGGTAGTGGAGAACTTGACCATCAACACCCGAAGACTTACATCAATAATGTAATGGTGTCATAGATAGTCTTTAAATGTGTACATGAAATAAGCTTTGGAGTAAAGGTCTGTAAAAAACAAAAATACTTTTGATACACTCAAGTATTTGAATTTGTACCGAGCTTTAATCTGACAAAAGATAGTTGCCCTTTCCCTACAGCAGCAAAAAATTATTTTTGTTCTTCATTTTATTTTTTTGTTTTTAACTTCAAGATTTTGTGAATCATGTTGTGGGGGTTCTCATCAAAACCACAAATAAATGCTCAAGCGGTTGAAAAAAAAAAAAAGAAATTAAGTAAAAGAATTTTTTTTTTTTACTTGACCTCATATTCTGAATACCTATTTGGAATATTTTAATATTGTAATAATCTATAGAAGTTGCAAGAAACAAAGAAAAGAAAAAGGATCATATAGATAATTTTTTCATAAGAGCAAAAATGTTCTGGAAATTTTTTGCCAACAATCGACATTTCTATTTTACAATATAGTAAAAGAGGTGCAGAATGACTGTACAGTTGATGGCATAGAGAATGTGATCGGCAAGTTCAAACTCCAACTGAGACAGTTTGTGTTCACTTCATACTAACGCCCTTGGGAAAGGCATGAATCCATCTCTTCTTTCTTCAGCTATGGGTAAATGGTAGGGCAGACTGTGCTCTTTTGCTATACCTGGCAACCAGTCTAGGAGACAGACAACTCTGATTCCAAATAAGCCTGTGGAGAGATGGGCTCTGTCAGGCTATTTTGCCCTTGACACACCTATGATGACATCATCTGGGGTATCCCAAAGACCCTACACTGGGTTACTAGTTATTAAAAAAAAAATCCCAAGTCTTTAAAGAAGTTGATGCTTTGGTCACAAGACCATCAGGGCATAAGTTCACTTACATACAAGACGGAATATCATTTTCTCTATTCATTTTTTGTTCTTATAAAAATTGAGCATTTTTCTTTTCATGACCCCGTAAGGGAAGCTGTTTCTGAAAGAGTTCAATTTGCTAATTCAAAATATGAGGCTAGGTAAAAAAAAATGAAAAAAAAAATACCAGCAAGTTCCCATGTAATGTTGCCCTTTCTTTCATTTATTCTCTTTTTGAAGATAAAGAGATTACACTTTTACCATTCTTTAGTCAGGACAGATAAAAATTCAACCACACATTGTCATCTTAATTCTTTCCAGTGAGCAATATTACAATGGATAATACAAGAATAAAATTTTAAATTAAATATCATGCAGCTCAGTTTTATCTAAATAAAACATTTGTACCAGAAAATAGTATCTCTATTCTTTACCAGACCTCATATTTTAGGATAAGATCATCAGTAACAAATAAATTTTTAGATGTTGATTTGTATTTTGTATTATATGTTATATTCTAATATATTTTAGATTGATAAATTTTTGCATTTTTTCTCTTTATTTCTTCACAAATTTTTGATATGTATTTGAAAACTTCAAGTCACAGGTGAGTAACCTATAGCCAGTGGGCCGGGTCTAGCCCGCAAAGGTATTTTGAACTGCCTGTGAAGGGATTTTGAATGGCCCACAAAGGGATCTTGATCGGTCTGCAAGCAAATTTTGGAATACTATGCTTACTTTTTATGTTTTAAAAATTCTTTGTGTCTTTTTAACAAATTCAAAATATGCCTTGATTGAAATGATTTTCGAGCAAGCGTTATTCATTAATTTCAGGCAAAATATAACTAGATGTACTTAAATAGACAATTCTCATATTTCATGCTTTTTTTAATAGCATTTATCTGGCCCAATGTCCACTCATTAAAATGCAATCTGGCCCGCAGAGGCAAAAAGGTTGCCATACCCTGCTTTAAATGATAGCTTTTATTTTCAGGCCCCAGAAAGCAAAGAGCAAAAAAAAAAAGAAATGCTTATAAAAGATTTTTTTAAAAACTCATCAAATCAATTAATAATGATTACGTATGAAAAATTAAAGACAGAAATACTCTTCTGTCATGTGAAGAAAGAAACTTTGTTGGATCCAGGGTTGCCAAATTAGCGATTTTGTGGCTAGATCTGACTGATTTTTTTTTTTCCAGTTTAGCCAATGAAAATCTATGATAGCAGAAAATCCGGCCTTTTAAAAAAAAATTAAGATTGATAAAAGTAAATGCACAATTTTTACTAATAATTTGTTCTGGAATTTTTGTATATATTTTTTTTTATTTGATAAGTGGGCTTCAAATGAATATATATAACATTTTTAATTGGAAATGAAAAAATTTAGCCAAATTTCAAAATTTTTTAGAGACGGTTTTTTAACTATGAATAACAATCCATTCTTGGCAACACTGGTTAGACCACATGACAATGACATTGTGAGGTTTTGCTTACCCACCCCCCTCCCCTGCAATTTTCAAGTTTATTTTTTAGCCCTATTCAGTGTGTGTTTTTGAAAAAAAACTTTTTTAAGAGCTCAAGATTGTCAAAGATTTTTTTAAAATGTGTTTTATGAACATGAGGCAAGGTAAAATAAATTTACAAGCAATTATGGTAACAGAAATGAACTTCATAAGTTCAGTTATTGTTTATTATTTCTTTTATCAGACATAATGGGTGATTGATTTTGCATATAAATGATACCAAAACAGTACCCCGCCCCCCCAATTCATATCCACTACACACATACATAGCAAAGATGAGGATAACTACTCATCTCATATAAACCAAGTCATAAAAATAAACTCCTGTCCATCACAGAGTTTAAAAATGGGGGATCAGTTTTAAGATTTAATAATAGCAAAACTGATCCCTCACTTTACATACAGTGAATTATAGAATGGGAATCTAATAAATACAAGTAATTAATGAGACAATCAGGGTTAGATTAACTCTTAAATTCATAAACCATTCAATACCACTCCTATCCGACAGTGGAAGTCTTCAGTCACAGAAACAGAGTTTTTTTTAAAATTATTATGACAGAAAAAATTCAAAAAATTCACCCAAAACTGGAATGGAGGTAACTTTGATCAGTAGTTATTCCCCTTCATATTACCATTTACATTTTCTTATATGAATTTGAGAGTTATGGGTTGGATGGGGATCAGTTCAGGATTTGATCATAGCAAAACCGACACTCGGTTATATGACACAAATATATGAATAACAAAGACACAATTAGTAGACCTAATAAAGTGGCCAGAAAATCTTGTTTTTTCTACTTTGGTCAACAATTTGCTCCTGCCAATAGACACAACATTTCAAAACAAATGGACGGTAGAATTGACTGAAAGACTACATTTTTTTTTCTCTCAACACAAATCAATAATGATAGATTAGCAAAATCAATCACCCAAGTAATTAGCCAATCAATATTTCACCGGAGTTGGAAAATTTAAAGCAAAACAAAATGACTTACTGACAGTGGTGGATTAACCATCAAGCTGAATAGGGGCCTGGGAGGAAAGGGAGCCCAAAAGTTTAAAAAATGGTTTAAATGAGTATACACATAAGTATTTGGGATTCTGTATTTGATTCATATAACTTTATGATATTAAACACGTAAGTACACAATACATAGTACAACAATATAAGTTATTCAATGCGACTTAACATCACTTTATTATATTCAATGAAAGGGGGTGGGGGCAAAGTTGGGGAGCCTTATTTGAGTTCAGCTGAGGGGCCTGTATGATAGATAATCTGTCACTGCCTACTGACAGTCCAGATGAAAAGATTAGATTTAATGGCCATATTTTTTCAAAAAGAAGATGTTTAATAAAAAAAAACAAAAAAACCTAAAAGGATTTCTACAGAGAAAGAACTTGGCTTTTTCCCAGGTGCCATATAAGTGAAGCTCTTGACTTTAATTTGGAAAAACACGAAATTTCATCAAGATGTGCAAAGTGGCATAACAGTAACTGGTACCAAAAACAGAAACAGCAGACAGAGTTAAAGTTTCCCTCAAAGCTGGTTACATTGACTCCACTTACATGCCCTTTGGAAAGGTATGAATCAATTTCTCCCCTAAGCTATCAGCAGGGCAGTTGAAGCCCTTTAGCCCTGTAAGGCAGTCTATCTAAGAGAAGGCAATTCTTACAGAAAAACCTACAGCCAGACAGTCACCACAGCTGGTCCCAGGCCCAGGGAAGGGTTAGTCACTTCATGCTGTAAGAAAGACATACTTGTGACTGAAAGCACAGCTGAGTAGTTTTGGCTCTATACTCCACAAGAAGTCTACAAGAATAAGCAAAGAACAAACATTTCATCCCCAAATTCTATTTGGATTTGTGATAGAAAGGGCTTCCAGTTGTAAAAAATATGCTCTATTCAAAAGTTTATACAGCACTTTGTGGCCCATAGCCAATCTAGACATTTATTTAAAATCTTATAATTTTTCTCAAAAAGTCAATTTCATAATTTATATTGTATAATTACTTTTGTTTTCACTTTACAAATCAATAATACGATGTAATTCATATGTTTGTCTAAAATAGAAATTAAGTATGCTTTCTATAGTACAATCACAATCTTTTAGGTGAATGTATGGCCTGAATAAAGATGAAAAATGTCTTATGTGGCCCGCTAGATCAAAATAGGTGTCCATGCTGGGTCTACAGGTACATGTGACAACAGATTATGCCGGTGAAAATTAATGAAAACATATCACTCATGAAAACACCAAAGAACAAACCAGCCAAGAGAGCATTGGACAGGATATATACTCTCTGGAGCTGGGTAGGTGAGGTTGATCACAATGATTGACAAATACATTCTGTGGCATTTTGTTTCCTGATGAAGGTCTACGACCCACATACAATGAGGTATATAAAATCTCCAACATTTTAGCTGGGAAGAGCTTAATGGTTACTACAATGGACAAAGGGTCATGAAGTCTGAGGTTTGATTTCTAATGGCATATAACAGACACCTAACAATTTTGCATAACAAAGATTGTAACAATGGACAGGCTTTTCTAAATTTGGTTAATTTAAGAGTGGCCATGGAGAAAATATTTTTTTAATAAAAATCAAAAAAAAACTATTCAAACATATATATATATATTGTACGTATGTGTGTGTGTGTGTGCGCGCATATGTATGTGTGTATGTATGAGTATGTATATACTAGTCCATGACCCATCGCTTCACTGATGGTTATTATATGTGTACAACAACAGGCTCGGCTGATAGCTGCTACTGATACAATAAGTGTGACAAATACAGTGGGGAAAGAGGGAGGGAAAAAGAAAGTTAGTTAAATAAGAGGGTAGGAATAGAGAGGGGAGAAAAGTCCAACTAAGAGGTTACTGTGACAAGAAAAAACTATGATCCCATGTACAAGTAAAGGGGTGGTGAGCGTGGGGCTGGCAACTCCACCCAACCAACTACCAAAACCACAGATGCGGCCCTATGCTCCATAGGAACCATTAATAAATGACCAATGAGTATAGATTGAAATATTTTAAATATATTTTTTCTGATAAATTAAAAAATATTTTGACGAATGCAAATAAATGAAAAAAACAATAGAGAGAAATTGGGGGGTACCTCATAAAAACATATAATGTCAACAGATCTTGATAAATGGTCCATCTCAATACAACAGAAATTTGGTATGAACTGGCCTGAAGGAATATAACACGAATACATGCGTTAGATTTAACCTTTAGCACTCTTTACGCAACTTAGTCTGTCCTGCCACTGCAACTTCATTGCCGGATGATAGCGTACTTGGATTTTGTGGTTGTTCAGTCATGTCAATTTCAGTCATACATGAACAGACACACAAGTTACTGGCTTTCAAAGTTACTAAGTGCACAAAATCTTGACATTCTTGAAAAGAATGCAATGTGCTGAAGGTTAAAA
This sequence comes from Thysanoteuthis rhombus, assembly GCA_963457665.1. Classification (NCBI taxonomy): domain Eukaryota; kingdom Metazoa; phylum Mollusca; class Cephalopoda; order Oegopsida; family Thysanoteuthidae; genus Thysanoteuthis; species Thysanoteuthis major. The sequence continues at coordinate 11,349,838 of OY735228.1, read as the reverse complement.
GATAGAAGACATGCTATGTCATCAAATCAAGCAAAGATTGCTCACTTAAACAAGAAACTGACAAAGCTAGATATTTAATTAAAACACTGAAAAATTTGTAAAAAGATTTTAAAACGGAAAAACTGACTTTGCATTTAATTAGGAACAAGTATAAAATAGGGGCAGGATAAAACACTGAAATAAAGAAGAGAGAGAGAGAGATGAAGAGGTCTTATAAAGCAGAATGGACAGAAAGAGAATCACAGATTTAGAAAAATCAAGTACAAAGATTTCACTAATGCATTAAATGAGTGATAAAAAATATGGAAGGGTAATTGACTAAATTATATTGAGAAAATAACACAACCGGGACGGGGTTCTTTTTTTCTGAAGGGTGCTGAAAATCAGCAGACTATTTGAGACATACTTTCATATCTGTTATACTTTCATAGAAACATTTATTAAGTGAGGTACTTCACTTAACCAGGGAATGCTGGCAGGATATTTTACTTAACATGATATATGCAGGGAGTGTGTTAACATTCTACATTCTTGGCTCATCTTGTCTATTACTGAGAATTTTTTTACGTTTCCATTTGTAATAAATATTATGCACAAAACTTTAACTTACTAGAACCCACACACCAAAAATATAAAAGACATAGGCATATTAAGGGAGGGGTAGGGCTTAATTAGCCCAAAATTTTACATTGATTTGCCTGAATTACACTGATTTGCCTAATATTTAACACTGTTTTGCCTGAATTTGAGGGTGGGTGCAGTTAACGCCTGTTCCCCTCTGACTCATATGCCTATCATAAAAGATACTTATGATTTTACTTATAAATGATTTTTAAAAACATGAACAAGACTTGAGCTCAGAATATACAGAATAATTCATTATTTTTTTCTAAAATGGGTTGGGTTCCTAAATATCTGTTGACCCGCTTTGATCCCCTTTTCTTTGATATTGATCTAAATGATAATTTTTGGATGGGGTTTTGGCAGGGTCACTCGGCAAACTAGGCGATCACTTAGGGCACTAAAATCTGGGGGTGCCACACAAATTCTGACATAAAGGGAGCAGCGGCTACGACTGATGATGCCAATTTTGAGGAAAGAAATCTTTGTTGGAAGTAAAAAATTTCATTCTCACATGAAGCAATGATGCTTGCTGTAAGATTGCATCCCCCCACCCACTCTATTCTTATCCCATCCTACATCCTCTTCTGTTCCTTCAGGACAGAGATGGATGAAAGAGGTGGGTGGTGTTGTAGCAGAAGTCTGGAGTGGGGGTGCACATATTGTAGGGCTGGCCTAGGATGCTGAATATCCTGGTGTTTGCCCTGGGTCTAAGAGACCTAACCTGCCTTGTTTTCAAGGACAATCAGTTATTGGTTCTAATTGTTTCTACCTTGCTTTTTTGCAGGCACTAGTTTAGATCAGAATCAATATTACTGTGCCAACAAAATATAACAAATCAAATTAGTTTCTATGAAGGAACCTCAAGCTCTTTTCACTCACCCCTGCTAATCGCAAACATCACAAACACAGCATCACTTTTAAGCAATTAGTGTTATTTGATTATTTAATAAATGGCCAATTTAAAGACTAACAAAAATCATGGCTATCAGATGATTTCAAAACAAAGAATGTAACAGCAATTGGCAAAACATACTTGTATGTGTTCAATATTTGATTGCTTAACAAGAAATTAATTCCTAGATAGATAAATTGAGAAATAAATCTTGATAATAAACACTTGATATAAATATTCTTTTTGATTGTTCCATTTTCGCTCGTATCTTGAAACTTTTTCTGTTTAGAGCTACCAAAGATGCTTCCCAAACTTCTACGCCATTGGACGTATATATTAACTGTTATTGTAAAAATCATTTCAGAGAAAAAAATACAAAATGGGAAATTTTGTCAACATCAGAATTAAATAAGAGTTAATTTAATTATTAGCATTATTTTTATGATTTCTAACCCTGATTATGGCTTGGTTTCGCGAACAAAGATTTGGGACACTGATACAAACACGGAATATACTAGTGGTAAAAAGTTATTCTCCAACCTCTTTGGGATTCAGATCCAGACTGCTACTGTCTACCAAACTGTAGCTATAACATTGCACTACTGAGTCAAAAAAATAACATACTAATTGAATTTAACCCATAAGATCCTAATGGAGGATAAATTCACTACTGCTACTATTCAACTATGAAGAAACGCATTGCGTGTATAAACACAATAGAATAGAAGAGACAAATAAGGGCTACAAGTTGTTTTTTTTTCTCTCTTTTCATAGAATAAACATCAAATGGAATAATTTGGGAAATACCTGCTTTCCTAAACAAGCAAGGTTGCACAATTCTTTTTTATGTCAGAGATCATGAAAATAATGTAATAATCACTATTTTATTCAAATATATATATACCTTATTGTTGGCAAAATATTTCGGAGGTTAAGTCAAGGTGGGGGTCAGCAATTGCTGAGGAAATTGACAATGCAGGTAAACTTTGATTAGTGTGGTTAATTCATTCAAAAATTTTCATGCTGCTCAAAACAGCTCTCAAGTTTCATCATAATTTAATGTTTTCTTTCTTCAGCGCATACTTAATTACATTAATTTTTACAGCAATATCTGAATTGTATTACATCAAAACCCGCACTAATCAAACTGCACGATTCAAGGTATTCTATTGTTCAGTCACCCGCTACCTTGGTATCGAAGACTTTGGGAAGGGCATCCTTCTTTTGTACAGCTACCATACCTTTGTGGATCTCCTAAGGTGATAAGCTCTTGATATTGAGGTAGCAGATGACTTAACAATGAGAGATATTGTCCATTTCTCAACAGTTGCTGAATTTCAAGTTTCAATTGTCTGGAATAAGGAAAAAAAGAAACAGTTACAAACTTCAAATTTTCTGTGAAATCATTCAAAGAGTTGAACTGTACGTGAATTTGATTGGAACTGTGTAACTCATGTCCTTATACATCAGGCTGTGAAATGTATGTATAATTTATCTATATATATAATTAAGTACTTTATATTCAATTGAATTTCAATACCTATTTTCACAGATTTGACTTTAGGCTGTAAACAAATTTTTGAGAATTTTGGTGGCTCTAAAATCAAAAGAGATTCATTTAGAAAAAAAGGTAATCTAAACTTTCCCCCTCTCCTCTCTATTTCAGGAATTCAATCATAGGAAAGCAACTGATTTTGAAGGTGCAACCATTTAGGGAACTGTGGTTTTGGGTGAGTGTAAGCCTCTGCAAATTCCTGTGGGTGAAGCGGGCGATTAACATGGTCCATAAAGGAAGCAAACTGACTAGAAAATATGGAACTTCGTAGATCGTGCTCAGCACTTGCTTCCGGCTTAACATACATCATCTCTTGGCTGGGGGCCATGAACTGAGAATGGCCGACCCCAACTGACGACAAGGGTGATGGGTCAAGTGGTCTTTGGCCAAAAGGGCCAGTAGGGCCACTGTTTGATGTGAGATAGAGTTCTTGCCGAAAGCGTGGGGCTGATGAGTGGGTGATTGATCCGATTGAAGTTAAAGCTTGCGTAAGAAGAGGGTAAGCCTTTTTGCTATCGTCTGTTAGCTGTGGCACACTGGACGGTGTTGTGCTTTGAAAATGGGCTGTCTGAGGCTGGTGGGTAACTGCCTGGTGAGTAACTGCTGGGAACATGGATGTGGGGATGGATGTTGGAGATGTAACCCTGGGGGATTTTAGTGGAGGTTGCTGAAGCGAGGACAAGGGATTCGCTGCAGTCCAGGGGGTTGGCTGGGATGCAAGTGATGATGTTGCAGGTAGTGCTTGGGGGGTCGGTAGAGGAAATGAGGGTAATGAGGGTGAGGTTTTAGGACGCGTACGCTTGCGTTCACTCTTCTGTTGACTTTGAGATAAACTTGAACTTTGCTTGGAGGCCTTTGCCATAGATGTCCTCGGAGATTTCTCGTTCTGGTTCCTGAAAGCCAAACACTGACTATCTGGGCAGCAGTTGTATGTTTTCTGCTCAAAAAGAAGTGCTGAACAGGATTCACCAACAGAGACTTTGCAGTCATGGAGAACAACCGAACACTCTTTGAGACGATGTCGTACAGCAGTTAGCACAATTGGACAGGCAGAAAGACCGTCCCTAGATTTGCTTTTCTTCAGGGACGCTGTGTACGTAACCGGAAGGATAATGTCCAGTTTAGCAGCCAGTTCCGATGATTTCCGAGCTTTAATTGAAAGACTTTTCTTTGTGCTTCTTTCAGTTGATTTCTCCTTCTCTGCAGTGACATGGGGGGATTTCATGTAGCTTTCACGTTTCATGTCACTCTCTGCGAAGCTGGTTGACGTGGTAGCCACACTCTCTTTCCTCAGATGGTGCCGAAGAAGCTTGAGCGATACTTTCTCCACAGTGCAATCAGACTTCTCCGTTGTAGGTGCGGTGGGCTGGGCTGGAGATAGGGATATGGATGGGAGAGAAAGGGGAGGTGGAGGGGGTGTAACAGTGGCCTCGTTCTGGTTTCCTGCCTCTTGTAATAGCGTCTTTGGTGGCTGAGGTGATTCCTTGCCTGATGCGAGTCCATTCTTTGATGGAACACTACTGTCTTCAAGTTGATTAGTGTACTTGACATCTTCGGATTTTCCAAAGGAGGAATTTTCTCGTAGTTTTTCACACAATGTGTCGATTCTTGACTTCTTTGGAGCTGTTGCTGCTGAGACAGTCACGGTGGATACAGGGGTCACACAGGTAGGGGTGGTGGTGGTGGAGGTGGTGTTGGTAACAATGGTACTAATGTTAGGTGTCAAATTTTCATCAGATTCATCGTCGTCTCCAACTTCTACAACCTGAATATCCTGGTTGTCCTCACACAGGATCCGATGTACAATCTTCTCTTTACGTTTACTGCTAAATGTTTTGGCTACTTCAAACTCAGTTTCAGAATCTCGTTCTTCTGCTGAAGATACGTTACCGGTGGCAGTCAAAGACGGAGAAGAGGAAGATGTGTCACTTCCAAAATGTTCGTCCTCACTGCCATCTTGTTTAGGGAACTTTTTCCTGAAAATATTGCGTGGTCGCAGCATCTGTGCATCTTCATGAGTGAAAATGCGATTGGGAAGAACCCCTTCGACATTCTGGCATTCCTGGCCCACATACAACGACCCTCCAATGTATATGCGTTCTCCTTCCATGGCCCCATATGCTACCATCACTCAGTCCTGCTTTGTTAGGAGACACGGATGCAAGAACTGTACAGGATTTTTGCAAATGGTTTTGCACAGAATAGCCAGAATCTTTACATTGCAGTCTGTCAGTCCAAGGAAATTATTCTGCAAAGAGAAAGAAAAATAATTAATCGATGACCATTGCTGATAGTCAGGAATTTTTTTATACAGGGTTATGAAAAATATACAGATTAGAAATCATCACATGACCAATGTCTTTTGACTACACATTGGGGTGATAGATTGAAAAATTAGAAAAAGGGATAATCAATGAATAGATTACTTTGCTTGCTTTTTCTTCAAAGGTGATCACTAAAAAGTTTGAATTTTGAAAAAAATAAACATGAACATTGCTAGACACCCATGAAGGGACCAATCAGGCGTAAACATGTATTGTAAATTGAAGCCGATCTAAGAACTTATTAGAGGGCAGGGAGGTTAAAAAAACAAACAAAAACATTAAAAAGAACATGATAAATGTTTAGATTTTCAGCCCTCTAGCTCCGTCGCTACCAGCTGTACACATGATAATTACATAGTCAGTTTTGGTTGGTGATTTAATATTTATCAAATTATCATGTATTAAATGTTTTATGAATAGTTAATCAAAATATCAATCCTTAAAAAAAGGATAATCTGTAGGAGAATGTCATGTAAATATGGAGGAGGCTGCAAGAATTCATATTCCAATTCTCTATGCTTTAACACACTGTGTGGGAACAGATACAGACATGGAGAATTTCATTCATTTTATGAGAAAAGTGTCTGGCTGGAGAAATATATAAAAGTCACAGATAGATGACTTGTATTATACAGAAAAAGGCACATTAACTAAATTTGTCTAAGTGTGGTGGATGTGGAATCAGAAAACAAACAAGCAGTATTGCTGCTAGATATTCTGTATGACATCTTTCAGATACCTGCATCAGCATTTGAGATACAAAGCCTGTTTTGGGGTCCAACTGGTCAAGAAGAAAACAGACCAAGATCGAGTTTTGGGAAGAGAACCCTGAAGGATCACAGTGCACTTATAAAATGGGGGTGGTTGTGAAAAATTAAATGAAGGGTACTCCTCTAAAAAAAGGGGGGGTGTTGAGTAGTCTCACTCTTTCTGTGATATCACATCGAACCACTTCCAATTCAGTGGAGAGCCAAAACTTTTTCTGAGCTTTTAAATCTTGCTTTGGCATTGTGAAAGAGCATCGTGAAAAAGCCTCGTTTGGCAGCAGTGGTTTGTGGTGAACAAGAGTGACAAATTGTTTGTGAGCATACACATTAGTGAACTGGAATAATGGTTCAAGTGATCAGAAGTTCTATGTTACTTTTGTGCAACCAAAGAGAAACAAGAACACAAATATACACAATGATCAGCCAACCAGAATAACGCCAACAACAGCAGATATAACAAGTTTGCTTCATATTTTTTTCTTCTTTCTTTACGTTCTCAACAACAATATCACATCTTTTTAAAAAAGCAACTTATCACTCTAGAAGCCCTTCACACATGGGCATCCGCTGCCACTTTTCCAAAGAGATGGTGGGGGGGATATATTCAGAATATGTCTTTGGGGTTATCCTGTAACCAGCAAAGAATAACTCCATTTTTTCATATGGGTACATCAAGTTTGGGTTAACTAAAACAATTGTACTACACCATTATCTTTTATTGACTATAAGGTTCCAACTTTCAAACCCCTTCACCTTAGATGACAAGGCAGATCCAGTAGGAAGAAGTGTGTACAAATGTCCCTTTTGCTCTCTCCAGCAGATACACATGCCTCTACACTACATATACTTCATGAAAATTGACCAAAACTTCCACATCACAAATACCTCTTGGAAATAGCAGAGATGAGGATATTAGTCAAAAATACTGCTGAATCAATTGTTTGTCTATAACTAATATTGCTTTCCTTCTCTATTGATATTCATACCTTTTGCTAAAGAAAAAATGCAACTATATATATATATATATATATATATATATATATATGATCAGTACAGAAATTATCCAGCCATTTTTAATATCTCAAAAAAACAATTGCATGGCTATGATCTAACTCGACAACCAATCAGAGGGGACCATACTGCACATGAATAAACAGTTACTTTCCCGTGGGGTTACTCACTCAGTAATGAGATATCATCAAGTGAGCTTGTACACTGTGTGACTGTTCACAAGGACCAAGTGAGTCATTCTTTACATTACGTGTTGGTTTTTAGGGAAAACATTACATCACCCAAGTCTGTCAGACCCTAAGTTCAGATTTGACACTGTGCAACTTCTGGCTTTTCCAAAAGAGATTTCAGACCATGGACGAGATTAAAGAGATAAGTCTGCTAATGGTGATCCTGAAAGAGAACTTTTCAGATTGTTTTGAAAAGTGGAAGAGATGCTTGGATAAATGTGTGACCCAAAAAATAATACTTTGAAGGGGGATTAAGGTGCCATTTCCCTAGGTAGACCATTCTTTTGTTGATCTCAAATGCCAGGATACATCATGGGCAGACATTGTATTTTATTCTATATCAAGTAACAAACCAGGAAGAAATAAACTTAATTGAGAATTTCTAGATACAATTCTAGACATGAAATTCATTACCAAGTCCTTAAATTTAAAAAATAATTCTTTTAAAACACACCCACACACAAACATGTATGCACGTGCACACACACACATACACATGCGCACCCACACACCCACACAGATTAATGCTCATCCAGGGGTGAATTTCCCAGTGGAAGAGTTAAGGTTACTTTTCTGACCTTAACAAACATGTTAGACAAAATAGTCCCATTGTTAATTTCCTGCAGAACTTTTAGGTGAATTTGGGTCACTTCTCCTCACTGCAGCCTAAACAGCAGAATTGTGGGGGTGGGTGTATGTTGACTCTGGGATTCTATAATTAGATATAACCTCTAATATGATTGGTTGGATTGCATATCAAATTAACCAATCAAAACAGAAGTATTGAATTACCAGAGTTAATGGCATATAAGACGCCCCTTTTTCCACAAAAAATGACTCAAAAGGTAAATGTAGCTTTTATGGTCCAGCCCAGCTTTTCCCAGAATTTGGGGAGGAGTTTAAAGAAAAAAAATGCATGATAAATGAGTGGAATTCAGGGAAATGTGTTTTTTCTTTTAATTTTCCCAGCTGAAATAAGGGTGGTTATATGCCGTCTAATACAGTACAGTTCAAATGGATAAAGAGTTCCAACTTCTCCATGAATTTAGATAATACTGTGTTTTGTAACTTATTTCTATAGACTTCTAATAGAACACAGGGCTGCACCCACACAAGAGTTCTCAGAAGATGCTGCTGTGGTTTCAGAAGCAAATGGGTTTTTACAGGTCAAGTTGCTGACCCCATGCTCAATCACCTGGGCTTGGGACTGGTAAGCGGTTTGAATTCAAAGTTGTCTGTCACCTAAACTGGTTGCCAACTAAGGCTGAAAAGCTAACACTGCCCTGCTATTTACCCATAACCGGGAGTTGATGTTGTACTAATCTAGTTGATATCTAAATTTACAGAAAAAATTAAGATTAGGTTCTTGAGTTGAAATCTTTTTTAAAATTCAAGTGTGATAAAAGCAAAATTTTGAATTATCCTGACCAACACGAAGATTTGTCCCTGCTGTCTTCTATGGGGAAAAATGATTCCTTTTGTTCCAATAAATTCAATTCAATTCCCTTCATAAACATCATCATGGAAAAACTAGAACCACAAATTATAACTATACATTCACCATCCATGCTAGTAGTCACAGGAGTAGGAGGAAAAAGAGGAAGAGGAAAATGAGGATGGTTCACTGAAGGTTTGGGCTAAGTTTCATCCAACATGATGTGGCTGAGAAAATTGATATTAAGCATCACTAGTTGTAGTAGTAGTAGCAAGAAGAGGGAGAGGAGGAGCAAGAGGAAGATGAGGATGGTTCATCCAAAGGTCTGAACCAAGTTTCATAAAAATCTAACATGATGCAGCCGAGAAAATTGATATTTAACATTACTAGTTGTGGTAGTAGTAGCAGGAGGCAGAGTAAGAGGAGGAAAATGAGGAGGGCTCATCCAAAGATCTGGGCCAAGTTTTATACTGATCCAACATAATATGGCTAAGTAGCAGGATGAGGGGGGAACAAGGAAGAAGAAAAAGGGTCTGGTTCTTCCGGAGATCTGGACCAAATTTCAAATCAATCCAATATGATACCACTTAGAAAATTGATATTCCACACAATAAGGTCCAACTGATTGATCAACCAAAAAGTGTTTTGTGTTGGACACATCTAAGAACAGAATTTAAAGACCCTAGATCTCAATATAACTAAAAGAGCAAATTAGTAATATCTTGACTGATTTAATTTCTTATCATCAAATAGCCAATACATTTTGATAAAATTCTCATCAGGGATCTCATTTCAAAAGCTTAAATGTTATTTTCTATATATGTAGATGTATAAAAGCCCATGCTACTGCTGCCGAAAGACATTGGTCATGAGACAGTTTCTATTGAGTGACTCACCAGACCTGTTTGTTGGTTTCAGTCTTACTAAAGCAGACGGAAAGAGATTAAAGGGAGGTAGAGCAAGGCTCTACTGTGTCTGTGTGTTCATGTCTACATGACTACTACTTCTACTATAACTACTACTACCGCCAATGATGATGGTGTCTCAGTAGTTGCTTAAAAAGGAATGTCACTACGTATGAACATTTCTAATTTTTCATGAATAAAACTAATGTTCTTCTCATTGTCAGAAAAAAAAGAATGTTTTATCCAATTCTGTTGCATTATCATTATAAAAAGTTTTAAAACACAGAAAACATGGAAAGTTGTAGAAAATGAACAGAATGAATAAATTTCAATCGGGGGAATACATTTTTTGTTTGCTATAGATAAATTTACGCTAAAATATATTTTTATATGATTTATCTATTTGTAAGTAATTCTGTCATTTTTCATGGGTACTATGCTAGTTTATATACATTCTACATATCATCCTTACAAATGTATACATATTGAATCACTGTAGCCATGATCACCAACCCAAGCACAGTATCTTCCCTTTTCACCCAGTTGTTTTCATTGTGTTAACAATACCAGACACAACATTTGGCCTATAATCTTGCAAAGTCCCATGAGGATTCCAATATACAGTAATGGTCAAAATTAGGGAATGATTTATTCATATGTAGTTCTTATCAATAGTGAATGCTAGAGGATCTTGAAATTCATAGCAATTGTACCTTTTGGGATCCTTTTTCAAAAATCACGTGTCAGTGTTATGGGACAAAACATTTAGGCCAGAACCTTGCAAATTCACATAAATACAAGCAATCAAACAAACAAAAAAAGGAAAGGTCCATGGACCAGATAACATTACCATTGACCTACTCAAAAAAGCTGGTAGAATCATCACAAGGAAACTAGCCATTTTATTCAACTTATGCCTCAAATAAAGTGAAGTCCCAGAAGATTGGAACACAGCAATCATAATGCTGTTACATCAAAAAGGAAACCCAAAGGACCTCAACGACTATAGACCAATAAGTCTATTCAACTGCATCTACAAACTTTTCACCCAAGTTATTATCAACTAAATCACAAAAACACTAGATGAAAACCATCCACAGGAACAAGCTGGCTTCAAAAGACCATCTCCATTCAATAAACCAACTGGCGGAAAAAGCAGCAGAATATAGAATGCCATTTGAGGTAGCATTCATAGACTTAAAGAAGGTCTTTCGACTCAGTAGAAATTCCCAATGTCAATGGTGCTATCATCCGACAAAGTGTAGCCTCGTATACATCACAGTATTGCAACATACATACAGTCACAGCAGCTCCTTTATCAGGTTACAAAAAGATTCAGAGCCATTTCAGCTACAAAAAGGGGTAGGACAAGATGATACCAGATCACCCAAACTCTTTATAGTCTGCCTCAAGATGATCTTCCAAAACCTAAACTGGGTAAACAAAGAAATCAGAAAAGACAGCGAATACCTGAGTAACCTCGGATTTGCAGACAACATCATGCTTTTTGCAGAGAACCTCCATGACCTCCATGCTAATGCTGGATGAAGTGAACAGGAAAGCAAGAAAGTTGGCCTTCACATGAACTCCAGCAAAACAAAGATCATGTACTACAAACACATTGGAAATAAACACAGAGATCAAAAAGCTGTACAAAGTAGACAACTACATCTATCTAAGACGAGTCTCCATGACATCCTTAAAAAAAAGGAATTAAGTAAAGAATTACTCTACAATGACTAACCTTCTTTGAAGCAAGCTCAACCTCCGAGAACAAGAAAATCCCATTAGTCCTAAAAAGAAGAGTATACAACCAATGCATCCTCCTGATAGTCACCTATGGAGCTGAAACATGGAACCTAACCAAGAGACTGACCCGCACTCTGAGAACCATGCAACGTACACATGAGAGAATCATGCTTAACATCACATAGAGAGACCACAAGACAGCACAGTATATTAGGGGATAAACAGGAGTCTGAGACATCATAGAAACCATTAGAAAACTCAAATGGTAATAGGCTAGCTATGTTGCAAGAATGGCAGACAACCGATGGACATCACAACAACATGGATCCCAAGAGATCAAATACGGAAATGATGCCGGCAGAGCATGAGATGACAAGAACTGGACTGATTCAGAAAATATTGGTTCCGCGATGCCCATGATAAAGAGACGTGGAAAATCCTGGGGAACGCTCATGTTCAACGATGGATGATAAAAGACTGATGATGATGATTCAACTGGACCTATCCTAAAAAGGTATTTTGGATTTGGGGAAAATTTTCAAAAAAGTTTTCAATAGAATTTTGGGTAATCTTTAGAATCTTTTGATCTTGTATCAAAACTGCTGGACACACTTTTTGGTGTACAACCTCACAAATGCACAGAAGTTCTCCTCTGAAAATGGTTCTTTGGGGGTTTAAACAAAATGCTTTTTTTGCACAATAATAGTAATTTTGGGTACAAGTATTGCTTTTTCAAATAGAATAGTTGCAGTAATAGCAGAGACATACACACATGCATGTACATTCCCATCCTATTTTTGAAAAAAAGTTAACTAATTTTTTATCATTCATTTTTTTTTTAGATTAAGTACTGTAAACCTGGGCTTCTCTCAGTCAGGGTTGAGGAACCTCTGGGGTTGCAGAAATATTTTAAAATCTTTTTTTTTTAATTAATAGTCTGAGGAATTTTCAGAAAAAAGGCTATTTTTCATGAAATAAGCAAAATTATGGAAAGTTATTTTTGATTCTAATATAATTGTATCAGTGCTACAGGAATACTATGATGATTCACTAATGTCATTAATATTGTCTCTTTACGCACACACACGCACACACACACATATATATATACATATTACATCAGATGACACTTGAAGCATCCATAAAATACCCCGAAAAATGGGGTTGTCCTATAGACAAGATACAAAAACAGTGACCTTAAAATTGATTCCATAACCTGCTCAGACACCACCCAATAAACAAATACATGGGCACAGCATTAATATTACAATTTATGTCGGGCAACTTACCAAAGATGGTGGCCGAGAGCCACAGGGGAGAAAATGCTACAGTGTCGGCTTGTTAAACATTACTTTTCCATTGGCCATTGTTGGTCTTCAAAGCCCTCCCCTCATTACCAATAGACTAAACTGTGAACTTATGCTTCAACCACATACCAGCCATGCCCACCAATTCTGGTAACATTGCTCGACGTGTATGGGATGTAAACAAACTGATCAGCGACCTTTGTTAAACTACTACCACTAAAGACAATAGTCTATATATGGTATTTATCATATGCCTGACTGATAACACATCACCAATTCAAATGATTTATGGGTAATACAGTAAGGTATTACCCTATTACAGGTAATACATTCAAAGTATTTAATTCATTGTATTGGTATATCATCATATTGGTTGTTCATTGTTCACTGACTGAAACTTAATCATAGATGGTTTGGTAGTTTGGATTAGTCTAATATTATCAATATGAGCTAAACCAATTCAAACGATTTATGGGTAATACAGTAAGGTATTACCCTATTACAGGTAATACATTCAAAGTATTTAATTCATTGTATTGGTATATCATCATATTGGTTGTTCATTGTTCACTGACTGAAACTTAATCATAGATGGTTTGGTAGTTTGGATTAGTCTAATATTATCAATATGAGCTAAAACCATGAAATTCAGACTGAAATTGAGGCCTTCTCTTATCTGAAACTTGCCTTATCCACCAAAATATACAGTATACCACTCCCCCATAACTACTATATCTGGCTTGGCAATAGCAACAAAAGCTGTGAAAGGGCTTAGTGATTATCAACACAGAAAACAGAATCAATGAACTCAGTTTGAGTCTTAGCTGAAACTGTTTATATTCACTTTGTACTGCATTTTGTCTCACTGCAAGATGTATTGACCATAGCCTGCCATGATGGTTAAGAGAGAAAAGAGGCTGGATTAAGTTAATGCATGGCCTGTGGCATCTACATAACAAATAAGTAGAGTGTGCATGTATTTTGTACTCTTATGAATCAAGAACTGCACATCACAGGGGAAAAACAAAAGCATATTCAAAATCAACAAGTCCCATTTTACATGCAGCATATATTTATTTTTTTAAATCATCAATTTATATGGAGTCTGCATTCTCACCTGAAGAAAAATCTTAAAGAATCTTTTTTTTTCTCACCTGGGCTTCAGTCTAAAACTAGATTAGTTAGACCTATGGAACTTATCAACATCATCCAAGGAAGGCTCTTGTACCATTTATTTGAACCTACTCATATAAAAGGGGGTCAAAAATTTTTTATTTCTTTTTCCACCCTAATTTATAAGCCACTATTTGAAGATTCATCAATATCTGAAAATCATAGTAGCTTGAATAGCCAAGTGGATAGAGGCATGGAAAATATAATTGGAGGACAAGGTTAAAATTCTTATCTTTTGATTTTATGAGCTCACTATCCACTACATCTTTTAACCTTCTGGATATTTGTCAGTTTTAAGAGGAAAATAAGGCTTTATTGGGGGGGGGGTCTATTTACAGTATTATTATAATGCCCAAATTCAAGCCTTACTTTCTATATGTTGTAGGAAACCACAGATGTGAATTTCTTCCTCTCAGTGCTAATGCGAATATGTCACAATTTTTTAAGGAATCTGACCTTAACCTTGCAATTAAATATGTTTTTCATGGAGCAAAAAAACCTTACTCTACCTCTAGCCCTAACCCAAACCCAAACACATCAATAAAAAGCTTTGGCAAAATTTTATTTCAATCGTCCTCTTTGACGTGCAAAGTACTAATGGCAAAAGTGAGCACTTAAATTCTATTTTGAGAAAAATTGATTTTTAATGTTTTCAGGAGGCTGCCTGTGAGTGAGCACTCCTGCATGAGCCCATGCAGATGTGCTGACAGTGTGTGCTGGCCCTAATTTGATGAAATCTCTATAAAATATAATTTCCTTTCTTGTGTTGTTAGATTTGAAGTTTCATTTTCCTGGGCAATCAATTAGTTTAATTTCAGTAATAGTATTACTTTATTTTCATTCTAATTTTTGTCCAGCAGCTATGACTAAAGTTTCAAATATTTTCGTTATTATAATTTGTATATGTATCAGATAGGTAGCACATTCCCATTAACAACTGTGTTAAGATGATATTCCCAATTGAAGGTTATAATCAGCAAAAAACACCCAGTCATTGAAGTTGAGGGCAGTAAAGTACTATAGTTACAGAGTAAGGGCAGAATCACTGAATCAGAATTGATAACTTACAAGCATTTAGCGCAGGGCCCTCAAGATTGCGGGGCCTGTTACTTTTGCTGCATACTCGATTTGGGACTGTCTGTAAGCACCAAGGCATATACCACTCCTTTCAGGCTACCAGAGCAGTTGGGGCAAAGAATGCTGTCACACCCATTGCTAGAGGCCAGATATATACATGTATCTGTTCCCGTATATAAACTAGGAGTGAATTCAGTAGAGGCAGAGGATCCATGGGGGAGGTCCCTCTCCCTGTTCAGGAAGGGCACAATTAAAATTTTTTCAAATATCTTGATAAAGAAATTTTACAAATAAAAACTTCGAATAACATTGATAATCATAAATTAACCTTAAAAACAAAAACTTATTTGGTTTTCCATTCATCATAGGTCGTATTTTTATAAGTTTTTATTCATTTGTTCCTTGATAAATTTCTTTGATCAATTTTTTTACTTTTTTTTTTTACTCTTTTGTCACTTGCTGAGAAGCAACGACTTGAAAAGCCACATTGCAGACTACTTCCTTGTTTTCAGTTTGAAATTCATTTTTTTTTTCTTACAAATTTATTTTGAGAAATTTTTCTTCTATTTGCACCCCACCCTACTCAAAATTTTGTATCCACCCCTTCACATAACATATATATCTGAAGTTTAATGTAGACTAGAGGAATTTTTTTTTCAAAATAAAGTAATTTGAAGAAAGCAATTCTAATGGCAACCATGCGAAAGTAGATAGCCGTCAAGAGTTGAAGGAACAAATCGAAATTTGTTGCAAAATTCAAGAATCATGTTACTTTTGGGGTTTCTTTTTTCAAATCTTTCGGTTGTTTCCTGTTTCTATCTTAGAAATGATTTGTTCAACAGCTTTGAATTTTCTGAATTTGTTCTACTGTAACTTATGCCCAATTTCTTTCTCTCTCCCACTCTCTTTCCTCATATACATATATATATATATATATATATATATATATATATATATATATATATATATATATATATATATATATATATATATATATATATTTATATATATATATATATCAGTATTTGGATAATCCAACTACATGATAGTAAAAGCTTTGAACTTTCCGAGTTTCATTTTGTATTTTTGTTATCACTTTGATGGAGCTGTAACCAGCAAAGCATGTCAGAAAACTGTTGGTTTTCCAAACAATTTGTCCTTTCAACATTGCCATTAATATCATATATATATATACATATATATATATATATATATGAGGATGAATCAATTGGTCCATAGCCTGACAAAGTTATTGGCTGAATGTTGAAATGAACATCAGAATGTGACCTTCTTTGCCAAAAATCAGAACATAAGTAAATAAACAGTTGTTGGTGTACCATCGTTTCAATCAAGTCTGTGGCTGTGCAGAGATTTGCAACTTGTGCATGAATGTTTTTAAAGTGGTAGGAATGTTGCACAGGGCTGATCACACTCTCAAGGCTGTTTTCCGGTGGTATGATGAGACGTCACAACTGGCAGTCTTTTTGGCTGCAAGAATTGCCAGAAAGGAGGTCGAGTTGAACCACTAGTTTGCCTTAGGGGCTGCACTCCAAGTTAAATTTTCCTGTCAGAGTTACCTTCACTTTAGTATAGACTGCCTTACAGATCCAAAGGGTTACAACTGCCCTGTTATTAACCATTAGCTCGTGGGGGAGCAGGATTTATGCCTTTCTCAAGGGCATTAGTGTGAAATAAATGTAAACAGCTTTGGATGAAATTGGAACTTGACATTTTTCGTGCTTGTACCCATTATGCCACATTGCATCTTCAAAAATAAACAGTATAAAATGACAGGTCTGGTTCGTCATTCAATAGAAACCGTCATATGACCAAAGTCTTTTAGCAGCATGCCATGTTGCGGGTGATCAATTAGAAAATTGAAAAAGGATGACTGATCAATATCTTACTTCTCTCACCTTTTGTTGGGCAGTGAAATGTTTTATCAAAAACAAACATTGAAAACTACTGGACACTGAAGTCAAAATTTAGCATAAACTTACATTGTTGGAGGGATTTAAAGAAAAAATGAAAAACGTTTTTCAAGATATAAGGCATGAATGTCTAAATTTACAATCCGCCAGCTGGATTGGTGTAGCCTGTATGCGTAATACATACATAGTCAGCCAGCCAACCAGCCAGACCATCTTAAGAACTGAAGAAACTTATGCTGACTGTTTGGGTTAGAGTTTTAGTTGCTGGTTTCTAAGAATAAATGCAACCTCGGATTCATGAGATTTATTTTTTTAGAAACATGAAAGATAATTCAATTTATGACATCACTAGCATTTTCTACTGAAAAACATCTAAAATAGTGTTTAAAAAAACATCTAAAAACATCTAGATTCTCCAAAATCTAGATGTTATTGATAAACCCATCAGAATGAGGCCCCCAACGAAAGATCAAAACGTTCTTTTAACAAAAATCAAAAAATAACAATTGTAGAAGGGATCTAGTATAGTAATCATGCCAATTTACCAGTCTGTAGACAAAACAGTTTGGCCAGGAGTGCTAGAAAATACAAACACAAAAATACATAAATGCATGCAATTGTAAAAAAGGATAGAACCCTTCTTCATCTTTAATGTCTGTGGTTTTTCAATAGAAGAGCATGAAAATAGATATTTTTTTCTCAACATGTATGATTATTGATTTATGTTTCTATACTATTTTTAAAAATGATATTCATGTTGCTGATGAACTAGCTTTATTATAATAATAACTATCAGGACCCGAGGAAATTCAACAGGTACTGGCAACTAAGATATTATCATTTCTCTCTCATATATATTTTTGCAATTAAAGTATATGATTTTGTTGAAGTGATGTATTACCCATGGAATGTCCCTATATCTATCATATAAAATGGAATACACCTATATTAATCACTGGTACCCGCAAGAGACCAGTTTGAATACTGTTGCTGGGTTTAGGTTATTCACGTGTTCTGACATTTATATGTATCTATGTATTCATATATAAGAAACCGTCAGTAAAAAAACTGTCACCAAAGCTGTCAATATTTCTTCAATCCACGTACACAAAATTTGCCTAGCCCAATCTGTTCATCATAGAAACTTGAAATTTTGCACACACACTCACCTCAATGTGTCAGGTAACATATTTTTTTGTTTTTGAAAAATTTTCCGCCAAAATAAGTTTTTAGTGGAGGTGGGGGGTTCAATTTATTATGTAAGTTTATTCTAAATTGGTCCCCGAATGCATACGGATGTTTTTTGAAAATTCAGATTTTTTAATGATCACAGCCCAACAAAAGGTGAGAAAAGTGATTTCTCCCTTGATCATCCCTTTCACCAATTTTCAAATTGATCACCCCCTAACATGGCAAGCAGTTT
This sequence comes from Thysanoteuthis rhombus, assembly GCA_963457665.1. Lineage (NCBI taxonomy): Eukaryota > Metazoa > Mollusca > Cephalopoda > Oegopsida > Thysanoteuthidae > Thysanoteuthis > Thysanoteuthis major. The sequence continues at coordinate 11,331,435 of OY735228.1, read as the reverse complement.
AAAGATGTTGGTCATGTGACAGTTTCTATTGAGTGAATAACCAGACCTTTTTTTAAAATTCATGGTTCAAACTATACTGATAGCATTTTCACAAAATAACTCAATTTTATCACCACCAGTGATTTATATACAAAGTAAAAAAGAGTATATATTGCTGGCGGTGCGGTGATTCATAATTTCTCTTGGAACGAAAGTCTTTAAGTATGAATAAATTTGATACAGATTTGGCATGCAATGGACCAGGGAGAAGTTATGAAATGAGAAGTTTCCAGAAAATGTTTTAAAAGGATATTAGAGGAGGATTGTATTTACAATGTAATTTCAATGTAACTAATACTAAACTGAACCCTTACTTTCTGTTCAATATGCATATGTACACTTACATACTAGCTAGAAGCCACCTTATAGCACAGATTTTCAGCTAGTTAACTAAAATAACACACAAAATGCAAATGAAACTAATATATCTGTTATTATTTTTGAATTACTGTAGCCCCAATGAGCCGGAAGAATGCTGATGACAACAGTACTATTGCCAGCCCAACCAACTAACCATGTGAGCTACAGATTCTTCTCTCTTTGCTCGTGTATGTGTGTGTGTGTCTGTGTATCTGTCAGTATGTCTCTAAGGACACCTGGTCACATTTTGGGAGTTACACCCTAAAAATTTGCATGAGTACACCACTAGACAAAAAAATGCTTTTTGAGGACTCTATGGTCATTTTGAACCAACAATGCCCAAATCTTGTGCCGGTATCTTTTTAAAGATAATTTTAAATAAAAGATCTATTTTTGTAGATAATTAATTCTGATACATGTGCAGGCTACAGTGATTCATTTATGCAAAATACGGATATTATTGAATACTTGCAGTCTATATTCCTGTGTTCTACTACTATTGTAACTCAATTCTTTGGCTTCAGAATCGTGAGGGAAGAGTAATGAATGAATAACAGTGATAGTGAAGGTTGAGTCTCTCTTAGTCCCATTTATGCATGAGTACCTTCTTCCATTTTTACCCTAGTTCATTATATCACAAGGGTGGAAGAGGAAGAACAAAGAGAAGGGATGAAAGAAATTGAGGAGAGTTTAAATTTTATATCTGTAGGATACAATACTAGAGTTCCTGTGGACAGCAATTGATTCCTCACTGTCTATACCCACTTTGTAATCAGTGGAACATCTCAATGGGAAATGAGTAATAAAACTCTAGAACGTGCCAGACAAAATTTTTTTCATTGGTGTGAGAAGATACCAGAGAAGAAATGAATAATAATCAGGAAGCGTAACAGTTGTACATCTAGACAAGCAGAATAATACATAATATGATATTATTGAAATGACAATCTCACCATTGATATTCTATGCACTCAAAGTATCAGTTCAAGTTAATAATTATGTGACAAAGAACAATAACTTATACTAATTCAAGGATCTGGTTGGTCTCTCAATAGAAACCGTCACATGACCAACATGTTTTGGCAGGATGCCGTGTTAGGGATGATCAATTAAAGATTGGAAAAAAGGGTGATGAATGAACGAATTACTTACTCTTGCTTTTTGTTGGACAGTGATCACTACAAGAAATCTTTACTTTCAAAATACATGTGAATTCTACTGGACACAAACTATGGAATCAATTCAGTATAAGATCACATTGCAAATTGAACCACCACTAAAAACCCGGGGTGGGGGGGGATTTTCAAAAAAAACAAATAAAAAACATTTTTTTGTAGATACAATATGGAGTAAATATTGAAATTTTCAACCCTCGGGCTCTATTGGTATGGCCAGTAGACATGATACATACATATATATTATTAAGAAATGGATATATAATCCAACAGAATATTTATGAATGCATCATATCATTTGAAACTCTATTTGAAATGACCTCCGGTCATTATATCCAGAATGAGTAACTTAGCCTAGACAGAATCTGCAATCAATAAGGTAGCAGCTTAACCATTGAGCTAAACAGTCTGATAAAAAGGTGAAGACGCAAATAACAAATTTATCCCCACTCTTCTCATCTTGTTCATTCATTGTCCATGTCTGTACTTGTTTCTTACACAGATAATTATATCACTAAAAAATGAATATATAATCCAAAAGAATTTGTATAAAGAGGTTATATTATTTGAAATTCTATTTGAAATGACCTTCTGTTATTATATAGAGTCACTTGGCCCAGACAGCATAAATAGAATAAACAATTAAAGAAAAATGAGGTTGCTGCAGGAATCAAACCTGCAACTGATAACGTAGAATGATTATGAATGCTTAATATTATTTGAAACTCTATTCAAAATGACTTCCCATTATTACATGGAGAATGAGTCACTTGGCCTGAACAGCATGAATGGAATAGACAAGAAAATCTATCAGATTATACATCCATTTCTAAATAAACATCCTAGACATTGTGAATGAACAAGAAGAGAAAAGTGGGGATAAGTGCTTTTGACCTTCGCCTTTTCGTCCGGCTGTTTAGCTCGATGGTCAAGAGTGACACCACATTGAAGCAGATACCTTACCAGTAGCTACAGTGGCCCCATTTTCCTAATTGTTTATATTATTTAGGCTGTCTAGGTCAAGTGACTCACTGTTCATGTAATTACCGGATGTCATTTCAAGTAGAATTTCAAATAATATAACATATTCATTAATATACATACACACATAAATAGCCAGCCAGACCAATTTGAAAACTGAATAAATCTGTGTTGACAGTTTTGGTTGACCATTTCTAATATGCTTCCAAAAACAGTAATTGAGTTTGTTTTTTCAAAATTTTTAATATATTTTATTTTCTACTTTATATGTTTAAATGCAAATAGAGAGAGAAACACCCTTTTATCCCCAGGTGCATCAAAATAGCAAATGTTGTAAAAGTTTTGAAATTGCATAAATCAGGAGATACGAGGTCAGTCAGGATAGTATCTAACTATTCTAAATATCCGGTTGAACCAGTTGCACAGCCTTGAGGTGACTTGGTAACTTATCAGAGGGGATATCATGTGCATGAACAGACACTCTTTGATGGGGTTACTCAGTCAGCCGTGAGATACCATTGAGTGAGCTTGAGAACCGCATGACTACTACATTCACAATGAACAAGCTAGGGTTTTTTGGCAAAACATTGCTTCACCCAGGTTTGTCAGCCCCGTGTAGTCTAGATTAGGCTTCCGGTGACTTCTGGCTTTTCCAAAAGAGATTCCAGACTATGAACAAGATTAAGGAGAATGCAATGTGGCAGTTGATCAATGAGGGATGCTGAAGTAAGCTTGAGAGATCCCAAGGGGAGAACTTTAAAGAGGACAAAAATGCACTTAATGGGCTTTTTTATTGATATTAAATGGCTGGATATTTTACCAACAACAGACCTTGTATGAGAGAAAAATAGCTGGTATTTTTGCTACGTAAATTAGTTTACAGTGCAGATGTCAACCTTTCCTATTCCCTTCCTTTCACATTTTATTTGATACATGACATTGTATATTTGAGAGTCAAGATAGGATCCTTACAGCAATAACTGTGATTTTTAGAAATAATCTTGATTTTGATTTTTTTCTATTAAAACATCCCATCTATTTAGAACAGTTTTAGATCAGCTGTTTACTTATCGCCTATGTATGGTGTATTCACTGATGAGCCAAGACATCATCATCGGCAACATGAGGCAAGAATGACAGATACTTTCTCGTAACAACTGTGCATGTTAGGGTCAATGGTATATAAGCAGGTAAACAGGCTTCAAGTACTCCATTTTGATGCTTTGAATGCTGCAGTTATGGGCAAGAAGAAAGATTTGAGTGACTTTGATAAAGGCTAAATTGTTACAGCAAGAAGATTAGGTCAGAGCATTTCCGCAATGGTACAACTTGTGAGGATGCTCAAAGTCAGTTGTGGTGAGTAACAACCAGCAATAGTCTGGAGGATGGAGGAATCACCAACCACTGAACAGAGACAACAGAAGAGCCACTTTAGCAAGAATTGCAGATGGCTCTATCCAGTAAGAAGGGAGGAATGCCTTACAACACATAGTACATTTATTCTTGTTGTGTATGGGGCTGTGTAGCTACAGGCCTGTCCGAATATCTGTGCAAACCAATGCTCATTGCCAAAATCATTTTCAATGGGAAAGCAAGCATCTGAACTGGACCTTGTATCAATGGAAAAGGTCACCTGGTCTTATAATTCTCACTTTCTTCTGAATGAAGTGGGACGGCAGGGTACATGAGCATTGTTATCCAAGAGTAGCGATGGCACCAGGATGTACTGCACGAGTTGTATGGGACCATGAAGAAGATTTCACTCCTCAGATCTCAACCCCGTTGAGCGCTTATGGTTTGTGTCAGACCAAGAAGTACAGAATCTCTCCCATATTACTTGCAGCAGTTAAAGGACCTGCTATTAACATCCTGGTATCAGATACATGCATACATAGCCAGCCAGATCAACTTAGAAACTGAAGAAACCTTTATTGACAGTTTTGATGATAGTCTTGGTTGATGTTTTCAAATTAACAAATATATACAAATCAATCTGTATGGGTTAATCAGTAGTTTGTGAATGTGTGTGTGCGTGTGTGTGTGTGTGTGTGTGTATGTGTGTGTGTGTGTGTGTGTGTGTTTGTGTGTGTGTATATGTGTGTATGTGTGTGTGAGTGTTTGTGTGTGTGTGTATATGTGCGTGTGAGTGTGTGTGTGTGTGTCTCTGTGTGTGTTTGTGTTTGTGTGTGTGTGTGTGTGTGTGTGTGTGTGTGTGTGTGTGTGTGTGTGTGTGCGTGTGTGTGTGTGTGCGTGTTTGCAAATTTGTGTGTATCTGTGAATGTCATTCATTCAGGAGTTGGAAAAATCATTCTGATGGACAAAAACTTACTTCAAAAGAAGACTTTGAAAATTGGTCAGTCTCTTATCTTAAATCAAAATCAAAGGAATTTTTACAAATCCTGTATTGAAAAACTTGATGGATAGAAAAAGATATTGAATACAAAGGAGAGTAAATTAAGAGTATCTTCAATCACTGCTATACTTCGGTTTCCAAATGAATTGAAACATTGGACAGAACTTTCGTTACAACCTGATAGAAACTGTCATGTGACCAATGTCTTTTGGCAGCATGCTCTATTGGAGGTGATCAAATAAAACTGGAAAAATTGGTGATCAATGAATCAATAAATCACTTTTCTCATCTTTTGTTGGATCACTAAAGAGCACTAATTTTCAAAAAACATTTTCATAAACTAAGGAATCAATTTAGTATGCATTAGGGTGCAAACTAAGAACCAATTTAGCATAAATGTACATTGCAAATTGAATCACTCCCCCCAATATCCTATCTAGGAGGGATTTTTCAAAAAACAGAAAAAACATTTTTTTCTGGACATAATAAGGAGTAAATGTTTTCAGCTCTTCTAGCTCGATTTCTGCAGCCTATATGTGCCATACATACATAGCCAGCCAGACCAGCTAAAAAACTCAAGAAATCTATATCAACAGTTTCTGATAAATACATTGAAGAAAAAAATATGAAAATATCATTGGGTCAACGGGGTCATATTAAAACTATCGTGGTTTAATATTTGTGTGTGTCTGTATGTTATTCAAATGCATAATGTATAATTGAACATGACTAGCCCCAGTCAAGTTGATAATGGGTGTAAGAGCTTTTCACTGCTGCAACTGCCTAGGCAGTAAGGTAATTCAGTTTGCTAGATTCAATATTCCATGCAGATAAATGTTTTGCTATCTTGTACTTCAATCTTAATTCTAACCTTTTGAACACTGATCCCTCCACACATACAAACCCCCTTATACTGACACCCAGAAGCTATATATGTGCTGTGTTGGATCAATATCCCCGAGTTAGATTATGGACAGAGGGCTACAATTCCAAGCGCACAAAAGCTCACATTGGCAGACAAACAACAAATATAACGTGCGTTGTGTCTGATCAATGTCCCCAGGTCAGATTAGGGTCAGTTGGTCATGATTCATGAGACATTGGAACGTATCGATATGTATTAATGAAAAGCATGAGTTGGAGGCCTCTACAGTGTGTTTATGGACTCTCAAAGGCAGCCCATGTTCAAGGAGTAGTCAAGGCTAGTCTAGAAAGTATCCAGCCATTTTGAATATACCGGGAACCAGTTGCACAGCTTTGATGTAAATTTGTGACCAATCAGAGGAGACCTTTCTGTGAACAGATATGATCCCATGGGGTTATTCAGTTGGGAGTGAGATGCCTCAGGGTGAGCTTGTATACTGTGTAATTGATTGCATTCACAATGACCAAGCCTGTCCATGTTTGTGCAGGTTTATTTTTGCAAAACATCACATTAACCATCATGTCAAACACCCCTCCCAACAGTCCTAAATTGGCTCACTGCAAATTCTAACTCTGTCCAATTGAAAGAGGGGAGAGTTCAGAACTTATGCGAGATTGATTAGGATGCAATGAGGCATCCTGAAAGAGGACTTTTCAGACTGTTTTGAAAATTGAAGGGGTGATGGAATAAGTATGAGAGTAGTTTGAAAGGACAACAGCACGAATGCCCTAGGTCGGCTATTTTTTTCTTCAATGTTAAATGGCTGGATACTTTCCAACAGGCCTTGTATCTACTGGAATTTCTTATCCAAGACTATCATAGTAGGAAGGGAAACAGAGAGATTTGAATGCAGAAAAAAAGGTACCTTTATTATCAGGTTCCATATTATTATTGGGGCTGAATTTAGCAGGAGAAGAAACAGTGGAGGTCAAGAAAAAAATAATGAACAAAAAAATAAAGAAAAATAAATATCAGTTCTGTTTATTCACTGCCATAGACTGACAGCCTGAATTATTTGCGGTAAACAGGATCTAAAAAGTAAAGATGAAAATAAATACTATCAAAAATTAATAATGAAAATGATTGCGTCAAAAATTGAAGACATCAGGTCTGGTTGTTAGTCAATCAATAGAGATCATCATGTGACTAATGTCTTTTGGCAGCATGCTGTGTTGAGGGTAATCAATTAAAAATTTAGAAAAAGTGGTGATCAATGAATAAAATACTTTTCTCACCTTTTGTTGGGCAGTGATCACTAAAAAAGTCTGAATTTTCACAAAACGAGTGTAATGTTGCAAGGATACAAATTAAGGGACTAATTTAGCATGATCTCATATTGCAAATTAACCCCTCTTCCCACTTAAAACCAATTTATGGGTAAATTTTCAAAAATAAAAAAATAAGCGTTTTTCCTAGACACAATAAGGAGTGAATGTTTAGATTTTCAGATCTCTAACCTGTGTGCACAATGTATACATAGATAGCCAGCCAGTCAGACTAGTTTGAAAACCGAGGAAACCTATTTTAACAATTTTGGTCAATGGTTTCTAATATTACTGCAACTAATACTACTACTGTAAAAACAATAAAAAAATATGGCACCAAGAGAGATCGGGTGGGGGGATGAAGGGTAGGTTTAAAGGTTATATTTGGTCTTCAACCAACCCTAGTCTTCTTGTTGCTCAGTGAGTAAGAGTAGCTGGTATGATCAATCAGTTATCAAGAGTTTATCCTTTATTTTCAATCTGCGCTGTTTACTCACAGCTGCAGTTTGACAGACAGAGCCAAGTTGAGATAGAAAGCAACTAAAAATTAAAGTAAAAAATTAGTAATAAAATAATGTTTGGCAAATTGCCAATGTTTCATCCAAAAAAAAAGTTGACGAAAAAGAAAGAGTTTAGAATGAAGGAATATTGAAATGGAAGGAAAAGATGAAGGAAGGAAAAAAAAAAAGCAGACGAATGAATGAATAAAGAAATTGAAGATAGAATCATGAAGAGTGATAAGCATGAAATTTTAGAATAAAAAAAAACACAAAGGAATCCAGAGGGAAGATGTGGAAAGATATAACCGGTGGGAAACAGAATCAGTGAACCAAGTTTGACGTTCGGTCAAGGCTCCTCACATCAATTTTACTCTAAAATTTTACTGGAAGAGGCATGAATCCTCTCCTGCTATGGGTAAACAGCAAAGCAGTTGGAGCTCTTTAGCCCAGTAAAACAGTCAATCCAAGAGAGGGTTACTCTGACAGAAAAACTCTAGGGTGTAGGACTAGCAACTCAACCCTATGAAAAAAACCCACTTGATACTGAAACTGCAAGTTATTGTACGCCTCTTGAGGAATCTACAGGAATGAATAACAACAAAAACAGGTCTGATTAGTCACTCAATAGAAACCGTCGCGTGACCAACATATTTTGGAAGTGAGTCATGTTTGGGTTGATCATATAAAAAAATTGAAAAAAGAGGGATCAATGAATAAGTTACTTGTTGGGCAGTGATCACAAGTGTGAATGGACACATACTTAGAGATCAACTTAGCATAAACTTACATTGCAAATAGAACTCTTCAGTAAAAATGTATTGGCGGGGGGGGGGAGTGAAAGAAAAAAAGCACAAGAGAAACATTTTTTTTCTAGACCTAATGATGAGTAAACATTCAAATTTTCAGCTCCCCTGGCGTGGCCTGTATGCTCAACATGTACATACATACATGCATACATTCATAGCCAGACAAACCAACCTAAGAACTAGGGAAACGTATGTTAGTTTAGGTGACAGTTTTGGTTGACAGTTTCTAAAATGGATGCAGAGGAAACTAGCATTCCAAGGGAAATTATGAATCACCACCGCCCGTACATGCAGTGTTGGGGATGATCAAATAAGAATTTGGAAAAAGGGGTGATCAATGAATAATTTACTTCTCTCACTTTTTGTCGGGCTGTGATCACTAAAAAGGTCTGAATTTTCAAGAAAACAAGAATGCACAAGTGGCTTACCGATTTAGAATAAACTAACACTGCGTATTGAATCCCCTGCTGAAAGCCAATTTTGGAGGAAAATTATCAAAAAACAAAGAAAAAAATGTCCTCTGCTCATTGAAAGGAGTATGCATGCAAGATTTCAAGTTTCTGCAGCAAACAGTTAGGATTGGGCAAAGTCAGCATAGGTGCATAGTAAATATAAACAAATGTCAGAACACATGAACAACCCAAGTGCCGCAACAGTGTTTAAACCGGTCTGTTGTGGGTAGCAGTGATTTAAAAAAAACTGGTAAATGAAAACATAAGTAAAAAAGGGAAGAATGAAGAAAAATGATACAAAGAGAGAAAAGGAAAAAAAGAAAATGAAAAAGAAGAAATGAAAGAGAAAGAAAAGAAAAGGGGAATAAGAAGGTTGGTTACAAATAAATTTGAGAAAAACAAAGAAGCAGGAAGATAGGAAAGAAAATAAGAAAGTACAAGCATTATGAGGGAAATTATGAATCACCACCACCCATATACTATGTTGGGGTGATCAATTAAAAAGTTGAAAAAAATGGTAATCAATGAATTTTACCTCTCTCGTGTTTTGTTGGACTGCGATCACTATAAAAAGTCTGATTTTTAAAAACCAAGCAGGCACAATCTAGTTACCAATTTAGTAAAAGCTTACACTCAGAAAGCCTATTTTGGAGAGGAATTTTCAAAAAACAAAAAATCATTTGCCGCACTTATTGAGAGCTGTGTGTTTCCACCATGAACAGTAAAGGCTGGGTGAAGTCTGCATAGATATATGCATACATACATATAAATGTCAGAACACATGAATTAACTAAACCCAACAACAGTGATTAAACTGGACTATTATGTGTAGCGGAGATTAAAATATAAAATGAGAAAGAAAAAAATTAATAAAAAAGAAGTGCATTTAAAAGCAAGAACCATAAAATCAACAATGTGTCCACCATCCTTATGTCCAGATCTGTCAAAGTGATTGCCTCAATCACAAACAGCCTACAATTGGTGGCTAACTTTTTAGCAATACCTGATAATTAGCAACTATTGAAATTAGTAACTCATGTTCCATTTTCAAACATTTTGATAGTAGTAGCAGAAAAAGGGAGGGGAAGATGAGGATGGTTCACCCTAAGGTTTGGAGTAGGTTTCATATCAATCCAGCATGATACAACTGAGAAAATTGATAGCAAGCATTACTAGTTCTGCTAGTAGTGGCAGGAGGAGGGAGACGACCATGGTTTGTCCTAAGATCAGAACTAAGTTTCATATCAATCCAACATGATATGACAGAGAAAATAGTTATTTAGCTTTACTATTTACGTTATTAGTAGCAGGAAGAGGAAGAAGGAAGAGTGAGAGGAAGATGGCAATGGTTCACCTGAAGGTCTGAACCAAGTTTCATAGCAATCCAACATGATACAGCTGAGAAAATTGAGATTTAACTTATTAGGGACGGACTGAAGAGTGTGTAATAAGGATGTATGGACACCTTGAAAATGATAGCTTAGACAAGAAAATTAGAATTAAAATAGATGGGATGAAAATTAGATCAATGAAAGGAAGAGAAGTAAGAGAAAAATATATAAAAGAGGAAAAAAATTCAAGAAGGACAAAATAGAAAGAAAAAATCAATGAAGAAAAAATGAGAGTGAAAGAAAGGGAGGAAGAAAAATTAGAAAAGAAAGGAAGGAATTTGAATGAAAAGAAAAAAGGAATGAAGAAAAATAAGAAAAGAAGGGAAGAGAAATGAATGCGAAAAAAAAGGAAATAAGAAGAATGAGAAAATAAGGAAAAGAGGAAAAATGAGAAGGAAGGAAGAAGAATGAGAGAAATAGGAAGAGAAGAAGAATGAGAAAATAAAACAGGGGGAAAAAGACTGGGGGGAAAAAAGGAGGAAAAAGAATGAGAAATGGAAGGAAAAAGATGACAGAAAATAAGGAGGAATCATGAGAAGAGAGAGAAAGGAAGAAGTACGATAAAGAAGAAGAGAGTGAAAAAGAGATGGAAATAAAGATTCTTGCAAAGAGGAACGGTGTGTGAAAATGGACCAATGGCTACAAGCTAATTCATTTAGGAGGAAGGAAAAAGAAACTCAAGAAGTAAAGAATATAAAGAAAAGGAAAAAAAATGAAGAAGAAAGTAAAAGAAAGGAAAGAAGAAGGAAATATTCTAGTTAGATGGAAGAGGAAGTAACTATAAGCGAATAAGAATATCCGAATGGCTACAAGCAAACTAACACTTCGGGGAGGAAAGAAAAAAACGAACGAAAGCAAAAACAAAAATTAAGGAAAAAACGTAATGAAAGAAGGAGGGTGGGGTCATCGTGTTGAAAAATGTGTCTAGTGTTGTTTGTATGGGGAATTTATCAAAACAATCAGGAAAAGGCCAGCCAGACCGCGTATGCATGCGTCTGGTTGTGTTATTTTATGGGTCTATCAGTGCGTATGCGTGGTGTGTGTAATGAATGAGCATGATATCGTATGTCTGTCTGTCTGCTATTTCTCGTCTGTTTGCGTGTATATGAATCTGCACTATGATAGTGTGTGCGTGGTATTAATTGGATTGTGTGCGTAACATCGGGCGCGGATGCAATCCCCTCCCCAGCTCCGGCAAAGCACAATCAGAATTTTTTTTTTCCAATATGAGAAGAAATTTTGGTACTATGTAGGGAAAGGTGGTCCCAATAGTGAAGATTCACACCCTCTCGCTCTCTATGTTAAAAACGGCACACAACACAGACGAAACAATCCAATAATTTAATTTATTCAAAGAAATAACAACATAATTGATGTATTCACTACAGATTTTCTTTGACGAATTCTCTTATTTCTTTTAACTAGTGCGCCGTTTTTAACATCGATTGTGCAAGGGTATGAAATTTTACAATATGAACCACCTCCCCTACATTGTGCCGAAATTTTATAAATAATTAATTTAAAAAAAAAAACAAATAATCCAGAGTGATCATAAAACTATTAACCTTAAAATGATGATTATTGAATAGGTCAGATGGAGTAAAAAAAATGGACTCCCTCACCCGACTCAAAATCATGGATCCGCCCCTGAACATGACCACCAGTATACGTGTACGCAGTTTACATCAGGTGCATGAAGAAAGCTATGAATATGAGTGCGTAAGTATGTAACATGATGGTCCAGCTAGTGTGTGCGAAAAGTACGCTAGTCTGATGGACAGCACTCCGAATATAATAAAATGGTTTTGATCATGGTGGCTGGCTAGGGGTGATTATCACATAGCGCGCTTTCTTTGGTGAAGTCCCACGCCAGTCACCTTTTGCTTTCACAAGCGAAAAAAAAAATATAGTCAAATATGTGAGGAATAGGCGAGTGCAACGCTGCGCATGTTTCTTCAATTTCAATCAAATTCTAAGTACAAGTATTGATCCCCAAAGAGGCCTGAGATCGTACTCGGAGGAAACTGAAAACGTGTAAAATGCGTGATGTAATGGACTTACTACTATACCTCACGCCGAACCTGTCGGAGTGCGTGGGACATAAGACACGTATATATAGAGAGGGAGAAAATTACGACAAACACACAAGGAGAGAGGAAGAGGAGGAAGAAAAAAAAAGAGTATGGTAGAAACACAGGGGGTGAAAGAGAGAAAATCGGGGGGGGGTAAAAAGGGATAGAGAAGGAGGAAACGATAGAGTGAAAAGAGAGAGGAAAAAGAAAGAGAGGGGGAGAGAAAGAAAGAGGGAAAGGAAGAGGGACAGATTAGAGAGGGGGATTTGACGATTCACCCTTTCTTTCCCAGTTGTAGGAAGGGAGGAGTAAGCCAAGCTCAGGTAGAAAACGTTGTTTATTGTACGAAGCAAGACAAATAATTTGTCAAACACATGGCAGGGAAGCGTGGAGAAAAACATAGACAAAAAATAGATAGTTCGTTTCATTAGAAGTACACTTGGGGCCGCCCCAAGGGTTCCATGCGTCCTGGGCGAGATTTCACAAATTGCACAAGGATTTTATACACCCTAGACAAGACTTGAAATTTGCGCCCTCAGTTTACTTATACATTTTCTCATTTTTTCTCTCTTGCAAAGTCATTACAACGCCCCTCTGATACCTACGTCCTAGGCGACTGGACTGCTCAATTTAGTCTAATGATACCACTGGTCCTGAATACAGTAACTAATTATAGAAACGGTTTTATAGCTAAATCTGACAAAATTATTTTCTTTATCTAGTTGATCTTTTCCGGATTAAATGGACGTTTTTTTCTCCTTATACTTAGATAAGACGAATACACAGATAGAACCAAAACAAATCAGTGGTTTGTGCTATGTTTGAATTCTATATTTTCTCCCTAAATAACTGGTCTGGTTAGTCACTCAATAGAATCTGTCACATGACCAATGTCTTTTGGCAGTATGCTTTGTTGGTCGTGATCAATTGAAATATTGGGAAAAGGGGTGAGCAATAAATAAGTTACCCTCCCACCGTTTTTTGGGGGAAGACACCACTAAAAATGTTCTAAATTTTCAAAAGCAAGCGGATACAAACTTGTGTATCGATTTAGCATAAACTTACATCGCTAATTGAACCCCGCTAAAATCTATATGGGAGGACTTTTAAAAAGACATAAATAAATGTTTAAATTTTCAGTCTTCTAGCTCCAATCAGCCAGACTCACTTGAAGACTGAAGAAAGCTATGTTGACCATTGGTTGATGGTTTCTAATTAACCTCTACCAATGCCATTGAAATTGGAAGTGGTATGTGTATTCACTCATGGTTGTCGGTTTGTCTACACAAACCTCTAAAAGTTCTCAACGAATTTCAGTGACATCTTGTTGAAAGGTTGGCCATTACATTCAGGGGTAGACCCATGAATTGTTTTCTGATTACACGATTGTTTTCCATGTATTGAGATAATTATCAGAAGCATGAGAAATTGAAAATCATACAGTTACCTCGCCTGTGTTGTAGCTATCTATGATCTGATTTTCATTTAGGTTTTAATCAGTGTGTGATTACGTTCGTAGAGATTTGAGTTCTCTGGGTGCTTTCAAGTTCAATCATCAGTTTTGTCAAGTTCCTTAATATTTTTGTCATTGCTTTCTTTCATCACATCGTTTCCAGCCAATCGATTCTTCTGCCGCTAAATCAAACTGCAGGAATTCGAAATTAAGAAATAGTTTTGAACGAGACTTAAACTCTTACTCATATCTCGACGTATAGGCGGGTGCAAATGGGCTATTTGCAGCCCCCCCCCCCCCCGATCAGACCTTCTCATCGAGGGTAAGGAGGTTTGAAAGTTAGAATCTTATAACCAGTAAAGGATCAATGGTGTAGTACAATTGTTTTATGTAATCCCAGCTAAATGTTTCCTACATGACAACAGGGATGTCACTAATAGTACAGACCAAATATGGTTTAAATTGGAAAAAATAAAACATAATTTTTCTCCACAATGCATGTCTATGAAATTTCCAGGACACCATTCTAAATACCAGGAAAATCCTAATTGGAAATCCAAGAAGGCGGCCATTTTCCAAGATGACCACCAATTAGATATCCCTAAGTTGTTTGGAACCAGAAAACACTATGATTGTACAGATGACATGATATATCGTTTGAAAGATGTTGTCAGCCTTCTACCAGTGTATCTTGTCAATTTGCACTTTTTGTGCAAAAGAAGTTAGAGCCAAAAAATGTGAAGGTAGGTATTTCAGCATACACTGATATTAGTACACTTGAAAGTGGAAGTTATTATTTTGGGGAGGGATAGAATCTTGGCAAACAGGTTAAGTCATACCTAAAAACCAAAAAGATTAAGAAAAAATTATTGCCACTTTTTCTACGAAATTCAAGGGCGGTCATTTGAGATTCAAAATGGACGACTGTGAATTTATATTCCTTGAAAGAGACCTAGTTATTGAGCATGGACCCATCAAAAAATTGAAACTCTCCTTTTGAAACCGATTGCTCGCTCTTCCATAAATTTCATTGAAATTCATTCGGAAGATATTGCGTGAATAGACAGGGGCGAATACAGAAATGTACGAAAAAAAATGCAAACATATCTTTCAATCAAAAACCAATTCTCAGATCCATCCCCAAATGTAATAACTTCTTCCCTATAATGTGGCTCAATTTACCACTAAATTCTATTGAAATTCGTTGAGAACTTCAGAAGATATCGCGTGGACAAATAGGTCCCACATTGGGTTATACTCCGAATATATCATTTTGCTCCCTCTCCGTAATATATCCTTTGCACCTGCACCGAAAAGAGGAAGCAGAAACCGATGTCTCGAGGACACTATTGATCAAAAAGGCAACAGTAACGATGGATAAACTAGAAAAAATATATCTATATAATGAACAGTGTGGCATTTTCTATTTGTTTCTCTGTCTGTAACAACAAACTCTTCCTCTTAAAGCTCATTCATTATTTCTCTTCAAAATTTCTCATCTTTTCTTACGTGTGTAAAAACAACGCCTGAGAAACAACTAAAAAGTCAGCGCATACCTCTGCCAACGCCATTGTCACTAAAAACTGGATGAAAATCAGTTCGTATATAGCTACAATGTAGAGGAAGCAATTGTAAAAATCCTGGATCCGCAAAAAAAAAAATGTAATTAATTCTTCCTCGGCGCATGGCATACCCTTCCACGAAGTGTCATTGGAATCCGCAGAGAACTTTTGGAGATACTGAGCGGACAAACATGAGTGAATACATAAATGCAAGAAAAAAAAAGAAGAAAATACATCTCTTGATTAAAAAAAAATGTTATGGATCTGTCCCAATATTTAATCATAATCATCCTTCTTTCATTGCCTGTACGTCCAGAAAATTTCAATGAAATTTATTGAGAGCTTGAAGCTTCATTTGATGTCGACAGACGGACAGACAGACACACGGACAGACAGAATACATATAACTCAGCAAACGAAACAATTCTAGCTTCAAGCTTCATTTCCATCCTGAAATTTTGTCCGTAAAACAACGCCTAAGGAACACGGAATTTATTCCATTTCAAAAATTCTCAGAAGGAAAAGTCTATGAAAAACTCGCCATATGTAAGGATTGGATAACGGTTTTAATAATTAATCACTGCGTACGGTGCGTCCGATTGCCTTTACGTGTATTTAGTAGATTACACGCATGCTTTTAATAGTTATGGGGTCTCTTCGTGCTTATAATGACCCGAAGAGTCGGAATTCTTGAAGAATCAAAATGAATAACCATGACAATCTCATTTCCGTGTTTTACCTTTCCCACCTTTCAAATTCGTTTAACATCCTATCTTTCTATCTTTTTCACTCTTCCATCCAGTGGTGGAAATAGGGGTACAGTATTCTGTACACCTACTTCCCAATTTTTAGTATTTTTTTTTTTCGTGTTCAATGACTACAAATGGAGACATCATTCTATCAAAAGTTCCCTAACCCCAGCCTTACCGTAAACCTAATTCCCAAATCCTATTTCCATCTCTGCTTCCACCCTATCTCATTATGGACACTGGCTGATAAATATCCGACACGAACACACATACACTGAGTACAAGTGGTCCAGATATAAAGGCGTGAATTTGGACATTCACACCTCTAAGGCCAATGGATGAACGCGGCAAGCCGAGTTCGAATCTTATTCGTAGCAGGTGATGTCACTTTCGGTTAAGATTCGGTTTAACAAACCAAAGTAATTTTGTACATCAATGCATTTTTTATGTGTAGTTTGATCTGCTCTGACAGAATCTGACCTTCATTTCTTCCGGATTTTTTTTTTTTTTACTCATGAGAAAAGGTAACTTTCATAGGTGGAGGGAATGAATTGCCTCTTAAGTATGTGAGTGACTGATTTACCATGTATGTATAATATAATGCAAAACTACACCCTTACTTTTTGCCCGTCTTTCTGAAAGCGGATGTTCGATTCACACTGTACTGCCAAACTGCTACTCAGTTCGAGCAAATTAAACTACATAAGAAAATACATTTTCAGAGGCGTAGTTACCTGACACCCCCCCCCCGGGGCCCAATGGAGTGAAGCCCGAAAGCTTTATAAATAGATAGATCACCTACTGTATGTCTACTGACAATTCTCACTAAAGGTTGGAGGGGGTTCCTCAAGGATCGAAGCCCCCCGGGCCTCCAAATCTGGAGCTACGTCTAAGCACATTTTCCTACTGCAGTCTGATAAACCGAATCCTAACCTCACTTTCTTTCACAATAGAAGTCCTTTTGAGAAAGGCACGAATCCGCCCCTTGTCCCATCGCCAGTCATCTTAATCAAAGCCTTGGTACTAGTAGAAGATATCGGTACGTCATAATGCATACAAAAACTAGTCTGATACACACACACACACACGCACACTCTCTCTCTCTCTCTCTCTCTCTCTCTCTCTCACACACACACACACACACACACATTAGGAATCAATCCTAAGACTCAAGTGTAATCGTGTATGTGTATGTGCCTTCGTGTGTATTCGTGTGATTAACTGTTGCACGCGACTACAAAAGCACTCAGTGTGTGACACTGAACAACGACATCACACATAAAAACCCGAAAGCACTCTAAAAACATACACCTCGGCCTACGTCATACACTGACAACAAACTGAATGAAAATCAGTTCATATATGACTACGATGCAGGAGAAGTAACTGAAAAAGAACTCCCTGATCCACCCCAGAATGTAATCAACTCTTCTTTAGTCCATCCCCCCCCAAAAAAAAAAAAATTCATAGAGAACTTTTGGAGATATTGCGTGAACAGACGGACTGACACTCGTAAATAAGATACGTATACCTCTTCCAGCTTCTATTGGCAGAATTGAATAAGTATTTTTTTTATTATAATAATATATTAATATTAGTACAATAAAAAATGTACGTTGTAATTACTAATTAATGATACTTGTACTTTAACAAATATACATTATTGGAACGCTTGTTTAGAAATTAGGTCCCTAGTGGATAAGGGGTGAAAAGCCACCAAAGGTCTGCCCTGGATGGACTATAATGATATGGTCCACCTTGTCGATGATTACACAGCCACCACGTTTGTGAGGAAAATATGTTAGCTCATCCCTTCACGATTTCCTGGATGGATACCGAAGAATTAATAATTCCGAATCTTTAGAAGGTCGTGTTCTCTATTTGCAACTTATAGACGGACAAAATACTGACACAATTTTGAAGTAATGTATATATGCACAACACTAACGATATATCTACAGTACTTACATGACTCCCACTAGAGCTAACCACTGACTCTTTGCAATGAACGACGATGAATATTTTTGTGTTACATTGTGGGTCAGTCACGAAATTGAAACCGAAAAAAAAAAAACAACTAGGAAGCACTCAGAGATCGCATACCTCAGTCGACGACATTGTCACTACAAACTGAATGAAAATCAGTACATATACAACTACAATGCAGGGTAGGCAACTGTAGAATAATTCCTGGACCTTCCCTAAAAATTAATCAATTCTTCCTTAGCTCATTGCCCAACTGTTCCACAAATGTCATTGAAATTGAGAACTTTTGGAAATATTGTGCGGACAAGCAGACTAACGCAATTGACCTCTTTCAACTTCGTTAGGAGAGGTTGAAAACATACATGAAAAAATCCAAGAAAACGATGTAACATTTTCAAAGGTGATCCCGAGTAGTATCAATAAATAACCAAGAATCATTATCGAAAAAAAAATCAGGATATTAATCTTCACATGAAATAACGAGTGTGTGTGTGTGTGTGTATGTGTGTGGCTATGCATGTGTATGTGTAGAGGGGTGTGGGTGTGGGTGGATGGAGTTTTTTGATGTCTTCAACAATCGAGGTCATTTTTTTTTTCAACTTTATTTTTAATTCGCTTCTTTTTTTGCCGTTATTCAGAGTTTTTTTTCTCGACACGACAACATATTATGTAATTGATGGTATGCACTCGGAGAGAAACTCATCAACATTTCGACAAAATTTCTTATTTGTCGACATTACAGCGACAAAAGACTCCATGACACACAGATACACATACACACACCACACAATCACACACGCACACAGATACACACACACACATAATTAATGTACATGGAATTCGAATAATAGATGTCATGTCGCCAATATGTCATCTTGACTGACAGCATGGCTTCGAATTAAAGATTGTTAATTAATCAAAATTAATTAAAAAAACACTAATGAGATATTCAATCGTTTAGAATTATCAGAGCAAAAATCAAGGTAGACAGACTGCCACTGGTTAGTGTAACGCTGGAAAAAGATAAGTGTGATAACATTTAACATAACAAGTGGAAGTATGTGTAAATGTGTTATGCAATGAATTGTGTATATGTGTATGCGTGCGTGTGCGTGAGTTTGTGATTTGTTCAGAAACGAAGAGAGCGTAGAAAGAGGAGAGAGAGAGAGAGAATAGTTAGACAGAGAGAGTAGAGAGGATGCAAGTTTAGTTGTGTGCGTGCGTGCATGCGTATACCCTCCGTGTGTGTGTGTGTATGTGTGTGCCAGTGATGGAATTGAGGTGGATATGGTGTATACCTACTTCTCAATTCCCAGTCTTTTTCGTACGTTCAATTACTAATAATGGTAATATTACCGTATGCCTAGTTTCCAGAATCCAGCTTAGTTCCCGAAACCCATTTCCATCATTCTGTGTGTGTGTGTGTGTGTGTGTGTGTGTGTGTGTGTGTGTGAATCTTTAGGATTGTTTTTCAAGAAGATCCAACCGAAGTAGTCCATCATATAGAAAAATTAGAAAATTCGCCTCCTGAAGAAAAAATTGTGAAACACACACACACACACACACACACACACGCACACACACACACACACGCATACAAGAAGAAGGAGAAAATGTCAAACTCTACCCCTGGGCAGATTTCTTCAGGGTCAGACATAGCCGCTTTATTTCATTTTATTATTTTGACATAGAATCTCTGGATTTCATACAGACAAAACAAAAATGACACTTGTATGTGTGTGTGTGTGTGTGTGTGTGTGTGTGTGTGCCAATGTGCGCGTGGTTACACACACACACAAACACTGACATACAAACTCAGACACACTCGCACGGACATATTCACCCATACATACACATACACACACACCAGAAGCCACAACAACATTGTCACTAGCAGAACATACATTGTCACTACACTAGCAGAGCAGAACTTCCCTCTTTAGTTCTTACCATTTATTTCTCTCAGCCTGGTAATACTCTACTACAACTAACTCTAAAGCATTTTAGCACTTGGGTTCTTCATTGTAATAAACAAAAAAACGAGAAAAATACAAAAAAACGAGGTAGCTGTGTGAGTGTGTAGTCTGTATGTAGCCACCCTTCATCTTATAGCTTCACAACATACATTACACAAAAATGAAATGTATACAACTGACAACACACGTGTATCAACCGTAATATCCAAATCATTATCAACATCTTCAAAATCTAATTATGTTGCTTTGTTATGTTAGAGTGTACTTGCACATTGTAGGTATAAGTATACATTTCTTTTTTTTAAATTTATTTCCTTTTCTTTCTTTTTTGTCCGTTTTTTTTTAACAGAAACGTCTGGCCCAGTTCTCCATAGCCAAATTCTTTACTCGACTCTAGACAAATGTTGTGGAGCGTTGGCAGTCGTAAGTTATGTACAATGTGTACAAGACAACAAGAACGGTCTTTCTTATTTTTCCCCACCAAATTTGGCCTGCCATAGTCTGTAGTAGAGTTATAAGCAATTCTAACAACTACTTCTCTTACTTGAGGAAAGGAAAAGAAGAAGAAAAGAACCAACAAATAGGCTACAATGCGTACAAACTAGCTAGAAATGAATCATACTAATTATTTTTATGGAGTGATCTATGTTAATATGTATTGTACAATGCTGTCACTTACCTGTCTAATCCCTGGGGGTGAACACCCGGGTCTTCGGGGTGGCTTTAAAAATCCACACTTGCTCAAATTGCCAGAGACGGGGAGCACTTGTCTCTCTTGCAGTTGTTGTAATTCATATCATTAGGGAGGCATCGGTGGACTTGGAGACAGGCGCGAACTGGAGACCCCCGTGCTCTTCGCACTTACAGTCACATGAAAGTTAACATTTTTACAGAAAGGTTGAAGACAACGCCCCGGGCCCTTGTAAAAACTCGGCTGGATGCGAGTCTGGATCTCTGTTGGTGTTGGCTAGCACAAACTATGTGGGTTATGTGAGAGAATACGAGGGAGCAGTCATTTATCTTTAGAGAAGCAAATAGAGAGAGGGTGTGAGAGAGAGGGAGCTAAGCAACAAGGAAAATACGAAGTGAGTCAGGTTGTAGAAAAAAACTCTACGGTGAAGTTTTTAGATTTTTTCCCCTGTCCTCTTTTTTTTTTTTGCTTATGTTTAGGAGAGGTGAGAAGTCTTGCCTAGTTGGGTGTTGAGGTAGAAGATGCAATATTATCATTACTGTTGTTATCCTTTTTTCTTTCACCCTTCTTCGGCCACCCACAATGAATGATCTTTGACCGCGGGTAACCCCTCGCTTGAAGCCAGCAGCGAGGGCATCGTGACCCCAGGGACGATGGCAAGAAGAAGAGAGAGAAAGCCAGAGACCACACGCACCTGTGTAAATCAATAAAAGCTAAAAGCACAATCTGCGTATAGTTCCCCGTGTCTTTACTGTGAAAATTTCTATAGTCTCTCTTTCTCCGTCTCTGTCTCTCTCTCACTCTCTCTCTCTCTCTCTCTCTGAACCCGCTGTAGCAGATCTTACTTTAAATTAGACTAGACTGACTGCTACGGTGATGGGCACTTTTGTCACAGATTTGAATTTTTTTTTCTGTTTCTGAAACCTGACGTAAGTATGGATCAATGGACCTCACCAACCAGGCACTTGGCTCCACAACCGACAATCCACTTCTCTCTCATCGAACCTAACCACATGTTCATTTTGAGCACTGATTTTATGATCAAGTGCTCGGAAGAGAAAAGCGCTTTTGCTTCTAGTCTGGTTTAAAATAAACAATATTTGCTTCTTCTCATCGATTTAAATTTGTAGTAAGGAGTGTCACTATCCCGGCTTCATAAAATATGGAACGTCAGATGTACCGGCCGCCAGACGCCCGGCCTGCCGCTGAGCCGTGTACGCTACTCACTACACAGTGTTCCTGAAAAACGTTAAGACTTGGCTTGGCTATATGTTACCATCTTTGCGATGATGCTAGTACTGCCAGAATTGCGTGTGGTTCTTCTCAGAGTTGTAGTAGAAGTAGTGGGTGTTGTTGTGCCACCTCTGAAGGTTGCAAGGCACGTAGAGTTGGTTTTATTTAGTTTTTTTTTGTTGTTCAATTTCACTGAGGTTTTTTTTTTGTCATGAGAAAAAGAAAAGCTCCAACTGAACTGGGAGGTCGGGGTTCGAATCCTCTTACCTTTTACGATAAAACTAATTCATTTTGGCTTTTATTGTCGTTTTTTCCTTTGAAAGGATGATTATTATCATCATCATCATCATTATTATTATTATTATTATTATTATTATTATTATTATTATTGGTTGAATTTTCACATTAGTAGAGATTAGTAAGTGACTCTCACTGGGGATCAAGTGACAACAAGTCTCCTCGGTGATTGTTATTAGTATTATTTCTATTATTATTATTATTATAAATATTATCATTATTATTAGTATTACTATTATTATTAGTAGTAGTAGTACTATTATTATTACTACTACAATCATTATTACTATTATCATTATTATTTCTACTACTGCTATTATTATCATTATCATCATCATCATTATTATTATCAGTATCATCATCATCATCATCATCATCATCATTATCATTGCACTCTCCTAATATATCGTCTGCTTGACGAAAATTCCAGCAGGCGATTTGGGAAGCTTAAATCATAACATCATCATCATCATTATCAACATTTGTATCATCATTATCATCATCACCGTGTACACCGTAGAAACAAAAGACTTATGATTAATTATTTATTTAATTAATTTTTGTTGTTATGGGTACTTCTGTTTCCATCACCACCACCATTACCATCATCATCATCATCATTTCATTATTGCACAATATAATCATCACTGTCATTATTGCTTTTTTTATGTTTTTATCAGAACTAAAAACCCTTAAGATGAAGAGAAATCATTATCATTATTATTATTCATATTGCTGTTATTTATTCATTTTCTTATCCAACACCTCTAATCACAATCATCATCATCATGATCATCACCACCATCACCCCAATCATCATCATCATCATCATCATCATCATCATCATCATCAACTGTCTTCCTTGGAAACATCTGAATCTACTTAATTTTAGTTGATTATCAAATCCACTTAAGTGATTTGAGATGACAGGCTTTTTCTCCTATTTTCCCTTTTTTCTTTTTCATTTTCTCAGAGCTAATTATAATTGCTGCTATTATTTGTATTTTCCTTCTCATTATTTTTATGGTCATTATTTTATTATTATATCATTATTGCCTACACCTTGTCATGATTAGGATTTTACAACAATATGATTTCACCCATTATCAAATTTATTGCCACAATTTTTTTTTGTTTTCTTTCATTATTACTACAAAAAAATAACAATAATTCATTATTTTCTTTCTATTGAAATCATTGAATTTCTGGAATAGTGGTCTACTATGGAGCCAGCTTGAATAATCTGAGAGTACATCATCATTATCATCACTACCACCAACAACAACAGTATCATCATTATCATGAACAACAACATCACCATTATCATCATCATCACCATGACCACCGACATCATCATCATCATCACCTCCAACAACATCACCATGATCATGATCACCACCATCATCATCTGCATTTCAATTTGCACTCTCTCAGTCCTTTTTCACCCACAATGGTTGCAATTATCATCATCATCATCATCATCACTACTGCCACAATCATCATCATTTTCTTCATTGCCATCACCTTCTTCGTCTTCTTCTTCTTCTTCTTTGTCATCATCATCTCTTTCTTAGTAGCTTACTTTAAGGCCAAGACAGTGTAGTTGTTATTATCATCAGCATTATCATCATCACTGTTATTTCCATATCACCATTAGTATTAGTAGTACAGATAAAATGACTGTCACATTATTATTTATGGTATTATTTTGAAAATAAAAGCACATCTTTTACAATAAATCTAAGATCATGATTGCTACATCTTGTATTTTCATTATTTTTGTTATTTCTATTATTTCATTATAATTTTCATTAGGACATTGGAAGAAAAAAAGCACCTGGACTAAGGTGTGCTCACATTGGCATCATCATCATCATCATCATCATCATCAGTAGTATTTGTATAAATAATATTTTGCAGCAATTATTCTTCTTATTTTATTATCATTACCAATAAAATTTTTTGGAAATTTTGTATTGTTTTTATAACTGCTACTATGAATATATCCTTCTCATTATTTGGCTTGTATTAATATTATTGCTATCATTACCACCATCATCATCATCATCATCATCATCATCATCATCATCATCAAAATTATTTTGCTATCATTTTTATTTGCTGTATTATAATGATCATCTCATTATTATCATTATCCATATTGAGCTTGTTGTCATAACTATTATCATCATCATCATTACATTCGTTATCATCATTACCATCACTAATATCATCCTCATCATTAGTACAATTATCATCATCATCATCACCAAAATCATTATTATCATTGTCAGTACAATCATTATCTATCTAATTATTGACATCTTCCTCACTATTATGATTATAATCATTGTCAGAAAATTATTATTTTTATCTTTTATCATTAGGATTATTATTAGTAGTACTCATTAGGTTTTTACACCAGTAGTCTCTGAAAATTCTTGCGGTAGATCAAGTGACAGCAAGTCTCTTCGATACTCTAGCATTTTCTTCAATATTCTTGCTGATTTTAGTAATGCTGCGGTCTGGATGGTTTATTGTATCATTATTATTATTGTTAGTTATAGTTCTGTTGGTATATCTTGTCAATAAAATTTATTGGTAAATATTTTCAATTGGATAAGAAAAGAAGGAAAAAACTAAGAAAAAATAAAAATAAAAAATTTTGAAAAAGAGAAAGAGAAGCAATATTGATGATGGTGATGCTGATAATGATGATGATACAAGAATACCAACAACAACAACAACATCAATATGAGAAAAAAAGGAAAAAAGAAAGAAGAAGAGGGGAGAGAGAGAAATTCATAAAAAAGCAACAAAGTTAAGTCTGATTTTCTGTCAACAGTTTATAAAATTGATTTCTATAATTTGCCGGTAAGTTCAAATAAATATCATCATCATCATCATTGTCATCATTGCCTCTCTCTCGATTTTTTAGTTAATCTGTATTTTTTCATTATCATCATCACCATCATCAATATTGCTACTCTTTCTGGGTTTTTTTTTTCAATTTTTGTTAATCTTTATTTTTTCTTAGTTTTTTCTCTTCTTCCTATTCAATTGAAAATATTTACCAATAAATTTTATTGACTAGATATACCACCATCACCACCACTACTATTACTACAATGAATGATGATGATGATGATGATGATGATGATGATGATGGTGGTGGTGGTGATGGTGATGGTGATGATGATGATGGTGGTGATGATGATGATAACCCTTTCAGACAAAAGCATTAATAAAATTGGTAAGAATATTGAAGAAAATATAGATGCAAAAGACAGAAAATCCAGTATAAAACTCAATAAATGTTATATTCCATACAATCATTTCTACATTAAATAGTACCATACTACACAGTGCAGTAGTTCTTCTAGTATTCTGTACAATACTACACTATTGTTTAATACCATGTGGACCACAAGAAAGGCCAAAATTCTAGCCTGATTCTACTGCTAATCCAAATCGTCTTCTATTAAGCAGAAAAACGAATGCTCTATACTGAGACAGGAACAATTTTTGGAGAGGCAATATTTATTTTTTAATAGGAATTTTTTTTCCTTATTTCCTGGCCCAGAAAAACTGTCTCCTGTTATTTACTCCCCTTTCGTTCTGAAATTCTTCCATTTTTTTTTTTTCCCTTTGGCTTTCCTTAATTTATGAGATTGTGCTGCTGCACCACACGCACACACAGACACACGCACAAGAACACACCAACAGGTGCACAGACGCACACTTGAACGCATTTCACATGTGCACGCAGTGTTCAACAGAGGGCCATTGGGTTTTTACCTGAATATTTTGGTGGATGTCTGGAATCATTAACCAAAAAATTCAAGGGGAGATTTCTGGAGATTTTTAGCCAATATTTTACATCTTGTTATTCTCTCTTTTTCTTTCTATTATTCTTTTTCTTGTCTTATTTCTTTCTTTGTTTTTTCTTTCTTCTAGTGAATTCTTTCTTTCTTTCTTTCTTTCTTTCTTTCTTCTTTATTCTAGTGAATTCTTTCTTTCATTTTTTCTCTTCATTATTTTTCTTTTTATTTCCTTTCACTCTTTTATGTTTTTCTACCATTTCTTTTTCATTCTTCCTTTCCTTCTTGACTTCTTCATTCAAGAATTTTCTTCATCATTTTCTGCTATTTTTTTATTATGAATTTCTCTCTTCCTTTTTCAATCCTTTATTTCTTCCTTCTTTCTTTTTTTCTATCTTACATTTCATTTTACAAATGAATAAGTAAAATGTGTTATCTGACAGTAATAGAAATAAATACACTCACACACATACACACATAAATAATTTCCTCATTCAGATAGATACCTCTGAATTTCTTTTGATATCAAAATAAATAAATGAATAAAATGTTTTACCTGACAGTAATAAAAGTAATTACACACACACACACACACATATACACATATATAAAATAATTTCCTCATTTAGATCAACACCTAGGAATTTCTTTTGATAAGAAAAATAAATTTAAGTTTAAAAATGAATTAAATTCAAATAATCAAAATTTTTAAAAAATGACGATATTGATGTCACTCATGGTAATAGGGGTAATTATACATTGGTGCTGATGATTATTGAGAATAATATCATTATTATTATAATGTTGAAGAGGTTGATGTTACTAATGATATTAACAGTGATAAAGATAAAAATCATCTTCATCTGTCACCATCATCATCATGATCATTATGTGGATAATAGTAGAAATAATGCTATTCATAAAGGCTCAATAAGTGCAAGCATCCTTACAGTAATAATAATATTAATACAGATGCACTGCCAATTCTTTGGCAACTGATGGTCCTTATCTCTTTTAATACAGACATAATCATAAACAGAATTTCCTTGAATTTCTTGTAGCTCTCACACTAGTTCACTGAGTGGCCACAGGTGTGATTGTGTGTGAAGCCATGTCTTGATTGTTTCTACAGCAGTGGTTGTTACTGCTTCATCAATTTTGTAAAATGCCTTGCCTAATTTGCTTACATTTACCCATAGTAATGGCTTCCTAGCAAAGTTTAGGTGTCATTAGTGGTGTAAAGTTCCAGCAGAAGCCCACATCAATACGAGAAAAAGTAGAAATGTCAAGAAAACTCAACAGTTTGTCATATTTGGAGCAGTAGTACTTTCAAAATTCTGTGTTAGTACAAAACTGTATTTGTCTAATTATCCTACCTGGATCTATTTCTACAATATCAATAAACTGCATTATTTATTAGAAACCATACACCAAAACTGACAACATAAGTTTCTTCAGTTTTTAAGTTGGTCTGGAGCTAGAGGGCTGAAAATTCATTTTTCCTCTTATTGTGTCTAGAAAAATCTTTTTTTTGTTGTTTCTTTTTCAATCACCCCCTACATAGCTTTTTTGTTGAGGGGAGGGTTCAATTTGTAATGTAAGTGTATGTTAAATTAGTCCCTTAGTTTGTGTCCAGCAGCATTCAAGTCTGTTTTTTGAAAATCTAGACTTTTTTCAGTTATTGTAGCCCAATAAAAGGCGAGAAAAAGAAATCATTCATTGATTACACCTTTTTCCAATTTTTCAATTGATCACCTCCCCTGCGATGATTTATATTGAGTGACTAACCAGACCTGTTTAGTATTTGTGTAATTCAAGTTTCTAACAGTCTTAATTCTTTGGAGATATGAAATGAGCATAATAAGTCATAATAATCTGTCACAGTTTTGGATATAAGGGTGCCAGAGAATCAGTGGTGTGCCCGTAGTATTAATGTTTTTTAATAATAATCATAGTGACAACATAGGTTATCAATCACCATAAGAAAAATAGAGAAATAAAAATGTCAAAAAATATCAACAAAATCTTTAACATTTTTGTTTGTCTGCCTCGCCAATACCTGTAATTACATTGATCTTCATGAATCTTGACTAATTTCTGTACGTGGTAAGTACAACATCAAATTTGTTACTGTCAGAAGTATCAGACATTTTTAAGTGTTGCATTACCATATTATTAAGTTAGCCGGATCAAACGCTTTTCATGTCTCCAGAAGGCAACTTCTTGGGGATTCAGGCACTGCAGTGAAAAAGAAGGTACATAGACAAAAATACATGTTGTAAAACTGTGGGTGTAATCTGTCTGCGAACATGCTGTATAAAGGAAAATATGTTGTATTTTTATTCTCTCCGTCAACCAAGATAGACCCCTCCTTTAGAAATATGAAATGGTTGAAGCAGACAGAACGAAAATGAATGGTTGGCAAGCTTTGGCTCCGTATGGAAGTGTTCCTCACTGCATCTCTTCTCCCATCTCCAATCTGATCTTCCCCTGTCTTCCTTTAAGCTTAAGCTGGCAGGAAGCCGCTAGTGACAGGAGACTGTTAAAGGCTATCCCTTAACTGATTTTCAGAGACACATGGCTTAAAATTTCTTTTTGTAATTCTGTTAGCGCAAGCAAATTAAAGATTTTATTATTTTAGCCAAGGATTACTGATTAACCAAGGCAAGTTGGAAAATATGTTTTCCATTCAAGGAGACATAGGTGCTTGTCCCATGAGTTATTAATGCAGCCTTGTTTACTCAAAAAAAGAGTAAATACTGCTGGCATGAAGAAATTAAAGATTCAATTATTTTAGCCAAGTTATTATTGATTAGCCGAGTGTGGTAGGAAAATGTCTGTTTTCTATATTAAGAGAAAGGGCCATTGTTCAGTAATTTATAAACAAAATTCTATTTACGGTAGAAAAGTAAAGATGTTGACTGGAGAAAATTCATAGTTCTAGAGTATTAGGTCCAAGTTTCAGACCCAGAAGTAAATGAAGATAAGCTGATTTTTTCCGAATATTTTTGATACAGTGAGGAACATCATATTAATAGTCCCCAGGTTTCCTCATTTGGCTTTTCCAACATGGTGTTCGAGATGGCCACCTAATCTTTTTGAAATGCCCAATACTTATTCATTATTTATCTTAGAGAAACGGTTTTTAGCAATATCAAGTTCACCAAACTCTGACTACTAGAAAGGTAATAAGATGGCATTCAAGTAAGCTGCAAAACAGATCCCTAAAAATGCTCATTACTCATTCATTATTCATCCTAGACAAGGTTTTGAACAGTATTTTCTATTTGAAGTGTGCTAAATAGCATAACAAAGGTCTACCACAGTCTGCTCACTGGAAAGGTTTAATTTCCAAGATGGGGTCAAAGATGGTCGAAAGCCAAATATTTAAAATGCCTATTATTTGTTTAATATTCATCTTAGACAGAGCTTTTTGATGATTTTCTGTTGTATCTGGCATGCTTGATAATGTACTAAAAGTTTATCACAGTATGACCTCTAGAAACATATTATTCTCAAAATGATATCTAAGGTGGTTGCCAACCAAATCCTTGAAATACCCATTGTTTATTTTTCCTCATAAAGTTTTTCAACATCTTTATAGTATCAGATGTGTTTTATATTATATCAAAAGTTTACAACAGCCTGGCCACTGGAAAAGTACTTATTTCGCAATAGTGTTTAAAATGGCTGCAGAATCCTTAAAATGACCATTGTTCATTCATTATTCATCCTAGACAATAATTTGGTGCCTCACCCTACGTTTTGGGTGGTGTAGGAATCAGCTTGTTTAAAATATAGTGAAATATTTACTATTATAGAGTGATTATAAATTGCATAGTGTATATTATTGAAAATATATTTAATCTGTACCAGATTAGAAATATCCATTGACACACTTTCCCTATAATAGTCCTGGATCTGGCTAAGGTTCTATGCTCGAGCATAGAGATTGTTTTTTCATGAATGCTTAGTAGGTGTTTGAGTAAGTATTTTTGACTCAGGTGGACATGGGTAAATTCTCCATATGATATCATCACAACTTGTTATATCTCTGTTGATAGTTGTTCGATTAGCAGGGAAGTTGGGTCAATATTTTGTGGTCAATATTTAATAAAGTTGATAAAAATGCATTAATTACTGTTTGGGGTTTTTGTATACAATTTTTATTAATTTTTTTCAATACAACAAAGTGACATGATAAAAATGGATATGTACAAAAAGTCATGCTGAGATTGTATCAGAAAGGGTTTTTGCAAGATTAATCCAGTCTCTTTACACTCTTACACTTGCAAAAAGAACAACAAGCAACCTCATTTTCCCTACAAGTACATGATAATTTTGTCCTATGGCCTTTAAAAGCTCACTACTTCATTTGATCACTCTCTTGGTTGTAGGTAGATTTTTAGTGACCAGGTCATAAATGTGATAAAAACAAAATTAAGTCACTGTTGAAAGCTCAAAATCTGAATTGATCTCACTGTAACCCAGAACTAATACCTTTCTGTTTGGTACTATGAAAGGTTGAATTCTCATAACTGCTTGGATTTTTCACAAAGGAAAAGCAAGAAAATTGAAGTAAATAATTTTTAAATTCATGTCCAAATTTTTTATCATTAGGGTGTAATGCTTGTGCGACTACGAGCTTTTTGATAATGAGGTGACATTTGTCAATACATCTGCCAGAAATTTGTAATATGATTATTCTTTCATAATAATCTTAATGTCATTAATAAGAAAAAAAGGCTGTATAAAATTCTGGTTCAAAAATTATTTGTCTTGAAATGACATCCTACTGGGTTAAATGCAAGGAAGAACTTATAGTAGTGCTACTGTTGTGTTTGATTGTTATGATGCATTGTTATTCCTTTGGAATAACTGCAACAAATTATGCCTCATTCAGACATTGGCCCCAGATCTTAGGTCAAATGGTATCACTGTGAAATGAGCAGAGTCAGATACTGATGCACTATTAGTTCAAACAGCATTGGATATGGTCAAATCTGACAACCATCAACCAGTGTTAGTTGTTGGAACAGATAGTGATTTGTTGGCCATGTTGGTAGCAAGGGCATCATCATCAATTAATCTGTTTATGCTGTGCCACAATAATCCTGTAACTCTCTTTGACAGCTGTAACTGTGAAACAGGATGTGAGAATGCCTGTGGTTGCCTGAAAGCAGGGATGGGTTGTTCTGATATGTGCACCCGTAGCATGGGCCAAATGTGTAGTAACACTACAACCTATTATATAAGTGACCAAGAAAAACTAAATCATGATTTAATTTCAGAAATAAGACTATTTTGATTTATAATATTTTGTTTTGTATTCCATATTTCATATAACATACTATATATTTTGTTTAGTATTTTGTTGAGTAGTCTTGCCAAATAAATTATGATTGAAGTAAAATATGCTGTGTAGATTTTCTTCAAATACTAAACTAGGGGAAAAAGGGTTGTCAGCTGTTGTACTATTGAGTTACACCTCTGGTCTGGTTGTAATTTAAATACTCATGTTTGTGAGGTGAAAAAACGTGTTCTTGGGGAAAAAGCAGCTGTTTTGAATTTTAGTCCTAAAAAAGTTAGCTCAAGGAGGAAACCTGGGGACTTTATTATTTCTCCCCATGTCAGGGAACTATTCTGAAAAAAAAATCGGCTTACCTGCATTTTTGAAAGCATAAAAACTAGCTCAGAAAAAGGATGAAAATATGCCATGGACATCATCTAGAAAATTGAATCTTCCCAGTGGTCAGACTGTGGCTGACCTGTATTGTGTTATCAAACATACTTTGTAATACAAAATACCATTCAAAAACCATGTCTAAGATGAATAATGAACACGCAATGAGCAATTTTAGGGATTTGGTTGGCAGCCATCTTATACACAATCTTGAAAATAATACATTTTCAGTTGTCAGATTGTGATGGATCTTTCATATGTTATCAAACACACCTGTTACAACTGAAAAAAAATGAGAAACCTTGTCTTTGATGAAAAATGAATGAGTAACGGGCATTTTAAAGGATTTGGTAGCCATTTTGGATGCCATATTTGAAAAGCTCAAGGAGGAATTCTGGGGACTTTTTAAAAGTTGTTCCTCACTATATCAGGGAACTATTTTGAAAAAATTGGCTTATCTACATTGATTTCCAGGTCAAATGCTAATGCTTTTGGATTATTAGGTATTGATTGGCCAAGGGCATAAATAAATATAGATTACATAGGAAATGATTTAATAGGGTTTTGAACCTAATCAATCATAACCCCCCCCCCCCCAGGTACCATCTCACCTAGCTAGCTTTTGACCGTTTGCAGTAGTTGTCCTGGGGACTGTGAAAGACCTAGCATACACGTTATGACCAAAGGCTGGTGAGGCTTCTTTGTAGACGATCTGAAGTTAAAATCTGTACTTGAAGAGATTCCAACTAAGATGAAATCTGAGAAGCAGATGTGTCTTATGACTAAGAAGCTCAACAAATGCTTCTTGACAGAAGGCCTCACACGGCCTGACATTACCAGCTCAACATCCTTTCACAGCAACAGTTTCTTTGTGTCTCACAAAACATACCCTCATAGATAACCGACCATTATTAAGGAAGTGGGAAAAAGTTAATAAAATGCTTGTAACCCTGATGAAATAAAAATGTAACATTTTTGTTATATTTTGAAATTAGTGATTTTCTTCATTTGAACTTGCTATTGATGCAGCAAAATACTTCTTTGTAATGGACCCTCATGTCATCAGATATTTCAACCAAGTCCACCTAAAGAATTATTCAGATATTAAAAACATAATGTGGGCAGAGGAGATGATAGGTGGGGGGAGACCAACCCAATGATGCAGAGGGTGTATTATCATACATTGATATACCCTTCTTCCCTTTTGATAACCTCACTCCATTATCAAGTTTTTTGATTACAGATTCGAAAAAGTCCTCTGCTTTTGACCTAAAATAAGAGACTAACTGATTTTTTTACCTCCTCCTTTCAAGTGAGTCTTATTCTGTTGGAATAGTTTTGCAAACTTCTAAACAAATGATAGTCTGTTGAAGCAAGTTCAGGAGAGTGAGAAGTCTTCTTTGAATCAATTGATTCTCATACTTGTAAAATATTGCAGTACAGAAATTCTGCAAGTATTATTTTCAATAAAAATCGTGAATGGCAATTTTTAGCTTTTTTGGAATACAGAAATTTTATGACATCAGTAGAAGCTAGAAAGGAAAATTGTTCGGAGTAGTGTTCTTTTAATGACATCACATTCTCTTCTTGGCATTATCACTTCTGGTAAAACAAAACAACTTCCTTCCCATTTCTGTTGTTTACATAAATGGGACCAACTGACTCATCAACAGACAGACCAACATTCCAACAGTCAGACTGACCAACTGACTGACCATCTGCCTGATCAACTGACTGACCGATCGAAAAACATCTATTAGAATTGTGTAGACACATTTTTTTTAAAATGGACAGAACTTTCATTACAATCTAATTACATGTATATTATAATATGCAGTATATTCAAATGTTTGCATGATAACTCCTGCTCTTATTGACATCCGAGATTCAAATGGTTTGACATTAAAACTTATTTTTATGAATATGACTCATGAGCGTAGGAGTTTCTACAATATAGCACACAGACTTTAGAATCAATTATACTCTTTGTCGTTTGAAATATTCAAACATAAGCAAGTTTTAAATCAAAATAAAAACTTTCTTGTTTCAAGACTTTCACACCTAAATGAACCCTGTAAATAGATACGTTTTGTAACTGCAACTCCTGCCTTGCGTTATGTAAATAACTCTATTGACAAGTTGCACTTTCTTTAAATATTGATCTTACATCGGTATTCTTCTTTAATCTGTATATTTTACTGCAATGATTATACAGGTTTCCAAGTGCTTTTGTCCAGTGAGCGCTTGAGTATTGAGGACCCTGAGGAAGGGCGCTTTGTATGAATGTAGTGGTAGTAGAAATATCTTCATTTTCACAACAGTTGCCTTGCGGTTGTCATTGAAGACTGAGTGACAGCAAGTCTCCCCCTACCCCCCATCAACACTCTCACAGTCTATAGCAGTGCTGTGGTCTGCAGTTAAACACCAGTTGCATGTTGGTCACCACAGAATGCTGAGTGACAGAAAGTCTCCTCAGATCTCCAGATCTCCTCTCATTGTTCTTGCATATCACAGCAATGCTGTGGTCTGTATCATCTCAACCCTCCCCAGCTTTACTAAAACATGCCTTTTTCATTCTAGCTTTTAAGCCATTGCTGATGACTGGATGTCATAAGTCTTATGTTTCCAGTACTCTTCTCAGTATCCATGCAGACCCCAGTAGTGTCGTGGTTTTTATAGTCTCAACCCTTCTTTTCATCTCCAGCTCCTCCAATCTTGTTTTCAATGTCTTTGGTACAGTTACAAGTGCACTTACTATTATTGGTACTACCCGGACCTTCATGTTCCACACTTTTTTCAGCTCCCTTGCCCAATCCTGGTATTTTACCAACTTTTCACTCTCTTTCATCCTCAATCTGTGATCTGCAGACCCAGCTATGTATGTTATTTGGCAGGTTCTCTTTCCCTTGTCCATAACGACCAAGTTTGATTTTCTCATTCGGATGGAGTGATCGGA
Source organism: Thysanoteuthis rhombus (assembly GCA_963457665.1). Lineage (NCBI taxonomy): Eukaryota > Metazoa > Mollusca > Cephalopoda > Oegopsida > Thysanoteuthidae > Thysanoteuthis > Thysanoteuthis major. The sequence continues at coordinate 11,296,709 of OY735228.1, read as the reverse complement.
TTAGATGTCAAAGTCTCAGAGTAATTTGTGGCTTGTATTTTCCAAGACTGTCTTTGGTTTGTGCTGATACCAGTCTGAATGGTTGAATCCCAATTGTTTACTCAGTTCTCTGTGTATAGCAGTTGCTACCCTGCTGTGTCTGTTCTTGTACTCCTTCTGGCCTAGTTAGTAACATTCACTGGTTATGTCTCATCTCTTTCTTCACAAAGAGGCAGAATTTTTTATTTGTTGGGTTCTGTCAATCTTTGCCTCACATTTGTTTTGGGCAACCATGATGAGGAATTCTGTTTCTCTCTTTAGGTTTCCTTTCCATAGCCATGTCCGTGATTGTTCATCTGCGATATTTTCAATCTGCTTTTTAAATTCCCTGTGTAATTTTTTTGTTCCCATTTTTCTTTCTTTGTTGTCTTTGCTGCTCCCTAGTTTTTTCTTTCTTTTTTCTTGTTTGTTGCATTACCTCAAGCGCTTTGTATAATATCTTCATTGCTTGCTTGGACATACTTTTCTAATCCTGTTTTGGCTTTTTGGACACAGTCTTCTATGCTGATGAGTCTTCTGCTACTTTTTTCCCTTTTTACTAACAGTTTATATGTGTCATCTCTGGGGTGTAGAGCCTTATGCGTCATCATAAGTTTCCTTGTTTGCAGGTCCATTGATTGGCATTCATTCTTTGTCCATCCAAGAAATTGACCAGTGTATTTTACTACTGCTACTTCCCATGTGTTCATTCCTTTTACCCAATTTCTGCGATTTAGCTTGATCTCTAATATGTTGCTAATTCTCCTCAGGGATTCTTTTTTTATTTTCTCTTTCATTTCTTCCAGTTATTTTTAGTCATATTCAAAAGTCCCCATGTATTTATATCAGTCCTGTGTTGTTAATACTCCAATTTTTTTGTTGACTGGTCAGTCAAGGTACATTACCATCTGTAAGCATTTTTCTATTCAGAACTTCATCCCAATTTCATCACTGTATTCTTTGATTTTGTTGAATAACATTTCGAATCTTTCCCTGCTCTTTGCAAATAGCTTTGTGTTGTCCATGTACAGAAGATGGTTGACTTTTTCCTTTGTGTTGGAGAATAGGTATCCTTTGCTGTTTTCCAATATTCTATTTAGTGGCGTCTTTCATACTTCTCCTGCAGCTATCAAATCAACTTTCCAGTTTTCCATGCAGTTAGTAATGAATCTCACCACTGGTTTGTTAATCTTGAATATCCTGAGGTATTTGAGTATCCAGCTATGGGTGATCATGCCCGCCCTATACTTTTTTTATAGTTTATAGTCAATAAATCACATTGCAATGTTTTTTCTTCTTTTACATACATCTTTTACAATTAACTGGTCAATGAAGAAGTCATTTGCTCCTTTGGTTCCTTTCCTGCAGCCTCTCTGTTTTTCTGGTAAGAATCCATTTCTTTCCAAGGAAATACATATTCCCTTTGCTGTCACATTAGTGGTAAGCACATGATTGGTCCACGGTTGCTTGCCTGATTCCTTTTTTTTTCAGACTCCTTTTGATCATTATATGTCTCTAGTCATCCAGTCTGGGACCTCACCATCATATAGGCAGCTATGGAGTTGATGGATCTGTCATGTAGTGTGGTGAATTTCTCAAACCAATATTCATGAGTGTGGTGCTTCCCAACTGGCTATTTTTTAGAGGGTATTTTCCAGTGAGGTCCTATTCAAAACAATTTGTTCTCCCTCATCAATGTCTTGGAGTTCTTTTTTCAATATTATCTAAACATTCTGGAGATTCATTGTGTCATTCCAGAAGTCCTTTGCATCTGTGGCACCTGTTTTTGTTTTTTTTAAATCTTCTATCTCTGTACGTTTCAGTGAAATTTTCTTTGTTTTGGAAAGTACAGTTTTGGGTGGATTGGGAAACCCTTTGTCTATATCTCTTTAGTCTTGCTTCTTTGACATATCGTCTTTGGTGTATTTCTTGTACACTTGTACGTGTCTTATAGTCTTGCACATAGTCTATTCTCATATGAGGTGTTTTTCAGTAATCCTCCATTTATCTGTAGTTGGGAGATCTGTTATTCGATTCTCATTTCCCCAGACAGGTTTTTTGCTCCTGTTGTTCGGGGCTTTTTGAAAAATCTATCATAATTATGATGATTATTATTATGATTAGGAAGAAGAAAAAAGGTAATGATGATGCCAAGATAGACAGAGCACTATAGAATTGTAATTGTCAACAATGTGAAAACAGATGAGATTGTCAATCATAGAATGTGCTCTTCCCAAATGCTTGGATCATTGTTGGCATACTTAAGAGGACTATTTTGAAAGAGATGATGGAGACAAAGTGTAATTTTTTACTTCAAATTTTTCTATCATGATCAAATACTCCAAATATTTGGTTAGTACCACATATAAGAGGATGCACTAAATTAACCAAAAGGGAATACAAACATAGACATGACTTGGTAGGAATGGTAATCCACCAAGGATTGTGCAAATGCCTGAGATTCGACTATACACATCAATGGTATATGTATCTGTCATTTGGAATGGAGAAAGCAAAACTCTCTGGAACTTCGAGATTCAAACAGATCACCCAATCTAGGATTGAAAATCAGATCTATTCATCATAAAGAAGATGTATAGTGGGTTTTGTTGTTCAAGCAGACCACAGAGTGAAATTTTAAAAAATAGCAAGAGAACTTGCCAAAGAACTGAATAAAGATTGTGAAACCTGGAGATGAGAGCTGTACACTTCATTACCAGCATGCTTGGAACAGTCCTGAAGAGCCTTGTAAAGAGTTTGGAGGAATTAAAAATCCAATGAAGAACTGAAAAATACAGATGACATTACAAGAATACCTTGAGGATAGCAGTTTCAATTAGTATGGCTTTTGATGTTGTATGGTAATGGTATTGCTGTAAAACTTAATGTAACTAAATATAAGCTGAAAACAAAAATGTTTCAATTATATTTTGAACAGTATGGAATTTTGGGGAACGAATCAACTGCACTATTCAATGTTTAGTTGTATTATTAAAATCAGCTAAAATACTGAGAAGAGTGCTGGAGTATTGATGAAATTTGCTATCACTTGATCTCCAGGGAAAACCACCTGGTATGAGTACCAAAAATGATTCACATCTGCCAATGAGGAAAAGGTATTCACTGATAATTGTCTACCTACTTGTCCACGCAATACCTTCAAAAGTTCTCAATGAATTTCCATGATAAATCTGTGGAAGATTGAATCCAGGAATTTTTCTCTTCAATTGAGAGATAACTTTTTTTATAGCTTTATGCATTCACACCTGTTTGTCCACAAAATATCTCGAAAAGTTCTCAATGAATCCAAATGACTTTTCTTGACATGGTGGTTTATGAGATAAGAAAGAATTCATTAAATTTGGGGATGGATCCAGGAATTAGTTATCCAAAATATGGAAAATCGAAACGTGGTCAACTTCCCTTTATCGTGGCTATATATGAGCCGATTTTCATTCAGTTTTTAGTTAGTTTATGGCATTGACAGAGGTGTGCTTTTCAGTATGCTTCTGCTAATGAAGTTTGGAGAGGTATATCTATTCACTCGTGTCCATCTGTCCCTCTGTCTGTCCATCTATCCATCTGTTAGTCCAAAAGTTCTCAATGAATTCCTATCAGATTTAATGGAAGGATCAGCAATGGGCTAAGGGAGGATTTATTGAATTTTTGGAACAGATATGTCCACAATAACCTCCCCTGCATCGTGGCTATATATCTACACCACAATATATCTCTTGAAAAAAAATTTTTCCTAGTGACCTCCCCTGTATTGTATCTATATATAAACTGATTTTCATTCAGTTTTTAGTGACAGTTGTATTAGCTGAAGTGTGCGCTCTGAATGTTTATACTTTACTGATTGTGTTTCTCCTAAAATACATCATACAATGGGTGTCAGCTGGGATCTACCGACTCAGATACACTGGTTGGGTGCATAAATATTTATATCTTTAGTACATATCTATTGTCTGTTATATCTGTATTCTGTCTAATAATTAGACCAGAAGTAATTTGATACATATGAACGCGCTTCAAAGATAAGAGCACTTGAAAAATTACTAGAAAGCACTCAGAGAGCGCATATCCCTGTCAATGCCACTGTTACTAAAAATCATATTATAAACAGTTACAATGCAAGGGAGAAGGGAGCAGTCACTGTAAAAGAGTCCTGAAATTGCCCCAAAATCTGATCAATTCTTCCTCAGCATATGGTCTACCCTTCCAGAAAATTAAATTGAAATTCTTTGAGAACTTAGAGAGATATTGTGTGGAAGGACAGACATGAGTGAATATATATACATCTTTCAAATTCATTAACAGTGGTAAAGAAAAAACCATCAACTAAAACTGTCACCAAACTGTTAACATAGGCTTCTTCAGTAATTAAGTTGGTCTGGCTGACTGACTATAGATATAATACACATACAGGCCACACCAATAGAGGTAGATGGATGAAAATTTAAACAGTTGATCCTTATTATATCTTCAAAACATTTTTTTGTTTTTTGAAAATGCCCCTTTGATAGGTTTTTAGTGAGAAGTTCGATTTGCAATGTAAGTTTATGCTTAATTGGTCCCTAGATTGTGTCCAGTAATGTATTCTCAAAAATCAGATTTTTAAGGTGATCACTTCCAACGGAAGGTGAGAAGAGTGACTCATTCAATGATTACACCTTTTTCCAATTTTATTAATTGATCACCTTCAACATGGCATGCAGCCAAAAGACATTGGTCATGTGACAGTTTCTATTAAGTGATCAACCAAAACTGTTCTTAGCAATTTATTTTGACATTGCATCAAATATAAATGAGAAATACTCGATGATGTTTTATTCAGTGAAATAACAAACCAAACAACATATTCTAAATACAGAATAAAATCTTTACTTTAAAAATCCTCCAATGAGAACCTCCAATCTGGAGAAAGGCAGGTAAATAACATATCCATTAGGCCACCATCCTGAAATTACAAGGTCAGGGTGTAAAGTTCAAAGCAACAGTTGTCTTGTTAAAATGTAATAAGGATTCAAGGAAAATGTTAAATTTCAGTGCCAAGGCAAGTTCTCAATCACAAAGCATAATAATAGTACAAATAAACTATGAGAATAATATTAGGAATACTACTATGAATACATATATATTTGTATATATTCAATAGAAATGACACAAACAGTGGGTCACGTCTGTTGTTATACATACTGATCCCTCATGGTTAAATATGTTTTTTGGGTAACCTACGTAAGTAAACCCTGTTTCAAAAAATAAATGATATGATGTATAAAATAATATCAATATACAGTATACATAATACTCTTTGTAAAATGACAAACTACATGTATGATATAAGCCATATACTAAAACATAGCTGAAAGGGAAGTTGCGTTTGATCCACAGTCCTGGGGTGCCATGTTAATATAACTGTTTTGTTTTTAAAATCCAGAAACAAGAGAAAATCTATACATTGCACCATAATAGCAAAGTATGTATAAAACAGGAGGGAAAACACTGAAGAAAATTGCATAAATTGCATTGACGGATAATGGGAATTAGGCGACTGAAGTGACACAAAAAAACTTTTGAAACAAGATTTATAATATTTAGTGTTCAAAGCTGTAGAGCCTCCTATACTATATATATATATATATATATATATATATATATATATATATATATATATATATATATATATATATACATACATACATATGCATACATATGCATATATATATATATATATATACATACATATACATACATATATACATATATATATACGTATACATACATATATACATATATATATATGTATACATATATATATATATATATACGTATACATATATATATATATGTATACGTATATATATATATGTATACGTATATATATATATGTATACGTATATATATATATGTATACGTATATATATATATGTATACGTATATATATATATACGTATACGTATATATATATATATACGTATACGTATATATATACGTATACGTATATATATATATACGTATACATATATATATATACGTATACATATATATATATACGTATACGTATATATATATACGTATACATATATATATATACGTATACATATATATATATACGTATACATATATATATATATATATATATATGTATATATATATATATATATGTACGTATACATTTATATATATATATGTACATATACATACACATATAGACATATACATTCATATATTTACATATACATATATATATATACATATTTAAGGATAAAGGAATGTAAATCCAACAGAATGTTGCAGAAAAAGCAGACAATATTATCTAGTAAAAAGGACATCCACTTGTCTAAAGACCCAACATATATATATATCAGTAAACCTCTTTCATTCTAATACAGAGTAATAAAAAACCCACTTGTCTGCACATATTTCTCTACCCCTACTACCATCTGGGCATTTCTACGATTTTCACTGTTTCTCTCAAATAAACTTTCACTTTCATAGCTCTGATGGAAGCTGGGGACAATGGGTGAAAGGCACGTAAGCTCTTTAATAAAACATCTGAGATGTACTATGCAGTCTCAAGTCTTTTGCCTTTTCCATATTGTCAACTTTTCCACAACATATATATATATATATATATATATATATATATATATATTATTGTGTTATCCACAGACAGCTGTTATGTTGCATTATAACTCTTCAGTGTGGCTAAAGACTATCCATTATCCCATCCAGTACCACTAGGATTGAATCCTTAGCTTCAGACCCGGACACTGGTATCCTTCCTCTACTCCACGGAACTGGACGATCAGTAAGGTTGAATTTAAGCAAATTATTTATTTATCGTATATATTCCTCATCCACCAGAGTGCTCCATTCCATGTTGGTGCATGTGTGTGTGTATCTATGCATATAGATATATATCTTCTACTGAAAGCATTAGTAGTTGTACAACTACTATAAGTCATCAGAGGTTCTGAGACAGAATATTCTTATTATTCCACAGTAAATATTCCTTAGGGAATGATTCATTGAATTTTAGTGGAGAGATAAAGGCAGATATCTTCTTCTCTTAAGAAAAGGTCATAATGAAGTTCATAAATGATCTCTCCAAAATTCTGTGGAATATTAACATTTTCAGAGATTATTTTGCAATTTTTTGATAAGATGGGAATAATTCTTTACATAAAAAAATCCATATACAAAATACACTAGGATATTTACTATATTCTTTATTGAATTTGAGAAAATATTTATTGTATATGGTTATAAATCAGGAAATCTTCAGATAAAATGTGACTCCTATTTCAGTCTGAATTTCATGATTTTAGCTTATATCAGTGTTATGAGAGGACATCAAACCATCTATGATGAAGTTTAAATCAGTGTGCACTATACAACTGATACGATGTTATACCAATACAATGAGTTAAAAACTTTGAATGTATAACCAATAACACAGGAATACCCAAATGTATTATATAAAAATCATTTGAATCGACAGTATGTTACCAGCGAGGCATAATCATAAGGTAAATGTAAACATGACCATTATAAGGTCTGAAACCAAGTGAGTACACAAAAATACTTCTCTTTTTTATGACTAATTTAATGCTATATTCTTGCAATTATAACCAAAATTACACCTTCAAAGAAGATATTGAATCATTAGAAACAGTCAACTGTTTCTTCTGTTTTCAAGATGGTCTAGCTGGCTGGCTGACGATGTATGCATGTGTAATACGTACAGCCCTTAGAGAGCTGAAGGGTTCAAGATTTGAGCATTTATTCACTATTGTGTTTAGAAAAAACTTTTTTTTTGCTTTTGGAACGCATCCCGTCAGTAGGTTTTTGGGGGGGGTTCAGTTTGCTATGTAAGTTTATGCTAAATTGATCCCTTAGTTAGTGTCCAGCAGCATTCAGGCATGTTTCCTGAAAATTCAGACTTCTAGTGATCACCGCCCAACAAAAAGCGAGAGAAGTATCTTATTCTTGATCACCACTTTTTCCAATTTCTTAATTGATCACCCCAACACTGCATTCAAAACAAAAAACCCAGCAACCTTTGCAACCTTGCCATAATGAAAGGTTGTACAGGATTTTGAGGTTATTGTTTTAGGATTTTCAAACTAGTTGTGGAGGATCTTAGAATAAACACAACTGTAATAATGAGAGAGCTTTCAAGACACACAACTACCAAAAGAAAAATTTTGTTCAATGTACCAGACACTAGTAATACATTTTCTTCCCTTCAGCACTTCAGCCAAAATCTCCTGTAGGCTGCCCAACATTACTGGTAACATTAAAGCTATGTTTGAGTATTTGTTTGTCAGATGTGGCTTGAAAATTTATAATAGGGTATGGTCTGGGGGGGTTATGGAACTAAACAAGTGGTATATAGAGTAGAATTTTATGGTCACTATTTTTGTATCTGGCCTATTGGTGATGTCCATCGAAATATATAGTAGTTCAATGGCACACACACACACGCACACACACACATGCACACACACACACATACACACATGCACACACACACACACGCACACGCGCGCTCAAATATTTGGTCACATGGTTTGTTAACAGTGTGCATTATATGCATCTTGCAAAAAAAAAAAAAAAAGACAACAAATTTATTCCCTAAATAAAAACCTATTTGATCGTGAGGCACTCATTTGAGTTCATAACTAAGGAGGTTAGGTGGTGAATATAGTTGAAACTTGTTTTTTTTAGATCTGGCCCACTGATATATTATTATCTCTATGTTTGTGTGTGTGTGTACGAGAGCAATCATGTAGTAATTTATTGGGTTTAACCATGTTTCACACATAACCAGATACAGAGGAATATCCAGGAAGGATTGAACTCAAAATATGCATGACTGACTAGCTACTTATCACTCTATTGTATACTCACCATTACAGTCAATAATTGAACAAATCATGTAAAAAAAATTCCATCTAGGAATAAATATGAACAGAATAAATTCTTTTTGTGACATCACAGGTGTTTTCCTGTGGAAAACACCTAAAATAGAGTGAAAAAATATTAAAATAGTATTAATAAACCAGTCAGAATGAGGCCCCGAAAAAGGTCAAAGAAGCTTTTTTTTCCAAAAATCAAAAAAATTTCTTAGAAGGTATGTAGTGAAGTACTGATGCCAATTTTCATGTCTTTAGACAGAACAGTATGGCCAGGAGTGCTGGAACACACAAAAACATGCACATATGATAAGGAATAGAATCCTTCATAGCCTTTGGTGGCTAGGATTATTCAAAGCTTTTAAGAAGCAATAGGTAACCCAGATTGCTTTCCTGGCTGGCAGTTCAACCATCTAAAACTATGGTTGCCCATTTTGGATCACATGACCTGAGAATGAAAAAATCTGACACAATATTGCTCAGGTTCAATTTTCTTATAATATAAAAGGCCTTGTCAGTTTCTTTGTCAACTTGATTGTTTGTTTTCTGTCATACTAAAGCAAAGAGAAGGAGAGGAAGGGGTACTGCAAACACATAGACACAAAATGAGCTGCTGCTGTTAAAGCAAGGCTCCTCTGTGTGTATATGTGCGTGTGTGTGTTTGCTGGAAGAAGGCAGGCAACTACTACTGGTAATATCAACACTATTACTGCTGCTGATCTCTCAATTTCGTTTTGTCCCCAATATAGTTGTGCTATTATTTCAAAATTACTAAAAAAACAGAAAAAAATGAGGACTTGTAGAAAATTAACAGAAAAATAAATTTTGTCCAAGATATACATTTTTTGTTCACAATGAATACAATCATACTAAAATATATATTTGTATAATTATCCATACATAAATACTCCCATCATTTATAACTATGCTCGCACATTAAAGAATGTCTTGGTGGAAAATCTCTCAAATCTTTTGTGTCATTATTATTCAACTGATTGAAACAAATTATTCAGATGAATTATGAAAAGTAATCACTCAAGCTCAAATTGAAAAATCATTGTTTTGTATAGTTATTTTCATTACGTTCAACTGAAGCCTTCCATGCTTTTAAAGACTATACTCTCATATTTGAAGCATGGATAACGGGAGAATAGACATTACTGAAGTGTACAAATTTAAGAATGTTCCATTGGTGGCTTGCCATTACACAATTGTAAGCAAACTAGTCAAAAACGTAGTGAGTTGGATCCATTATTGTATCACCATAGCCCCAAAAATGGCTGCCCTGCTATGTGGGCTACAGATATTTTTCTCTCTTTGCTTGTCCGTGTGTGTGTGTGTGTGTGTGTGTGTGTGTGTGTGTGTGTCTGTGCACACCTGGTCACATTTTGTAAATTTTCGTGAGCATACTACACCATCTAAAAACGTTCCTTCTTCTTTCAAAAAAGTACTTTTTGTGGTCTCTACAGTCATTTTGGACCAACAATGCCCAAATCTTGTGCTGATAATTTTTCAGATAATTTTAGATAAAAGATCTATTTTTTTACAGATAATTCTAGATAAAATATCTATCTTTTGGAGATAATTTTTTCAGTTAATTGGAGATAATTTTTTGGATAATTATTTCTGGTACATGCACAAGCTACACTGATTCATTTATATGAGGTACTGATATTATTATCATAGTCACTCGGTGTCCCATTATGAGGGCCCTGTGCCAGACTGAGTTGAACTTGGTAGCTGTTTATCTTGATGTCTACAGCAGCATGATGGTTGGTAAGTTTGCCTCACAGACCAAATGACAGTAAGATTTAAAGTATAGAATTACAACGGCCACCAATATTTCCATGTACCATTATCATCATCAGTCTTTTAACATCCGTCATTGGACATAGACCTTCGCCATTGCAGAGCCAGTACTTTCTGAATTTGTCCATTTTGTCTCCCCAGTATTCTGCTAGCACCAGTTGTGCATGTGGGCTTTGGGGTTCCATGTTGTGAGACGTGACGTCCATCAGTTGTCTGCCATTCTTGCAACATGGCCAGCCCATTGTCATTGGAGTTTTTTAATGGATTCTATGATGTCTCAGACTCCTAAATTCTCCCTGATATAATGCGTTGTCTTGTGGTCTCTCCATGTGAGGTTGAACATGATTTTTTCGTGTGCACATTGCATGGTTCTCAGTTTGCGGGTCTGTCTCTTGGTTAGGTTCCATGTTTTAGCTCCGTAGGCAATTATTGGGAAGATGCATTGGTTACATACCCTTCTTTTTAGGATTAGTGAGATCATCTTGTTTTTGATGGTTGAGCTTGCTCTCCCAAAAGCTTGCCATCCTAGTGAGATTCTTTGTTTGATTTCTTCTTCTTTTGAGGGTCTCATGGAAATTCGTTGTACTAGGGTAGATGCAATGGTCTACTTCGTCCAGTTTAACATCTTCAATTTTGATCTTCCTGTTCTTATTTCCAACGTGATTGTTGTACATGATCTTTGACTTGCTGAAGTTCATGTGTAGGCTGACTTTCTTGCTTTCTTCATTTAATTCATCCCGTATTAGTTGAAGGTCATGTAGGTTTTCTGCAAAAAGGGTAATGTCGTCTACAAATCTGAGGTTGCTCAGATTTTTGCCGTCTATTTTGATTCCTTTATTCTCTCAATCTAGGTTTCTGAAGATCATCTCGAGGCAGGCTGTGAAGAATTTGGGTGAGCTGGTATCACCTTGTCTTACCCTTTTTGGAGCCAGAAGATTTCTGAGTCTTTATAAAGGAGCTGCTGTGATTGTATATATGTTGCAGCAAAGATGTATATGGGGTCTACAACTTGTAGAGTGATGGCCTTCATAACCATAGGGATTTCCACAGAGTCAAAAGCTTTTTGAAGTCAGTTAATGCTACAGCGGGCAGCAGCTTGATTTATCGAGTGCAGGTGGTCCATGGTCAAGTAGCCCTTTCTGAATTCAGCTTGTTCCCATGGTGGGTTTTCATCAAGTGTTTTGATGATTCGGTAGGTGATGATTTTTGTGAAAAGTTTGTATATACGGTTGAATAGATTTATAAGTCTGTAATTGTTGAGGTCTTTTGGGTTTCATAAAAGCATTATGATTGAAGTGTTCCAATCTTCCGTGACTTTACTTTGTTTTTGGCATAAGTTGAATAGTATGGCCAGTTTCCTAATGATGATCTTACCTGCTTTTTTGAGATCAATGGTGATGTTGTCTGGTCTAGGGGCCTTTTCTTTCTTTCTTTGTTTGATGGCTTGTTTCACCTCCCACAGGGTTATTTCTGGAAAACCTTTGAGCTGATTGCTTGCATCTTGCGTATCCTGTTTGTTGCTTTGTAGTCCTTGTTTGGAGGAATGAAGCTCTTGGTATAATTCTCAGGCACGTTCAACAATCTTGTCTCTGTCTGTTGTTAGGTCTCCGTTTTCCTTGAGTTTGCTGGTTGGAAAAAAATCAAGGATTCAGAAGAACAGAACAGACGGGGTGGAAGGATATCGGCAAATTCTATAACAAAGTAACAATTAGTTAAAGTTTACCCCCAACTATTGAACTATGACTGTTAAGAGACCACCCCTCTTTCAACCAGAAATCACAGTTGGACTTAGATAAGTACTAAGTGATCTTGTTTTGTGTTTGATTATTCTCAAAATATTTTTTTTTCAGAATTTTCCTAAAATTTAACTCTTAATTCGGTGGGTAACAATCTCTTTCTGTCCTCTCTCACTCTTCCTCTGAGGCACATGCAGAAGAGATTCACAAGATTAAAAGTTAAATTTCCAGGCAACAGATTTCCTAAATAAAGAATGACTTCAAGGATGCCCCATTTGAATCATCATAGACAAAACTTAAAAGAAACTGTCTTTTGGCAGCATGCCAGGTTTGTGGTGATCAATAAAAAAAATTTGAAAAAGGGATGATCAATGAATGAATTACACCTTTTGCTGGATCACTAAAAGGTCTGAATTTTGAAAAAACAAGTATGAATGCAGTTACGTACAAACTAGGAACCAATTTAGCATAAATGTACATTGCAAATTGAATCTGCTCTGAAATCCACTTTTGGGGAGAATCAAAAAACAAACAAATAGAAAAAACATTTCTTGTAGGCATAATAAGGAATGATTATTTCAATCTTAAGCCCTTATGATGACAGTTTTGATTGACAATTTCTAATAATAGTTACTTTCAATGAATCTCCATTAACTGTCCTTTTTCTCTCTTTTTTATAGTTGCCCCACAATTAAAAGGCCTAATACAATTCTCTCATTCAATATACGATGACATTCTATGATTTCATGCCACTTTATAGCTGAACTGTGTACTTCATCATAAAAGAAGGATTCAAGTTTTGTTTTGCTGAATTTTTTGATGAAGTTTTTGGTATATTGAGTTTTTGCATGCAGTGAAAATACATGATAGTTTGAATGTACAAAGAATATGCAGCATGTGGGAGAACTTCCCATTGTGCAATAACAGTTTGTCCAGCTTCCAGCAAATTATAATAAAGAATTCTATTTGAATCTCACCAAATGCAGAAGAACCTTTTGCCCCGGAAGACTCCATTTTGGCTGAAATGTTGAAAGCTGCCTGAAATCTAATCACAATTTTCCTAATATTGGATTCTCATGATAAATCTATTCCCAGTGATTGACTTGTCTATAAATGAATTTTTCAGGGCAAGAAAAGAAAGTTATTAAAAGCTTTCTGTAAGTCCATGTGGGATACATTTTCCTATTTTTCCAAAGGTTTCTAAACAACGTGATAGAGTGGATTTATTGCATAAATGATAAAGAGCTGAGTAAATTTCAAAAACACTTCTAAGATTTTTTTAACATGGAGAAAAAGATGGCGCTTGGATGTTTGCATCAATTGTGCATATATATGTGTATATGTATATGTTTGTTGTGAAGATGTGAGGTAAACTAAAAAAAATGGAGGTGATTATTTGATGATTGGAAGGCAAAAAGAAATTTAAGAGAAAAGCAAGTGTTACATCTCAAAAATCATCACATGGATGGGCTTTTATGCACTTCACTGGTTCCACCAACTTTTTCAAAAAGCACATACAAGAGTTGCAGGAAAACAGTACACTGTTAACACATTTCAGAGTTAGGAAAGAAATAAGGTAAACAAAGCTATTTGATAGTGTTTTTTTTTTTAGTAGGAGAGGAGGGGATGAGTTTGCATCTGAGTCAGTGAAAAGGAGTTGGTCAAGATAGGAGAGTCAGTGAGAGGAGCGATCAAGAAAAGAACAGTCAGTTTCTAGGAATGTTGTTTGTGTCACTATTGGTGTGTTTAGAGAGAAGTAACAGTCAAGATTGAAGATGCTAAACTGGGGAAGGTGGACCACTACATCTACTTTGGAAAACAAATCTCCATGAGATCCTCAAAAGAGGAAATTAAGCAAAGAATCACTCTAGGATAACGAGCTTTCAGCAAAACAAGCTCAACTTTCAAAAACCAGACAATCCCAATAATCCTAAAAAGAAGAGTATGCAACCAATGCATTCTCCCGATAGTCACTTATGGAGCTGAAACGTAGAACTTAACCAAGAGACAGACCTGCAAGCTGAGAAGTATGCAACATGTGCATGAGAGAATCATGCCCAACCTTACATGGAGAGATCACAAGACAGCACAGTATATCAGGAAGAAAACGGGAGTCCGAGACATCATAGGAACTATTAAAGAACTGAAATGGCAATGGGCAGGCCATGTTGTAAGAATGACAGACAACAGGTGGACATCACGACTTACAACATGGATCCCCAGAGATCATGTGCGAAATCAAGGCCAGCAGAATACAAGATGGAGAGACGAACTAGACCAATTTAGAAAACACTGGCTCCGCAACACCGATGATAGAGAATTATGGCAAATCCTGGGGAAGGTCTATCTCCAACGACGGACATCAAAAGACTGATGATGATGATGATGGTGTTGAGATATATGAGGGATGTGTTGTTTTAATCTTTTTGGTTATCTGGTAGATGAAACCAGTAGTGTGTATGTGTATGTGTGTGCCTGGAAGTTTTCTTGAAGAGGGGTTAATGTGTATTTTGTGATACTACAATTGGTCAGAGGAGGTTCAACTTCATTAATTAATTCTACCGTGATACAACGGGAAACTTTGAGCATCTTGGTTTTTACACGAGTTGAGATTTCAAATGAAAGCTTTTGCTACCAAATAATCTTTTTTTTTCTAAAAATTTATATGAAAGTTCAAGTGTCTTGGACAGATAGATAATCTGGCCCAATGAGAAAAAGAATTTATCTTTTTGTATCAGTCACAGGCCATCTGGGATTCCAGACCTCACAAATCAGATCCCCGGTCAATTAATAAGACAACAATTAAAAGGATAATCCTGATTGGTGAAATTCTAAAGACACTTACAAAAATTAGGGATGGATATATTCCTATGGATAAATACCTCCGATGTGTCCCCATCTGGTCCTGCTAGGGTTTGCAACCGGAAAAAAGGTATGGATGTTTCCAGATTGCAAACCCTTAAATGCAATAATTCTTAAACAAAATCATATAAAAACAACAAATAAATACATAAGCATGCATGGCATACGTTAAGACATACTAATGCTTTCAAGAAACAGTATAAATACTCACTGACCCCTCTTTAAGAAAACACCTATACATACACACGCATACACACACATACACCTAGTTTTACCAATCATTCAACCAAAAAGATTAAAATAACACACCCCACTTTCACCCCTTCCCAAACATCTCAATACTTATCCTTTCTAAATGTCACCGTAATGACACAAATGACATTCCTAGAAACTGACCTGTTCTCTTCTTGACATCCACCTTGCCTCTCACTAATCTTCCTTATCTTGACCAACTTCTTGTTACTGACACATCTGACATCCTTTCCTACTGAACAACCAGAAAACACACCACCAAATAACCTTGTTTTTCTCATTTCTTTCCTCTCTCTCAAACATATAAACCACACACAGTTTTTCTGCAACTGCTGCATGTGCTTTTTGAAAAAGTTGGTGAAACCGGTGAAATGCATAAAATCCTTTTTACCTGATGATGAGAAATTTTGAGATGTAATACTTGTTTTTCTATTGAATATCTTTTCACCTTCCAATTGTCAAATTACCACGGTGTATATATTTTACTGTTTTTTCGTCTTTTGTTGTGTTATCCTTTAAGCACACCATATTGCAACAATAGAACATATAAATAGATACAAAAGAAATAATTGATTTTTTTTTTCAATGTTAATTGTATCACAATAAGTATAATAATAGGCTTGGTTCACATCTTAACAATAATTATTTGAGGAGATTTCCAATTTTCTATTCATTGTTCATTTCTTTGAATATTAGTGTCATTACGTCATATTTTTTATCATTTGCATTTTTTTTGTTTATATTCTCGAGGCTTTGAATTTATGTTGTGGCACTTTTTTAAAGATTTTGAATTAAAAACTTTTGACTGTTGCATTATTGTTTTTTGCAATTTATTTTTTATGCCTTTTCCGTTGTTTTTACTTTTTACAGTTGTTTTTTAGTCATTAGAGTTGTTGTTTTAATTTTCTATGTTTTTTTAGCACATGCTTATTCTCATGTCTATACTTCCAAATCTACAATGAATATATATATACATATATATATATATATATATATATATATATATATATATATATATATATATATTCACTGTGTAGTAACAGGAGGTCAGTTCAAACGGAGTTTCAAATAAAAAATTTGCATTTCTAATCAGATATATATATATACATATACATATATATATATATATATATATATATATATATATATATATGTATGTGTGTGTGTGTGTGTGTGTATTAATACAATGATTAGAACTATTTTTCAATATTAGAAAACCCCAATAAAAAATAACAAGCAAACAACCAACCAATCTCAATGAAAATGAAAAATTAAACCAAAGAGTATTATTTTTAAAAAAGAATAAAGAGTAAAATAAACATAAATTACATGAAAATACACATAAATACCTATCTATGTAAACCTCACCATACGAAATACAGGAGATATAACAACAATAAATTGAGGTAAAACCTAACCATGATAGATGTATGAAATATATTTTTAAAAAATAGCAACCAATAAATTACTAGCACACAGACACAATGTAATACCAACAATAGCTAACAGATATTCACTAAAACCCCAAAACAGACAACACACACTAATTTCAAGGCCAGACGATGTGACTAAATGATTTTAAAAAAAGGGAAAAAACAATTTCCACAGCTGTATGCAAAAAGCACTCAGAAGGTCGATATGTTTTACAGAGAAATTATAAATGGGTTTCAGGGAATTGAAAACGATACCGCTGTTTCACCAGGGCTGCCCAGCAGTATAGATCAAATACCACCTCCTCTTGGGTTATGATGTTCTTATAATTTGGTTGTTTGCTTAGACTATTATCAAAAGCCTCAGCACTTTTGGCACCCAGTTTAGAGGAACTATAGCTCATCCAAACATATCTAAATCCAATCACCAAACATAGAAATATTCACATTCTCTTCCTCAGCACTGAACATGAAAACAGCAAATTTTTCTCTGTGAACTACCGCAAATATTTTATCTCAGAAAAAAATGAACTACACCCACCGGATAACAAAATATTTGGGGATGTAACGCGTATCTCTTGAGATTTTCTCTTCACCTTCCAATTGTTCTTTTCATCTACAATATGTTGTCTATAAAGCTTTACTGCTGTAGGAACTAACAACCATATTATGTTAACTGAAATTCACTTACTTATTTCTGCATGAGTAGATTTTTAATTTTTTGTTATACGAATGTGTAATCCAAGCAACAATCTTGTTATATAAACCACAATCCAACATTATAAAAAATAAACACTGGACAAAAAGCAATCAAGTATTATACTTTTTAAAAAAATCAATGAATTGCTGAGTTACAAGTAACAAGAAGGAAATGAGGACAATGAAAACATCAACAAGATGGCTTAGCAAAGAACTGGTTCAGTTGTGGATTAACCCATTATGTATATTATGACTGCTTTTATTCATTCACTCATTCAGGCTAATTATACTAATTTCTGTTTCTGTTAATGAATAATCTCATCAATTCACTCAATAGTTAAAATCACTCTCCTCCTCCTCCTCTCTCTCTCTCTCTCTCGCTCTATTTGAAATCATTGAACAAAACAGTCACCAAAACAGTCAAAAAGGTTTCTTCAGTTCCCAAGTTCATCCAGATGGAGTTTCTTGGTTTAAAAAAATATGACCCTGAGTAGGTTTTAGTGGGAAGATCAATTTGCAGTAGTAGTTAATGCTAGATTGATCTCCAGTTCAAGCCAAGATTCATGCTTGCTTTTTAAAAAATTTAGACTTCTTTAGAGATCACTGCTGAAAAAAGGCGACAGAAGTAAATCATACATTGATCACCTCTTTTTCAATTTTATAATTGATCACCCCAAACATGGCATGTTGCTAAAAGACGTTGGTCACATGACAGTTTCTATTGAGTAACTAATCAGACCTATCACTCACTTTCTCTCTCATACATATATGTATAGAGTTGGAAATGGAGGGTGTACATGGGGTATAGCATATAACTATTTCTCAATAACAATATAGGTTGTATAGACTGAAATGACTCTATGATAGACACCTCTATGATTCTGAAGCATAAATCATACATACAGTCTAACAGTATATCTAGTTTCTAAAACTTATTTCCATCACTATATATGCATATATATATAAATATATATACACATATATATACATATATGAGTATAAACATATATATGTATATATATATGTATCTATATGTATATATACAAACATATATATGTATATACATATGTATACATATCTATATGTGTATATACACACACACACACATATATATATGTATATGCATGTATGTACACAAATTTTATATTGCACTATGTTATATAGACACTTATCTGAAATGATTTCTCATAGACCCTGTATATATATATGCATGAATTATATATTGCGTTACATTATATACGCATTTATCTGAACCGATTTCCCTTAGACCCTGTATACATCAGAGTAATACAAAATATATAGTCACAGCAGCTCCTTTATCAGCCCTTCCACCTCCGAAAAGGAGTAAGACAAGGTGATACCAGTTCACCCAGATTCTTCACAGCTGACCTCAAGATGATCTTCAGGAACCTAGACTAGGAGAATAAAGGAATCAAAATAGACAGCGAATATCTGAGCAACCTCAGATTAGCAGACAACATTGCCCTTTTTGCAAAAGACCTACATGACCTCCAACTAATGCTAGATGAACTAAATGAAGAAAGCAAAAAAGTCGACCTACACATGAACTTCAGCAAAATGAAGGTCATGTGCAACATTCACGTCAGAAATAAGAACACAACTATCAAAATTGAAGACCCAAAATTAGAAAGAGTAGACCACTGCATCTACCTAGGACAACAAAACTCTATGTAACCTTCAAATGGAAAAGAAATCAAGCAACAAATCACTCTAGGATGGCAATCCTTCTGCAGAGCAAGCTGAACTATCAAAAACAAGAGGATACCATTGATTCTAAAAAGAAGGGTATACAACTGATGCATCCTCCCAAAAGTCGCCAATAGAGCAGTGACATAACCAAGAGACTGATCTGCAGACTGAGAAGCACTCAATTTGCACATGGAAAAATCATGTTCAACCTCACATGGAGAGATTACAAGACAACACAATATATCAGGGAGAATACAGGAGTTTGAGACATCATAGAATCCACGAGAAAACTCAAATGGCAATGAGCTGGTCATGTTGCAAGAATGACAGACAACCGATGGACTTCATGACTCACAATATGAATCCCCAGAGAACAAACATGCAACTGAGGCCAGCAGATTACAAGATGGAGAGATGAACTAGACAAATTCAGAGAGTACTGGCTCTGCAACATCCATGAAAGGGAGGTGTGGCGAATCCTGGGGAAAGTCCAATGATGGACAACAAAAGACTGATGATAATGATGATGACATGTATGGCATAAACTATATGATAAAAAGAGGTAGTGTTTGATCAACACTGCTGGGGTGCCATGTTAATACAACTGATTTGTTTTTAAAATCCCTAAAACAGTAACATGGTAAAAAAATGATGATCCTAATAAGAGAAACTTTGTACATGGTACAATAATAACAAAATATAAGGGTAACAGGTGGGGGAAGAAACTGAGGAAGATAACATAAATTGCATAAACGGATATTTGGAAATGGGGACTGAAATGACTCAAAAAAATCTATTGAAAAAGTTTTTCAATGTTAAGTGTTTAAAGCTGTAGAGCTTTCTAAACTATAAGTAAATAATAAATATATATATAAATATATATGATATACACATATAATGATATAAGTATATATGATACATATATAATATATATAATATCAATATACATAATATATGTATGATATAAATACATATATGATGTATAGGATATAAATATACATAATATACATATAATATAAAAATATATATAATATATGATATGTATAATATATAAATATAAATAAGATATATGTATATAGATATAAATGATATATATATATATATATATATGAAATATATATATAAAATATATATATGAAATATATATATAAAATATATATATGAAATATATATATATATAATATATATATATGAAATATATATATATAATATATATATATGAATATATATACTATACATATATGATTAGCTAGTCTGAGTTTAAAGGATGTTTTCAATACCCCTGTATAATATATATTTGAAATATCATGAGAAACCCCAGGAAGGGAAATATTACGAAGGAATATTGAAAATACCCTTTAAACTCAGATTAGCCAACCGTACATTATCGTTTACTAATGAAAAATATAAAAATGGTATATCATTATCCACATATTCTTGGTGGATGCAAAACAAAAATTTAAGACCAACTGTAAATTGGAAAATATCAAAATAGACCCACATATCCCAAAATACTGAAACTCCATGCTACCTATGCCTAAATGAGAAATTTAAAAAACTTACTTTTGGCAAAAAAAACCCCAAAACAACAAATAGATTTATTCAACAGAAAAAAATGAAAAAAACGTTGAAATACTGGCACCACAAATTTTTATTCATAAGCATAACTCAATTATGCACTCATAGATACACTAACAATAACTAAGATGGATATTTTATTCATATAGCCATCTCAAAGAACCACTTAATCAACATAACTACCTTAAACGAAAAGAAGTAGACCCAAATCCAAGATAATCACACTACCTACTGATATCATATAAAAAGTATCCTAACATAGGAAAATAAATCTATAATGTCTAAGTAAAAGTAAAGCATTCCTATGAAAAACACACAAAACCAGCAACTGCTAACTAATAAACCAACACTCATACCATACCCCCTAGCATGTAATTTATAACTGCCGGCAGAAATGCATAAACTACATATCTAACTAATAAAAGAAAAGAAAAGAAAAAAATCCTCCAACCTAATAACATCCACAAAAATTTTCCGAAATTTCTCAAACAGGAATTTAAAATATACCTGATCATTCACCTGGAGAAGCCTAGACAGGGCAGAAACATTAATGTGTTTTTGTAGCAAATCACCATTCTTCTATACATGTATATAATACATATATGTATGTATATGTATATGATATATATATATGATATATTTATGTAGGTATGTAATATATATATATATATATATATACACACACACACACACTAGTAATATATATATGTACAAACATATATGTATATGATACATATATAAAACATATATATGCATATAATATATATATAACTTATGTATGTACATGATATACATATAACAAATATATGTATATAAATAATATATATTTATGATATATATACATATATATACCATATATATATATGTTATACATATACATGATATATATATATGATATATATGATATACATATAAATTGTATAATATATACATATATGTATACAATATATATTTAACATTTATATTTATATAATACATAATATATGTATATGATATATATGTATACGTATAGAGATAGATATGTATACAATATAAAATGCATATGTATGCAATACATGTATATGTATATAATATATATGTATAAAATATATATATAATATATATGTATATTATGTATATATACGATACATATATATGTGTATGATATATATGAGTATGAAATATACATAATATATTTGTAAGTGATGAATATGTGTATATTATATATATATATCATGTATATGTACATGATATATATGTGTGTATATTGTATGTATAATATATATATGTATATAATATATATAAGCGTATAATGCATGTATAATATATATAGAGAGAGAGATTTATATATAGAGAGAGAGAGGGAGTGAGAGAGATTTATATACATATATATATTTAAGTGAATATATCGCTTATTTTGACTGTCCAGTTTTGCATAGGGTGGGAGTAGAGCATCTATCTCTGTGTTTGAAGCAAAGGTTTCGAACTTATAACGTACTGCTTGGAGGGATGTTAAGTCTATAGCTACATTGAAGAATCATAATACAAGGAAACAGCTGTCTGTGGATGACACATGTATTTGTTTTCAATCAATGCTCCCTTTTTTAGTGCAGAGTACTTTTAGGTAGGACACTTGTCTGCTATAAGCAACTGTGCAATGCTCTTCCAACTCTGGAATGGAGCATTCTGGTTGATTATAGTATATATATATATATATATATATATATATATATATATATATATATGGAGAGATTCATTTATATATGTATATATGTATATATATGGATTTATACATATAAATTTATAGATTTATATATATAGTTTTATATACATTTATAGATTTATATATAATTATATATCAATTTATGAATAGAGATATATGTATATATATATAGAGAGAGGGATTTATACCTGTATAGAGTTATGTCAATAAATACATAGAGAGAGAGAGATTTATATATATACATATATATGTACATATATATCTAGAGAGAGAGAGAGAGAGAGAGAGATTAAAATGACAATTGGAAGGTGAAGAGAAAAACTCGAGAGACAGGTGTTTAATCTCAAAATTTACTATCGGTATCCCATGGGCGGGTGTAGTTTGACACATTTTGATAGGAAGGGGAGGGCAGCTGTCTTTTCCAGTGAAAAATTTGCTGCTTACATATTGATGCTGAAGAGGAGAATGTGAATATTTCTGTGTATGATTGTTTGGTAGGAGAAGAAGGCGAGGTGTTTGTATCTGTGTAATTAAGTATGATATTTGGTTTGAAATGAGATAGGTCCATTGGAGGTGGGATCAGGGGATGTATCCCTCCTCTCTCTGTGGGTGTTTCGTTTGTCTTAGATAAGAAAGGCTGTGATGAGCTCGAGTGGTCATTTCACAGCAAAAGGTGGATTTCGTTATTAATATTTTGTGTGTAGCAATCAATGGATGGGTGTTGATATAGGTGGGGTGGGTGTGCTTTTTTTAATTTCATCTTTTTGTTCAATGGTTAGTAAGTCTTCTCTCACTTTTCTCAAAGAGGTGGTGTATGTATGCTTTTACCTGGTTTCATGTATTAATATATATATACATTTATATATATTTATATATACATGCACATATAAATGTATATAATAATTAATAATTGTGTTATCCACAGACAGCTGTTTCGTTATATTACAAATCATCAGTGTGGCTATGGACTATCCATTATCCCATCCAGTACCACAAAGTTGGATTGAAACCTTTTCTCTTCTTTTTATCCCTGCCCTGCGTAGAACTGGACTGTCAGTAGGGCCAAATTCAAGTGAAATAATATATATATGTAAATATATATATGATATTTTTTTTAACGGAAACCTTGAAACCATGAAAAGGTACATAAATACTGCTAAAGATGGGGACCCCTCCCGAAACATGTATAACATACTAATTAATGAATTCATGAAATAATTAATTAACAAATAGTGTCTCCGTATACTTTTACTCCTGAGTCTGCTTCATCCCTTTTGTAATTCATATGTATATATATATATATATATATATATATATATATATATATAATGGAATGAGGATTTGTTACATGAACACGTTTATGTTTCTGTCCTGTTTGCGCTTCTTCAGGCGAATGATTTGGCATATTTTAGATTCCTGTTTGGGACATTTTAGCAGAGGGATATGTACTATAATAGGTGGTCGGGTCTTTCTTTTATTCACTTGTAGGGTGGAACAGAAACAGGGCAAAAACGTAAATGTGTTTGTGTAGTGAATATCTATTGTTGAATGTATCAAGCACTCTATGAAATAAACCCATAGTATATTGAATACTACATCATGTTGCATCCCTGATTTGTACTGTGGTATATATATATATATATATATATATATATATATATATATATATATATATATATGGATAGATAGATAGATAGATGGATATAGATATATGTATATATGTATGATAATATAAAGGATATGCTACACAAACATGTTTATGTTTCTGTCCTGTTTGGGCTTCTTCAGGCGAATGATTCAATTTATTTGGGTCCCTACTTAGGATGTTATTGAGGGTGTACCTATTTTTCTGGATGGAGAACCTTCCTCTTCTTCAATTTATATATCTTTTTTTCTCTTTTCCTTCTTCAGTTGTTGGTCACTGGTTGTTTTACATAAGTATTATATATATATATATATATATATATATATATATATATATATATATATATATATACCTATTCAGAGATTACGCGAAATAGTTGGAGAAGGAGAGACATACTCACAAGAAAATTCTGAAATAATATGCATACACACTTGTGCTAAGCCTCATAGGGGATCAAGCCTTTCAAATCTGTATCTGTTGTGTGTGTATGTTTTTCTTTTCTTACTTGGAAATTCCCTCTTTTTTCTACCTTTTGATGTTCTTCTGTGTTTTTATTTTCATTTCCTTTTTGTCCACTTCTGACTATCGTTCAAGTTGCCTATCAAGAGATGCCCTCTAATTCTGGAGGGTCTATCCCTACAACAAAATTCAGTCTGGAAAAAGCATCAAGATGATATATGGTGTCCCATCAGATGATTAAGAACAACTGATAACTTAGGTCTCCTGTAAGCAAGAGCCCATATATATCAATATCTATATTTGGGGGTTGGGGAGATTCGGTGGGAAGGTCCAAGGTTTCCGGCCCCCCCACCTGCTTTGGCAAAGCTTGTCTAAAATCTTTTTCTAAATATTTAGATCAGAGGCATAGCTGAAGAAGATGGTGATTTGAAAATGTTCTCCTGGACCCCAAAAGCTTTATTCCTAGTAGTTCACCAACTGTATTTCTACTGACATGATATAATAGCAAATCACACTAAATGAGCCCAGGTCCCCAGGTCTCTAGCTATGCTCCAATTCAGATAAAGAAATTTTATATAATAAAAATTGATAAATAAGTACCTCAGTAATCATGAATCAAACTTTAAAACAAAAATTTATTCCTTCGCTTTTTTATCTAATATAAGTGTGATATTGTCCATCCTACTCTTTATAATTTTTTGTCTACTTATTAATTCTGCAATTAATTTCATAATTTTACTCTTTTGTCAAAGCTAATATTTAAAAAAAAAAGAACAACCACTATAACACAAATGTAAAAGAAAATGCTAGATGATATATTATTTCCTGTTCTTTTTGTTGTTGAATCTTTTTTTTTTTCACACATTTGTGAAAATAATTTTTTTTTCCCATTGGTGCCCCACCTGCTCAAAATCCAAGATCCACACCTGCTTGTAGCACTACTTATACAGAAAAGGTAATTCTGAAAGACCTCGAAATTATGAACGGTTCCCAGCTGATGAATGTAGATAATTGGTGTCGTAAGTCACCAGTAAGCAAGAACCCATATTTATCTGTGTCTATATGTGTGTGGGGTGTGTACGTGAGCATTTACGCACTATCATAACGATCAAAATTTTCATGTCGTTTACATAGATTTATATCATTTTATTTAATTTTTAGATCTGAAATGTTCATTAGAGTTCTCTGAAAAAAAGAAAAGAAGAGATTAGGATTATAGGTAATAACGACTGCCCTGCGGGCCAGGTCCAATTTAACGTGTATGCTTCATTAACTCGAGTTATGTCCCTTACATTGCCTAATCGCTGGGATTACCTCCCTTGTCTTCTCTTCCCATTAAGGCGCCAATAGAGCGACTGTACTGTTGTCTCTTATCTCTCCATCTGCTACTCTAAAAAATCCTCCATCAACTGCATCTTCTTTTCTTTCTCCGATCGTCATCTTGGCCGCCCACACATTCTTGCGGATAAAAATGATATGCTCGTCTGCTGGACTAGGATTCGCCTAGTAACACTTTCGGCTGGGATCTTTTCGAGTCGGCCGTCGTCTACAAAGCTTCAGATCGGTCACCTTAGCCATTTTGATGGTAGCGGGTGTGAGGTCTTCATAAAAATCAATTCGAGGAATCGGTTCCATTACGTGTCTTCCACCAGGACCTTCAACACTTGTGTGGCTCACGGGTTCAAGACCTCTTCACATATCAGTACTGGTGTTGGAGCCCCATCAAGGCATTTAGGGCGAAAAAGTATGACCGATGAACACCATGGGGGAATGGACGAATCCACGTGTAGTACAAGCCGTGGAGGAGATCATGAAGAAAAAGTGTGTATATTGGATGCTGGGGCTCAGTACTGTAAAGTGATCGACCGAAAGGTAAGAGAATTGATGGTCAGGGCTGATATTCTACCCCTGGCTACCCCGGCTACCCGTTTAAAAGAACTCAACTACAAAGCTGTTATCATATCTGGGGGACCGAACTCTGTCCATGCCGAAAATGCACTCCCTTACGACCCGAATCTATTTCGATGCGGTCTACCTATCCTGGGCATCTGTTACGGAATGCAGATGATGAATAAAGAGTTTGATGGGACGGTCGAGAGTAAACATATTCGAGAAGATGGACAGTTCACCATCACAGTTGATCAGACGTGTCCGATTTTCAAAGATCTCAACCCTAAACAGCAAGTATTGCTCACCCATGGTGATAGCTTGGCTAAAGTCGCTGAAGGATTTAAAACTGTAGCCACGTCAGGAGATATAATTGCTGCTATTGGTAATGACCAGCTGCGAATGTATGGAGTCCAGTTCCATCCCGAAGTAGACCTTACGGAAAATGGGATTGACATGCTTAAAAATTTCTTGTACCACGTGTGTGGGTGCCATGCTACTTTCACTATTGAATCTCGGGAGTCGATATGTATTGAACATATTCGGCAGGTTGTTGGTAATAAAAAAGTCTTGATGCTGCTAAGTGGAGGGGTTGATTCTACGGTATGTGCTGCCTTACTGAGAAAAGCCCTTCACGGAGATCGGATTGTAGCCATCCACGTCGATAATGGATTCATGAGAAAATCAGAAAGTACCCAGGTGGAAGAATCTCTATCTAAAATCGGAGTTAAAGTCAAAGTAATTCGAGCTGCTCAGACGTTCTATCATGCCACTACGACTCTCCCTATCAATAAAAACGATCCTGATTCGGCCAGACGGCAAACTAATGCTTTAAACAATACCTGTAACCCCGAAGAAAAACGCAAAATAATTGGCGACACGTTCATGAAAATAGCTGACGATGTCCTTAAAGAAATGAACTTGAACCCGGAGGATGTTATCCTAGGTCAGGGGACATTGAGACCCGATCTGATTGAAAGTGCCTCATCTCTGGCTAGTACGAAAGCCTCGGCTATTAAAACCCATCATAACGATACTGAATTAGTCCGAAAGCTTCGGAGTGTAGGTCGCGTAATTGAGCCCTTAAAAGATTTTCATAAGGACGAGGTTCGAGCTCTGGGTAAAGATCTAGGCCTTCCTCCTGAATTAGTCCAAAGACACCCTTTCCCAGGCCCCGGACTCGCCATTCGAGTCATATGCGCCGAAGATCGTTACATGGAAAGAGATTTTGACGAAACCAATCAACTTCTGAAAATAATTATCAACTTTAACAACTCCCTGAAAACTTCCCCTCATTTTTTGGATGTGGTCAAGGAGAAATTACCCCCCGGCGAACAAAGCCAGCTGTCTGCACTGACCGCTGGTGTAGAGGGCATGGGTGCTCATTTGTTACCCATAAAAAGCGTGGGAGTCCAAGGTGATCATAGAACCTACAGTTATGTAGCCGCTTTGTCAGGAGATGGCAAACCCAAATGGGGGACTCTGATGAAGTTGGCCCTGTTTATACCCAAAATCTGTCACAACATCAATCGAGTGGTGTACGTGTTCGGGGAAAGGGTTCGATACCCGATCAAAGATATCACCCCGACTTACCTGAGTGAAGATGTCCTTGCCACCCTACGACAAGCTGATTACGTGGCTAGCAAAACTCTCCAAGATTCTGGTTACATCTCGAAACTCAGCCAGATGCCCATCATCATCTGCCCTGTCCATTTTGATCGTGACCCGGTCAACTTTCAACCTTCTACGAAAAGATCGATAGTCATTCGGACTTTTATCACTAATGATTTTATGACTGGGGTCCCTGCAACTCCTGGCTCTGCCCGTCTCCCTGAAGAAGTTCTTAGCTCTATGGTTGATGGTATTTTGAGTACGGTACCCAGTATTTCTCGGGTGATGTTTGACTTAACTGCTAAACCCCCCGGTACAACTGAATGGGAATAACCTTTAGAAAGTTTAGTTTATTGTTAATCTATCGTTATGATCTGAAAAAATTACCTGTCAATGTCATAATGAAATTATTGTATTCGCCCCTCGCCAAAATTCCCCTAATCCACGAATATATACATTTTTTGCTTTCATTCTTTTTGTTGTAGTCGGAAAGATTTTTTAAATTAATCTCCACATTCGCTATGAAATTTTTTTTTACAAAAAAACAAGTAAAAATCGTCAGTGCATGAAAATTCATCACCAGTATGTCAATTAAAAAAAAGCAAATTTTCCTGTACTTGAAAAAAATCGTAAAACAATTTTCCAATTGTACAAATTTTACAAAAAAAAAAAAAATATTTTTCCTTTTCAAAAAGGATAATTTTTTGACCCATTTTTTTATTTTTGAATTGTGCGTAAACTTTTTTTTTTTTTCAAATCCTGTTAAACTTTTGTCATTTTTATTTTCACTTTCTTTTTCCTAACATGTATATTTTTTGTTTTGTTCACCCTTTCAAGACTTACCTATCGAAGTGCTTAATGCCTGGATAAAAATGTTCTAGTAGACTTCTGAAGGAGAACTATGGGACATATATATCCCAGGAGTCTCGGAAGCGGTACAGAGATGGCAATGATCAGCATTTAAAATTCTGTCCATTATATTGAATTGTAACCATATCAACATTGTAATCTATTTCTTTTTATATTCATTGCATTTAAGATAACTAGTGAAAAATAATGAGAACTTAGTACCACTATTCATCTGGCTGGATTATTAGTTATTTAGTACTTTTACATCTTGGTTCCTAGTTTTTTGGCTTTATCCAATCTAAAATTTCTAAGAAAAGTTAAAACATTGACCATCATAGTAATCATTAGTACAAGTAGTCTTAAAAAAATTAAAAGTCCAAGTATAATAAACCATATTTTTTCTTGAAGTAGACATTGTGTGGTTGAATATTTAACAAAAATTCATTATTAACAAATAAAATGTAATAGAGCTTTAATGAGTCTTGAATCTATTCAAATAAAACTGAACTGATTAAAAAGATGTAAGGAAGAATGGACAAGATTTTAGTGAAACTTCCACACTTTCATGTTTGCTTAAAATAATCATTTATTGAATGTTGCTTAGTTTTGGCACAAGTCCACAAGTATGGGGTTCCCAAATAGAATCAAACTCACAGATGTTCATGTTTTGTATTTGAAGATGAGCCTGGCTTCAGTTCTTAGTGAACAGGGTCTGAAGTAATGACTTACACTTGACGTGAGTGAGAGTTGCAGAGTATCGTCACCCTCACTCTCTTGTTCCTGTCTGCCTTAGTCCTGTGACGAGACTAGGTCCGAATGATAGGAGATAGACCAGGGTACTCTACATGTCATGCCACACTCCACAAGGCATTGTGGTTTGAATTCAGGGCTGTCCATTTCCTAGACTGGTCGCCAACCAAGGCTGAAGAGTCGAGTCTGCCCTGCTATTTACCCATAGCTGGGACAAACTGACTGCTCAGTAATAATGATTTATAAGACCAGATTGCAAACCATCACACCACAACAAGGCACCCATGTTTGTATAAAGTAGACGGGTGGTTCACAGTTGTGGTTTAGTTTCAACTTCAATTGGTTTTTGTGGTTTGCTCAAGTCCTATGAGGATTCTGAAAAAGCAATATTAACCTCTCCAGCACATATGTTTTTAATGATGTTTGAGGGTTTTTTTTGTTTTTTCTTTTTATTGCAATAATCAAATACTATTTTTATTCTAGATGTAAAAAAAAAACTGTTTGGTACTTGTAGTAATCGGTCACTGACCCAATATGGCTAATGTTTTCTCATGAGAAATGGCATATTCAAAGGATTACTTGCTAGACATAATGATCTGAGTTGCTGTTCTAAATTTAATAATATGAAAGAATCAGGTTACATTTTTTTTATATATATATAATAGGATTTTTTTTTTTTTTTTGTTGAACAAAAAAAAGTAAGAATTATACTTACAGTATTGCTCTGGAAGCAATCCATATGTATGTATCTATTCCCTCACACACCCGCATGGTCTGGTTGAATCATAAGGTACTTCTGGGTTAGTGCTAATGATGCTTTTGCCCTCAAACTATGCCTGATCCCAGGGTCATCATCTGATGAGGGCTTTGTTAGCAGCACAGCTGTTTTGTTTTTTTTTTGCAGTGGCATGTGCTTGAAATTTTATACATCTATATACATATACTAGACAAAATGCCGAATAATAGTTATTTATGGATCTACTGAAGAATTGTAGATAATGCAGTGAAATAAGCATTTTTTTATTTTTTTTTGTTAATGTATTTCTAAACCTCTGCAACATTTTCTCTTGAAAGAATCGTTTAGTTTTCTCCTTTTCTCTTATTTAATGTATTATTCAAAATATTGTCTCTATCTTTGTTGTTTTCAGCTCCACTTTCAGCTGATACATCCTTCAGCCTTCCTATGATGAATCTTGCATTTGATCTCAAGAATTTGCTTATCTTTATTTTTCCCCTCTTTTTCATTTTTTAACACAGTAACTTCTCTTTTTTGAAAGTACATACCAAATTTTAAAAACCAGGTATAATATATTTACCTAAGGAAGACCGAAGAATTTATTGGCTGAAATATGTTAATAACAATGCAGTCAAACAGTAGTCTAAATACGAGGAGTTATTGATGAGTTTATTGCTTAAGGTACAAGGACCCAAATTAAACTAAATTGACATGTGGTTCAACTTGTCAAATGATTATACAGAAAATTTGAAGTT
This sequence comes from Thysanoteuthis rhombus, assembly GCA_963457665.1. Taxonomy (NCBI): domain Eukaryota; kingdom Metazoa; phylum Mollusca; class Cephalopoda; order Oegopsida; family Thysanoteuthidae; genus Thysanoteuthis; species Thysanoteuthis major. The sequence goes on along the minus strand of OY735228.1, from coordinate 11,265,297 downwards.
AACAGCTATTTTATTTTTCCTGTGTTGTGCCAGTTACAAGTCTTCCTGGATGAAGGTCATCCAGGCTTTCCCTGCTTCGTTTGAATTCTGCCCTCTTTTCAACCCTGCTATAGGAAGGAGGATTGTCTCTAGTGTCACCACTATGTCCCTGTGGATCTCTAGGTGATAAGCTCTTGATACCAAAATACTGGATGACTGTACATTTGGCAACATTATCCATTTTCTCAACAATTGTTGACTTGAGTTTCTATTTTCTGGAACAGAAAAAATTGAACAGTTATTAATTTTGAATTTTCTGTGTAATCAATCAAAGAGTTGATTTGTGTGTGAATTTAGTTGGAACTGTGTAATTCATGTCCTTGGCCACAAATCCATCATTCACCTTTCATGATATATAAAATAATGAAAACATATCTATCTCTAAAACTACTCTCTAATATTTTATATATCCTCTATAATACAAGGGGTTAGTATATTACTCAAATGGTAGTACTCATCACACATGATTTGGTTTTCGTATTTTTGTTATAGTGATTTTAAAGCTTCAATTGTCAGTATTAATGATGTTTATTTCTATTTGAAAATCAAGAAAAGTTTGTGATTTAGCTAAAATATTCTCTTGTTGCAAATTAAAGGTTTTGAGATTTATTCAACAAGTTTCACATTTTATCGTATATGATGCTACACAAAATCCTATTCAGTACTATACTATTTATCCAGAAAGTTTGTGACTTGAGGTGGCCTGAATTTCAGGGCCAAGGCTTAATGTATACTCAAAATATGAACTAAGTAAAGAATGAAATATGATTTAACCGATACAAATTAATACGCTTCAGAAGCATGGTTTGTTTGATCTTTATTAATCCACTTAAAATATGAAATTTATGATGAAAAGTAAAGAACGATACTGTTTATAACATATACAAATTAATCCACTTTAAAAACTGGGTCTGTTTAATCAATATTATTCCACTAATCTCCATCTGAAGACAATTCTGCTTAGCCATAAACATTAAAACAAAGGGCATCTGAGCCGTGAACTATTATGAAGCCTATCAGATTAAAAAATGGCTGATTTTCTCGCAAGAGGATAAATAGTCCAGTACTGTGTTTGGAAAAGGCATCTTTTTATCCCCCGTATAGGATTAACACGTATTTATTTTTTATATCTTATTTCATAAGAAGAAAACTGTTGTCTTGGGCACAACATAGATTTGAATTCTCTTGAGCTTAAAAGTAATCTTTATTGAATTGAAACTTAATCATGTACTGCATCGCATAGAATATACCAGAAATTCAACATTCACATACTATTGTTATGCATTGTGACTATTACGTTGGGCTGTGTAAAGAAAGCATTTTATAAATATAATCAGGAAACAATAAATTTCAAATCAAAATTATTTGTTCAGTATGAAAATTTGATTTTAACCCTTTGAGCCCTGTCCTCTTGTTTTCCCTGTTCCTGAATTTCCAGAAGAAATGATAAGATTTTGTCTATACCTCACAAAAGTGGAACTAATTGATGACACATTGTTGAATAAAAACTGGTACAACTGTTGTCAACACAATGATGTTCAATATCATTTTTATTATTCAATGTTATTGATAATTCTGTGCAAGACAATTCCGCTTTGACAATTCAGTGTGTATATACGTATCCAGCAACTCTTATTAATTGTATTAGGCAGCTAGAGAATGCTATTGTTTCTTATTAAGTTACTACAGAATCGTTTTAACATGAAAAATAATTTTGATTTTTGTAATAAATCATTTTAATTCCATAGTTCATTTTTCAAGTCATTCAGCTATTAAAAAAAAAGTTATTTAACAACTGGAAATCGAACCAATAAACTCGACTACCTGCAAACTATAAATTACTAAATTGAACCACAGAAGTAGATTAATTCCCCAAAATACTCCAACTGAAAAACTAACATAGATTTTTTTTATCTCAGTAAATAGTTATATCACTTTAGTTTGTTTTTGTTGGTCCTTGCACTGAATTGTCAGCACTGATTTGTCTTGTGCAGAACAGAAATGAAGAATAAGCGTTTGGCAAGACTCAAACTCTCATCCCTTTTGCCTTGGGAAGCCTGGATTTCCATACCAGCTGCTCTACTACTTGTGCTATGAGAGCCCTGCCGCTGGCAGAAGATAAATCTAACCTTAAATTGTAGCCTTCATTCTTCTGATTGCCTGGCACCATATTTTGAAACAAATTTTTTTTATATATATATACACCTGTATTAGTAGTATTATTCAATTAATGATTGTTGAAAATGCTTTATCTAATAAAAATGTAACTACTTGATATGGTTGGTGTTTTTCACTTTTTACCTCTTTCTAAGTAATCTGGTAATTAAGGCAGTTTTAGGATCTTGTATAGAATTGATTAAGGGGATTAAGTAGGCCTTACCTGTGCATTGGATGCTTGGTATCATTAATTTGCTCATTATTAGTGTTCAATAAAAGTTAGAATCCGACTTTTTTTTATATTTGATACTTTCAAGGTATTGGTAAATGGCACGGAAATCTCTGACGAAAGGTTTTTAGAAGTATGGGATTTTGTACCAGATTCTGAGGGGAATGGAAAGAACCACTCTAGACACATGGTTGTCAGATTTATCTTGAAAGGGAGGTAATTCAAGCTTTATCTCTGCTTTACCCTGAAGAGGCATTGAAATAGCATTGAATTAGAAAATCAGCCCACCTCATTAAGCTGGTATCGAACCTCTGCCTGCAGACTAGCTTGATTTTCAAATTTGATGCTATTCCAATGTCCGTTTTTGGTAAGTCTCAGGGTAAAAACTTGGATTATTTCCCCTTTTGACAACACACATGATGTGTTCAATCTTGAATGTTTCCTTTTATTCTCTTCCTTTTTTTTCTCTCTCTCTTTCTTTTTTATGGACCCGAGTTACCAGTCTGTGGAAAAGTCTCAATGAGAAATAACCTCTTCAAAAACTATAAATACTAATACTGGACCTCTTCCCCACAGAGCTTGGGACTGGGGGAGGTCCAGATTTCTGGATTTTTCCCATTTTGGGGGATACAGGCTAAATATATACATAGAATTTAAAAATGAATCATGAAAAGTAAAGAATGAAATTTTATTCAACACGTAAACCTGTATAGTAGTAGTAGTACTGGGATTGTGATATTTTTTACTTTTAAATCTTATTTCCAACTTTTGAAAATATTGTAATCACATAAAACCATCATTTCACAGTTCTCATTGTTTTTTCATGAAGTCCCTGATTCACCCAATATTAAAGAAGAGAAAAGAAGTCCCAGATCAATTTAATTCATTTAAAGAAATTTGCGTTATTTTTTTTCTCATTTTACTCATACCGTGAAAGTAAAATAGTAAAATTAAACGTTACTTGATTTTTTGATGTGAAATTAAAATTTCTATGAGTTTTATGTACTAAGTAACCGTACCATAAAAAAAACTTCATTTTTAAATGAATACACTAGTCAAATTTTTTTTCAATAGATTAGTAGATATTTAAATAAAATCTTTTTAAATTTGAATTTCAAACAAATTTCAGCCTCGTACGAAGGCTCTTTCCCTGTCGTATTTCAGGCAAATCCAAGTTTTCAGTGAGAAAAAAATTAACTTCTAAAGCAAAGTATATTATAGAATAAATAATGAAAAGTAAAAATTGAAACGGACCCACCCGTACAGTATGAATTAATTTCTAGAGCAAGGATGTTATGAAATAATGAAAAGTAAAGAACAAATTTTTTTTATTCAAGACTAAAAATTTAAGCAGGTCTTGAAGGTTGAAGCACAGACTGAATTTCACTGAAAATTTTCTTGTTCATCTTTGGAAACGTTCTGATGTTTCATATGCTTAATTTTTTTCTTTAACAAAACCTTTTTTGTATTTCATACATCCACGTCATATGCTGCTCGCTGATGAAAATTGTTTGCTACATTCCCTGATTCAGTTCCTCAGACTGATGCACCATCTATAGGCATTTTTTTCCTCTGTATACTGTCACCATCATCATAACTTTCATCTGATTTGTTCTTATCAGTATTCTTTAGCATATCCGCTATTTCTCTATCAGCAAGTTGGAGCACAACTAGAGCATTATTATCAATGTTTATACACTCCTTTATAGGTTCTTCATCAAGTAACTTGGCTATTCACATGAGGTGTCCCGTGCTTTACCCAATATATACTTCATTATTTCTTCCTCGGCAGACACTTGGAAACCACAGAAATCAGGCTCATCATCACCATAAAAAAAAAGTAGATGCCCATACTTTGTCTCTAACATTTATCAAAATATTCTTGGGTAATTTGTCCCAAGACTTGGCTGCACTCCAAATTGTATCTTTCACATCAAATGATTTTTTAAATTTTTTTTATCCCTACACCTTTGTTACAATTGGCTAGCATTTTCTGCAATAATATATCCCTATACCTGGACTTGAATGCGTGAAGAATGCTTTGGTCTAAAGGCTAAATTAGTGAAGTACACTAGGGCGATAAGTAAATAGCGAATACATTGTCCTTGACTAAAACTTTAACAGGAGGGTGTACAGGACAATTATCAAGCACGAAAATAATTTTGCAGTCATTAAGTAGTCCCTCAGATTTACAATGAGCCTCGACTCTCCTAAATGCCCTAGGATTCTGACTTTATCCAGTAATGAGTAATTTGCAGTTGTGGATGTCTGCTACATTAAAACATTCAAGAATTGTAAGTTGTTCCCTTGAATCTTAAAACCCCATCTACACTGACTTTTCAGCCATTATGTATATTATTCTCAGTATGTAAAGGAAGTATAAAGAAGTTTCATTTGCATTGTACACATGTTCAGCTGACAGTCTCTCATCAAAAATCAGCTCAGCAAATTTATCTAAGTACGCCTCTCCAGCTTCATGGTTTGCAGAAGCCTTTTCTCCACAAACCTTCAGCCTGCGGAAACTTTTCACTCCGCTGCCTAATCTATTCGAATAACACTTTGTATACATCAGCACACTTCCACTGGTGTAAAGTTTGTCACTTCATCATTAATTCAGGTACATCACTGTCACTGTACAATTTAAGAATCTGTTCTTTCTGTTTCTTACCAACACCATACCCCTCACCCAAAAGTCATACCAAAGCATCTTTATCAAGTTACTAATGTAATTCTACTTTCTCCACTATACTAAGTGCTAAATGTTTCCTTTTCAGCTTTGTACTAGCAAGTTGCTTATCTGCTGGTCTTTTTAGACATGGTAATAAATAAGAATGATGATGAATTGAGACAAGTAATCACTTGACTGTTCTCAGCAGCAGTTACTTCGCAACTTTGTTATGCCACTTGTTTCCATGGAAGCCAAACCAAACAGCTATTTGGTGGACTACTACTAATGCATCGAATTCAAAACTAGCCACAAGGGTTGCCAGATAATTGGAGACGTTTCTGGCCGAAAACACCTATTATAAAAAGGAAAAAAATTGTCCCGAAACACTCATTGTGAAAAGCCAAATATCCAGATATACAAGAGTAGCTTCCCTTGGACTTTTAATTAATTTTTTTAGTTGTATATAAAAAATAAATTCGTTTTATGGAAGCTTCATGTGATTGCTGGTATCAGAACTTTCAAAAAAAAATCTAAAAACTGGCATTGGCCACGATAAGTTTGCCTATAAATTCAGTTATTAATTACCTTGGAATCTACTGACAAACCAACCACTAAAAATCACCTGTAAACAAAAGAACCCATCTGCAGACTGGTGTGATAACCTTTTATTTGTGTTCGTATCTACCAGATATATAGGTAATTGGTAACAAGCATCCAGATTCGATTTTTATTTCCATAAAGGAGAACATTCTCAACTATCAAGCATCTTATTTTAATGTGTCTGCTTTTTTGCCTTTTTAGTTCAGTTTTTGGCAAGTTGTCATGTGAACTTCTGTTATTTATCTCTTGTAGTTTCTTAAATAAAAAAAAGTCAACACCAATATTATCTTCATTTTTTTTATATTAGATGAAGAAGCATTGTCACTCATTATCCTCAATTTCTGACCAGTATTTTCTTCCAGCTTAATTTATTTGGTTACTTTCTATTGCAACTCACTCAGGTCATCAGTCTACAGCTGTGAGTAAATAGCACATATTGGAAATAAAGTATAAGCTTTTGGTGAGACTGACTCGCATCCCTTCTGCCATAGGTAAGCCTATTTAACCATACCAACTGCTCTTATCGAGCTACAAGAACTCTATTCAGTATTTATTGCTGTTAGTCTTCAAATTTTGCTGTGAAGAAGCATCAAAATATTTATAAAACCGATTCTACTTATGTTTATAGATCAAACATCAATTATAAGATTTTCAAATCATTTTAAACAAGTACCAGACCATTTCTTTGGCTTCCAGGAAAACTGACCATTTTTTAAACTGGCCAGTTCTGAATCTAGCAGGCTTCGTAGTGATTCAACATGATATGGCAAGTTTTGAATCTACCATTATCAGTTTGTGGATCTGCTCAGGGTTTTCAGATATATCCGATTTCAGAAATTGAGTCCATTTTTACCCCTGTATGCCCGATTGACACTGAAAATTGTCTTATTTGAGAGTCCACGTGAATTCAGATTGATATATCCCGAACTGAAAACTTTATTCAAAACAATTCTTTTTATGGTGGTATTTAATCACATATTTTTCTGTTTCTTGAGGAGGTATTGAAAATTCAAAACTATCTATCTTCAGTAAAAGCCATCAGGTACCCAATTAGGGTAATTAGACATTTTCACCAAGGTCAACTTAATTTGATGAGGTGTCCTGTCTAGCGTGTTCAAAGTGTTTTTATTGTTCAGTTAGGAGAAACAGCAGTTGTATTGCAAGACATTATGTTGCCAATACTTTGCTAGGCATTTGCTATGCTTTAAAGATTATTTCTTGATAAAAAAAATCATGACTACCTAACTTGCTAGATCTGAATTTGACGGGCTTCTTAGTAATTCACTACTTGATCACCATCAAGGGATGACAAGTAATTTTTCAAAAAATTGACACCCATTGACAAAAACTTATTCAATCACATATAACGATTTAATCAATTCTCATAATGTTTATATCATTCAAACAAAGAAGAATTGGAGGGAAATCCAATATGAAAACAAATAAACGTTTTTGCAAGTAATTTTTTCTGCTTCCAATCCATAAGACAATTTATCAGTTTTGAAAAAGTTGATTTTTCAAGGTTTTGGGTGGGGAGGTTCTATTTATGAGGTTAGTGTAATGCTAAATCAGGTCCTTTCTTTCTGTCATTTGTGCGTAAGTATGGCTTGCCCAAATTAATTTTCCTTTATTAGTAATTCATTTAATGACTTCTCTTATTTGTATTTTTGTAGTATTATCTGCATTTTCAATTTTTTTTATTTTCAAAACTTTGTTTTGAATTTTGTGAATATTAATGTTGATTTTTCGAATGACTTTTTAAAAATAAGAAATTGAGAGTGATTTTTTTGTGCTTTCATTGAAGTTTTAGGGGCTAGCCATTCAGGCTATCCCTTAAATCTTTATGAATGATTACTTTTGAAAAACATTTACAACCTTCACAAGGGAAGTAACCAAATAATTTGGACTTGTACCTCTGCATGAATGTAAATTTCTGTTGAATCCATTCATCCAATTTTTGCACCTTTCCAATCACAGCCAAATGACAAGGAATAATTATGGAAGAAACTTCAAGAGTTATTTGATGTCCTTGTGTTATCTTCAACAATATTCTCATTTTATCATTATTGGTGATGTTCATGAGTATTTCTGAAAGCTTACTTTGAATCTTCGCATGTCCAGGGTAAGATTTCTGATGCAGTAGCAGACCGTTTATCTATCTTCCAGAAAATTGACTACTTTTGAAATCAACTAGATTTGAATCTGTTGGGCTTCATAGAAATTCAACACTTGACCACTATGAAGGGATGACCAGAAACTTTTCACAAAATTGACATCCATTTACAGAAAAAATTATTTAATCAAATACAACAGTTTAATCAATATTTCATAAAGTTCATATCACTGAAACAAAGAAGAATTGGAGAAAATTCTGATGTAAGAATTTTTTTCTCTCATTATATAGAAATGGAATTGTTTTTTTTTTGTGTTTGCATGTATAGAAAAAAAAAAGAAAATGTAGAAAATGAATTGGAAAATTTTCAGTGCCAAATATAGATTGTCATTTGAAAAATCTATTTGAATTTAACTAATTAATAAAAATTAACAAAATTTTTAGCGTTTTTCATCGATTACTGAATCTATTAATCAGAAGATTACTTAGTGAAATAATTTGTGAGAATATTTTTTCTTCATAAGTACAGCACACTTATTTAATTTTATGACACCTCTTTCTATAGAACTTGTTTTAGAGGTGAATTAATTTGTATCTGTTGAATACATTTTTGTTCTTTACTTTTCTTTGTTGATTTTATATGTTAAGCCTTAGTGTGGAAAACTGGAAAATCTAGAAATCTTACCACCTCAGGTCCCTAGTTTGCTAAATAAATGGTCTAGGACCTACAGCACTTGTTAATAGTTCCTGCTTCAACTGCATTGTGTTAAAATCTCAACTCTTTCTTAAAAAGTAGTATGTTTTGAGGATGAAAAATAAAGTTTATGATTTGAAAGCCAAGATATGACTGTTAAATAGCCAGATTTACAATGGCAAAAGATACAATATAAGACACAGATCAGGTTAGTCACTCAATAGAAAGTGTTACGTGACCAACATCTTTTGGCAGCACACTTTGTTAGGGGTGATTGATTAAAAAATAGGGAAAAGGGGTGGTCGATGAATAAGTCACTTCTTTTGCTTTCTGTTGAATCACTAAGAGTCTTGATTTTCATAAACAAGTGTGAATGCTGTTAGACACAAACTAACATGTGGCATCTTGATGTGATGGTTTCTATTGAGTGACTAACCAGCCCTGTATTGGATGAAAATCAAGTTCTAACCTTTTGGTTGGGTTTTGTTTTACTTATTTTCATATTCATTTTTTAGGGATGTAAAAAAATTAATAACTTTGGGAACTGTAATACAAGCATCAGTATGCATGTGTAGGTGTCTGTATGTGTATGTGTGTGTACGCATAAATATAACTTTGTGTACGTCTGTCTGTCTGTCTTTCCATCTCTCCCTTCACTGACATTCTAAAAATGCATAATTTTCATTCTGATAGAATTTCATTTAAATACAGATGAATCAGATTTTCCATCACCCTTGATTCAAGAACTGTGCCTGATGATCCATTTTGCCAGATCAACTGAGGTCTCATAATGATAATTCAATGATACATCTCTAAACTACTAATTACCATAATTCCTCATGTATATTATGCTTGTTTTTCCCAAAATTTTAAGCTGAAAAATCCATGTGTATATTATCTATGGAATCATAGTTGCAGTGCATTTTTCCAGCACTGTTTGTTGGGTGTAAAAAGTCTGTTTGACAGCCACTATTGCCGTGATGGTGAATGATAATACAGAAAACTGAAAACAAATGCACCAGATGGCAGACATGGTAGCAATTACCAATAAAATTATCCTTTTTTAATTAAAATGATTAAATCAAACATAGGTTTGGTTAAAATTACACCTTCTTTTTCAACAAAAGTATGTAAACAGTTGACACAATAATGAAGCAGGATGGATTTTTCTCAAATGCGTGCAATGCCAATCAGATCAAAGAAAAGGGTGGAGAGTATATACAGAACATGCATTGTTCATTCAAAATTGAAGCTTGATTGGGAGGTGCAGATTATACAATGGGAATTACGGTATGCAGATCTCATATCTTTAAAGTATTAAGACTGTTTCAAACTTGGATTAAATAAATTTTAAATATGAATTGAATGATTAAATGCAATACATTGATATAAATAAAACAGTTTATTGATATAAATGAATCAGATACAGGTATATCTATGTAACAATCACAGTAAGTAGAGGTAAATATAGGCAAATTAAGTTAGGAATTTTACAAAATCAATGGAGCAGTACAAAAATTTAAGAAATGGCTGCACATGGAACATTTTTAGCCACTCAGTGAACGAATGTGAGAAATTCAAGTGTTCGCTCGTGATTTTGTCTGGAATTAAAAGACATCCCAGACCACCTGTAGTTTGAAAATTGGTGGTGTGCCAGTTTTACATAATTTCTTTCAGGAGAAAATTTGTTGAATACTTATTTCGTCTTGGTTTAATTTATAAAAAAAGACATTGATACTAATTGTTATGGGCAACTTTTGTCTTCCATGGCATTATGTATAGAATTTTACTGATTTTTCGTTGTTCAAATAATTTAAAAGATGTATAAATCTGTTTTGGAAGGAGAATCTAAGTTAACAAAACTTTTGGGGGAAGGATGTTCATTCTATAAAACTTGGGAGGGAGGATGTTCGAATGACCACTCTAGTAGGGAGGATGTTCGAGTAATCCATTAACCCTTCTTGTTCCATTAAGCCAATCAAGAGAGTTCCCTGCGTCACGTAACTTCTGCGGTTATTCCCCTTGTCACGTCACTCTTTTCAAACGAGGCGTAATCCTCGTTGTTCATGGTCGTTTCTTTCTTCCTAAACAATCAAGATGAGTTCCTACAAGAAGACAGTCATAAAAAGTATCCCACGGTTCCGAGAAGAAGTGACCGCTGACAGCCTTTATTGGAAATTAGAGCCACCAGTTATTAAGCGAGAATACGGCGCCATCAGCTATGTACATTTTTCTAAATGCGAACCTTACAACTTCGCTGTCACCAACTCCACGCGTGTTCATATCTACAGTGCACAAACTAATCAGATCGAAAGGACCATTACAAGATTTAAACAAACTGCTTACAGCGGTTCATTCAGATCAGACGGGACCCTTCTTGTTGCAGGAGGTGAAGAAGGGGTCGTCCGTTTGTTCGGGGTCGAGAAAAACTCCTTGTTGAGGGTCTTCAAGGGACATACTGCTCCGGTTCATGTAAGTCACTTTACGTGCGATAATATAAGACTTTTCTCCGCTTCTGACGATCTTTCTCTTAAACTCTGGGATGTTGCAACTGAAAATAATCTGGTCACTTACCAGGAACATAAAGATTTTATCCGATGTGGTACATCTCCAGCTTCAAACCCTGACATAATCTTGACCGGTGGTTACGACCACGTGGTTAAAATGTTCGACACTCGTCTTAAAGAAAGTGTAATGTCCATCGATCATGGTTGTCCTGTCGAAAGTGTTATTATTTTCCCTTCTGGAGGTCTTTTCTTTTCTGCTGGTGGAAATTATATCAAAGTCTGGGATGCTCTAGCAGGAGGCAAGCTTCTAAAGCAAATATGCCATCACCACAAATCTATCACCTCCCTAGGATTTTGCAGTAACTACCAGCGTTTGTTGTCTGGGTCCCTGGATAGACATATCAAAATGTACGACATTTCGACTTACCAAGTTGTCCACACTCTTGATTATGCCGGGGCTGTACTCAGTGCAGCCGTGTCACCTAATGATAGCTGTCTTGTTATGGGAACAACGGATGGTCTTCTTTCCATACAGCACAGAAAGAAAGAGTTAGAGACGAAAGAAATTATAACCAATCAACCCCAGAAATCTTCATTCCATTACAGTGTCAGGGCTCGGCGTTATTATTCCAGAGAAAAAGATGACCTGGTTGTAAAGAACAGTAGAAAAGAGGTCCTTTCTCCTTGGGATAAACAGTTGAAGCAATTTAACCACAGTCGAGCCCTTGATTGTGCTTTGGATCTGAAAGTAAGATCCAAAAATCCAGAGATTGTTATCAGTGTAATGCAAGAGTTGATCCGTCGTGATGTGATCAAATCCGCACTGGCCGGTCGCGATGAAAGACAATTACAAATTTTGTTAAAATTCATCATAGTCAATATTTCAAATGTAAATTTTATGCCTACTTTGATCGATGTGGCTAATATTTTACTTTCCCTCTATTCTTCGACGATGGGACAGTCTGGTCCCTGCTCGGAAGCCCTAGTTAAATTACAAACTATTTTGAATGAAGAAGTGAAATACTTGAAGGTTTGCTCACAAACCCTCGGTTCAATGGACATGGTTTTTGCTGCAGCTGAAATAAACAGCCAAAAGCCAGAAAGTAAGATTAACTCTGATTAAAATAAATTAATAATAAATATTTACTTGTATTTTTCTTGAAGTGTAAAATGCTTGTCTGTGAAAACGAGGAGTAATTAATGTCATCATTTGAAAAAGAAAAAAAAAATACGTACTTTCCTTCGTACTTATGAGAAAATGAACAACTTTCATTTTGTTTATTTATTTTCACAAAAAAGTACAAACCTTTAAATTCAAGAAGGTAATATAATAATAGGAAAACAAACTAAATTGACCCTCGGGTGTTTTTGATATATTTTGTTTTATTTTTGTTAGAAATATTTTGACAATCTTTCTCGTTTTCATCATTTTAAACTGCATTGGCGATATTCGCTACCGATACGCGTTTTTTTTCCCCTGCTTTCATGAAAACTTTGTTTTTCCGCATAATCATATATATATATATATATATATATATATATATATATATATATATATATATATATCTCAAATAAGAACAAAAGGAATGATAGAAAAATGTCTTTATATATAGAAAGCATAACTGAAGAAGAGATTCTTTTTTTAAAGTAATTGAATGAATTACTTATGTCTTCAAGATTGTTCAGTTCATTTTTTTCCACCTTTTATGAAAACCAAAAGAAGGATGGATTGTTTTTCCTTTTGTGTTTAAAAACATGATTACTGAAATCCACCATTCCAAGTTCAAATATTAGAAACGGGGACGCCATTGAATGTGTGCTATTCATGTAATTATACAAAATCTTTTCTTGAAAGGAAACAAATATTTGTGCTGTTTCTGTTTCTTAAGGAGAAGAAATTTACTCGTATGATCCTCTGTAGCAAATATCGCCAATGGTTTGAATACTTGAGACGACATGGGTCCATTCGACAAGTCTAGGTCATGTTGACCCTGAAGGCAAATCGTGTAAATTTATGGCAAATACTTTGGAAAAAAAAGGAAATAAACTCTCATCTGGATATTTAGGGGTGCTAATTTAAAATCTGTTGTATGCCCTGTTTTAAAATGGTCGATAATGTATGATGATTGAGAAATCCAGGAATTTACTTTTGTATTTTTCCATTTTTTAGATAAGTAATTATACCCTACATTAGAGTACAGTGCCACTTAATATCCATTAAAAAAACCCTTTATACCATATATTGACATGATTTGCCTTCTAGGTTAAATTTTCAACCCTTTTGTAGGTTTTCATTTGTTGAGAATTTAAGGCCATTTTCAGTTTTAGAATAGAAGGCGGGGAAACAGTTCAGATTCATATTACTTGAAAAAAACCTGGCTAACTTGGTGACTGATGTTGGGATCACGTTGCTGGCTGAGGTCTACACTTTTAGGTTGTAGCAGGGGATTATCTATTGATATTAGTGTGCATGATGAGTTGAGTGTCGCCTGCTTGCATTGGAATTTGTAATAGGTGCTCACATGTACTTATTCCCAGTCATTGTGAGTGTTCCGACTGCTATTGCCAAACCTCTTGCAGTTACATATATTAAAGCATTCCATACAAAATTTTCTCCATTCTTGGCTCTGGCATCTCTTTGTTCACCCACATGAGATGATCTCCCGGCAAGCTTTCGGAAAAGATGACCGAAGTAGCCGTAGCCTTAACATCCAGGTGCATCTATCACAATTGCGTCACCAGAGGCAAGTGTGTCTGATTTCAGACACTTGGTCGATTGTGTGAATGCATGAAAATTTTCTGCATTTACATCACTTGTATTAACACCATATATCTTATGGACAAATTTTTCTGTTGTTTTCAATGCATCTTCTTACCAAGGCAAGTAAGATTGGTGTGATGTTTTTGGAACACCTCGCTGGCTGTTTTCTCAGTGAATCCACTGAACTGGGAGACACTATTGCAGCCAGTGATGCCATTGAAAACAAGTAGTGTGTCCACTATGTGATCATCATATGCCTGCGAATTTCAATTGCTGGAAAATACTTTGGAGCCTTCAACATCCGAGCTTTCGAGTAAAATGTGTGTGTCCCATTCTGTCATGGTGTATCACAAGTTGAAACATGTCTGTATCATACCCTTATGCAACTATTATTTCCATAAATAGCATGGATGCTGTGAACAATCAGTCCTTAGGGAGGAGACTGCAAGAATCTGAATCAGATGACTTGACAGTAGTTGCTTCCCAAAGCTCCTCTGTATACCATATACTCTGCATGAAAGGCTTTGAGGTGTACAACTGCAGGGAGTTTGGCAGTAACTGTCAGAACACTCATGATCACTGGTTTATCTGTTGGACTGCGTTAAATCAGACCGTTTGAAAGTTGTACAGCAAGATCTGCTTTATTTTCCTCTATTGGCGTGAATCTAGACCAGTCTGATGGATTCATTTTTGATTTTGCAATGTACATATTTCGCTCCCATCTTCAATATTACCAAATGTTTTAATGCCAGGTGAATTCTTGCCCATCTATGATCGGGCAGTTAGGTTCATAGAGTGTAATATTTAGAGGGGTTTAGACTTCCTGCTTCAAAATGGTTTGGTTATTAACACAAATTAGTCATGGCTTACGACAATGGGAGCATCATGAGTTCATACTAGCATGTGTTTTCTAGATTTATGTTGCAATGTAAACTGTTAAGAGCCTTTATAGGATGCTCTTGTCCATTTTGATAGTGTTTTTGCAATATGTATATAGAATTCAGACAGTTTTTGCAGATTCAATGTAAAAGTAGATTATGGCGATTGATTCCCCAGGTATGAAAACCTACAAAACCATATTACATTCAAGTTTGTTCAGTCATAAAAAATATGTGCAGACATTTGGTTCCATAGAGGTGGTGATCTTAGGTTTCTCATTTTTCAGGTAATGTTGGTAATTTTTTTTAACTAGGTATACAGCAGATTTAGATTTAGAACCCGGCATTACTCCTTGAAACAATATCCCATGAATTTACACGATCTGCCTTCGATGTTTTGAGTATACACATTTTCAGAATGGTGGCCATTGTGGATTTCCTAATCTTGAAGCATTGTCAGTCATTTTTGAGCTGCACATTCAACAGCTTTGGAAATAATACCCATAGAAGAATATGCACATTTTTAGAAATTCTGCATAGTCTAATTGCCATATTTCATCAATAAACATTCATGTCACCTTAAAGAACCAAAATCTATTTTCTAAATAAAACCAAAATAATTTTGATTTATTTTAGTAGATGAAGTACTATAAATCATTGTTATAAATTTTTGCTACCATTTACCTTCATGTTAATTGTTGTTACTTTTTATCACTACTAAACTCAGGCTAAGTACCCTTCAGCAGTGATTGAATAAATTAACATCGTGGATCCGAATAACGAATAAGTTCCAGGTGAGAATCAAACTCACAGCCCTCTGTACCATAGGGCGGCTTATTTAACACACGGCCATTCTTACCACTAAACTACTTGAATTTAGAATCCTTAAACTCACTTCCTATCCACAACCTCTTCTGCGCCATGTTTGTTATTAACTGGTTGTTCAGTTCAATCCAATTTTATTTATTTTACTAGATGAAGTATTCTGAAACATTGTAGAGAAGTAAATGAAAACTTTAAGGAAACCTACAAAAAATTGAATTGAAAGAAAATGAAAAGTTTGAAAAATTCAATTTTCTTTCTTTCAGGTGTATTTTGGGAATTTCACTTTTTTTTCTTTTTTTTTTTGTGGAGTGTTTAATTAAGAGAAAAAAAATGGCAACTTCTGAAGTGGGGAAGTGAAATGCAATTTTAAACTAGAATCCCAACTTCCAAGGGTGAAATTGAGAAAACTGTTAGCCTCAAAATGAACTAAAGCTTACAGGATTATCTCCCTCACAAAGAAAGTAAATGCATAAATTATATTGTTATTGCTTTGAATAAATTGAATTTTTTAATTTGTGCATCATTTTTAATATTGACGGGATAAAGCATTGAATGTTTGTGTGGAAATAGTTTTTCCCTAATGAAATTGTACATGCATATCCCAAGTTCATTTTGAGGTTGACGGAAACTGGGATTCATCCGATTCCTATGATGTCCATAACATTAAATTACTGACTCAATTAGTTGAAGAAAAATGCAGTAAGTCTATAAGTTTGAATGAGATAGTTCCCCTTTAGTTGTTGTTGGAACAAAATTATCAGCGTAAACCGATAACAATCAACACTTTATGATTACCTGGTTTTGAATTTGAGTAAGAACTTGGTTCATTTGATATCCTTTTTCTCCTGGAAGTTTGGTTGAATTTGGACTAGGCATCTATTAATAGAAGAAAACAGCAGGCAAACATCTCCCATGTTGAGGTTGATATCTATAGGTCTGGTCTGTCACTCAATAGAAACCGTGATGCAACCTACATCTTTTGGCAGCATGCCATGTTTGGGGTGATTCATTGGGAAAAGGGGGGGGGGGGTGATTCTCGCTTTTTGTTGAGCTGTGATCACTAACTAAGTCAAAATTTTCAAAGAACAAGTATAAATGCTGCTAGACAGAAACTAGAGGGCCAATTTAGCATAAACTTACATGCTCCCCCCCCCCTCAAAACAAACCCCAACCTATTCTGAGAGGGGTTTTGAAAGAACACGTTTAATGAGGAATAAATGTCGACATTTTCAGCTCTCCAGCACCATTGATGAAGCCTGTATGTTTGATACATGTATAGTCAGCCAGACCAACTTGAAAACCGGAGAAACTTTGGTGGGCAGTTTTTACTATCAAAGCTGATGAGCTGCTTTTCTTGAACTTCAAGGCCTTCTCTTGGCGTAAACAAAAATCTAGAGAGAAAAAAATGCTGACAGTTTTTAGTGTCATTCAAAATGAAGTTATGATCATGTATTAAAATGAAGTTATAATCACATTAATTGATCACAAAATATTTATATGCTGTTATTCAGAATCATTTTAGGTAAATTTTTTTTCTCTCCTGCTTTCAGAATTAAAGTATCTCATTGTTGAGCATGAAATGTCATCTCTTTCACTTGATAGAGAATAATGCTGAAAGTGAAAGATTTACTAATATAATTGTACTTTTTTGCAGATTCAGCTGACAGTGTCTAAATTTAGACAATTGGGATATGAAGTCTTGCAGCATCCTCCATATTCACCTGACATCAGGGGTGCAGTGCTGCTGGAGTTCACCAAATCCCTAATAAATAAAACGAGATAGAACACATTTCCAAACCTCTGTAATGGTTGCCGTCCAATCCTGTCAACATTAGTCACTTTCAAAGTACAATATTTTTGTATACTAGACAACTTCCTTACCCATTCATGTCACATATATATATATAGAGAGAGAGAGAGAGTGTGTGTGAGAGAAGGAGGATATAGGAAATGGCAAGTGTTTTGTCAGCTCCAACACCCAAAAAGTTAGGACTGCACCCCTAACTGACATTTCTTCTACAAATTATCATCTTCATAAGCATTTTGAATTACATATCCATGATAAAAATTTCAATAATAGGGAAGCCATAATTTGTGCTTTTACTATGTTTTGTGACCAAAGATGAATTTTATAAAGGTGTCATATTGTTGTGGAAAGGTTATTGCTTCATATAAGTCATATTTTGATTGAATATTTACTATTTTGTGTTTTTCATACAATTTTTCATTTTAGTATTCAAAGAACAACATTTCACATATAATTGATACTAGTCTGTATTCCATCACACAAAATAAATCTCACATTGATACATATATATAATGAATAAAAATGTATAGACTACATTTAAATGCTCATGTACAGCTTACACAGAGTTTTTATTTCGGGTATAAGCTTCTGGCCAAAAAGTATGCGAATTATGGCATTATAGGTAGAAGACTGATTATCAAAGGTTAAAGCTATATAGCTGGGAAGGGGGGGTATTTGCGATGAGTGGTTGTCCAAAAATGCTTTTGTAAAGTACATCTTGTATGACAACTTTGTATGCATCCAGACTTTTATGATCGGAAATTTGATTTTTTTAATAAGGTTATCTAAAAAAAATGGCTGCAGCATCTTAACATTAGCTAAATGCAAATATCATAGAATGTATCAATTCTCCCTTTTAAGAGCAAGGGGAAGGTACAGCCTGAATGACGGATCTCCAATGCCAAAAAAAAATCACTGCAACCATGTTCCCACAGCGTTTGGTACAGCTTTCCTCAAACAGAGTTCCATGAGAGGTTAAAGATTCAGCAAAAATTTGATATATGCATGACTTCTGTTTTTGTACATATTGCTAATAAATTTTCTAAAATGCATTTTCATTTATTTTTAAACAAGAACAGACTATTCAAAATTTGAATCGTCGTTAACATAATTTTTGACATTTGTTTCTGACTTTGACAAAATTATAGAATTTCATTAAAATTTCAATATTCATAAAAAATACGAATACATTTTATGTTTGATAATGCCCTATTCCGTCAGTAACACATGCCTTGATTCCTGACCATTGACAATCCCTTCCTTCCTGATTTTCAATGCATTTATATAGTAAAATCATTTGCAATGCATCTACTTCATAGTATTCCCCTTACATTTGACTACTAAAAGGGGAAAAAAATGTTTCTCCTCACTTTTGATCCCAACTTTCAATGAAGAGTCCCATTGGAATAAGAAACCTTGTAAAGAACTAAACTTGCAAAAAAGAGTCTAGGTAAAAATCAAATTATGAAAGAAAATATAACTAAAGTAAATTTGCTCTTGACATTACTATGTTTTATAAAGTCATGAGAAAAATTTGTCTCTGGTAAAAACTGTTTTTCTTTTGTATTGAACTTTACGTGTCCCTTGGGTTAGAGGGAACTTGAAAAATGTTCACCAAAATTAACAAATATGTAGAAAATTATCATGTTCTTAGCTGTATATATGATATTTTTATACAAGCGTTCCTTGAGATATGGATGTTATTTCAAGGGTTTCTCCTGTCTAAAACGGTTAAGAAAGACTTCTTTGGTGTGTGTGTATATTATGTATATTCATATAAATGAGATGTCACACCATCTGTTTGTCATGCTATAGAAACAACGTAAACAGTCCAATTAAATTTGGCATGCATACTCAATGGACCCAGTAGAAGGTTCTAAAGTAAAAAGTTTTGAAAAAAAAATAAATGAGGTTCTATTTACGATGCTAAACTGGACCCTTACTTTCTATTCAATATACATTTTTTCATGTATATATATATGTTCATATATAATTGTTTAAGGGATAAATAGTGAAGGGAACTTATCTTCAGCTAACGGGTTAAAAACGAAGGGGAATTTTTCTCTTTCTCCTTCAAGCGGTTGAAAGTGAAAGGAAATTCATTTTTCACAAATCTGAAAGCTTTAGTGCTGTTTTTTTTTTTATTCCTTAAATATTTAAGCTGGCTTGGACGCATACTTCAGCTATAAAATAGCAAAATGATATCATGAATACCAGTGTCACTGAATTTGTTGCTTTGTTTGGCTATTCAGGAGAAAGTGTTACACTCACTGTTGGAATGGGAGATATCATCTTTGAAAGGAAGAAGAGGGTGAAGCTATGTGACTGACTACTGATGCTTTGTGTCTGTGTGTGGGCAAGATTGAAAACAATTAAATGAAGTAACCCTTTTTTTCCTGACTTTGTAATTATATTTTTTTCATCTATATTTGAAGGCATATAAAAATAGCAAACATTGAATGACAAAGAAACATTTAAGTAAACACTCATTTTTATTTTTCAATATAAATTTGACTTACAATACTGCAAAGACATGCAGGTCTCAAATTAACAAAAGTTGTTTATTTGCATTTCAGTCACAGTCAGATAAGTATTTCTTTTTTTTTTCTCAGTTCACAAACTTAAATTTATTCAGGTACTAGCATAGTGCCCATAAAAATGAAAAGATCTTTTATACTATTGTTTTATAGATGTTGCACCATGTGTGTGTGTGTGTGTGTATCTGTCTGTCGCACTCTCAAAACAACCTAAACATAGGTGAAGTCCAACCAAATTTTGCATGCATATCCCCTGAATGTAGGGGAAGGTTTTTAAGTATGTTTTGAGAGAAACATTTTTAGGGGTCAGTAGTAATGGGAGATCCCCTTCTCCTCAAGGAGTCAAAAGGGAAGGAAGACTTTAAGGGGTCAAAAGTGAGGGAAAACTTTTTTTGACACGTCTGAAAGTTTTTTTTTACTTTGTGAATATTCTACTCTGCGAAGATAGGTACTTTAGCAAGTATTTATGCAATCTGCTTCAATGAGGATTCATTCTTGATAGGACTAGAAGTGTGGGGGGGGATAATAGATAAGTCATTTGGATGAATATCCCTATCCACCTTGTTTTTATCAAACAGACTCTTGCATTGCTTGTCAGCAATAATGGACAACTTGCACCTGAGGAAAGTTGTAGAGTTGTGATAAAAACAACAAAGATGAGGATTTATGAATTCTTAAGATGGGAAATTGTCATTATACATAGATTTCTTCTGACTATTGTCTTGATTGTTTATTTGTTTTCAGTGTTCAGGCTATTGTACCCCACAGCCTTCTTCAGGTGCCTATTTGAACCAAAGTTCGACACCCCCATTCGATCAGATTGAAAACTAGACATCAAAAACAAGATGCCCATCCTCACCAGACAGCACAGACAACGTAATGAGATCAGTCTAAATATCAGGATTGAATTGGGGTCTTGACTCCAGATTCAATTGTAACAGGCACCCGGCGAAGGATCAGGATACTGGTATGAAAAACTAGTGGAAGATGAGACATCTCTTGTTGCGTCCAAATCAGATACAAATACAGACTATTCTGTATGATCAGCTCAACATGTACTGTTACAAAATAGAATGTCTATAACGTTGAGAAGAGTCATTAACATACCAACTTTTTGGCGAGAATTTAATGTCTTTGTTTCATCTTCGATGTAATCACAATGCTTCAGACAATTCAGTCTCTCCTATCGAATTGCCAAACCTCAAAGATGAAAAGAAAAGATCAAATTGTCATGGAAAAAAAAGTTGGTATATAATAGAATTTTTCTGAAACTCTATAATCAAATGAAAGCAATGCCTTGAATAGATCGTGTTAGATTAATCCAGTGTTTCTTGAACTTTATTTTAGGATGGGACACTAAAAGACATTTGACTTATGCAGCACACGAACTGTAAAAATAAAATGAATTAGACAAAAACATTTCAATAGTCAATGACCAGACTTTTATATCAGCATACTGATATACATATTCATTACCTGTTTTTTTTTTTTTTGACACTACAGTCCAAATTGGAGTTGACTTTGTTTTTTTTCCCCATAACAAGAACAATCCTCATCAAATTTAATAAACTCTTTGCTGTTAGTCTATCACGTAATATTAAACCAAACCTATATACACAATTAACATTTTCCTATTGTGATTTGAAATTCCATCCATGTGATTGGAGAGTAGCTCTCTTACCAACTGAGCTAAACTACCAAGTCATATATACCTACAAATTTATCTATCATATATATATATGATAAAAAAGTTGCAGTAATCATCCTCGGTTGAAATAGATGTCAGAGTGAAATCTGACCCTGCTAATTGAAATCTCTCAAAATTTTGTGATAAAACCAGAAGATTGGCAACACTGTAGTGGAAGTGGGGCTGACATAATAACCATACAGGATAAGTTCAAGGCTTGAAATACATGTTTGCATATTTCATGACACACTTAGTTTGAGAACTATTTGGTTGATCAAACTGAAAACATTTTGAAGGGGAAACAAAGTCAGTTAAGGGGAAACAATGCATGAATTATTTTTTTTATTAATCATAACCACAGGATAACAAGTTTTTTCTTTTGAATGAAGAAAGAGGATAACTTTTTTTAGAAAATGAAAATATGTATTTTTTCCTTTTGCAATTTTGGAGATGTGTGTAAGTTCTTTGGTTATATAGATTTTTTTCCCTTTCCAAATCTCATACAATTGGCTGCATTCTATTTTTTCAGAAATAATGTTCATTCTCCTTTCATAGCTTCTTGGAGACTTCCCAAATATCCCAGACCCAATTATTGTTGGTTGTATTCTCTTTGGATAGCCAAGTATGATCTGTCCTTGGCTTATGTTTAGCAGATTTTGTTTGACGAGAAAACAGTTTTACTGTTTTCTTTAGTTCTGGAATTAAAAGAAGAATCAAGTTATCTTTAAATGATTATTCTCCAATAACTTGAAAAAAACAAACTTTTTAAAACATTATATCTTAATTATTTTTTTAAAAAATCAGTTTTTACCCTTCATCTTAATTTTTAATTTTTTTTTTTTACATAGCTTTGTCTTGGGTTATGGACAGTGCAAGTAAGCTCACAGTAAGAATCAAATTCACACCCTCTAGCCGAAGTTGTGATAAAAACAACTTAAAATTAAGATGAAGGTAAAAACTACTCAAAATTAATAATAAAAATCTTGTCTTTATGCTATTTCATCCAATAATAAGAATAAATTTAAGATTGTTTTCAAACCATTATGTGATAGAAAATAAATATACAAAATCGAGATAAACATTTTTGTAAATTCCTCAAAATTTTACATACTATAAAAATCAGTTTTGTCCAAGGATCTAAAATAAACTGCTAGAAATATTTTCTGTGTATCATCGAATTTTTGTAATACGAGCTGAATACCAATCCTACACATGGGTTATTTGGCTACTTTAAACTAAGATACAATGATCTACCTGTAGTTTTGGTTACATATACTTACATTAGCTCCATTAATGAAAGAAAAGAAGAAATAGGCTTTCCTGATTACTTGTGAAAAATGTGCTTGCACTTAACACTTCTGTAAAATAAATGACTTTATCCAACCCAAAAATCTACATAACTCATCATGATAACTTTGAATCCAGAGGTACCTTAAATGTCAACTGAAACTAATTCCAGTTTGTATTTTCACTTATCATTCTATTTCTCTTTTACTTAAAAACCTTATTTAGAATCTTTAATCATTTTACAGTCACCGGATCTCTGCGGTATTGATCAGTAAAAATCGTTATCCAACTCAATATTACGTGACTTATCACTCCTGAACATGACGTCACAATAGAGCATCCATTTTTTTAAAAGTGATTCAGACAACTTTCCTGAAGTCAAATTCTTCCTTGAACTCAAAATCAACTTTCTCCAAAATTGTCAAATTCCCTGTGGAGAGGAAGGTTTTATGGACTGAAAGCCCAACGAATTAGTTGTGAGAATTCTTTCCAAGTGGGACCAGTTCACCCAAACTCTTCACAGCCTGCTTCAAACTGATTTTCAGAAACCTAGACTGGAAGGATAAAGGAATCAAAATAGACGGCGAATATCTGAGCAACCTCAGATTAGCAGACAACATTGCCCTTTTTGCAAAAAATCTACATGACCTCCAACTAATGGTTTATCAACCTAATGAAGAAAGCAAGGAAGTCGGCGTTCACTTGAACTTTAGCAGAATTAAGGTTATGAACAACAATCACATCATAAATAAGAACACAATGATCAAAATCAAAGACATAGAACTGAAGAAAGTAGACCACTACATCTACCTAGGACAATAAATCTCCATGAAATCCTCAAAAGAAGATGAAATGAAGCAAAGAATCACTCTAGAATGGCAAGCCTTTGGCAGAGCAAACTCAACCTCCAAGAACAAGAAAATCCTGAAAAGAAGGGTATACAGCCAATGCATCCTCCCGATAATCTCCTATAGAGCTGAAACATAGAACCTAACCAAGAGACTGACCCGCAAAGTGAGAAGCCTGCAATATGCACCTGAAAGAATCGTGCCCAACTTCACATGGAGAAATCACAGCACAGCACAATATATCAGGGATTCTCTATCATGGGCGTCGCAGAGCCTGTACTTTCTGAACTTGTCTAGCTCGTCTCTCCATCTAATATTCTGCCAGCCTCGGTTATGCATGTGATCTTGGGGGATCCATGTCGTGAGTCGTGATGTCCATCGGTTGTCTGCCATTCTTGCAACATGACCAGCCTACCGCCATTTGAAATTTTTAATGGATTCTATGATGTCCCTGACTCAGCAACCCAGGCAGACTCACTTAGAAACTTGAAAAACCTATGTTGATAATTTTGGTTGATTGTTCCTCATTGGTATGTCTGTTTTTTTGAATGTGTGGGCATTTTTTTCTTTCAACATTGGACTCACACCCATAGTTTTCTGTAGGCTGTGTCAGAAGTTGAGTTGCCGAAAATAATGTAGTCATGAATAAGTTGAATGAGCTTTGATTTAACTGTTTACAGTAACTTTAAATTATGATCCATCACCACCCATGTATGCTTTGTTAGGGGTGATCAATTAGAAAGTTGGAAAAAGGGGTGATCAATGAATAAATTACTTTCTTCACCTTTTGTTGGTCTCTGATCAGTAAATTTTAAAAAAACAAGCAGGCACTAACTAGTTAGTGTAAAATCACATTGTATGTTGAACCCTTAACCAAAAACATATTTTGGAAAGGAATTTTCAAGAAATGAAAAAAACATTTTTCCTACTCATTGTGTGCACAAACATTTAAGTTCCTACTGTGAACGGTGGAGGCTGGTTAAAGTCCAGAGAGATACATACAAATTCCAGAACACAGAAACAGTGATTAAACCTGTCTGTTGTGATGAGTGATGATTGATAATCTGTGAAATGATTGATGGTATTGTTATTAATTCATTTCAAAATTGCATCAATTAGAAATGAAAAATGTTCATTAATGTTTCATTCAAACTACAAACTGAACAAAGAAGTCCAAAGTATAAAATGAAATTTCAACTAATGCATACTTACTCAAAGTATTATATAAAAAAATGACCAAACAGTTTTATTAGACATGAGAGATAAACTGCAAAGATTATCTTGAATCAATTTCTAGTTCAAATTTGCACAAACTTTCAATGTGACATGGGAAAAATATTTGTTGATTTTTGCAAGAAAATATTTGTTGATTTTTTGATTTTACAGTGAGTACTAGAAACAGGTATGCTTACCAACATCTTTTAGCAACATGCCAAGTTTAGAATGATCAGTGAATGAGTAACTTTTCTCTCATTTTGATGGATCACTAAAGAGGCCAAATTTTCAAAAAATAAGTCCTATAATGGAGTATTCAAGAATAGCTAAGAAAGAATCAAGGGATCAATCCCCTAAAAAGCAAAAAGATGATTGAAGTCTCGGGGAGGGGAAAGAGGGGGGGGGGGGGTCAAGACAAATTAATTTGTTATTCCTCTTATGGGGAAAGATGTTGTAATGAGTAGCATTAACTTCAGACTTTTGAACCTGTATCTTATGTTTTAATCATCAAGCTGTACCTGCTGATGCTTTAACTATTCATTGCTGCTTTGTACAAAAATGAAGTTATATCTCTTCTCCTTGTCTATGTCAACACCAGCCAATGAGACTGATCATTCAACAGGAAGTGAGTTTGAGTTAACAAGTCTCACTAAACTAGCATCCAAAGTAAAAGTATAAATCTCTTGAGTTTAGTTACTATTATGTGTAGTACGAACTGGAGATAAAAAATTTTGACATTCTCTCTATGTGAAACAATGAAAGAAATCAAGTCTAGAACCAAACATATTTATATGAAGTCTGTCTGGAATGGATCCAGCCATTTAATTTCAACAAGGTTTATGAAAATTCAA
This sequence comes from Thysanoteuthis rhombus, assembly GCA_963457665.1. Taxonomy (NCBI): domain Eukaryota; kingdom Metazoa; phylum Mollusca; class Cephalopoda; order Oegopsida; family Thysanoteuthidae; genus Thysanoteuthis; species Thysanoteuthis major. The sequence goes on along the minus strand of OY735228.1, from coordinate 11,239,594 downwards.
AATTTAGACATTTTTAACATGGATTCAGCTGGAAATTCCCGGCTCACCTACTGCAAGAGACACCTGCAGAAGGCTGGAGGGTACACATAGTGATTATAACATGTTAAGGACAATAGTCTGAGTACATCCATGTATATTAACCAGAATAGGAGATAATCTGAGTTTTAAGTCAGAGTCTTACCCAACAGACAGTGGTTCAATACCAGCCTATGCCTCCAGACAGGTATTGAACCTATGCTTCAAACTTGCTATTCCTATGCCTGTGTTGGGTAAGTTTCTGAGATATAAACTTATGAGAATGAAAACAAAATACTCACTTTCTCTGGTGTCCATTTGTTACTAGTAAGAAAACTTCTTTATGCCAATGATGTGGTATTTTTACCCTTGAGATACAATGAATATTTAAACTTTTACCTTATTCTCCTCTTTCTTCACACCAAGGTGGCTCAGGTAACTCTCAAGCAGAGTCTCTGTCTGATCTTTACAAAACATCAAAGAATATCCTTTGTTGAATTCATATCTCAAGTATTCATCATATAAATCATCTTCTGAAAATATAAAATAACAAAGAGAAATTAAAAATCTGCAAGGATTTATCTTAGATTTACAGAACACAGGCATTGGAATAGCATTGAATTTGGAAATCAAGCAAGTCTGGAGGCAGAGGTTTTAATATCCAATTCCAATGCCTGTGTTGGATAAGTTTCTGAGATGAAGAACAGGTTACCTCCCCTTCTGGCCAAATCTGGCAATCCTGTCTCTTACCTTGCAGGTCATTAGGGTACAAATTTTGGAGATCACTGTCATATCCCATATATTTTTCATTGTAATGGTGATTTGCAACAAGGTTGGAGGAAAATGCCATTCAATCCCTTTTTTAAGATTTTTCTTGCAAACTAAGCAGAGGAGAATGAATCAAAATTCTCAAAGTCACATGGAATTGTCACTTGTGCCAAAAAAATCGAGTATTCAGCCAAAAGAAAAAAACTTCCATGTAGATAAATTTTAAGAAATTTTATTTTGTAAATTTTGATCCAATGATGCCAACAGATAAACAAACTGATCTGATTAGTCTCTCATAAGAAACTATAACCAACAGCTTTTGGGAGCCTGCTGTTTTGGGGGTGATCAATTAGAACATTGGAAAGAGGAGTGATCAATATCCTTTTGTTGGAACACTTTAAAAGTGCAAATTTAAAAAAAACAAATGTGAGCACTGCTGGACACAAACTAAAGAACCATTTTAGCATAAACTTACAATGTAAATTGCATCTCAATGTAAAAACCTATTTTAAGGGGGGGGGATAATTTCAAAATACATTTTTCCTTGACATGATAAGGAGTAGAATTTCAGCCTTGTAAGCTCCATTAATGCAGCCTGTACATACAATTGATGGATAGGCCCACTTACTATGTTAATGTTGACAATTCTGGTTAACAGCCTCTGGAAATTACAGACAATGTTGGAGTTTGTGATGTAATAGATGAAATATGCCAAAATGTTATGAAAAATAAATAAAGACAAGAAAAATAGTCTGACTAAAACATATAAAATATCTGTGACATCATTTTTGATCAACCAACAAAATCCCTAATTACAATGATAGTAAATATTTTAATGTTTATTCACATTAAATTGTTTTTTGATGTTGCTTTTATTTTTTTTCCATGCATATGCACATACAGGTTTGCCAGATTGGGCTATAAGGGGAGGTAATCTGAACTTCATCTCCGAGACTTACCCAACACAGGCAATGTAATAGCTTTGAATTGGGAAATCAAGTGAGGCTGAGGTTCAATACCAGCTTCTCAAGGCTGGACATTCTCCCGACTTGCTTGATTTTCTAATTCGACACTATTTCAATACCTACGTTCGTCAAGTCTGACAAAAAGCTCAGATTATCTCCCCTCTGGCCAAATCTGGCAACTGTCTCTCTTACCCAGCAGGTCAATGGGGCACCTGTTCTGTAGATCTCTGTCGTATCCTATGTATTTTTCATCATAGTAAATGCCTGGAAAATGGTGACCTGGAAAGGGACAAGAAAACACAATTTAATCAATTTTTTTGAATTTTGTCTCATAGACTTGCCAACTAAGATGAACAGATCAGAATCTTCAAAGCCACATAAACTCGGCATGGGTCAAAAATTGAGTATTTAATCCAAGAGAAAAACTTCCACATAGATAATTTTTTTCTGGGCAAATTATTCCTGAATGACCAATATAAAATGGCCTATGGGGGACAGCTAAGGCAAGGGGGCATGGAGGGCAGCTTGGGTTAGTGCTTACAGAAGACAGCTACAGTTTTGGAATCGGAAAGAAAGAACATTAATTCAGAAAAGATATCATTTGGTGAATTTTAAAATGATTACATTCCATGTTAAAACCAAAGAGTGTTGGACACACAGATTCTTTTACGATCACTGAAGTTAAAGAACGTTGAGCCAGATCATTACCTTGATAGGTGACTATTTGGAAATAGCAGGTGTCATGAAGAGCTGGAGATTATGAAGAGAGTTTTTGGTGGCAATCCCTTTGATCATCCCAAAGAGAAGACCGATTTCTACTCTATGCTCAATAACACAAGCTAAAGGCCTCCTCCCCATTACTCGACTTGCCTAGCTATGAGAGACAAATGAATGAAAGAATTACTTTTCTATTGTTTTTTTCTCTAAGTAACCATTTGTTTTGAAAATCGTGCCTTTTGAGTATGCAAAAGAATTACTTACTTGATGGCCATTGTTTGTTTTCTGTCAATTTAAGGCTTGAGGATAACTTTTTGGCATTTTCTTCAAAACGACTTTTTGAAGATTTTGATGATTTTTTTTCTACAAAAAAAGCGCAAAGCAAAAGACATAATGATGTACTGTGTTCACTTGTTAGTTCTACTTTCGTTTTAGAGTAGGATATAAAATTATACCTGAAATATCATTTTTTTTATATCATAGTGAATAAAGCGAAAAGTCAAAGATATACAAATGTAATTGTATTTTTTTCTAGGTTCAATGCAAAGAGAAGCATAATTTGTCAATATTGGAGGTTTTTGAGACCTTAATAGCAATGGGCTCTAGCCAAGAAGTTAGGTTAATTTTCAAGTACAATTTCCTATAAGGACCTAATGCTGCTCAAGCTGCTGATAACATCAACAAAGCATTTGGAGTGAACACTACTATGTTAACTTTTCAGCTCAAGTTAATAGAAAAGATAAAAAAGTTAGAAAAATGGGTTCCAAGAACTGAATGAAATGCTCTATGACAATATCAGACCCCACGCTTTTCAGCTGACTGAGCTTAGAGATTTGGGATATAAAGAATGCTGTATCTACTATATTCACCTAACATTTTCCCCTACTTCTCAAGCATCGTGAACTTCATATCTATAATAAAAGTTTCAATAATAGGGAGGCCATAATTTGTCCTTTTACTGAACTTGTGACTACTAAATCTAAAGAATACTACAGAGATGGCATATCATCATTAGAGGGTCATTGGAAAAAGGTTATGGCTTTAAAAGGGTCATATTTTGATTAAATATTTACCATTATTTGTTGCTCATATTATCCTTCATATTACTATCAAATCCTCTACATTTCATAGGTAACAACTTGATAAAATACTTGGTCAATTTTGGATGTAGACATTTCAAGCCACTTTTTTTATGATGAGACCTGTTTTGATTAACAGATTTTATAAATGTTAAATAAGATTTTAAAGTTTTGTTTAAATTTTGAGCCAATTGGATATTCCAAGCTAACCAAAACTTGAGTTGCCAGATCGGACAACCAGGGGAGATAATCTGAGCTCTATCTCAACAATTTGCCCAACACAAGCATTGGAATTGATTGGAAAACCTTTGAGTTATTATGAGAACCAAGCCATCATATCAGGTGAGACTGGAAAATTGTGGTGTGTATTTTCAGTATTCTCTCATAAAAATTGTCATGTTTTTAAATCTTGCCTAAAAGTTCTCTTTTGGGCCTGAAAGTTTAGAACTTGATTCTGTAAGTTTTGGTGTTTTTGCAGAGGGAATGAACAAGGAAAAATACAGAAAAAAAAGATGATGAAACTAGTTTGGAAAATGAGTGAAATAATAAGATAAAATACATGTTGCATATATATTGTGTTCTTAAATCTAAAATGTAAAATTGAAATGTTGCTGAAAAGAAATACAGGCATTCTCCATTAGAACATGGGTTTTGGGGTCCAAGAAAGTCAACTACAGGGTGGTATGGTTTATATTCAAGAGTGAACATTAAATGAAAGACGGCAAAAATTCCTTTTTATAATAGTATTTAATTAACTATACTTCCCTTATGTAACTATGTGACTCAGTTTTCCATCTTTGGTGGTCTCAAGGAAACAGATTGTACTGATAGAGAGTATAACTGTGAAAAAACAACTAGCATTCATATAGGTAATGAAAAAAGGTTTTGTTCATTGATGACAGAAATATTCATGTGTAATTCGTTTAATTTTTACAGTTTGTTTGTCTATGTTAGTCCAGTATATTTCTTACTGATGTGAGGTGGAAATTGTGTCACTTCTATCATCATGGTGTGGTAAAATATTGCTCAGCCCATAATATTGGGCTTATGGATTCAAAGGAAATTTTGTTTTCATTTGCAGTTTTTCTGGCTGAATAGGCGATAATATAGATAAAAATGTTGAGGTCCACAAACCACCTGTCTTACATTGCACTATAACAAAGCGTGTTATGTTGGGGGGATGCTTTTATTAAGATGAATTATTTTCTGTCTCCTAATATTTTTTTTTGTTTCTTTTTAACACAGTCAAATACATTACCTGTTGTGGGGTTTTGGAGCTTCTGTTCAGTTCCATTATTGTCATCCTTCTGTCTGTGTTGTTTCTGTTGATCACAGAAAAGAATTATGATTGGTTTTAATTGCCTAATCTTATATAAAAATCAAGGTTATTTTGTTTGTTGGTTGGTTTGTTTCTCTCATGCTAAAGCAAACGAAAATAGAGGAAGGGAGTAAACTAAAGCTTGCTTTTGTATGGTAAAGTGAACAACTGCATTACCGTGTCTACGTCACTACTACTACTGCTGCTGCTGTCATCTTCGCAGTAAGACAGCTAACAAAGATAGGCATTTCTGAGTTTTCATGTACAGACACTAATATTTTTCTCATCTTAAAAGAGAAATTCGTTTTTTACCCAACTCTGTTCATCTATTCATTTTTGAAATAAAAATATCTCCATGAAAATCTCCGTTTACAATTTCAAAAATATGTATACAACATTAAAATACATGTAAATTCAAGTTATAGAAATATATGAAACTTAATCAAAATTACAAGCTCATTTTTCCAACATTTTTCCAGTGACATTTTATTTATTTATTTTTCCTAAATTCTATTATATTTCCGCTGATAACTCCCCAAATTTCCCTATCAATTCATTTTCTATCCCAGATGATCTTAATTTATCCAAGTTATTCTTAAAACTATTTATGCTCGTACTATTTTTTACATAAGATGCTAAACTATTCCAGTATTTTAAAATTCTTCGGGAGAAAAAAATTGAACTGTTTTTGAGACTTTCTTTTTGCAATAGACTTTGCAAGTATATTTCTTGTTCTATTTGACTTATTAAGCATTAGAATTCTGTAGACTTTTCTTGTCTATGCTTACAACTTAGATCTCTCATGTCATCTATAATAAATTTTATGGTATTTATCACAAATAAAAATTTTTAAAAGCATTTGAACTCCATAATTCGTGAAACTATATTATATTTTGAATGTTTCAATCAAATGTCTTCTTGCCCTCATTTCAAACAAAGTAGTCGTACCTAACTTTTCTTGTCTATCCTTATAACTTTAATCTCTCACACATCTATATTAAATTTTATGGTATTTATTACAAAAAAAAAAAAAATTGAAGCAAATTACTAAATCATAGTAAAAACAAAATTTGAAAAATGAAAATTTATGAATAGCATTGAGTCATTTTACAATAAGCACTAGGAGTAGTTCATTATCGTACAGAAATAGAGAGAAAAAAAACAAACTCTGTCACATGATTATCCTTTAAGAAAAAAATTCATATATTTCTGCAACCTCCAATAATCAGAAGGGTCCCTACCAACCCTGACTCTGAAAAGCTGTGGTCTAGTTTGCACTAAATAGCAAAACCTGCAAATCTTTTGAAAGTGACAAATTACAAATGGTAATCCTTCAGAAGTTGATTTACATTTCAAGCAAACAAAATATGTTAAAAGATTGGAAAGATGTACTTCTAAGTATATCAGATTGTTATGCACGTCTGTCTATGTGTTTGTACTTATCTTATAACTCAATAAACAATACATCCCAAAGCAAAACTGAAGGTATATTCAGAATGGACATGTCTCAATTTATCTACAGCATGCATTTTTAGGTCAAATTTCACCAAAATAAAATTGGTAGATCAACTGTTTTTCAAACATGGCAGACAATTGCATTAATGGAGTGTGTTGAAAGCAAGTTAATAGACTTATAGGGCTATATTTGTCAGCATGTCTTAATTCAGAGCAAAAAATATTGGTCATTTGAAAAATTTTTGTTCAGCATAAATTTCACCTGATAATTTAAATCTTGTGCTTTTTTTCAATCTTTGTATCTTGTGGTTTATGAGAAAGACATTTTTGTGATTGTCAAAATTAAATGTGATGTATATTAAGTACCATGATTTACTACTTTCTTATTCTTGAGGGCAATGCTGGGTATTCCAGCTAGTTGGGAAATGAAGGAAAGATACAAAACAGTACAATTTTATATGAAGATTGTGGTTCCAGAATGCAATAAGTATTATTAAAAAATAAATGTGTTTGATTAAATTGAAAATCAAATAAATTCTGGATTTTAATTTTTTATTCTATTACAACTTTTATATATACATACATATATATATATATATATATATATATATATATATATATATATATATATATAAATATAGTCTATAAGATTTTGATAAAATAAAAAAATAAAAATCAAGAATTTGATTTTTGATGTAATCAAATACATTTATTTTTTAAATGGTGTCTATCATGTCTTGGAACCACACTCTTCATATCTAAATAAGAATGTGAGAAAAAATACAGTTATTGTAAGTATTCGTGAACAATAAAACGTAATTTGCTCAGTCAAAAAATATCACATCAAAATGGAAAGAAATTAAGCACACCAACAACAACAACAACAGACCTTCTTTTTGCGTTTTTTATGAGTTTTTTTCTCAGGCAGCTTTGATTCCTTGTCCTTGATTTCTGATTCATCCTGTTTACTAACTGAATGATGAGAGTGGCTCCGTAGAGAATGTGACTAAAATTAAGTTGAAAGAAAACAGTTGTCAAAAATTAAGAATGTTTGACGATGCTACATGAATCAAAATGAGATTGCTGCTACTGGTTTGATATGTCATTCAATTGAAATCGTCCTGTGACCAAACATATTTTGGCAGCACGCCATGTTGGGGGTGATCAATTAAAAACATTGAAATAATGGGGGATCAATGAATAAGTTATTTTTCTTGCCTTTTGCTGATTCACTTACATAGCCAATCAGAATCACTTAGATACTAAAGAAACCTATATTGATCTATATTGACAGTTTAGGTTGATGGTTTCTAATTAATAATGTTTTAGAATGCTTCTTCATCTGATAGAAAATAAATCAAAATAATGTTGCAGCCATTAATTGTTGTAAAAACAACAACAAATATGGTGCCAAGAGATAGAGGAAAATGATGGTTCAGTTTAAAGCAGGCATGGGCAACATTTTTGATCTAGCAGGCTGCATAATACATTTCATCTTTATTTGGGCCACATGTTCATTAAAAAAATGTCAATCATTTTACAGAAGGTGTACTTAATTTCTGTTTTAGACAAAGAAATGAACCTCAATGATTATGTTACTGATTTGAGAAGCCAGAACAATTGTAATTTTATGATAAAAATCATAGAATTAACTTTCTGAGAGAAATCATATAAGATTTTGAATAAATGCTTAGATTGTCAGTGAACCAAAAAGAATGTTGCTGTTGGCCAAATCTAGCCTGTGGGCCTATGGTTGTCCATATGTGGTTTAAAGGTTAGAAAACTATTTTATCTGAGAACTTGAAAAAGACAACATTAGGAAAATTATTTTCCTTTTTCTGTTCTTCTCTGTTTGACTTGAATACTTAAACGTATTGTAATAGCCCAAATGTCCTTGGCTTTTGGTCCTGTAACCCAGTACAAGGTTTCCCATCCCCTGGACTGGGTCAATGGAGTACCCATCACAGGCGTGTCTTGGACAAGCTTGACGGAGCCCATCCAACTCAAGGCTTCCTCAATCCTACTTTTTTTGCTGAATCCTTAGCAGAGAAGCATTGAGTACCATTTTAAAAGTTTTTGGTATGACTTGGCCATGGATTGAACCTGAAATCTATCAAACCAGAGGTGAGCACTCTACCATAGGGCTACTCTTAACTGTAGATGAAGTAATAAAGTTGTTGGCAGCTGAATGCTGGTTGTAGTGAGTGTGTTCAAACATTCTGGAAAGTTTGTCCTTGGGCTTGTTATTGAATGGCATAGAATTTTTCTATCTGACTAGAACAGAGGAAAGTAATAATGAGCTGTGTATGCTTTAATATTGTTGAATCAGCTGTTTTCTGTTTATATTTTATACCAGTATAATCTTGACTGGCTGATTATTGTAATTGTGTCCTTGTTGTCTCTGGTCACACAAAGTGATAAATAACTTCTGGTTACTTAAACTGTGAGTCAGTTCACTATCTGTCACTTGACAGACATTTTGTGTCTTCAGCCCTGTTCACAATGTGACTCTTGTTTGCAGAATGAGGCTCTCTTACAATGCGCCTCTTACACCAAGCCAGACTTAAGGTCAAGGTGAGACTTGGTACTCCACCGAATAAGAAGTGGTAGGAGTTGATGTCACAGCAGTAGTGAGAGTACACCACAACTCCCACTTTTTAGAGGAATACCTTTCAATTAATTCTCCAACGAATATTTTTTATGGAGAAAATTCTTGTGGCAAAAATAGATTAAATGCATTGTAGATATGTAGTTAGCTATAAACTATTAATGGATGCCTAGAAAGGTAATGGATAGTAAGACAACTTTTGATAGTCAAGTCAATGCATTTTGATTGCAAGGAAGAAATTCCATAGATATTTCAAGTAGGTATAAACAATGCTTAAAGGTGATCATTTTTTTTTACCTTGAGTTTTTTGTAATGATGTCTTTTGGTCTTCAATTTTTTTTTCTTTTTCTGAGTCTGAAATTAAACCAAAAAAAACAAACCTGAAAGTCAGATGTACTAGTTTGATCTCATGACAATTCGCAATAATTCAAAAGTCTTTCAAAGCACTTTAGAAATCTTTTAAAAGCCCCTTACTTTCAATGCTCCCTGCTTTAAAGGACCTTCATTCAAGGGCCCCTTTTTTAAAAGCCTATTGGGTATCACCCCTTCCCTCTAAAAATAGGGAGGTTACTGAGTATAACCCCCCCCCCAGAATGTATCAGCTTAATGTCATGTGACTATAAATCACTGGTGTAAAGAGTGAGGAGGAAATTTTATTCCAATCCTAGCATGTGGACAATTTTCTCCTTATGGTGTGAAACTGAAAACTGAGTTGACTGTGTGTCAATGATGGAAACACAACTTAGTTTTATTATTTATATTTATATTACTTCAGACTTCTTAACACCCAACCAATATTTAACATTAAACCCAGCAGGCAGTATACAACAGTGAAATACAATATCAAGTTTTTGTTTTGGTATGTCAGTCAGAGGTACTGGATTGATGACTTGCTAAAACAAGTTATCTTGTTTGTGGCAGTGAAACTGGTTCAAGAATAAAATTGAAAGCATGAGAAAAAAATCATTAGAAACAAGAGACTTTCTTCAGGTGTTGAAAAAAAACAAACTTCCAGCTGTCTCCCCTCCTGAAACACCCCAACATCTCCACAGAAATCAAAGTCTGACTGATCAATACCATCTTTCTATTCACCCTGACCCACATGTATCAAGCGTGGACACTGTTCAAAGCCGAGGAGATGAGCTGCTACAGACAAGCAGCAGATAAGATGAGGAGGGTCTTGGTTAGCAATGAGAAAATCCTAGAAATCGTTGGAGCAGTGCCAGTCCACAAATTTATCTAGTTTCAGAGAATCGAATGGTTCAGCCAGATGACAAGAATTACAATCAAACCAACCGGTGTTCAGAGCCTACAATCTCATGAGCTCAAGTATCACCCACACAATTGTTAAATCAAGGGTGTGGCATAAACACCCAAGTCTCATGGTCTGTCCGTCACAGAGTCAACTCAACAAACTATTGACCATTGTATACATCTCTTAACAACCCACCACAGTACACATGGAATATAAAAAAAGATGAAGAATCTAGAAAAGAGATCAATGAGGTTTACCTGAGGTAAATATTCTGGTAAATCCTCTGAATCTGAACTGTCAGAGCCTGCATCACTAAAGTAGAAAGAGACATCAAAACATCAAATAATTCATGTGACATCAAAATCAGTGAGATGCAGTCAGAAAATATAAATCATTTTCTTTGTGTGTCTGTCAAATACCTTGCATGGGTGTCTGCTGCCTCTTTCCCATGGTGGGAGTTGGAGGGAAAATTATACATTGTAATTCTTAATAGTTATTTCCCCCGCCCCATTAAGCTTCAATTTTGAATGGAAAATGCATTGATCTGTATATACCCCATACCCCTCTTTGACCTGATTAGTATCTCCAAAATGTTTACCAAGAGTTGAAAAATGTGAATTTTACCTAAGCCTTGCTAAGCAGTTAGTATTATTTATGTTCAAATGTATGCTAGTTATAAATGATTGGGTGTAGCAAAGTACTGTTACTTTGGAAACAACATAAATAGTCATTGCCAGTGGTGTAACTGACAATAAGCAAAGAGTAGGGAAGGTAGAAGTTGATGAGTTAGGTCAGTTGTTTTGAAACATTGATAATCCAATGAATCCTTCTATAAAGGAAATATTCTAGCGGATCCCTATTTTTAGCATTTAGTTTTTAGCCTGTAATCAATGAATGGTTATAATAAACAATTTTCAATAATAAAAATCATATTTGTTCTAAATAGATTATATTTATTTGAATTATAATATATGGTACAGGTCCTTGTACAATAATTCTGTTTTCCGATTGCAGTATGATGGATGATATTATTTCTTTGTCACAAGATTCGTAATGTCATGTTTAGAGAGCACACTGTTGCAGACCCTCATGGATTATTTGGCTATTCCCAGTTTCGAAACCATTCAATTCATTTTCATTTTTGTATTTTCATAAAGGAAAATACAAAATGATAAAAACGGTAATTTTAACCAAACCTACATTTTTATAATATCATTATTTTAATCACTGAAGAAAGATATGATTAAAAGAGTATTTTTATTGTAAATTATTGCCATGTATTCCATCTGGTGAGGATGTTTACAGCTTTCTATATTACTGATCGCCATCACTGCAATAGTTGCAGTCAAATGACCTTCTGTATCCAACAAACACTGCTGGAAAAATGTCCTGCAATTATGTTTCTGTAAATAATGCACACCTGGATTTTTTAGCTCAAAATTATAGTATTCCAGTGGGAGAGGGGGTTTGCTATTTTTCCTGTGGGAGGGGTAAAACTATATATTTGGAATATATCTAAGTGGCAACTCTGTTATACAAAAAGCATTCCACTGGTCATTTGTAATGTAAGCAGGCATGATCCAGTATAATTATAGCAATAATAATAGAATGATAGTAAAGTCTTTTTATATCAAAACATCAAATACCTGGTTCCACCTCCTACCTCAAGTTTGGACCACAACAAACATGTTATAACAAGGGAGGCTTGTTTCTATTGATATTTGGACCATCCTCATCTTGGTTGTTTTTCATACAACGTTTCGGCTGTTGCACTTTACGGCCTTCGTCAGGTATCATCATCTTGTAGATTTGGGGAAGTAACGAACCGAACCCTTTATTTAATATACCCCCGTTGGATAAATAAAGGGTTTGGTTCGTTACTTCCCCAAATCTACCAGATGATACCTGACGAAGGCCGTAGAGTGCAACGGCCAAAACGTTGTATGAAAAACAACCAAGATGAGGATGGTCTGAATATCAATAGAAATAATAATAATACCTCATCTCAAAAATTCCGAGATATACTAAGGGAGGCTTGTATTAGAATGATCAATTCATTCGTAATTCTTGGAATCTTGTGTTGAATCCTACTTATTCATTAACGTTCTTTTTATCTGGCTAATCTTTTGTCAATTCCTGTAAATTTTAGTTTCAAAGAAGCCATTATATCACAACATAATCAACCCTTTAGTTACCTTGATTCAAAAACCAACATGTCTTCTCTTGTGATGGTAATATTGTCAATGCACATGCCTTTCTGTTGCCACCTGTTTAGAATACGGCTGCGAGTATATTCTTTCAATTCATTTGTCAATGAAGTGAACTGGGAAAAAAAAAACAACCAAGATTTGAATTTAAAAAAAAATTGGGGTCATTTTTTTCTGTAAACTCACATTTAAGTGCTGCCTTTTGAAGAAAATCATGCTTATATCATTGTTATTTCGAAGTCGTAGAAAACAAGAAAATCACATTAAAATTAATTTTTCTAATAAGAATAGCCCAAAATATGAAAAATTAGGTTTACTACCACTAATGAACCTTCCCTGAGATTGGCAAATTTCTTTCACTCACAAGCGTCACAGTGCCAAAACACTCTGAACTTATCCAGATTATCTCATCATCTTTTTTTCTCCCAACCACTATTTTGCTTATGATCTCAAGGAATTCATGTTATGAGTAACAATGTCAAACGGTTGTCTGATATCATTCGCCACATGGCCTGCCCATTGCCATTATGCATCCTAGTGGTCTCTAGGATATCTTTCATTTTTTCTATTTTCTGATCTTTTTCCAGCACACAATGCATGCTTCTTAGTTTACTACAGCCATAATGAGAACTTTTTCTATCAAATTACACCCAGGTAAACTTGTTGCTTCTCTTAAGAAAGAGGTGAATAAGATCTTTTTAGTACACTGTTATTCAATAAAACTTCCAAATCAGACTTGCTTGCAACATGTAACAAATAACATAGGCCATTATTCATATGCAGGGATATAAAGTTTAGTTTTTAGGGATGATCGTGAAATGTTTTTTATGTCAGGTCCAGGGGCTAGATTAAGCTAACACAGGCCTGTAGCATTGGTTAAAGGGTCTTAAATTTGAAAAAATACATCTGGATATTAAATGACAATTTTTTTCATTTTTCTACAGCCTAATAATACAGCAAATATGTCTGACATTACAGTAATAGTATCAATTTGTTTTGATCTTCCTTGTGCAGCAGATGTGACTTCAGTTTAAAAAATATTTGTATTATTTATCTGATATGTACTCAGATACCAAACTCCATTAATTACTGTTAAATCAACAACTCCAGTTAAAAGTGATAATTTGCTAAAATCACTTACCTGAACTTTTAAATTCATACAAAAAAATAGAATGTCAATTTCAATGGTTATAATGACTGATTAAAATGATCTCCCTTTGACCATTCAGTGAATTTTTTTCTTTTTCAGAAGTTCAATTCACAGAAGACTTTCATTATTTTTTATCCTATCCATTGGAGAGAGTTCCGCTATCAATTAGGAGCAATTTCCAGCAGCTTATGAATATAAGAGTAAAATACCCAGTCATTCTTTGAAGTTTTAAGAAGTATAGTGCTATAACAATAGAGCAAGTGTAGAATCCCTGAATCAGAACAGATAGCTTACAATTTAGTGGAGCTGTTGTAAATGCTACTTAGTTGATCTAATACTGGTTAGGTTACCTTACTATTGGGGGTGATCATAATTTGAAAGACACAATCCTGAACACCATAATCTCAAACATTGAATTCGAAAGATCAGAACCTCTAAAAGCTAAAATCTGGAAAACCACAATCCTGATCAAAATCCTGTAAGACTGAAATCCTGGAAGTCAAAATTCTGAAAGATGTGACTCCTATCGAAAAAACAAAAATAAAATAACTAGATAAAAGAAGTGTTCTGGTTGTTTACAGAGATCGTTCTTTGAATATATTGAGGGTTTTTGGACTTTATTTTTATGCCTTTTTTTCCCCACTGTATTTCCTGCAATTCAATAGATATTTTATTACTGAATATAGAAAACAATTGGATTAGGGTTAGGTTTTTCTTTTTGAAATAAATGTGTTTTCAGATGTTTCTCAAATAAATCTCTTTTTAGAATTGTAAATAAATGTCTTTTTTCCATGAATTATATTTTTGGGATTGTAGTTTTCAGGATTTCAACCTTCAGATATTCTGATAATTTAGGATTATGTCTCTCAGGATCATGACCTAAACCCCCTTACTAGTAATAAAAAAAGCAAAGACTTGAACTATAATACTTTGTTCTGATCAGGTCCACAGTATTCGAGGAGTGTGTCACAGAAATGGTGTCCCATTGATTCATAGTCTTCAGTGCTGAAATGGGTTCCTTTTTTGTTGCCCAAGGTCGATCCACAGAATGAGGCCTGGTAAATAAACAAAGATTTTTTTAGGATGTTTTGTGACCCCAGGGGAAAGGAATAGACACACTTGTTTATAATCACTCAAACAAGCTTGTACAGGTTGGGTATCCCTCATCTGAAATGCTTGGAACCAGAAGTGATTTGGATTCGGGATTTTTCAAGATTTTTGGATACTTGCATATACATAATGAGATATCACACTTACACCTGTTCAATTCCACCTATTTCTTGGCTTTCTGTGCTATGGGCAAATGTAAACACTTTCTCTTTTTCTTAGCACCATTATTCATAGCAGCATCTGTAGCCTTTTTGACAATATCTTTGTACAGTTGAGAGAATAAGTAAAAAATACTATACATAGGTCTGGCAGTGAAAATGATTTGTTTTGATTGGGACTTGTTTTATCTCTCACCATTTGTGATGTAAATATAAATGCTTTGGAAATTGGCTTTCATCTTTAAATCATACTACAGAGGTGATGTGTTGAATTTTTCACTCGTGACACCATTCTGGCTTTTAAAAAGTTTCAGATTTTGGCACATTCCAGTTTTAAGTGTTTTGGACAAGGGGTACTCAACCTGCATTATAACTTTTTGTGTTTACCTCAAGAGTGAAGCTGTTTATGATTCCCATGTTCCACATAATCACACGTCCGGTTCCCTCCCTGCCTTTTTGGATTTTAAATTTGCAGGATTCAAACTTGAACTGCAATAAAAGAAAGCATTTATCTTTATTTCTATCTCAATCTGTAACCCAGTGCAATACAAAATTATATGAAAAGCCACCAGTCAACCTGCACATTTGAAACATTTCAATAGAGTTTTTGATCAGGAAATCAATAAAAAGAATTGTATTGATAAATGACTACCTTAGTTTTCCCAACAAAAAATCAAGATTCCTAACACCTAGTGTCATTAGGATGCAAAGATTTTCATATGTATTTTACCTGAGTAGTATCTTCATCTTTGTTGTTTTAAAAAGAAAAATCTTTCCACTAGATTCTTTAGCTTTATTCTGTGGAGATTACAAATAACTTCTTGGGATCATCAAATACGACAAACATCCAAAGAAAGTTGAAGAATGTATCGGCCATAATAATAAGAAAAAAAAATGGTGGTAATAATTTAAAGAATAGCTGGCATAATAAAACTACTTCATGTCAAAAAATGCAGGGATATTTTTGAGTCTTCCTTTTCAGTAAGCATAGAAAGTCTAGAAATAATAAATATCTTGATATTTCACATAAAAATGAATGAAACAAAGAGCAGAGATCAAGCAAGTAGTCAAAAATCAATGATAATGGTTTACAATACTTCATCTAATAAAAATAAACTTGAACAGACTCAAAGAGTACATACCTCTGCCAACACCATTGTCACTAAAAAAATTGAATGAGAATCAGCTTACATGATGCAGGGGAGGAAATGTAAGAGGGAATTCTTGGATCTGCCACAAAATTTAACCAATTCTTGCTTGCCACATGGCCTAACCAAAGAGATTTCTTTGAAATTCATTGATAACTTTTGGAGATATTGTGTGACATATAGCTAGGATACAAAGGAAGGAACTATAAAAAGAATTCCTGGATCTGACCCAAAATTTAATCACTTCCTCCTTAGCCCATGGGCCTAGCTACCACAAAATGTCATTGAAATTCATTCAACACATTTGGATATATTGTGTGGATAAACAGATGGGTTAGTGGTGGAAAACCTGAAGCTGGGGGGAGACAAGCCTACGTAAAATGAATGAAGACATATATCTCTTCCCACTTGGTTGGCAGAGGTAAATTATAAAAGATAATCAGTCTTTAATCTTTAAGCATTAGTATGATAGAAGGTCTCACTTTATCTGGAACATGTTTGCTGAGCAGAAGAGGGAAGATGCGTTCCTGGAATAACTTGCTCTGGCTTCTTACATTTGGATTTTCACAGCCATACATAAACATGTTCTGCTTACGGCTATGTCCGTGAAGATCACAGTAAATTAGAACTTCTCGTTTGGTCAATAATCTGCCAATATACATAAGAAATAATGACAAATGAAAGAAAATTAAAAAAAGTTTTTTTCTGTTCTTAAAGAAGTTTTGTTAGTATCATAAGTCATCTTCAGGTCATTGAAAGTAAATACAGTATGGGACCATTTATCTAGCAAGGTTGGGACAGGAGGTGGCCCTAACTTCCGGATTTTCTGGGCCAAAGGCTAAACAGATTTGGTACGTCATTCAAAAGAAACCGTCATGTGACAAACAGCTTTTGGCTGCATGCTGTGTTGGGGGAGATCAATTTAAAAATTTGAAAAAAGGTTGATCAATGAATAAGTTATTTCTCTTGCATTTTGCTGGATCACTAAAAACGTCCAAATTTCCCCAAAACAAGTATGAGCACTGCTAGACACAAACTAAGGGATCAATTTAGCATACAGTAACATTATTTTGTGAGGAGAATTTAAAAAAAAAACAACTCAAAAAATGTTTTTTCTAGACATAAAAAAGAGTAAATACCAAATTTTCTAGCTCTCTGGTTCCATTGATGCAGACAATATGTGTGATACATACATACATATATACATACATGAATAGCTAGGCAAAACTGAAGAAAGCTATGTTTATGTTGACAGTTTTAGTTGATGGTTTCTAATAATAAAAGAGGGAAATAGTATTTAACAGATACAAATTGATTTGCACCTCCAAAGCAGGCTTCAAGTCCCCTTTTAATGGTTATGGAAGGGGCGTTCTAGCAATGAAGGTGACCTGTGCTGAGGTGATATGAGAGGGGATTTCATTACTGTTTGAAAACTAGAATTATTAAGAAGCAGCAGGAATAGATTTCACAATGAAACATTTCATTGTTGTGTGGCAGAAATAGTTTTTGCAACAAAATATTACATTAACATGTAGCATCCTTGTTTTGATTAAGTTATATTTTGATTACAGAGTAATCTCAAAATTTGTGCTTTTGACTGGAATCAATCTTGGGGTCTGGATTTTACATTTGATCCATGTTTGAAACTGAATAAATGAAATAAGTAAGTAAAAGGAATCAGCAACAATGATACTCACTTTTTGACCATATTCCGGATGCTCCAAACAGACGGGAAAGACTCTTTCAGAATTGTCTTGTAATTTCGGTTCAGATCTCGTCCCGAAAGAGAGCAGCGGTAATTCCCAACTACAACACCGTCAGGGTTTAGCATTGGCACAACTTTAAAGACAAAATTGTCTCTGAGAATCTACAGGAAAGAAGAAAGTATGGCTCAAAACTGAACAGTCCGATTACATATTCCAGACTATGCTGTCACAAACGCTTATAATTATTATCCATCAGGGACACATCAACAATAATTTGATTATGATGATGCTCTTGTGATGATGTTATTACAGTGTTTTTACATAAAACTAGCTAAAAAATTGTCATTTCTTGCAATGTTGACAAATTGCAAAAAGAATCCTTAAATCTGCCTCCAAATTCAATAATTGTTTCCAAGCCCATGGTTCAGACATGGATGAATAATTGGAAAATAAAATCGGAATCTTCATCCATTGTGATTTCAGTTCTGAGAATGGAAGCAAACAATTGATTGGTTCGCTATTTTAGTCATGTCTTATTATATAAAAGCTCATGTCAATTTGTTTGTTCATTGGTTTCTGTCGCACTAAAACAAACAGAAAGTGTTCCTGTGCACCAAAGCAAACAGCTACTGTGTACTGTATGTTTGCATTTACATCACTACTGCTGTTGCTCATGTTTTAGTAGTAGTATGGAAAACAAATATAGGCATCTCTGGTTTTCATGAATAAAATTGATATTTTTCTTACATTGAAAAAGAAATTAATTTTCCATCACAGAGTTTTTATAAAGACAAAAGAAAGCAAAACTCACATCTGCATATAGTGAGTTACTGGTGATATAATCTAAGAAACCTTTCATCATCCAGCTTGCATTACTCTCTCCAGGATGGACACGGGCTGTCATCACGACTACTTTCTTGGGCTGAAACAGAGAGGATATAATATGATCTACTCTGGGAGTTTATTAGCAGGTTGAGACAAATATTGAAAGGTGATGTTAGAAATGGGCACAAACAATTACAGATTGAAACTCAGTTGAGAAGAGAATGAACCAATGCATGGAATATATACAATTTTCTAAAGGAGTCCCCTATAAGAGGCTCTGTCCATTAGTCAGTCAGTTGGTTTGTCCCCATATTGTTTCTCAGCAGTTTTAAGTCAGATTCACTTGAAACTTGGTAGAAAGGTATCCTTTGATAAGATGCTTCTCACCTACAAAAATCTTCTAGTCAGGATCATATGATCTGGCAATGATGGCATTTGAAGTTTGTGTTTTAAAATTGATTAAAATCAATTTTTTTACCGGTTTCAGGTCAGATTTACTTAAAACTGGATAAAAAGGTGTTTCTTGATAACATGCTTCTTACCTAAAAAAAATATTCCATTTAGAGTAATGTGATCTGTCAATAATGGTGTTCAAACTTTATGTTTTAAAATTGATTTTCTCAGCTGTTTGAAATGAGATTTACTTGAAATCTGAGAGAAAGTTGTTCCTTGATAGATGCTTCTTACCTACTCATGGTCATGTGATACGGCAATAATGGTGTTTAAACTTTACAGTGGATGCACCAATGAACTTTCAATTCTTGTTTTGTTGTATGATGCAGTGCAGAAATGTGGGCAATTGCATTTGTTATGGATAAAAATACAAATTTTCTCTCTCTAGTGATTTTGCGAAATTGCTGAATCTCTCTCTCTAGTGATCTTGTGAAATCCCTGAGCAGTTCAATAATTTTATGGAATCAAGAATTTCACAATCTGTGTTGTAATGATTTCCAAGTTTATGATGCTGACCATTTTTGACAGTGTATATACAACTTAGTTCTACACATAGACATACACACACCCACACACACATATATATATATATATATATATATATATATATATATATATATATTCTAGCAGGGAATACCAGCATTGCCAGGAGGAGAAATAACTGCACATTTGTCAAAACAGAAACATGTTTCATAATATGTCTTCTTAGACAACACAACCTGGTGGACTGATGTGGTGCGAGCCAAAAATGATGTGAGTGTTTTGAGTGAACTAACTTGCAGATTGTGTGATTGAATCTTGGCATCGGTATTGCATACCCTCAGAAGGTTTGTACACACTCCTGGTAGACCTGCACGGGCTCATATGCATCCTTAGATAGGTCAATGTAGTATGTGCGGCTTTTTGAGTGGCCACTATTGAAACATTTGAAAGTGGAAGTTTGGGTTTAAGATTCTGATAATATGAAATTTATAGATAAACTTCTTTCAACCCTAAATGATATTTGCCAATCCTTTGTTTTGCGATAACAAAAATTTCAACCATCAATGAAATCAACTACAGATGCATCAAAGGACAAAAACAAAGTGATTCAGCTGAAAATGTAGGAATTGTGTTAAATAATGATTGTATATTTGCACTATTTTTCAAATTTAACATTTTTAGAAATATCTATTTTTGCCATTTTCTTAAATTCTTTTTTTCTTCTAAAATTTTTCAAACTATCCCGTGATTATCAGGAGAATACTCATGTGGGGTTGAGACCATAGGTTTTGGAACCATTGTTCTAGAAGCGTCCAACTTTAATGAGGATCCCTCAACCCTCAAGCTATAGGATATTTTTGAGACTTACCCAACACAGACACTGGAATTGCATTAAAGAGGCTGGTGTAAATCTTTTGCCTCCAGATTGGCTTGATTTCCAAATTCGATGCTATTTCAATGCCTGTTTTAGGAAAGTCTCTGGAATAAAACTCAGATTATCTCCCTTTCTGGTCATATCTGGCAACCCTTGTGAGGAGCATATTGGTCAACGAATTCAGGAGTAAGAAACTCTCCTACCTTGCTATTTTCTTGGTTTTGGCATGGATTTGTAATGGTCAAAATGTAGACGTTGTTGCCAGCTATAGTTTTACACAAAATGCGTTGGGTGTAAAACTTTGATTTGACATAGTTGTTGTTGCATTTCATCAGGTAGGTCTAAATCAGAAAGAAATCAGTTTGGTGAAATATTAAATTAAAAAAAAGAGAATCTAATTAGAATTTGCTGCCAAAAATTACCTTACTATCTACAGATCCATTAATGATGCTTTTGGAATGAAAAACAAGCAAACAATACATCACCAAATGGCAATTAAGTGCAAGGTTAAACTTTTGACAATACAGAAAGATACTCGACCCAATCAAATGTTCCTTCCAGTAGTCAGTGTACGCAAAAGTATGTGATGCAAATTTTTTCCTATGACAAAAGTATGTGTGTACTGAATGCTTGAATGTTGGAAATTAGAGATGTATCATCATCATATAGACCTTCCCCAAGATTTACCAGATCTTTCTCAATCACGGGCATTGCAGAGCCAATACTTTCTGAACTTGTCTAGTTTGTCATACCATCTTATTTTTTGGCGGATGCACATTTGCATATGATCCTTGGGAATCCACATTGTGAGTCACCATGTTCAGTGGTTGTCTGTCATTCTTGCGACATGACCAGCCCATCGTCATTAGAGCTTTAGTGATGTATATATGTCATTAAAAGAAAACAACTAACCAGTTAACAGAAACAGTTAGTATATTTTGTTAGATTTGTAATTATAAGTAAGTCATTACTACAAAATTTTAAGCTATTAACTTTTTGTGCATACATTAATTTCCTTTGCTTGCTGATTGCAAAATATGTGTGCATGTTGGGTAGAACTATGGCCATAACTAATATTTTGCCAACAACACCTTATATTGTTTTTTCTACAGTCAGGGCTTTGCAGGATTCAAAGATTAACCACTTTGCTGCAACAAATGAGATAACTTATCTTAGCAGATCATCAGTCAAATGCCACTGTCTTCTGACAGTGTTATTCTTTCCCTTCAGCAATTCCTCCAACAGTCAAGAAACAAAACCTTTCTAGAAAGTGTTAAATATGTTCATAAAATGGAATGATCTCACTGAAAAGTCTCACCTGAAGGTCTGTGTAGGTGTACGGATAACAGTGGGCAAAGTAAACAGTGTCCTGATCATAAGAGAATTCAAAAAGCCAGGTGAGGCTGAAGTAAGTTTGTTCATCATCTTTACCTTCACAACTGGAAAGAAAAGAAAATATTGTAACAAAAGTCAATGAATATGGAAATAGCATTATTTAATCTTTTTTTCAGTGGAAGACAAACTTGTTGGAATTTCTCAGACTAGGGCAGTGTCCATTCTTAAATGCATTTTTGGAAGGGACTAGAGTTTATGGCGTGTCAAGAACCTACCATTATTGTGATATGAAATAATTTTTCATCCGTCCCACTTTTCGTGAGCTTGCTTTATGCCACTTTTTGGTGAAAAAGAAAAATGGTGTTCATCGCCCTCTTCCTCTTAACCCTATACACCAGTCTCCTGTACTTTCCAACTACTAAACCTCTGACAACTCATCCTAACATATCATCATTTTGAGGGTATGGGAAAGCTCAAAATTTTTTCCCCTAGTAGTTACTTCTCTACTTTATGCCATTCTGGCCTATGAGAGGTTTTCATAGGAATGCTTTACTTTTGGATGGTACAGAAAACCTGTATATGTTATCAAAGCACATATGATGATATAATGGCTCCTTTATTTTTAATTAGATTTGAATACAGAAATAAATGAGTGTTAGCTTCACATACAAAACCTTAAATCTAGCCATGTACACAAAAAGTCACTTTCCTTAGTTACTGTCTATAAAAGCTCTGAATTGATGAGTTTGTACGCTCATTTGCCCTGACTTTCTTAGTCAGTTACTTCTCTCTTCCTTTCCTTCTCTCTAGAATCGTCCGAATCAAACTTTACTATTTTTCCATTGTGACCAATCACTGTTCTAAACATTGCCAATTTCATTTCACAGATGTTGAGGTATCTCTGATATGCTCAGCAACTCAATCATGTCTGCTCTAGCTCAAAAATGCGTATTCACATCTCAGTTTCCGGTGGATGAAATGACAATGCCTTTACTACACAACAGTCACTATAATCTATCCTCTAATTTTCCTTACTTCAGGAAGAGCACATAAGTTAAATCCCATGTGTTTTCTACGAGTTGAATGGTCCTACTATTGTATGTTTTTCAGTGTCTGAGAATGGCTCCTCAGTTACTCATAATTGATCCCAAATTCATTGCCTGCATCTTGGCAGTTAGGTATACCACTGATACCCGGTATCCATAATCATTCTTTGGTTTTCTCTAAGCCTTATAGATTCAAAGCATTCCAGTTACCACTGCTTCATTAACCCATGGTTACTACAACTTCTTTACACAGAACTCCTACCTTTTGGTTAGAAGTTATCTTCTATCTTCCTCTCCTACTTAGCTACGAGTTTACTCTGTATGCCCCTTCTATCACAAATCCTATCTCCTTCCTTAATAACTTGCTACGTAGTAATCTAATCTAAATAGGCTTCTTCATGATCGATCTTATTAATATTACTTTATATAAATTTCCTTCCAGCTCAATATGTATTGTTATAAATATCTCAATATTAAATATACATCCGATTTGTTTTTCTGATCTTTGTATCTCTCTTTATTAGACTCATACTTGGTACACGTACTTTCCCTTACACAATATAAGAAGCATCAAATCTATGATAATTACGATAGTGATTTTATTTACTTATTTGTCCTCTTTTACACTGAAGAAAACCGATGTATAAAATTAAGTGGAACTGCCTTGATTTGAATTCCAACACAGATCTTAGCAGCTCGATGACTTACAATAGGCCATGGGTTCATTGATAAGATGGTGTTGAAATTTATACATTAAGTATGCCAATCAGATTTTATACATTGAGGAAAAAGGACTATACATTAAAGCATCTAAAATGGAGAGAATTTAAAAAAACAAAAGAAATAAAACTGTCGTCATTTTTTAACAAAAAATGTGCACAAATAGTATAAGAATCTTTATAGGCATCTAAGGGTGTATGTGTGTGTATAGGTGAATGGTGGGTTTGAGATGGGGGTCAATGACCTGAGGTCGTTCTTGTAATACTTGATTTGGTCTCCTATTCTCTGCCATCCTTTTGGTTGCCGAGGATCAGACGCAGCCTTTTCACTGTACATTAATGGCTTCATCCCATAATTATACAGACTGTCACACTGCAAAAGACAAAAATAACCCAACAAACAACATTAATTCACACCTAATTTTCAATGAAACAAGCACTGTATAATATTGCTCATCATATTATCTTATCATATAAAAAGTCATGGCAATTTTCTTGTTCGTGCAGATGTCTGTCACACTAAAGCAAACGGAAAAAGAAGGGGATAGCTAGGGATTACTATGTATGTATGTTTGCCTCTACATCACTAATACTACTTGTATTAGTGCTTATGCTGCTACTACAGTATTTACTTTTTGAAAGGAACAAGGGACTTAATTAGACTGACTGTTATGAAATTTAGGGTGCAATAATGCATTACAACACAACCTAGAGATTAGAAAAATAAAACAATTGAATTTCTGAACCAAAAGAATTGATAGTTGCCAGTAGATACACACAGCAGGGTAGTCTCACAAGCTATTGATAGTGAGCTAAAACCTCATTGGGTGCCCCACTATTGTCACCTTGAGCCAGGTTAGGCTAACTAATATCTACTTATTTCATTTACACGTTATAGAGAAGTGGCTAGCATGCTAGTCTCATAAAGCAAAGCTAGTGAGTTTGGTCCTAATTGTCTACCCCCATTCTAGTGGCCTTTTACCAAACTAAGTTAACTGTAGTAAATAACTCAATAGATTATGTTTACAATATTTCCTTTCTTCCAGAAGTTAACCTTCAGCACTCTGTAAGCAACTTTGTTCTCTGAGCAAAAAGTTTTTCCTACCACTGCAGGCAATTCTGATTGTCAAACAATAGTGTGCTTGAATTTTGCAGTTGTGCTGTCATGTTAATTTATTATCAATTTCAGTCATGCAAGAACAAATACATGAGTTGCAGGCTTTCAAAGTTACTAAGTGCACAAAATCTTGGCACCCTTGAAAAAGAATGCAGAATACTAAAACATAAAACAAAGATGTTAACATACCTTAAAGAAATTAACAATGGTGAATCTGTAAGGAATGCCTTTTCTGGTATTGGACACCTGGAAGTAGTACCACTGGGTGTGTTTCTGGGTGTAAAGGTCACAGTGTACATACAGTTCATAATCGTATTCTCCACTGAAATCAGAAGAAGACCACCAAAATCCATATTAAAAAAACACAAAACAATAATCTATAACTTGTAATGTGTCCATTTGTCCATCATTCTGTCATACTAAGGGAGGCTTCACAATTATTTATGTTCATAAAATTAATGTGCCGGTATGGTCGACCAAATCCTGTTTTGAAAAGTTAGTGGGCAAGTGGGCCAAATCATGTTTAGAAAAGAGGGCTGCATCTTTGTGTAAGCCCACTTGATTGCTTTGCATATAAAATGAATTAATCTTACTACCTATTTAACTTTCATTGGTATATTTTTTTAAAGAAGTGTTCACAAAACTACTGGTTGTATATATTCCAAACTTGAATACGCAGGAGGGTTAAAGATCTAAAACAAAATAAATCATGAGCTACAAGTACTGGCGGGCCCCAATGCATGAAAAAAAAATTTCGGGCCATGAATGGGTGGTCGTTGAAACATTAAAAAAGTCATGGCCCTGGTATGCATGGTAACATAAAAAGGGTCCAGGCTGGTGCTGGCTGCAAAATATGCAGGTCTCTACTTACACCTGAACAGCTTTAGCAAGGTTGCCACTCTCAAATCGTGACTCAAAATGCAAGGTGTCTTCCCCAAGAGCATCCAAATTCACGCACGGTTTGCCTCGAGCTTTATTGGCACGTCGGGAACTGAAGAACTGCAGCAGAAAAAAAATTAGTACAATATATCATCATATTATTACACATAAATTCATTTGAGAAAAAGAGCATTTGGGACCAACAGATTCTAATAACAATAACCACCTGATGCCATTATCTATGATTATGCAATAACTAGAAATATAGATTGTTCAAATCAGTTTTGTTTGCATACTTTTTGTCATGATATAAATTTTGTTCTTATTCTTTCTTTATTCCTCAAAGATAAAATCCCAATTTCTAGGTCTGAAATGTAAAAGATTTCTTTTATTGAACTCTAAACTCAAAGATAGCAAAGAGTTCTAGCCTCTTTTATATTTGAGTGTGTCTGTTCATATGTTTGTGTATTCTAGTACTTCTGGCTACACTGTTTTGTCAACAGACCTGAAAATTAGCATCAGTGTTCCACTAGGTCCCCTTTAGAAATGTTTTTTTTTTCATTTTTGGAAAAAAAAAGAAGCTTTTTTTGACCTTTTGGGGGCCTTATTTTGGCAGGTTTAATAATTTGTTTGTTTGTTTCAGTACTCCTGGCCATACTGTTCTGTTCTAGACTTGAAAATTGACATCAGTACTACACTAGACCCTTTTTGAAAGTGTTTTTCTTTTCTGGGCCTTATTTTGATGGGTTTATAAATAACCTCTAGTTTCTATGTTTCTTGATGTTGAATTTATTCTGGCTGAATTCATTCTTTGATGGAATTTTTTTTACATGACTTCAAATTTTGATACTACAGTTGTTCAATTATTGGCTTTGGTAGCAAGTTCTTTCCTTTTGTTTTCTCTAATTCTTTTAAAACCCTTCTTTTTGTTTCTTGTTCAACAGATTTATTTATATTCTGGAATAGCAAAAGAATTTTATGAAAATAACTATATTTGGTGGCGTATAAGATTTTTATTTTAAAAAAATCTTACCTTCCATTTGTACTGTAGGGTGTCGTAGGCAGTTGGAGACCAGTGGTATACTGAAGGTTTTTTTGTTTTTTTTTTAAAGAGTGCCGCAAAACCCAGCCCACCATTGCTCTTTCTGTCAGCAAATTTCTTCTCTTATTCAGTCTGCACGCCTACTCTTTTGGCAAACTAGAGGTCTGCACCCCCCTCCCCCAGCTAGGATTTGATTGTGAAACAGCTGGAAGCTGAAACTATTGAATGTTCAGTTAAAACGGAAAAAAAATGAAGATTCTCAAAAAAAAACAAAACAAAAAATGCTCCATTATTTTAGCACAGAATATTCAGGAATTACTGGTCCACTACGGCTAAATACTGACTCAAGGAAAAGCCTCATCTGCACAGGATTTTTTCAGTCATTTTTGTTGGGGAACAAAATGGAGAGAGTTATGTGCCATCGAAGTGAATTTTTTATGATAGACAGCTGCTGTTTATATTATGGTTTTCAAAGGTTCATATTGACTGACCTAAGCTTATAGTGTAAACCTAAACATATGAAAATAAAAAAAAAGAAAGGAAAATGAAATTTTGTTTCATATATTAGACCAATGATTGTGTTGTCATTCAATTAAAAAAAACACAGGAAACATTCACATAAATCATCCATAATCTATTTTTATTTGATGAAGTACCATTATTAATAATTTTTTGACAATCATTTTCCTTAATCTTAATTTTTTCATTTTTTTTATCACAACTTAACTCAGGCCATTGATCTACAACAGTGAGTAAACAGTGCAGATCGGAAATAGAGAATAAGCTCTAGGTGAGATTTGAACTCAAGTCCCTTTTGCCATAGGGGAGCTTGGTTAATCATACCAGCTGCTCTACCATCTGAGCTATGAAAACTTGACAGCTTGTAGAAGATCAAATCTGACAGTTGAACCTATCCTCCATTACCGATCTCTCTTGATGCCATGTTTTTTTTTATTTTTTTATTTCTGTACTCACTGCTGGAGAATTCAAACTGAAAGCAGGATTAAGGAAATGTTATTGGCTGTTGTACACAAGTGGTTAGTATTAAGGTTAGGATTATCTATTCTAACAACATACAAAAGCATAATGAAGACAGAAGCATGCAGACATGTTGAGTAAGAAAGCCATACTGCAGCTCAAAATAATGGTCAGCAGAGCAACTTGGTGCATTAATTAATGTGCATCACACAACAAACCAGAAAACAGTCTTACAAGATTTCATATCTGCAGACCAAGTATTCAAATTCTTTTCCATTTTGACTCCTTGAAAGGTAACAATTGAATAAAAGGGTGAATTCAGGATTAAAGCTCATGAATTGACTAAATGCAGGAATACAAATTTAATAATATAAAAAGCAAAAAGTCTGTCTGTCGCAGCTGGACAGACAACTCTAGTGGGGGGGGGAACTCTACAGGTTTTTTTTTCTGTTCAAATGCTGAATTGATTTAATAAAACTCTCAGTATTTCCTCCTTCATTACTGAATTTATTTATCAAAAGGTTTTTTGTAAAAAAAAATTAGTGGAAATATTAATTTCTATGTAAGAACCCCCTTTATTCAATATTATTGAATTGAACGATTAACACTGTTGCTATATATGAAAGAAGAAAATAATCTTCATCACAGATTTTTCTCTATTCTGGATTATGACCCAAACCCATTTTATGCAATCTAATGACAGTAAAGCCCAAGGCCAAACAGTGTACATCCAAGCTTTTTGAGATGATTTGAGTTTAATACAAAATGAATACAAGAATTTTAGTTAACAATACCCTGATTTAACTTTTTAAATTACTGTGTAAATATACTGCCATGGAACACAGCTTCAGGTATACCATTAGCAAAGCAATATATTTTTTACAAATATCTCATCATTTGGTTTTATTTCTTTGTGCAAGTGGCCATACATACCTTTATATATAATAAGCAAATGCTAATAAAATAATCTCCAGTCAAATATTAGTTTGTTTTTGTCATGAGACACATTGTACCCAAGAAGCAGTTAAATCCCCTCAGTAACCAATTTCTGATCACTGTGATGTTCTTCTGAATTTGCAGCAATGTACTTAGGTAGGAATTGCATTTTATTGTTTTATGTTGTTTTTTTTCCAGCCTTCTTTTATTAACTCACTTAAAAACAACCTTCAGCAGCCATTAAGCTCAATATTAGATCATTTCTTATTCATAGAATTTATATAATAATTATTTGCATATAAACAAATGAACTACTCTATAATTAGCACTTATTACATCTCATTTGAGGAATCTGATCAATATAATCTAGAGATTATCACAGTAAGTCTACACTATAATTGTTATTAGTGCAAATCAGACTGGAACTTGCTTTAATGGTATTGTGCTAACAAAAATCTCATTGCAATGCATAATTTTCACTGTGTTTAATTTTACTGTATTTGTGTATATTGCAAGAAATTTAGTTTAAAAAATCGGGGTCTAAATTGAGGGGTAGCATTTCACTTGAATATAAATTCAATGAAATATATATATATATATTACTGATTTTCAGCTACAAAAACTGGTGGTTGCATTATATTCAAAGACCGTATTGTACTCAAGTGAATATGGTAAATTTGGCATAGTCGTTAAGAGATAAAAGGAAAAATCTACATTTTACTTACAAAACAACTTGTATTTGCATCATATTGATAGACAACCTGGCTGTCTGGGAGATCACCTCTGACCATTGGAATATGCTCGTCTCCAGCTACAAATCAAAAAGTTGTCAGGTCATATTCAAAACATTACAACCAAAATTTTAAAAGAAATCCTAAAGCCTATCTTAATTCATTTTTATTTTCGATTAGCTCCTAGGATGGATGGTTTGAAAAAAAATAATAATAGAAAGAATATCTGTACTTCGCATTAATGAATCACCATTGCCCAGATGTGTACCTGAAGTGATTATCTGAAAAATTATCTAAAAAAGATAGATCCTTTATCTAGAATTATCTAAAAAAATACCTGCAAAAGATTTGGGATTGGAGGTTCTAAATTACCATAGAAGTCCCAAAATGCCCTTTTTTGAAAAAACAAAAAAAAGTTTTGAGATGGTACCTAGTGGTGTACTCATACAAATTTCCAAGGTTGTAGCCTTAAAAATATGACCAGGAGCACCAAGAGACACACAATAACAGCATTTTTGTTGCTGAACAAAAGAGGGAAAAATGAATTATTTCAACCATGACGAGACTTGAACTTGCGATCTTCTGATTCAAAGTCAGATGCCTTATCAATTAGGCCATACAACCAATTATTCATTGGCCCACAAATGAGAAAAAAAAAATCCACAACTTACCAAAGCCATCCAATTAAAATACAAGACTGTTTTAGTGTTTTCTTCATGTATTCAGGCACTAAATACTTTCATTATTAACTTTTTTAACTGTTTGCAAATTCGATGATTTTTAATGTGCAACAAAAAGGATGCAGTGTATTGAACGATGTGACAACAATTTTGAGGATGAGAGCCATGTCTTCCAAATGGTCTAGTAGTTAGGATTCTTGGCTCTCACCCAGGCAGGTGTCCTGGGTTTGACTCCCAGTATGGTAATGTTTGTTTTTGTTTAATTTAAGAAAGAAGAATCTGTACCTCACTTCACAGGGCTGTTTGTGGGACTATGGTGATTAGGAAAAAAAATCACAATTCATTGATATAAAGAAAAAATGAATTAGAAAATCACAATTTGTTAATATAAAGCATCATTGAGATTTAAGAAGAGGAAAATACTTGTGAATGAAGCATGTGCAAATGTATGGAAACTCCTGATTTATTCCAGTCTGCTTAAATCTAATATTTATGTTTGGTTATAAGATTAAAGAAAAATTCAGTAAAATGCATTGGATAAGACTAAATGAAGAAACACTGGAATTATATTTCTGCTCTGAAGGCTTCTGTGCCCCCCAAATTTCTTTAGGTTCACAGTCAAAAAAGTTTGAGAAACACTGCTCTAAATATTGTATTGAACTTTCATGTTAGATGAAAGAAATGAGGTTTTGACTGGACCAAGTGTTACAGAATGAAGACTAGAAAACAGGCCTTTCAATAGAAACCATCATGTGACCAATGTCTTTTGGTAGCATGCTGTGTTGGGGTGATCAATTAAAAAACTGGAAAAAGGGTGATCAATGAATAAGTTACATCTTTTGCCTTTTACTGGGTGGTGATCACTAAAAAAGTCTGTATTTTTAAAAAAGAAGTATGAATGCTGCCAGAAACAAACTAATTTAGCAGAAACTTACAAATTGAAGACTCATTTTGGAAGGCATTTTCAAAAAATAAAAAAATGTTTTCCCTAGACATAATAAGAAATAAATGTTTAAATTTTCAGCCCTTCAGGTCTATTAGTGTGGCCTGCATGCATCATACATAGACAGCCAGTCAGACCAACTAAAAAACCTAGACTGACAATTCGGTTGACTATTTCTAATAATATCATTAAACTTGCAGTCTTACTTTGTTCATAAAATGGTTCCGGTTTAGCAGGAGGCAATAGTTTGTGTTCAATGCATTCAATCTTCACCTGAAGTTCAATTGGCCTAAAAAGATTTAAAATTCACTGTTGTCATAAGCATGCAATAAGACAGACTATATTATAACACTATAGTTTTTGTGCACTTTGGAAACCTGTAACTTGTATGCCTGTTCAGAGGGAGGGATTAGGATATGCCCTGATCACATTCATTAAATATAGTTGACCCCCTTTATAACATGGGGTGTTAGGGTCCAAGAAAGACAACCACATTATAACTAAACAATGGATAACCAATTTTTAGAGTCAAACAGTAAATAAAGGTGTTGTTTTCATCATAAAAATAAAACTATGTGTAAAACACTGTTTGATTACATGTTAATTGATTGAAAGAAATTTGAAATTTGAAAATTTGAAATAATCAAATGAAGTTAGCCTTTTGATGAAATTCTGTTTTTATTTGCAGTTTTGTGGAAAAGTGGGTGATAGCAGATATGGGCAAATCCACCAACCATCCGTTTTATAGCAAGGGATTCCTGTGTATCAACTTTGAATCTCCAAGACAGAAAAGATGGAAGTAACTACCAGTGTAGGTGATTGATATTTGATTAGTAAATAAAAATTTTGAGTAGATTTTGTTCATATTTTGATATTTCCTTCCAAATTTTATTTGAAAAATCAAATTTTTTTCTCATATCCTTGGTGTTGTCAACACAACACTTAGGGGAATCCATTCTTCAGCCCTTGTCAGGTATATAATCATTTTTTTTCTCCTGTCAATTATGGTGGAGAAAAAAGTGGCCATCAATATACCCAAGAGATCAATCTATTTCAGCAGTGATAGGCACATAGACATAACCATACCACTGAACAGGCACTCAGGCCATTCCAAACAATACACAGGGAGTTCCCCCATACCTTTGCCAAGTGTCATACCTCCAATTAAATCTCAGTCGCAAATTAGAAATAAAAACATTCATTTCACCATTGAATAGTTTTAATATTTAATTTATCATTTATAAGTTTAATTCAGGAAACAAGCATGAATCCAAAATTAACCAAAAGCCAGACTTGAGAGAGTCATTGTTACTAAAAATAAATGACCTGCATTCATTCAGAAGAATGATGACCCCACGGTGACTGATTGCTTTGACATGGTGTACAATGCACCACGTGACCAAAAATAGAGAATACAGAATCAAAAAATTTTTCTACACCCAAAATCCAAATTTTTGTGGGAGCCTAATTAATTGAATTTCTGGTAATATAAGTAACCTCACCAGCCATCTGAGCAGTCTACATGCACTGCCCCACAGGGCACGGCTGTTGCTCCTACAAACACAGATGCAAGTTTCTCATTTGCGAGCCAGATATTAACAACAAGGCAAAACCTTTCCAGCAGTTGGGTAAATAAAGTACAAACTTCTACACACATTCTGAGAAGGAATGTTGTTCAACACATATATTCATTCTCAAAGAGACTTTTGCCAGTCTTTCTCATTCACACAAAACCACTTGTTTGCCATGTGTGAATGAGTAAGATAGGCATAAGTCTAGCAAGGAAAGCCATGTGGTGTTGAAATCCATACTATCCTGATTTATGCTTCCAACTGACAAGCTGATGTATGCAGTTTCTTCCAATTCCCTCACTCCCCGACAATGCTCCCTGATAATTAAGCAGGGTAAGATTAACTTCCAAATACTATGTTAATACTATGTTTCTTAAATTTAACATAAATGAAAATGAAATATAATAACATTATTTTTTTTTACATATGGTGAATTGGAAAATTTAAGAAAATAGAGTCCTTGCACCCCCAGATTGGGCTTTTCCTCTGTCAACTTGATGTCCCAATCTGGTGTGGTATATGTACAAAAATGTTATAAAAATTTAAAGAAATGTCAAATTCAGTTTTCATTGTTTTAAATGAGTTTATCACTTCAATATTATTTGAAAGCATCATTTTATTTATCATAAAATAAAACTCTCAACTTGATGTTTGCAAGTTAATTTCATTCTGATGGATAAATGAATGCATTTATTCTAGAGTATCTATTTGTATTATTTATCCATACCTAATCATGTTATTCTTCATGGTTACTATGTCAATTGAAACAAAATCAACCTCTTTATTTGTTAATCAGATGTCTGTTATAAACAAACATATTTTTTTAGAGTTGATTCCATCCATTATTTGAATATGATTACTTGATAAGACAGGTTGAAGCCACTTTGAATTGACTTTCAAGCAACCTTTGAGACTGTAATTTATCTTTGAAGAATCAAAAGGTGCATAAAAATGGAATCAGATATTATAACTTGACACTATAGGTGCCACCACCACTGCATTGTGACCCCTTCCTACAGTCAGTTGATTATATACACGGAAATATGGCTAGAAATCTCCAGTGCATATGAAAAATGGTTGGTGCTCATATATTGGCATAATTCTGGATTAAAATACTATAGTCATTCATTTCAGATTTTTGCTGTAATTTTGGAGCAAAAAAGTGTGAGGTTTTTGTAAAATGGTGAGAAAGTTGTATTAAAAATTCTAAAATCAAAGATGGCCACCATCTGATGACATCATCCGAAGCAAATTAGATAATCACATTTTTCTCCAACATAAACCTTGTGCCACCATACTGATCATTTCATTTCTATATAACAACCTTCTATCATGAACAATTTTCCCTCTATAGCCCTTTGAAAAACACCAAGTTAGATTTAAAAAATTATCCTCAAAAACTTGGCTCTAAAGAGTTAGAGCTCGTTATATGGTCAGAATGTCCATTTTGTGCATTTGATTTTGATAATTTTTGGTAAAGAATTCCAGATGAAAAGGTTAAAGAATGTTCTTCACTGACCAAAGAGCTTTGTGCTGCTTTCCCATGGACTGTGCCATGGCATATAGTTGTTGTGGTTCTCGCAAACGAGAAACCTGGAAAAAAAATGAAACAAGTTGGAGAAATATAATTCAGTAATTCAATAAGATTAACATCCTTATCTTCATTTTTTTGTATTACCACTTGACACGTTTAGTGGTCTCATGGTGTACACTCATGGCAGTCAGTCTGAAATTTTTCACATTTGTTTCATTATATTCATTAAAAAAAGTAATGATAATAATAATAATAATAATAATAATAATAATAGTAGTAGTAGTAGTGACGATGATGAAGAAGAATTACATTAAATTCAACTATTCCTTTAGATTAGTTAGCTACAAGTTCATAAAACCTCTTTTTCAGAATAGAACATGCCATTTCAGTAAAATTCATTTGAATATTGAATATTTTTTTCATTAGCTTAGATTTTATAAAATGGTAGCTAATAACTTACAATTTTTCCAGCTTCGAAAGAGAAAATGAGCTGAGTGGTGCGGAAGATTTCCTCTGGAAATTTCTCTAGAACAGAAACACAAAGCCACAATGAAAATTGTATTATATGGGAATAGGTCATACATACATGGTGGGTATGAGGTTTTGCATCAGTTTTAAATTTTAGTAACTGAAGATGAACAAATAATGGAGGTATCTAAATAGAAAATTCATAATTTATTTCTATTATTATTCGGACTCAAAAATTCAGAGAAACAGAAAATTTATAGTTTTATTCTTAATGCATTTTTAATTCTCCCACTTCAACATGGCCGCCATCTTTATTGACAGATCCTTAAAGTTGATTCTCAATAATGCGAATTATGGGACAGTGCATAGCGGGCAAGTAATATAATAGTGCATAGCATGTTAGTAAGATCACAGTGCATAGTAAGTCTTTTATATTACTAGTGCATAGCAGACTAGTAATATGACAGTGCATAGCAACTATTATGTGACAGTGCATAGCATGTTAGTAACATGAACAACTCTGTTAGGGGACATTCATAGCAGGCTAATAATATGAACATGCATAGTGAGTCTCTTATGGGACTGTGCATAGCAACTGTTATGTGACTGCATAGAAGGTTAGTAATTTGACAATGCATGGCAACTCTGTTATGAGACATTGCATAGTAACTGTTATATGATGGCGCATAGAAGGCTAGTAACAATACAGTGATAAATAACACTGTTATATGACAGTGTATAGCAGGGAAGTAATATGACAGTGCATTGTAAGTCTTTTATGGGACAATTCATAGCAGGTTAGGGCTCATCAACTCTATAATGTGACAATATCTAAGAATCCACTGGTGCAACTATACCAATTAAGGAGGCCGGTCGTATTCTTTCTTCAGGGTCACTGTCTGTCTCAGTGCCAACTCCATCTTCCATAGGTGACAAACCACTCTGTTGTAGTCTTTTTTTGCCATCTACAACATTAGGAAAATAAAATAACTCAAAAACAACATAGAAACATACAAATTTCCTTGTAAAAAAACAATAATCTACAGATTTCTCAATCTATAAATTAACTTGATATTAATTACATTAACTGCTTGATACTGCTCCAAATTGGCAGGAGAACCCTTCTGAGAATAGAATAAAAAATAATGAAAATCATCTCTTTTGAATAAAATTTTCAAAAGTAAAGAGGCAAAAGGGAGGTAACTTTGATCTGTATTTATCCCCCTTTATGATAACATTTAATTTTTAAAAATATGAATTCAAGAGTTAAATAAGAAGACCTTCTTTTCACTTAGTTTTAAGAATCAAATATCTAATAATATATATCAAAGTATATGAGTGCACACTTACTAGATGGGTAGCTATAGCATTGAAGATGTTGCTTCAAGAAGTCACCATAAAGATTCTGGGAAAAGAAAAGAAAGAAAAATATATAAACTTTTTTACATTTCATTCTATCAGAAGAACATTTTTATAAAAGATGTCAGAATATTATCTTGATTCACTTTTTATCAGATGAAGCATTGTCAGCCATTATTATTATAATCATATTTTAAGTAGTACTTTCTTTCATCTTAAAATTAGTTGCTTTTCATTGCAACTATTCAGACTTCCAGTCTACAGTACTGAGTAATAGATTGGAAATAAAGAATAAACTTCAAGCGGAACTCAAATTCACATCGCTTTCACTTTAAGAAGCCTGCCTGTGTATGGAAAATGCTCTATCAATTGAGCTACCAGAGCTCTTTTCGAAGTGAAAGGCATGCAGCTTTGAGTCTAGCCTAAAACTTATTCTTTATTTCCAATCTGTGCTGTTTACTCATTACAGCAGATTGATGGTCAGAGTGGTTGTGATGAAAAAACAATGAAAATCAAGATGAAAGAAATAATAATCAAAAGTTAATAAACTCCTTCCTCTTTGGGGTAAAGTTACAGTGTCAAACATACACTTACAAAAAAATGTAAAAAATAGGGCTGGAGTGGATTGGCACATAACACCAGCAAGGAACTTCAGAATATCAGAAAGTGTCCCAACCTTCTTATAGTGCAATGAAGGGATGAGTCAGAGAATTTTCTCTAATTGAGCAGTACACCACTTCTAAGAGAAGACTTGAAGATATGACTTGTTTTAGTATTAGAGAATCTATGCCAAGTACAGTAGATCTCTATATCATGAAGTAGTAAATTAAATGTGTATGTGTGTGTTTGTACTCATATAATAGGAGAACTATGTATCATTGAGGAGAAAGAAAGGCATATTCAAAATCAGCAGGTCTCGATTTACCCACACCATATATTTATATGTCAAATTTTGTAGAAAAGGATTTGTTGTTCGAACCCTCTGAAAAAGTATGTCTAAAAAAGAGTTTGATTTTTTTTCCCTTTTAATTTCATGTATTTTCAATCTATTTTCAAACATTTTGGGAAATTTGTCAGTTTTGAAGAAATTTTGATTTTAGAGTGGGTTATATTTACAATGTAGCTATGATGCTGAACCTTTACTCTCCATTTGTCATAGGAAACCACAGATAAGAATTTCTCATCACCCTAAGTAAACTACTCATTAATTCTAAATGACTGAATACTATTCAGATAGACCATTTATATACATATATATGTATATATATATATATATATATATACGAAAGTACAAATCATTAACTTAATAACCGATGTGTTATGGGTTTATTTCATTAAGTGCTCTATACATAAACATTTTTCTGAAGTAGAGCTTTAAATATACTGAAATAATGTATTCGCTACACAAACATGTTTATGTTTCTGCTTTTTTTGGTTTCTTCAAGAGATTAATACTATTTATTCTGATCCTTCTTTAGGACATTATTGGGAGGCGTGTCTATTCTCTTGGTGGAATACTTTGCCTCATTTTATAAATATTTGTTTTTCCTTGTTTACTGGTTGATCTATCTATTGGAAATTTTTGTGTTTTTTTTTCTATTAACTCTTTCCATATTTGTTTGCTTATTTTATTCATCTCCTGGAGGGGAAGTGAACTTTATTTTAATCAGTATGTTGGTGATCTATCAGTTTAGTGTGGTGGTTTTAGTTTCAAGAGATACATCATATGATTTTATCTGTCATCTCGTTTTAGCTTTCACTTTTACATGCCTTTAGTGGTTTATGCTTAATTCCCTTAACATCCTTGATGGTTTGGCTTCTGTATATCTAAGATAATTGGCTTACAACTTACAGAAACACTTTTAAAAAAATGCATACTTTGTCTGAGAGAGAAATTAGATATCATAATCTTCTCCAACCAACAAAAGCTTTTGAACAAAATGTTGGTATGAGAACAAGTTTTTGCTAATGAAATATAAAAATCATTGTTGTGATGACTAAAAACAGTTGAACAATTCAGAGACTTAATGGTACAATTATAGAACAATTTGAAAAATAATCAGAAAAGTATGAATATTTTCAATTGCGTGAAGATGGTTATCAGGATGTGAAACAAATTGTTGCGAGCGAAGGAGTTCAAATTACTGTATAACAAATAAATATCTATCTATATGCATACTCGCACACATGTAAATTTATATATAAATATATTATTGTGTCATCCACAGACAGCTGTTTCGTTGTATTACAACTCTTCAGTGTGGCTATAGACTATCCATTATTCCATCCAGTACCATGAGGTAGGACCGAAACCTTTGCTTCAGACTCAGACGCTGGCATCTTATCTCTGCCCCATGGGACTACACGGTCAGTAAGGTTGAATTTAAGCGATATATCTATTCACGCACATATACACATATATATATATTTAAGAGCAATATTTTTCAAGCAACTTACTTTAAATTTAGTTTCTGAATTTTGTGGCCACATAATGACTCTGGGCTTCGTGGAAAGACACTCAACCACTGAAGATAGAAGCACAAAATATCATCATTGATGAAGTGAATTTAATGAAAGAAAATTATGTTTATGATATTTCCCATCTGATGAGATGCATTTTTCCCCTGAAAAATGTCCTAAAATATGCCCCTGTGTCTTAGCATTCGAGAAGAAATCTAGTACAGTAAGTTATTCAATCTTTAATTATTTTTTCCCCTAAAAAACCTAGCTAATTAAAGGGTGCGTTTTACCACTTGCAGCATCTTTTCAGCCGGGAAATACGGCACAGTTCAGAAATTATCTTCAAAGATGTAGATAGTTTGAATAATTCAAGAGAATAATAAAATGTTTTGTCCTCAGGCTTCAGACAACTCTATTGTTTACCATTTAGTGACATGTTAATACAAGATTTTTCTATCAAATATAATTAGTTATATTGAGAGTTAATAACATAGGCATTTGCCGCCACTTTTCTAGTGAGGGTCAAGCAGATATTCTGGGAAAGAGCAAAATGGTATAACTCAAAAAATATTTTTGGGCTAGTTTGACTGTTAAGAAACACTGAAAGGTGCTAGATTAAGAAAAATAGCCAAGAAAAACCAAGAATGGCCAAAACATCTCCAAAAGATGCTAAAAATGATCAAAAGCATGCAAAAAAAATGGCCAAAATGTTTAAGCACAACTGTGCAATCGTAGCCCTTTTTTGAACTACAAGAACAAGAAATGTGCTGAATTTAGTGTAAAAAGCTCTAAATTGGCAACAGTTGGTACATTAAGATTATGTCTTAGTGGCAACCCTGTTACATGACAGACATTCCACCTGCCAATTTTTAGTGTAAGTAAGTACAACCTACTATATGATCCGGATTTCAGATGGTACACTTGATGGTTGATGGAGATGCTTGACCTGATCCTGATGACACGATGGAATGAGCACCAGCGAATAATAATAGTCTTTTTACATTGGAACATTAGGTTGGGGTTATGTAAAATAGTTACACTGCACAACTATAATTTTTTGATTATAAGTTTCCAACTTTTAAACCCTTTGCTCTCAGTGATAAGACTTGATTGAGAGTGGGGAGGCACAGATGTTGTTTGCCCCATCCCCCAGTTAATCATAAAAAGACGATGTGGATTTACCTTGATGAAGATGAATTTGCAAATGTTGAACTGAACATAATGCAAAAGAGAAACTGGATGTTGGCAGACCAAACCTCAGATTTGTTCTTTCAATTTCTTTGCGGAGAGCTTTCAAATCTGAAGAGGGAAACAGATACCATCTTAAGAACACATCTGGCAGTGTTTTATTGATTAAATTAGCAGAGTATCCATAATAAATGAAAAGATTGTTTCCATATAGATGAATGATACAAATACAGGCTACCCTAATTTTATACTGGTTTGATTTACTCTGATTGACAATGATTGGCTTGAAATTTGACCCAATTTTTTTCTCCGTAGTTCAGGTAGTATTTTATTTATTGAGTTATTATCGATTTACTTAATATTTTAATCACTAAAATACAGTCGAATGTGTTTCCTAGATAGTATCTGTTTCTCTCTTTATATTTCAAAATATATCAGTATTATTAAAAACTTATATTACCATTGTTATATCATGGATTTCTTTAGCACCCATTTTATTTACACTGCCTCCTTATCCCCTGGTGAAAAATCAGGGAAACTGGTATATATTTTAGTACAAATGCATTCACAGCCCCCCCCCCCCACAGTATAATAATGATTAAAACTAATTTTATTTTTTTGTAAATTTTCTGCAACTCTTCATATTTTCTGTTTTTTTAAAAATAATTTTAAAACAACAATGTAACAGAACTGGGTAAAAATGGAACTGACATATCAGCAGCAGTAGTATCAGTGGTATTACCAGCTGCAGTTGCCAGCCTACTTCCAGCGGACACACAGGACTGTTGCTTCAACACCAGCAGCCAATTTTGATCTAACTTGGAAACCAATTAGAGGAGACCTCATTTGGCATGGGTGAAGACACACTCTTCTGTAGGATTACTCAGTTGGCAGTGACACGCAACTGAGTAAGCTCGTGTACTGTGCAACTGTCACATTCACAATGACTAAGCCTGACTATTCTTCATGTTTCATGCAGGTTTAACATGTTATGGGTTCTTATATTATTCTAGATAGTTCTTGTTGAGGAAAGGGTAGCGCGAAGAGATGTTGGTGAAGACTAAGGATTTTACTTCCATTTGGTTTGGAGTTAGCAACAACATCACTGGAAATGTTGAAGAAGGAAGGGAGATGTATAAAGAGAATGTGCACTAATTATGAATGTAGATGTGGAGATGAAACAAAGTAAAAAGGACACATTCAAATATTTGGATGGACAAATAAGACATACATTTAATACAGGAACATTAATGACAAAAATGAGTGAAAATGACATACATTCAATGAAAATATTAATTTGATTGATTGTGAAAAGAGAAAAGAAGTGAAGATAAGAGATAGCGGAAGATGAAAGGTGAAAGCTTTGTTGCCATAATAGTACAATTGTCGGAGTTGAAGCGGAGATGTCTGACCTGAATTTGAATTCATAGGGCTTGGTGCGTACCAAAAAAAGGTCACAGAGACCGGGATCATGGAGTATGCCAAACTGCCAAGTTGCGTGTGGAACTTGGGGGCCATTCTCTGACGTTGGAGAACACGCGACGGACGGACGGACAGATTATTGTGAGACAGAAAACACATGGAGTTTAATCCATGCTTGCTTCCCGAAGTAAGGAGAATTAGGAGACAGATCATCTTGACCATCGTGTAGCAAAAAGCCTCGCTATTTCATTCATGAGAGGCAGAGGTGTATACGTGTTTGGAGCATGTGGTGAGGACAAGGTTGAGTAACAGTGCATATGTGAAATGCCTCAATATGTATGAACTGAAATGTGCAAAGTTAGTACAGAGATTGGTCACGGTAGGAAAATGGTCAAGTTTGGATCAGCTGGGAGGGCGGTGAAATGATACTGATCTTAGAGAGAAGGAAAGAGAGAGAAAGAGTAGCCAGGATTAAAAGGGCAGGGCCAGCTAGAAGTGCTAACGCCAATAAGCGATTGACCACATGTGTTCGGGGCTTCTATAGTGGTCGTCGTAGGGAGTGATGTTTTCGATATTTAGCTAAAAAAAGGGTTTCGTATTTAATTCTTGACTAAAAATATTGGAGGTGCTACAAAGGGTTTTTTGGCGAAACATTGCAAACGCAGGTCTGTCCACTACAGTCAAAATTTTGCTCCCTATAACTTCTGGCTTTTCCCAAAGAGATTTCAGACTATGGATGAGATTTAAGAGAATACAACAGGGCAGCTTATGGTAATCCCAAGAATGGATTTGACGGATTGTTTTTTGAAAAGTGGACGGGAAAATGAAAATTTTTTCAGAAGAAATGAAAGTCATATTCAGTCGAAACAGTCAAACCACATAAAAATTATACATTATCCTACAAAAATACACAGGTTGACCAAATCTTGAACTTGAAAGAAAAATTGTTAACATTTTTTAATGTTGTTCTGGTTAATATTTGTTTTTTCAGTGACAATTTTATTTATTTCTATTTTAGGTACTTTCAATCCATTCGACCAAACATATGTATTTCTCTTTGGAAAAAAATATTTTTTATGGTTTTAGCAGAGGGTTCTATTAATAATGTAAATATAATGCTCAAGTGAGCCCTGACTTTCCATCATTTTTGCAGAGGTACAGCTAACATGATCTCACTATTTTAATTACCATCAAAACTAACAGTGAAAAAATTTGAATTTTTCAAAGAATAAACATTTTTTTTTCAAATTTTTGCGCCTTTCTCCGAAAAAAAGTGATGAAAATTCATTAAAGCCGTACTTCCGTAAAAATGACAGAAAGTATGTGCCCACTCTATTATTGTATTGCAAATAGGGTTGAAAACATAAAAAATTGGAAGAAAAAAAAAAAAAAGATAGGAGAACTGCGTGTCACTAAAAACCGAATAAATCTCAACCGTAGTTTTAAAAAATGCAAGTTCAACGTTGACTTTCTAATCAAGCTGTATCGGCGATCTCCAGCTGGAGAGAAGCTTTATTTTCATTTCTGGAATAATCGAAAATTTATACCTTAAAAATTTGATGGCTGTAAATAAGTAGTTGATAAATACTTTAAATCTTTTGGGAGACTATAGCCAAAAAAAAACAGAGGAAACAATAATAGCTGCCGATAAGATGTCATTTATTCACTGAATGCAATAATTAATTAATTATTAGTAATTAAATTTTGTTTTGGCTCAGAAATAGATTTTGAAACTTACAATTAAATGATGATTAAAAAAAAATACTCTACAAAATCTGAGAATAATAAGTAAGAACCAGGAAAAACTAACCTGATTAAAGTTGTTTTTATTTTAAGTCTTTTTTATTGATTTAAAATTTTTCCTGGTTTTTGTTGATGATGGCTTTGCTGAACACGTGGTGACTACGACGCGTTGCTAGATGCTACATTAGTCCTGCACTTATCAGATATTTTTTAAATAAAGAGAACAATTCACTTTCTAACAAATTTTCATCATCAAAATATTATAATAAAAATAAAAAATGATGATTTAGAATTTTAATAGAGGCAAGAATAATTTTAAGAATATTTTAAATATGAACCAACCAGAAGATGACATCCTCATAACCAGATCAACTTCCGGCCGACATTTTTCTGTCTTTCCGTTGAGAGTTATCATTCTGTGTGGACGCAATCATGGTAAGTGTTCAAATATTTTTTGATATATCACCGCTTATAGTTGTTAATCGAAAGCCATTATGTATATAAACACTATATTTGAACATCGATCTATCCTTATCTGTGTTTATTTATGCGATTTGTGATTTTTGAAATGTTATTTTGGCATTTTTAATTGTCATGTTGTTTTTTCTGCTTCTGAGATGTAATATTCATTTTAAGTTAATTCTAATTGACTTGATGAGCCTGTATATCGCATCCGACTTCATACTATTGCTTCAATCATTTATACGATTTCGGTTTAAATGAAAAACATCAGAAAGTGGTATTCATTAATCCTTGCACTGCTTTTCTTGGTAAAGAAAAGCACGTGTGTTAATATGAAGAGAGCCGTTTTCTATTGAAAATGAAAGGAACGAGGGAAGTCTTGTGATCGGTCTCGAATATAATTGTAGAGACTACATAATTTGACATGAAATAACCCAAAATGTGTCTTGGAAAAATTCTTCCTAGGTATCATCGAGTTAT
The DNA here is from genome assembly GCA_963457665.1 of Thysanoteuthis rhombus. NCBI lineage: Eukaryota > Metazoa > Mollusca > Cephalopoda > Oegopsida > Thysanoteuthidae > Thysanoteuthis > Thysanoteuthis major. The sequence goes on along the minus strand of OY735228.1, from coordinate 11,196,207 downwards.
ACATCAGAATTTATTTTTCTTGAAAAAAACTCCTACCCCCCCCCCCCAACATATTTTTGTTACCCGGTCTTATGCTGATAGAATTATTTAATATATTTAAGTTTCAGTTCATAACCAAACTCACTTATCTTCACCCATGCAATTTCAAATTTTATGTAAATTAAAAGACCTCGAAAAGATTGTGCAGGACTGTCGACTGGATGCGAAAGTTTCAAGATTTTAGTTTAGAATGAGCTTTGAAAATGTATTCTAAAAGGAGACGAACAGATGTCAGTGATTTCTTTTGATTTATACGGAAATTTACGTTTTAACGCAAGCATCTAAGGTTGTATCCTTGGTAAGTAATCGAGTTCCAGGTACTGAATTCGAGGATACCTTAGTCTTCCTACTGTGATTGATCTCTTGATACAAATGAGTGGAAACTTGGACTGAAGTCAGACTTGAGCATTGTCTTGTAAATATGAATGAGAATGCTGGAATACTGAGGTCTCTTAACAGGAACATTTTCATCTTGACGTCTAATATTTAGTGATTTATACCCCTTAGAAGAATATTGGATTCCGTCAGAAGCCTCGATTATTCTAAACTATTCAATCGCATTCTCAATCTAATCCCCCTCCCTGCACTGATGAGGTGTTCCTATTTCGTATTTTTTTTCCTCAATTGAAACAAAAGTAAGAATAAAGACGTATTTAATTTAGGGAACTAATCTTACCCCAATGAATTACAACAGATTGCTTGCCGCCTACATTACGAATACATCCATTCCAAACGATGACGCTACTTGCCAGTCTGGGGGGAAAAATATGAAAGCTTTTACATACATACTTCCTCTCCATTCAATGATGATATTTTGACCAGTTCTGCTACTGAGTTTCTTTTGACGACACTTATTAAGGTCTCTGAGAATGGAGCTTGTTTGATATGTCACCCTCGTACTGACCGAATGACTGATTCATGCGAGTTTATGTATTTTTTGTAATACCATATTTTGCTGTCATGTAATTTTTTCCTGCAACTTCTGTTCTTAGTATTATCAGCCATTGAATCCATGCATGGCAAGCCATTTTGTTGTTGAATTATTGCCTACAGTAACCTGTAACCCCTTTCCCGACGAAATGCTTGGTTTGTTTAGCTAAAACTTGCTTCCCACAAGGTCTGGTTCGAAATGGGGATCCTTGTGTGTGTCGGTGGTTCCAGAAATCGTCTAGTTCCCTCAAAACTTCCCTTCCAAAGTATCAGACCATGAACTTGGTCCTTCCATTGCAAATGCAATGGAGAGAACTTTAATTTCTGCATGTGTTTTCCTGATCAAATCAATTTCTTGGGTTCACAACCAGAGCTTCTACAAAATAGAAGCTTTTTTCTTTCTTGTAGCTATTCAAGGTATTTTGTTTCATGCAATGATATTTTAACCAATTCTGCCACTTGGCTGTTTTTAATGATGCTAATTCAGAGAATAGGGCTGGTATTATGATCAAATGTCAATCAATGAGTTTACAATGGGGGGGGGGGTTATTACAGAAAAGATGCAGCTCTTTGAAATTTGAACCTATACAAATGTTGGTAGAATCTGACGCTACTCCCATTTATCGTATTATAAAAATGAATTACAAATTCATATAAAGACACTATTCACAAACAAGTTTCCATCGAAAACAAACTCGTGTATGTTTTCCGTAGGCCATTCAATGTACCATACATGTTTCAGTGCTTGTAGTAATGTTGGACCAGTTGCCTCCAATGGTGATCATATACCTAGCTGATTCAAATTTGCTATAGCCTAAATTTGTAGCCAATTTCATTTTGATTCAAAAACCAAAATTCTGAGAGTTGTTTTCCCAGTGACATGAATGGAAAGTCGCTCAGAAGATTGGTAAAAGTTTGAGGTTTCTCCTCGGTTCTGTTCCATTCAATGATGATATTTTGACCAGTTCTGCTACTGAGTTACTTTTGACGACACTTATTAAGGTCTCTGAGAATGGAACTGGTACAATGTCCTGACACTAGATTGATGTTCGAGGAGTTGCTATTAATTAGATTCAATTTTCTTCTTTCGTAAAACACTATATGTGCTGTCCTCTGTGTTGGATATTTCAGTTTTTATTCAACTCCTCATCTTATATCTTTTTAATTATCTTGAGTGAGAAAGTAGTTAGAGATGGAACATCCTGGAAGTTCAATTTTAGGACTTCACTAATTTATATCTGCTTTAGTGTGACACCCAACATCCAAGTTAAGTCACAATGGCTTTTATGTTTATCAGTTATCTCTTGATTTTTTTTTTTTTTTTTTTTTTTTTTTCCACTGTCAGCATTTGCTACCTTTTTCATATCCTGCATTGCCAAGTTCCACACAGATGGTTCTTTCTATGATGAAACTTTGACCAGTTCTGCTACTGACAATACTGAAGATACTTGACCATTTCTGAGACTGGAATTTCTTGTGGAACTAAACTTGCAAGAATGTTGGAGGTTTACAATGTAACCAGGGATTCAGATGCAAAGATTTGTAATGTATCTTTTTCCCCCCCTTTCTTTTCAGGGTGCCCACAAATCTTTCCGAACCAAAATGAAGTTGGCTAAGAAGATGAAACAAAACAGACCTGTTCCTCAGTGGGTCAGGATGAAGACAGGCAATACCACAAGGTCAGTCTTGCTCGTTTCTTGACACTAATGTAGCAGTTTGCAATTAAATTTGGATATGGCTTGTTATTGTAGCTCATGAATCGGAACTAAATACTAAAAATAGTGGGCCAACGGGCATTTCTTTAGAGAGCTTTGACAGTACCGTTTGAATGAGCTGGGTGGTTTTTCTTTTTCTTTTCTTTTTTTTCTCTCTTTCCTTCTCGAAATTATTGATTTCAACCTTTATGAATACACCAATTTGGAGACTGCTACTAGTGAAGATCTTCTTGCTGTTAGTAGGGAATGAGTTGGGTGTGTTTTTTTTTTTTTATTTCCCTCTACTAGAAACGGTTGCTCCTATATGCATCTTGTGATTAAGTTTTCATTTCAACATTTACCTAGGAGTATTTTACAAGAGAAAAGTCTTCGTTGTGATTGAATCCTAGAACATCGTCAGTGCCAATGTTTTCTGTGGTAGGGCTGGTGAACATATTGATATGACGTGGAGAATATAAAAATCTATTGCTCTGTTGGAATTTCTTCCAAAAAAGCTCTTCAATAGGATTAAGAGATGAAATTTTCTTAATTAATACTGCATAGATTAAGATGAATTATTTCTAGTCTGAACAATTGGCTTTAGAAGTATGTATTGTTTGGTTATAAAGTTCTAAAAATGAATCTGTTTAATGTGTAATGAAACAGCCTTATATTAACCCTAATTGGATTTCTTTCTGTTTTCTGAAAAGTGTCTTGTTTCTGCTTTCAGGTACAATGCCAAGAGGCGACATTGGAGACGTACCAAACTGAAGATGTAAGGTGTCTAATATTCTTGTTGCTGAGGAGAATCGTTTATCTAAAATTGCCAATGGGTTCTGGATTGATTGATTGAAGGAATGAACATCTTTCATTTCTTGTCAACATTTCATAATTCACATCAGACAATAAATGATAGAACAAATTCAAGTCTTGTTTTCATTTTATATAAATCTTGGTATTGCGGAAGTGATCTGGCAGAATGTAGATGAAAAATGGCTATTGAAGGGAATAGAAAACCTCGACGAGTGGTACATGTCAAAAATTTTATTTAGATAATGGCTTTTTTTTTTTTTCTTTTTTTCTTTTTTTCTTTTTCTGAAAAGATGTTTGTGGAGTTAACAATTTTTTTTGCTGTTAACATGTTTGATGCTAAAGAGAATGGATATTTGTTTGGTTGTACGAAAAGAACAGGCGGTGTTAGTATAGATTTGAAATTACTTATATAAAGTGGCTTTCATTTCTATTAAATGCTATACAAAAAGGCTAGATAAAGACTTGCGTTTTTTGCACATTTATTGTATGCCTTATCTATTTTACTATAATCCAATCTCTGTAAGCGAATTACTAACAACTTGAATAAGCAATTCGTTGTCTGAATTATAACTATCTAGTGTTCAGTCTGCATCAACGCAGACGAAAACTAAAAAGAAATGGAAAGATTAGATTGCCTTTTGAATTCATACCTTTAATATTGTGGCGAAGAAAAAAAAAAAAACAAACTATCTCATGTATGTATATTCATACTGATTAAACATTTTCTTGATTGTTAGTATGTTCAAAAGACAAAATTTCTATGAAAGATGTAGACTAAACTAAGGATGTATGAGCTTTATTTATTTTTTTGTCAATTTAATACATATTGACTATAGCTATATCTCCTTCTGCCAAATCCTGTTCATTAATCATTATACAGAAGTAATTTACCAAATAAATACAAGTTTTCAGGCCAGTCAAATTCAAGGAATCTGTTAACTTGGCTGAACTAAGTTATTATTTAGTTGTGTTATAAGCTGCCAGTGTACTAATATCTACTGTAAGATTGCCCAGGGTAGTTGAATAGAGTAACAGCCAAATTTGTGTGGAAAAATGGACCAAATATTTGCCTAAGGCCATTATCTAACTGCCATCAAAGTTGCTAAATTGGGCATTTGAAATAAGAATGTACAGTCCTGAACAAAATCTGAAATATTGATACTTGATGGATTATTTTCAAAGTAAATACCCCCACCTTTTTTTTCCTTCAAAACCTGAAATTTTTTGTTGATTTTTGACTTTATTCATTCAGTGTTTCTCCCATTTAGCTTAAAAAATCAACTGAGATGTCATTTGGTGATAGTTTGAAGAATTCAGTCGAAATTACCCAAAAAGTTTGTCAAACTTGAATGATCAAACACAATTCATATGGAAAGGGATTTATTGGTTGGATGTGCAAAAATCAATGAAAACAAATACGAAATATAATTTGAAATATTGGGTAAGAATCGTTGAAAATTTGTCCCAGTCAACAAGTATTGAACATCTGAAATGTGATTTCTGCCAGATCGTGTTTCTGTTGATTGCTTGCATCTGATAAAAAAAACAATAGGTTATCTCTATTGATGTGTGGGTGTATTTTTAAAGTCAAATCCCAAGTTTCCATTATCACTAGTGTCAGTATTTTGGAAGGAAACTGACAGACTGACCTCCGAAGTCCTTTGACATGAATCCCCCAGTACTAGGGGTCACATTGTCACCAGATGGATCATCTGGTGACAGCTGCATGTCATTGAAGATATTACAAACATTATCTAACAGTGAACCAAGTTTGCCACACTCAACATGGAAGACTTCTACAATAAATGATCCAAAGTTGGGCTTGCAGTTCAACTATTTCTTTTGTAGCAACTTCAATATTACAGATTAATTTCCATCTTCAAGGTGTCTGACTTTTTTGGACCAAGTACACTTGAACTAAAATAGATGCTTCAAAATTTTCACCTACAAAAACTTGACCTCAAATTAACACCCACCTAAAGTAAATGCACATGGCAATTTTACAGTAGATCCTGGTACCATTAAATGGTCAAAATGAAAACACCTTAGTGTTTAGCCTCCATAACTGCTGTAAACTGGGTAAGGTTGGTCAAACATCTTTTGCTTAATGGTATCTAGGCATTCATTTTGGGCAGTGAAGGTTGCTGCCACTCAGAAGTGTAGTAGTACTTGGCCTTGGATGATTGAGAGGTTGTATACAAAGTGCCCCCCCCCCCAATGATAGGACCCTATGTTAACCAAACCATCACTGCATTCTGATTTCTTTGCCTATCCATGATAATCATACTTCACACACCTTGCTGCCCACAGAAATATGATATCCATTCAAGGTTGAACTGATGCCCAGGTGTCCATTAAAAGACGTGAGTAGTGACTTTCTGCTCCTTCACCTGAATGATAGTATCCCAGGGTAGTACCTAACAGGCTTGCCTATTCACTTGTATTGATAGGTTTTTGCTGCCCAAAGCCTTATATGCAGTTAGTGACCCCTTCCACCACCACTGCTAATAGGTTATCATGACAATAAAATGTGACCAAAAAGCTTTGCAGTTCAGGAATTGCTCTGGCCTCAATTTTGACCATAATGAAGTATTTCAGGTTGACTTACCAGCAGCCACGAATTGTCGATGACTTAAAATTACAAGAAATCGCAACAGAAGTTGTTGATTTACAAAAAAAAAAAAAAAACAGAGTTTCAAAACAAGTTCAATGATATATCCTTCTATATTTCAAGGGGATTCTAGATAAAGTAATACCTGTATTAGTTGTAAGAGGAGGATTCATCCAAAGGTCTGGACCAATTTTTTTTCTTAACAATCTATCATGGTTTAGCTGAGAAAATAGACCAACTGAGAAAGCACCAAGAAAAATGAACACTTGATACATCATCTAATTTTCTTTTAAAATTTCAAGAAGTCAAAAGGTTCTTTTTTAATCTGAAAATCAGCAGATAGAATAAATCACTTTGCCCCATTTCCATCCCATCCTTTAAATATTGGGGACTGACTGCAATGAGTCAGATGCATGAGACACATCTAAAATCGAAATTGAAACATCAGTAGTAGTAGTAGTAGTAATAGTGCTGATATAACCAGCAGTATTTTCCTGCCTAAATTGAAAAAACACACACAACCTATTGCGTCTGTTAGCAAGTGTGACAAAACAAATAAAATGTTTTGTTTTAGATAAGGTTAATGGTGATATAGAAAAAGTGTCTGAACAAAAAAAAGAAATTTTAGATTTTTTTTTTAATTGGTAATAAAAGAAAAAAAAAAAGCAACAAAGAATGTTAAAAAATATCACATCCTTCCCGTGTTGGACAAGATTTTATTATTTTGTTCCATTTGGGTGGGTGGGGGAAGAAATAACAACATGGCAGGCAATGGCAAATGATTGTAAAGGGGGAAAAAAAAAAAATGATTTTTTTTTTTCCCTACAAAAAGAAAGTCCATTTTCAAATCCGTCCATTAAAATCAATTTTTTCAACAATTTACAAAAATATTATCTTTGAATAAAAAAGATAAATTGGAGCTAAAACCAGAAGTCTTGTTTTTTGACAGACAGAGCAAAGGAGGAGGGGGGAAGGGGATAAATGGAGGGAAGAGAAATAGTCCATTCTTCCTTCCCCCCTCTTGGACTGACACACAGAAAAGGTTGGGGAGGGGGCAAAGACCTGAAGAATTTTCAGGTATCAGCAAAGGAAGGAAGAGAGATGGATAGACAGCAAAGAGGGAAGGGGGTGTCCATAAGACTTGAAGCATCATCAAGGCAGCAGAAACTACATTTGTGTTTGAAGCAGGAGAGCTAACTGACCCATCAGTTTCCCCAACCCCACCAAACGGTTGAGCCCCTAAAGGCTTGGCACTTTCATTTCCATGCTCCACAGGAATGCAACCAAGTTCAGGAAGTTGGTCCTCTGGTTTTACCAAGTATCAGTCCATGAACTTGTTGCCAAGCACAGAAATAAAGAAAAACAATCCTCATCTCGAAAGTCCAGTGTAAAGCCAAATATCTTTATCGTATTAACAAAGGTTGCTTCACACTGGTCAATCGGAGCTCGTTTTTCTGCAGGGCTAAATTAGCCATATGGAATTCAGAGATCACTAAAAGTGGAACAGAACTTCATTCTTTCCATCCGTGAAATTTGAGTCGCTTGTCTGTAAGGGCCAAAAGGTACTGGTGGCTCATGTTGATGTAGCATAGATCAACAACAGAACCTTCACAGGGGACATCCTGAGTAAACCGAAAACTGTTGCTGTTCCAGATCTTCACCTACAAGAGAGAAAAAGGACAAAAATCAAATCAGTTGACTAGTACAGGGTGGTGCAAAAGCCACTTTCCTAGTGAGAATTTATTCATCTCAAAAATGAAAATTATATTTTCCCTCTAGCTATATCAATTTTGGACCTTATATTTCAATTAGCTCAAAGTTATCTCTAAGATCCCATTTCCAGCTTCTAGAGTCAAACCTTTTCTAGACAATGTTTGATGGCAGCTAGTAATGCATCTGGATCCGATGCTCTATTCATTACTGAATACAATTTTTCAATTTCAGAAATATTTGGTGTTTGCTTAGGTTATCTTATAGAAAAAGTCTTTTAAAAGTAGAAAATAGAGAAAGCTGAACCCTGGCGAATTCAATTTCTGATCCATGTGAAATTAATTTGCAAAGCTGAAGATGGAAGGAATTTGCAGAATGTTACATTCAAAGAAATAGTCCGAAGTAATGCCCCAGGTTCAAAATAAAATTCAACTCATGTAAAGGAATATTTCCTTTTTTATCAAAAGTAGTCAATCAAGTTTTACTTCCCCCATTCTCTTGCCTTGTTCTTCAATTGACTTCATTTGAGCAGAATGTGCCAATCTTTGTTCTCAAGTGGAGAAAAGGTTGAAACAAAGATCCTTTTAATTTCATTAGGAACTAACTAGGCCAGTTCCCCCCAATGTTCACTGTTGACCATATTCTAACTATTCCACCTTTTGGCACGTGTATCTTGTCTACCCCTCTCTTGGCTCAGTGAGGAGATCCACTACCCTACCTATCATTACACATTTTTCTCTGCATTTCACAGACAAAATACTTGTTTGTTTTTATTATGAAGAAAATAAAAGGCCAAACAAACAACTAATGCTATGAAGAATTAAAAAATGCCTATCGGCACAGTTGAAGATTGAACAAGTGATATAAAAACCTACCCCTCGAGAAGCCTCATCTCCTGCACACACAAGTAAGTGGTCATTATTTTGAGGATGAGGAACCAGAAGTGAACGCGAAAGAAGGGTTTGTGTTGAACCCCCATAAAACGTCTGAATGATGTTGCAGCCACACACGCTTTCATCAATCATGCCTAACTCACAAATCTGAAAGAAAGAAAAAACATTTTAGGAAAACCAAAAACGTGTGCAACTTGAAATTCTAGAACATCAACTGGACATGTATATTCCTGGAGTCATATACATGTTAAGAGAGGAAGGGGGAAAAAAAAAAAAAAAAAAAAAGACTTTGATACACTGATGCATAAATAAATGTCTGTCCTGAAAGTAACAAGCCATTACCTGAGTGAACGCCTATTTGGGCTGGAGATTTACATTGTCCCCACCCCCGTTCTAAGAAAAACAACAGGAACAATCCACACCAAATTTCAGTAATCATCTTCAGTTGGAATAGAAATATAAGTTAGATAAGGCTGGCTGCTACAGTATCAGATTAGTACTTGCAATGAAAAGCAACTAAAATCTAGATGAAAGAAATACTGGTCCAAAATAAGTGATAGTCAATGCTAATGAAAAAAACAAAGATAATATCACTACTACAACTAGCATAGATAAAAAAAAGGGGTAGTAGTGTTGAGAGATCAGTTAAAAATTAAGGATAAGTTCTAGTAACTACTCCATTGCCATCAATTTTAAATTTAGGAAAAACACAAAGATAAAATGTTTAAAAAAAAATCTCACCATGTGCCGAACTTTTGGTTGGCTGGTTGAGGAACGAAAACTGGCCAACATTTGTCGAGTGTGAGGCTCAAAACATAAACTACTTATGTTACCTGGAAAAAAAAAAAAAAAAAAAAATTTATAAGAGTCAAAATTTCCAAAGTGAAAGAAAGCTGTTGAAGAACTGTCGAAGCAAATTGAAATTCACCATATTCCTGAAATAAAAATAATGATAATTCACAGACGGAGTTCAAACCAAAAGCTTTTCATTCCATCATCATATAACCTTGTTCAGACACTTTGTGCCAAAATGGTGTTTTTGCATATGCTGATAATGGTAAATCAAAACATATGAACTACTTTTTATTTCTAATTTTCTATTGTACCTGCTTGGTAGATGAACCTGAGATTATCTCAATCTTAAAAATACATGGCTAGAGATTTTATCTTCTATTGGTTTTAATGGTTTCTAAATGGAAAAATCAGGTAGTCTTCCTACATGAGCAATATATCTTAAATATTGAAATTTGCAAAAAAAAAAAAAAATCAGATTAGGGCGGGGGGGGGGGGGGTAAACAATTGCTCACAATTACAAAAACTGATATTGAAATCATGACCAAGTGATTGCTAGGTAGCTCTCTGACCAACTGATAAGTCTTATATATCTATGAAATTATCCATTATATATACTATACAAAAGTTGCAATGATCATCTTCAGTTGGAATAGGAGTAGAGTTTGACCCAGCAGCAGTCATACTTGTTTCTTCCCCTTTCAATCATGAGATAAGAAGCACATCTCCTCAGCAAGATATCAAGTCAGTCTATGTGCCATTTCCTGGAAGACATGGCTCTCCAAAGCTTCTTTTCATTATTCAGCTTCTTGCATTACACGTCCCGATTGTGATCTTATCTTTGTCGTGGTCAGGTGACACTTATATCCAGTGGTTACTGGGTAAGTATTCAGTTCCAAAAGAGTTGACCCCTTAAGATTGTTGTCTAATATCAATAGACAGTGTGTTGCCATGATTGTTCTTGGGAGGGATAGTAGATTGGTTCCCCCTGTTGCCTTCTCCAGAGTTTTCTTTTTGAGACACAACCTCTTAGCTGGCCATTGGCTTGAAGTTCATACAACCTTTGATTAGTCTTATTTTCATCCTTCCTGGGTTGCTAATCAGCCTCCCCATCAACACCGAAGTAGAATGAGGGGGAAGGGGTAGTTTAGTCGATGACTAACAGGGTGTACTGGTTTAGATGGAACTAGTAGCAGGCGAACCCTGATCTGACCAAATACAATTCAACTTGTTTTCAAGCCTCTCAATTAAAGTTGGTCTGATATGCAGACAACCCCCCCAAAATATTCACCAAGTGCAGCCATTTTAGGTTCTTAACAATCAACTTGATCAAATTTGACAGAAAAAAATTGAAATAAAATAAAATAAGATAAAAAGCTATTCTTACCCTCCAGGGGAAGAAGATGAGTTTTGAATTCATTGCCAGGAATCTTTTCATAGAAACTGACTTGATTCAATTGTCCAACCAATAAGCCTCCAGGCCTGAAAGTTAATAGAAGAAAAAAAAAAAATTAACATTCATTAATTGGTGTCTCTGAAGACTGGTATTGAATCTCTGGAAATCTAGCAAGTCTAGGGACTAATTCAACACTTTTCCGATGCCCGTGTTGGGCAAGTCTCTGAGATAAAGCTATACATGATATCATCATATGGAGTGACCATGAGAATAATATAGATATCAAGGGAAGCATATAATAGATATGATAGAACACATAGTATCCTTTTGTAGATTATTCTTAGCCAGTAAGTAAAATAAAAGATAGGAAAATTTCCAGTGGTACAAAGAAACGTACCTGAACGAAGCATTGGGGCAAGCTGGTATGTACTGAAGGGAAGCCACGGGAGAGCGACTACCTTCACAGTTCAATTCACGGACACAAGAATCGGTGTTACGTACATCATATTCTTGAACCAAACCATTCTGAAGACCCACATAAAAGTAATTGTGGTCATCTGAATTCCATATACAACTCCAGGCACCCATCGGTAAATTGTAGCTGGAAAACAGAAGTTAATAATTGTTATAAAGACAAAATGATTTTGTATTTTTTTCAAAGTAAATACTTGCAATAAAGAGTTTTTTTTTCATGCACTTATTTATCAAGTAATTATTATCTGTGAACAAGAATGGAATTCTAATGATGTCTTCCTGTACAAGTGAAAAGGAAAATGCAGATAGGGGAGGACCTCTAGAAGGGAAACTAGAAATTATATCAAAACAAAAAAAACAAAAAAACAATTTTAATCCATAATCCTATGCTTGTGAATGCTGATGACATAATTTTATACCATGAATATTGACCGGAGGGGGGGGCAGTTAACTGGAGACGATTGATTATATTAAAAAGATAAATAAATAAAAAAAACAAAACAAAACACGAACAAGCTGTCATGACGTTTATTATACAACTTTCAAAGATAAACATACCATAATTCTTTGAATATAAAATGAAATATTTTGTACAAAAATCTGAGCAAAAATATGGAAGGTCATGCAATAATCGAATGTACATGGAAAGAATTTTCATACCGTACTAAAATTAAGTTCATTTGATGACCGAAATATATACGTATACTTATATGCACAAATTTGGAACATTGAAGCAGAAAAACACATGGTATTGCCAAACAAAGTACCCATGTTATACAAGTGGCTACAATTTTATACCTGTTTTCCACTATATCTAGTACTTGTGTCATATAGAAATGTATGATATGTGTTTGAGATTATATATATATATATATGTATATATATTATTGTGTCATCCACAGACATGTTTTGATGTACTACATCTCTTCAATAGACTTTCCATTATCCCATCCAGTACCGTGAGGCAGAATTGAAACCTTCACTTCAGACGCAGAGGCCGATATCCTACTACCTCTGGACTACTGGATAGTCAATAAGGCTGAATTTAAGCGATATATCTATTTTACACAGAAATTCTTCATCTACCAGAGTGACCTATTCCTATGGAAGATGTATATATATATATATATATATATATATATATATATACACACACACACACATGTTTGAAGTTGAGTTTTACTTGAGTTGATAATGTCTTACAAACTAATTCATCTGTCTGGTAACAATGTTATTGATAATAATGTTAGCGATGAACTTACACTTGAACAATAGTGTTACTAATCATACTGGTCAGTTTAACAGTTTTGTCTAGAGAACAACTGAGTAAGACTCCATCTTGGTGGGTTGGGTGGAAGCACAGATTCCGAATTGCTTTCGAATGGAGTGTCATGTATTCCGTTGTCTTGAAGTCAAGGGAACTGATCTAAAAGAACAAACAAAATTTTTAGCTGAAACTTTGACAAGAATTGTAAATACAGGTGTCTCCCTTAAGAGTGCAATTTGTAGTATAAAGTGGATGATTAGGACCAACATTTTTACCTATTCATCTTGTCACCTATTTGTCCAGAAAACCATGAATAAAAACAGAATTTCATCAAAAGAAATTGACTAAAATATTAGATTTCTTCTATTTGCTGTCAATTAAAATAATTACATGGTGTTTTACACACAATTTCTTTGATTTTATGATGAAAATAACACCTTTGTTCCAAGGTGAACTAGTAATTGACTTGATTTTTCACAGTTCAGTCATAATGTGGTCTTTCTTGGACCTGAACACCTGTGTTATAAAGAGAGACTACCATATTTAATGATTGATCTGGACCTAGCCTCATCCTACCTTTCTCTGAACAGACGCACAAATTAAGGGCTTTCAAAGCACAAAATCTTGGCATTCTTGAAAGAATATGCAGAGTGCTGAGGGTTAATAATAATAGTAGTAGTAGTATTCTGGGATAAGGTCTTAGAACCTGGTGCAAGAGGCTAACAATTGATCACTTTGTACCTTCTTCTGTGATCAGATATTGCATAAAGATCTACATCAAGTGAGCTAGCTATTTCTACAATCCTTCTCTTGCTCAATTTCATCTTCTCCATGTTGTAATATGCGTTGGTAGAAAGATTTTTTTTGATTCAACCCAATCTACATTACAAAATATTTATCAAAGTGAAATTTCAGGGTTGGGTTTCGCGTAATTTGTCCAGATCATGTTGTAGTGATTCGATGTCCTCCTTGGATTTAATCTCATTATGAATCAAAAAACTAATTAGCTAAATTTATTCTTATAAGAGAATGTATTTTTTCATGATACAAGAGGAAATATCACACGACTGAAGCAAACATAGTACATTGCAGGGTTTCTCAAACTTTCTGAAAAATTTACAACCCCTTCCGATGGGACAAACTTTTTTGTAACCTTTCACTTATTCTGTAAGCAATAGGTACCGAGACTATATGATTGGCTGTGCATGATAAGTACCAAATGTACCATCTTCAAATAGTTGATACTTCAATTACTTTTAGAGCTACAAGGTTCAACCTTTTTTTCCTCCAAACTTGAACACTGCATCGAGTCAAAAATGATAGAAATTAGAGAAAAAACAACTTTCAATTTTTTTTTTGAAAATTAAATGAAAAGTATTAAACCATTTTATAGTAAGCACCAGAAGTACATTTTTGTATTGAGATGAACAACAAAAAACAAAAAAACAACAAACAAACATTAGTTCCCTCATTACTAGATATTATTCAGTGACCCCCCCCAACATGACCTTTTCTTTGAGGAGTCAAGATATATTGCTTTATACAAATTCCTAATATGTGAAAGGAAGAAATAAAACTTTTTGAAAAAGGAATTTGTCATCAAGTGGTTGTTCCAATGTGCACTTTGCAGTGAATCACAAGTACAAAGCAAGAATTCTAGATCAACTGAACCCTCATGGTCTTTAAGTGAATAACAAGGAAAAATGATAAATACTGTATATGCTAGCCTATAAGATGAATGGTTCACAAGAGTATTTTGGGGGACTAGCACTCACGGTCATACATTTAAAACATATAGCTGTACATTTTGAGCTTCAGCAGATGATCCCTTAATCATAATGCTTGTGCATTTGAAATACTGTAATATCTGCATAGTTTAAAGAAAAACAAAAAAAATCTGAACGTGCGTCTTATACGCCATCAAATATGGTAATCGAATCTACCCCCCCCCCAAACAAAGCAAACAAAAACACTGTCCTCTAGTGGCCAAGGTATGTCCTGTATACCCAAAAGTTGTCAAGAAAAAAAACAAAACTTACCTTTTTGACTCCAAAGCCAGGAAAAAGAGCAATACTCGATGGTTGTGACACAACAATTGTCCCAAGAAACGGACTATGGGTCATCACACGACAATTGCCCCCCTGAAAAAGCAGAAGAAATTTATTTCATTTTCACCATTAAACTTTTACTCAAATTCCCATGGGGGAAAATATTTCAGAAATATTTGCATGTTTAAAATTTCTTTTTTTTAATTTATTACTTTAAAAGCATGGAACAAACCAAGTCAAACGATAAAAGTGTGGGGATGAGTATCATTTTAACTAATAAATAAAAATGCCTCCATGGGCGCCTTCATATACAATTAAGTCATCTTAGCCTCACAAATGGCCCACCTGACCAACCAAATAAGTGGGCTACATATTCTTCTCTTGTTGCTTGTCTGCGGATATCTCCAAGAGTTCTCTACCACATTTTGGGGGCTACAACCTTGAAAATTTGTACGAGCACACCACTAGGCTCCATCTTTCCAAAAGAATGACTATCTTATTAATTACTTACTTGGTATTTGTCTATATTCCTACTACTACGACAACTCAGATTCATATTTGAATGTGGCATTATCTTAAGTATTCAAATTTTTGAGAAAGTACCTATACATATGAGCATATATGCAAATTTATTGTCTGTTTGTTCATTTGTGCTCAAATGGGATGATCTCATTGGATAATTCATATTATAACAAATCGATGACAACGAAGATTACCCAATAGAAACTCTTGAAACTTCATGTCTGATCACTCATTATGATAGCTCGAGTTGGAAACAAAATTAAAAATTAGGATACTCTCATTATAAAAAATAAATAACAAAATAGAATAACTTTACACTTCTTAGTGCAGATCAATACATGAATAACCATTTTTGATAGGTATATGCTTGCATCCATATAAAAGAACATTTATTTCAGGGTAAAATTAAAATTAGCTGCTTTAGAAGTAAATATAAGGGAGGTAACTCGATATTTACTAAGCTTAGTGAAAGTCTGGACTCGGGTACACTTAAGCACTGAATAACACTCCCCCCGCCTGCATTTATCAATTATTCATACATGAAGATCCACTTCTATGCAGTGATAACAAAATTTGACACTTAACCATTGAAGGAGCAAATCTGAACAAGTAGTAATTGAATGAATAAAATATGCATGCATTCATTTCATTTTTTTTCAACCTCCTTTTCCCATTCATTGGATATTTATCCCTTCTTCTGCTTATTCCATCCAACCTTCCATTATTTGGCACTTGAGTGTAAAGGCAAAGTACTTCAAAAAACTTACTTCATAAATGGTGAGACTTCTTTCCCAAACAAATTTTCCTTTTTCTGACTGTTGATTGGTTACATCCATCATTCCATTTCCCACAATTCCTTCAATGTCCTGAGTGCAGGGAAACTGAGATGATGATGTGGCATTGTTACTGTTCAATTTGCACCTACAAGAGTGGTAAAGATTTCAAGTATTATTGAAGATTGGATACAGAAAGATATTGGGAGTGAATTTTATCTTTTAGGATAGAAAATAAGGTAATTAACATAATTGGGAACACAACCTTGTGCTGATGTTTGTAATATTGAAGCTCGGTTTGTCTATACTTATTTACATCACTACATAGTGTCTGTTTGGGGGGGGGGAGAGATCTTTTAAAAGATCTTCGATCAATAGACCTTGAATTGAAAATGATACCAAAAGTTTTATAGAAAGACAGAAATAGAGAATAAAAACAAAAATCATCTATGCCGTGAAACTTACTTGAGCACTAAGATTTCCTCTTTGGCTTTACTAAGTTCTGTTTGGAGCCGGTTACATTCAGACATGACAACTTGATATTTCAGGCCTAAATGTGCCGTTTCCATCATCAGTTCCGTGTTGCGTTTTTGAACCTGGGCAAGTTGTTCCAAGGCATGATCCCTTTCCGTAGTATCCACAGCCTGAATCCAAAGAAAGATTTAGCAGACCAGTCAGATGGAGGAAATTGCCAAGAAAAAATACCTCTACTCAACATAAATAAATCAACTTAGCCAACATGTGTACTAAAAAGATTATCTGGAAAAAAAAAAAAAAAAAAAAAAATTTTAAATCTCAACTTCGGGACGAAAACGACCATAGAGACCCCTCCAAAAGCAATTTTTGGAATATAACCCCCCCCTACCCAAACAACAAAACACCAACATTTTCAATCGTGCCTAGTAGTGTATTCATGCAGATTCTCAGGGCTGTAGCCCATAAAATGAGACCAGGAGAGCCAGGAAACACAGATATGAGCAAAAGAGAAGAATCTGTTGCCCACTTGGCTGGTCGATTGGGCAGGTCATTTGTGGGGATATGGTTATTAAGTTATGGAGGAAGCCAATCATTAAAGTCATGGATAATGTTATCAGAATCAGTCAGTCCCATTTTATTTAGAATCATTAAAATATTTATATTATTCATTTGATTTTCTACAATTTAAATTTGTCAATAATTATGAATTTAACAACATAATAATTTTACAACAATCCATGTAAATTGTTCTAATTTTCATATCCTTTGCTCAATGGCATCAGCTGGTTATTGCCATCAACTGCTTCAGTACTCACAACTTAGAGGAAAAGTCCAAGTGGGGGCGGGGCGTTGATAAGAAAAATCTTCACCTAATTTAAGGGAGTAAACTATTCACTAGTTGTTCATCTGATCGTGTTAACCAAACTGACATTATTAAAATCACAACCAAGTGATTGCTAGGCAGCTCTCTTACCATCTGAGCCAAACTGAAAAGCCTTATATATAAACAAATTCATTCATCATATATACAATAGAAGTGGCAGTAATCATATTCAGTTGGAATAGAAGTAGTAGAATTCAACCCAGAAACAGCCAGCCCCGTTCATATTTTCTTGATAAAACCAGGGAATGAAAAGAAAAAAAGATATGAATAAATAAATAAGATAATCAGAATATACCTTGATGTTTCGGGTAAAAATTACTCGGATGTCTACTCTTTTTGCTTTGGCATTGCACTGTGGACACTTTTCTCCTCGACCTTTCAACCATTTATCTATACACCTGAGAGAAGAAAGAATTTCTTATTTAAAAAGATACCAAATTGTAAAGAAAACACAATGGAAGTTTCTGATAACATGGCTTTACCAATAACTGAAAGATTCCTAATGCACAAGTCTGTCTGGAAAATACTTAAGCCATTTTGAATATCTCAAGAACTGGTTGTGAGGACTTGATGTGACCTGAAAAAGTGAATGCATGAAAGACTCCCATGGGGCTATTCAGTCAGTAGTGAGCTGGTGCACAGTGTGACCACTGCCTTCACCATAACTAAGCGATTCATTCTTCACATCTTGTACAAGGTTTTTTCTGCTCCCGGCAACTTCTGGCTTTCCACTAAGAAATTGAAGACTATAGACAAGATTAAGGAGAATGTGATGGGGCAGCTGATGGTAATCTCAAAAGAGGGCTTTGATGACTTTTTTGAAAAGTGGAAGGAACACAAATAAGTCCCAAAGGGAGTTTCATTGCAGAGGACTAAGGTACCATTACCCTAGGTAGGCTATTTTTTGTGAATATCAAAATGGCTGTATACTTTACAGAAAAACATTGTAAACATACACAAGGATCTCAACAATTACCATAATATGCTACAAAAAAAAAAAAAAAAAAAAATAAATAAATAAATAAAAAAATAAAATAAAAATAAAATAAGATAAATAAATCCAATACTTACATAAAGCCAAAAAGATGTCCACATTTTAGAGAAGCAGGTCTGTGATCACCTGAGGTGGTCCAAGAGTCGAAACAAATGGAGCAACACTGTCAAAGAAAAAAGAAAAAATAATGAAAAAAAATAATCAAGATTTTTTAAAAGCTCATTCTGAAGATAGTTAAGTTGTCTACATAATATTTTTATTAGTTAATTGATCTAGCTGATCAGATTCAAGTAAAGCCCTGCTGTGTGTGTGCATTAACAGTACATAAGCAACCGTTGTCTCTCTTTTTACCTAAATCTGTTGCATCATTCATTGTTCAAAAAATTATCAAAAAATAAAATATGAAGAGTTGTAAAAAAAAAAAAAAAAAAAAAAATTATATAGACAGAAAAATGAATTTTGTTCAAGGTATGCATTATTTTCTTTGCAAGGGATACATTTATTCCAAAATTATCTATATACAATTAATCCCATCATTTTTTTTTTTTTAATAATTCTATGCTAGTTACTAATAGAAATTTAAATACTTTCAAAAAGTCTAATTCTGTTTCAAAATGACTGAAATGGACAACATTTCTGTAGAAAAAAGAATTTTTTTCTCCCTAACAAAGAATAAAAACAAATTTTGAATTATAGTAGAATATTTTTTTTTAAAGGGATGTGAGCAGTGCCACCCATTTTGAGCACAACAATGAGGTTGTTGAACATGAATTGCAATGTTTTTCTCTAACATTAGAGAATAGAAAAAAAAAATTATCAAAGACTTCATAAAGTAATTGTAATTTTTTTACAGATTCAATGTAAATAGATATATAGTTTGTTATCATTTGAGTCTTTTTTAGCCCTCAAGAACAATGGTATCTATCCAAGAAGTTGAACTAATGCGTAAATATGATTTCATAGTAGGACATGAAGCTAGCTCCTCATAACGTCAAGAGCATTTGGAGTGAAGATTTCCACAGTGCAGAATGTCCAGCATTGGTTTGATAGGTTCAAATGCTTTTGTGACTAAATGTAAAGAATTCTTATAGAGACGGCACATTATCATAAGATCATTGGGAAACGGTTATAGCTTCTAATGGGTCATGTTTTGATTGAGTATATAGATTTTTTCATTGCTTATATCATACTTTCTCTTCTATTCGAAAAAACAAAAAAACAAAAAAACAAAATTCCATATATAACAACCGAATATTATCAGATAAGCTAGTTCTCACTTACGTCCTCATCTTCTACGTTTTCCTTTGGACTTTCTTTCTTTTCCTGAGATTTTTTTTCTGGAGAAATGACTCTTCGACGTTTTGGAGATGGGATCACGTCTGATGGAATCTCCCTTGGCTGAACAACTGGTTCAGTCACAGAGAAAGGCACTGATGGTTCAGTAACTGAAGGGACCTCCCCTGGCTGGGGCACTGGTGGAACAGTCTCTGAAGAGACCTCTTCTTCTTGGACAACTGGTGGCACATTTTCTGAAGGGGCCTCATCTAGCTGGGGCATTGGTGGCGCATTCTCTGAAGGGGTTTCTTCTGGCTGGGGCACTGAGGGTTCAGTCTCTGCGGAGACTTCCCCTGGCTGATCCGTTGATGCTTCATTATCTGAAGAAACCTCGGCTGCATCGGATTCATTGCTTTCTTCAGACTGTCTCCAAGAGAAAGCAGGTGAAAATTCATCCGTATATAAACTGTCATCTGTCATCTGGGTAAGAATAAGAAAATAAAGTGGAGCAAAGTTTGTTTTTTTTTCTTCCAAAATTCTGACTTTTCAGTATTTGTCTAAATATTCATTCATAAATCAGTTTCACTTGCCTGAAATTCAAAGTTGTTTGAGCTGTGAAATAATTTTACAGGTGACCCTTGAAAAAAACTTAAAATTGTTGTGAAATTTTATCAAAAAGCCAAGGAAATAAAAAATCTTGGAAACAAAAACGTATTAAGTCTTGTTTATATTAAACTGAACAAAACTGACACCAGTTCAACAGTCCAGCATAATACAGACCAGTTATCCGGTAACATTAGGATCAGAGCTCATTCAGATTTCTGGATTTTCCGGATGAAGGCTTAATATATATATACTGTATATTTTGGCAGATATGGCATTCCAACCCCCTTCCCCAATCAGGTCATCCTACGAGGCTGATACAGAAACAGCAACTAAACATTGTGCTAAAACCATGAAATTCAGACTGAAATTGGGGTTTCGTCTTATCTGAAGGTCACCTCATCCACCAAAATATACAGTATTTGAAATATGAAATTAAAAGTTAAGAACAAAATCATATTTAACAAAAACAAATTTATACACTTCTAAAGCAGGGTCTGTTTGATCAATATTAATCTTGGAGACAATTCAAAATCCAAGGTGACGGGTATAGGAAGCATAGGTATGATGAATTTAGGGGGAGAAAAAAAAAAAAAAAAAAATCACAAATGTAAAGATGAGCACTTATACCCAGCAGCTGTCACACTGAAACTGATGTGCAATGAGAATTTTTTAAAAAAGCGCTGAAGCGGCTAGTTATGATAAAGCCCGCCAGATTCAAAACTAGCTAGTATGAAAAAACGTTTTTTTTTAAAAAAAACAACAACTGAATACGCAAAGTTTGCAAATGTGTTTCAGTGCAATATTTTGAGAACGGGGAGAAATGCAGCATTACGACAAATACATTTCTTTCACTCTCTCTTACAGACACACACATGGAAAGAGGCATAGGTACCTACTGAACTCATTCTTCTTGCTGTCGTAAGATAGGAAACTTGGGCAGAAAAGGTGATTTCTTGAATTCTTCTTTCCTCTGACAATTCTGATATTGCCGCAGAGGCACCATTCTCAGGATGAACAACTCTCTCACTCTACAATAACAAGGAAACAAGGTTTTTCCCCCATTTTACTACATTGATCTTGAAGTGGAATCTACAAGTGGGCAAGAGCAAAAATTGCCCAGTCACCATGACCAGGGTGATGAAAGCATCAGGGTGACCCACAACCCTCCACTTTTAGTGCAATGGGGAGGTGCTGCCTCAGGGCAACTGACACCCCCTCCGAGACTGGGCATACTTTTTGAGGCTGAGTAAGTATTAGTAGGTGTAAGTAGACAAATATACTTTACAGGCTTCAAAAATGCAAACAATGATAAATAAGGCTTTTTACACAGAAGTAGAAGTCAAATTTATTAGCTTCCAAGTGTGACTAACTGTGATTAGTGCATTGTGTCAACCTTTTCTGGACAAGCAAGCAACAGTTCAACTTCTTTCCGAAAATACATCAATGGCATAAGATAAGATAAAGTGGAGAAGAAAAAGAAAAAGAAAAAAAAAAGAGGAAGGAAGTAAATCAGATGGTTTGATCAATTATGGGAGGAATTAAATCTTAGTCATTATCTAAACCAACCATTTTTCGCAAGTGGGGCCTACAGAGCCCAACGACTGTAGGGTGGCAGAAGACGAGTAAATATAATTTTGGAACCAGCTCACAAAAAGTGTCTTTTTTAGAAAACTTATGACAATTTCCATTCAGAAACAACATTATTGAATAATTAGCTGAAAACCTGCTCATAGGGCAGAATTCCAGTGAAATATTTATTCTATACAGTTGAAAAGAAAAAAACAAACCAAATAATCCAAAACAGCAAAATGTTTAGCTAAGCTGGCTGACACAAAGCAAGAGTTCAGTTTAGCATCATACTTCAAACCCCTCACCAGCATTGGTGTAGCGAGGGTGTTGAAAAGAAAACCCTCAACAAAAGGTTGTTATCATATGTCTTATAGTTTAAACAGATCTTGTAATGCCACCAGGTAAGCGTTTCGGGCTCTGTAAGAAAAGTGTTGTGCCCAGTAAGTGTTAGAGTTTAATAAGACAAGGTTGTATTTGGCAAAAGAAGTGACAAAGCAACACAACAGAATAAACAAGATATAGAATCATTTTACACTAAAAGTAGCAAAAGATCCTTTCAGAAACTGGGAGAGTGATTAAATGAATAAAAAAAGGACACAGGAAACAAAGAAAAGAGTGATGTACTGCTATGTAATGTCCAATCTCCTATATGGTAATTTGGACAATTTTATCACAAATGAAGAAAAGACTAGAAGCAACAGAGATATGGTTTTACTGATGAATGTTGAGAAGATGATGGACAGAGCATGTGACTAATGAAGTTTCAAGTAGACTGAGAACTACAGGGAAACACTTGCTAACTATCAGAAAGGAACAGTTGGAATTTTAGGGACACATCACGAGGAAGGGAGGAAGGCTTGGAGAACTCAACATTCACTGGGTGCATTGAAGGTAAGTGAAGCAGAGGATAACCTTAACAAGTTTGAATAAATGGATGGCAAGACAAATACCAGAAAGAAGTTGGGTTGTAAAGGCATTGAAAATAATAGAAAGGAAGCAGTCAAGAACCATGACTGTCCACGATGATGCACGTGCAGACAGAGTTTCACCAGTTGATACAAAAGACATTATAGTGCTACTGTATTATGCAGGTCTACTGAAATGTGCAGGCTCTCCGAATCTAAACCTTCCTTATCCAAAGAAAAAGATCATGCCTTATTGCTAATTCTTAGACTCACACAGCATAATGCTTCACCTACACACATAGCCTTTTTTTGATAAGTATTTGTTTTTCATCATGTATGGTGTAGTTTAATCTGGTCTTTACAACACTTTCTTCTGCTTGTACAACAGAACTTTCAATCTACCTTTGAACTCAACTAAAAACTCATGTGTATTACTTAATCTTGTGTTGTTTCTTCTAAAATAAATTCATTATTATGACTTCAGCCTTGATCTTTTCAATTTCTACATCTATATTTCTCAGTGACACAGTCCCCCAAACACAACTGAACTCATTTCTCAAACTATTTTGCAAATACAACATTTGCCAAGAAACTGCAGTAGAAACTCAATGGAAGACTGCATATTGCAATAGCATGCACATTTTTAGTAAAAATCGGTTAATATTTTGTATTTAGTTATAAAAGAGAAAAGTATCCTTTTATAAAAACTATAACAGGTTGTGGTAAAATACAAGAAGCAAAGCAAAGATATCATTTATTACCAGTAACAATTGTTCTAATCAATTAATAACCCTAAATAATTTAATCACCATAAAATCTGTATAAAAGCTTTTTGAAATTGCATCCTCTTTGCTTCTTGTTACAGGAAGCAACTAGAAACAGAACAAATATATCATTTATTACCAATAACAATTGCTCCAATCATTGAGTAACTATGCCCCTGAATTATTTGATTAACTTTTAATTTCATAAAAAGAAATTAATTTGGTAATTTGTTAACATAGGGAATAAGTACTGAAGTAACTTCCCTTTTAACTTTAAGTAAAGTTGTTTTCATTTATTCCAAATTCAATCTAACGTAAGTTTTACAAACTTTGTTCCCACCATAGAAAAGTTCCAGTCAATTAGAAACAGTTTACAGAATTTTATTACATTAAGATTTAATCACCCCAGAACTCTCTATGAAAGTTTATAAAAAAAAAAAAAAAAAAAATTACATTCCCAGTTTCTAGTTGCTTCTTGCATTTTACAGGCACTGCATGGTCTCACTCATCTTATCACATTTTTTATTTGTTTAACAGTGATGCAAATGGCGAATATGATGAAAGAAAATTAATAAGCAATAATTACTCATGCTGGTTTACAGAAGTTAAGCAGTGATGAGCCTGCTCAGCACTTAAAAGGGTAACCAGTTAGGTACAGTAAGCAACCTCAAACCTTTGGGTCAAGCAAAGGCTTAATTTCAAACCAGAGCCAAAGGCATAAGTGAAATGAACTGAACAGCTGCTCAGGGCAACCAAGAAGCAGTAGGGTGTAGGTCCCAAGAGGGTGTGGAGAACACCCAAAAGGTGGTGGTGGGTCCCTGAACAAATTTAGCTTGGGGCTTAATGAAGATTTTGGCTTGCCCCTATTTAAACTCAGCAATATCAGGTTGTTACACATGAAATGTATTTTTTTTTATACCATCATAGAGAATAATTCTAAAAAAAAAAAGATTTACTCAAGTAATTCTATTTATTTTGCAGAATCAATGTAAATAGAGATATAATCTGTAATTATCGAAGGTTCTTGAGCATTTGACAGTAATGCTGTCTACCCAAGAAGTTACAGTAATTTTCAAATACTATTACATATGAAGACATAGGTTCAGGTCTGGAAATATAGGTACCAATTTGAGGGAGGCCAAAACCTATTCTTAATGACGAAAAATTATCGACAGCAGTGACCAATGAACAATACTTCAAGTAGTTTCTAGAGACTTTAGGACTTAGATCACATCCCATCATTTCAAGGCAATAGGGGAGGTTAAAAAGTTGAAAAACAAAACAAAACAGGTCCACATGATCTGAATGAAATGCTCCATGACAGCTGACTATCAAAGCTTGAAGAATTTAGTCTTGCAGTACATCCTTCATATTTAGACGTTTCTTCTACATATCTTTTCAATCAAACACTCTCAACTTCATATTAAAAGAAAAAAGTTCAATAATAAGGAGGCCATAATTTGTGAGCATTAATCCTAAAGAACTTTTCATAGGTAGCATATAATCATTAGCTGATCATTGGTAAGAGGTTATGGTTTCAGCTGCGTCGTATTTTGATTGGATATCGACTGCTTGCTCTGGTTTATATCATCCTTTATCATACTATTTAAAAACAACATTTCATACGTAACAACCTAATAGTTTCGGGGGGGAGAGAAATAGGTATTGCTTGCATGCCAAAGGTGAATGGTGGATAGTTTCATTCATAATGATAGGATTTAACATGAAGAACAATGAATGTGAAAAGTTAAAAATTTTTCATCTGCAAACAGGGGACTGAAAAGGTTTTAATCAAGGCTATAGAGTAGGGGTTCTCAAACTTTTCCAACGTACCTGTACATCCTGTTCAGCAGTTTTTGCATACTCCTGTGAATGGATACTATAGAATGGACAATATTTTTTTAGTAATATTATTTAATTTAGAGAGAGAAACATCTGCATATCATTTTCAATTGACAGTCTTGCACCAAATTTGGTTTATACTAAATAAAAAAATTAACAGAACTAAAACAAATAAAAAAACACACGAAGAGCATGCAAGGAAGTTGAACAAACCCGGATTTATATACAAACAAGAGATGTCGGATTTTACAGAATGATCTGCTTGATTCACACCGTTCTGCCAAATTGTATGTCAGGTTTACAAGATACATGGGTGGTGTTTAATGGGTTGTGATAACTTTGAAACTCTAGTGTTTTTACAAATGTGTACCCCAGTTTGAGAACCCCTACTTTGTAGGCTGTAAATAAATTAATAAAAATTGATACACTGTAAAGCAAAAATAGTGTTGTCTTCAAGAGTACGATGCTTTATAAAGAACAGATAAAAGGAAAAAGCAGCTAACCGATTCATCTGAAATGCTGAGTACATTACTATCTACATCACTTTCAGGATAATCAACGCTGTCTTGATCGGATGAATTATCAGACACTGATATCTCCTCAGTTGATGTAGCATCTTCACTCATCTGAAAGATAAATAGATTGATTATGAGTAAAACCTTCAAAATAATCAGATTGGAAATAATTATGAATTTGTTTTATGTTTAGATAGAAGTGGTCACAAATTTCGATTTATTTTTTTTAAATGTTGCTAATGAACCTGAACAATACGAAACAATGATGTACATAAAGAGTTCTCAAAAAACATTTACACCTTTCTGTTTACACAGAAGAGAAAGAAAATTGATATTATCAATACTACTATCAACTGCTGAAAAAAGTAGCCTATTAGTCACTAGTCAGTAATAGATAACATACTAATTAAAACAACCTTGTTCTACTTTTACCGTATTTCCTGCCATTTATGCTCCCCACCCCCAAAATAACCACCCTACGTCTTAGGTTTGGAATACTAACATCTTCGTTTGACACTCTTTGATCCCTGATAGAATAAGATATTATAAATCATGACAAATCAAAATACATGTTACGGCATTCCTTGGAATAACAGTTTCTTGGAATTCTTGAACAACCATTTTGAATAGCTAAAAGTGGCTAGATTTGTCAAATTATTGATGAAATTGGGCATTCCATTTCCCAACAGTATACGCTTAAAATCTTCATACAAAGGCTCAAAATAAAAATACAACGTATTGATAAGTCAACGTTCAAATAACGTTATTCGCAATAAAGATCTAAACGTTAAATAACGTTATCCTTGATGTAAGGTACGGATTTTTTTTTTACATAATCCATTTTATACAACGTACTGATGAGTTATTAACAAAAAACAGAATATAAAACCTTTGTCAAATTAATTCACTTCGAAAATTTTGCAACATTGATAGTTCAATATAACGTCTTTCGAATAACGTTGAGTCGAGCGCACTAATTAGTTCCCTTTTAAATCTAGCCATTTCTAGCCATTTTAAATGGTCGTCGAAGAAATCAAAGAAACTGCGTTATTCCAAGGATTGTATTGAGACTTTCTGGTAATATTAATAACATTAACACACGTGGGCTGTCAAGATAATGCCGCCTCCATCAATAAGCCTCGAATGAAACTTCAAGCACAAGGAATTGGCGACCACCACTTTACCATAGTTACCAGTCTGTGGTACACTTATAACCACAGCGTTATTAAACAACCACTTCAATAGTAATAAAAAACAAACATTAGCCATAACAAGTTTACCTATGAATTGTCATTAATTATCACAAAATCTACCAACGAACTGACCACCAAAAAACACCTTATCTATGGATACGTACATTGATAGGGACCCTTTTGTTGGGCTTCTACCAGAAAATAGGTAAAACCAGTCTTCAAAAGTTCTAGAACATGCCAGGCGTACAAAGCAATGAGAGAAGATTTTTTTAAAGAGTTTTATCGTAATTTCTTGAAAAAGAAGCAGAAAACTTAAATTTTATTTTTGTCTCAAATATTTCATGGAATAGTTTAACTTGATTAAGTTAATTGATTCGGGATTATTTAGATTTAAAAGATTAAATATCCCGAGGTCACCAATAAAGTTAATTAATAGTGTTTTCTATAAGAGGGAATTAATATGTGTTCATACAGAAATATAATTATTTAACTTGACTTTTATAAAAAACACATCGAATCGCTGTGAGGGGTACACGAAAAATAACAACAGGAAGTTGAATATTTGTTGAATGCTCAATTTTACTTACCTTAATTAAATGTTAGTAATCAAAATATTTCCATGCATTAACTCATGCATTCGGGGTGGGGGAAGCTTTCTGCATTTGACGTTTTTAATTATAAACAATAATTTGCATACAAAAGTAAGGGTTACATAATAACAGGTTAGATAAATTTACTTAGAGAAAAAGAACAACAAAAAAACACCTCATCTATGTATCTGTACTAGAAACGAATGAGAATAAAAACTATTAAACGAAGTTCGTAAGTTATTGAAAAAGGATAATAATAAAGTATCTCCTACCGTTCGTGCCACCCTCAATCTTGACTGTGATTAAAGTAGACACAGGGTAAAGAATATAAATCCCCCCAAACAAGTCACTATACAATTTTTAAAATCCAATGGAGCCAAAACGAAGATCTAAACTTAGCGCCGTTCGCCATTAACATCCTCTCGAAATCTCGCCGGAAGTCACGTGAGAACTTCAAAGTCTCGTTCGTAGCAACAATGGCGGACAAAGCAGACTGGCATCTCCAATCTCAGGTAACACGTTGGCAAAAATTGTTGTTTTTTAAAATATTTTTTTCTTTTTATGACTGACTTGGCCTGGATTTGCTTTCTCAGGCTCTCTGGTTGTTTTTGGTTGGCTGAAATTGAACTGACTTTCTTCGTAGTGTGCTTACGACAGCAAATCTTAAGTTTATTTGGAATAAAAGCCACGCAAACCCGGAGACTTGAAAACAAGAATATATTTTAAACGAAGTGAAGCAAAAAACGAAAACTAACCCCCAAAACAAGTCAGTATTTTTGTCTTATTGTATGAAATTTGAATATGAATCATTGATTCTGTACAGTCCTCTGAAAGTTTGATACTTAAGTTGATCATATCGCATCAGACTTTTAAAGTTAGGAATCAAATCCAGCAAAATGACCCACGCAGATAATCCTTTTTTTTCTTTTTCAACAGAGAAAATCAGTGGTGTGTGACAATTGTTATTTTAAAAACTGAACTTTGAGAAAGGTACTTCTTTTATTTATTCATAGTTTTAAATACAAGGAATGAAGTGAATTGAAACCAATTAGTCTAAGTAGGTCGTTCTTTAGAATCTTAGTGAGCAAGTTTCACTTTATTTAGTAGAAATGTACGTACAGCTAAGCGAAGGTGGTCCCTATACGAAATCATCAGCTGACGTGACGTAAATCTGCGATCTGTCGAGAATTTATGTAGTTAGGCAGAACAATTCAATTTATTCAAACAATATATGTATTTACGTCTGTTTTCTTCCGTGAATTTTCTCATTTTATTTGTGCACTGTTTTTTTTTTCTTTTTCTTGTTTTTTTTAACCATCGAGCGTGTGGAACTTGACAATCGGGACCGCCTTTCCTGCATTGTGCTTTGGAATCTCTTCAATTTGAGATTGAAAGTAGAGGCCTTCTCCTTCATGATTATCTCGTTTTCATCATATATCATTACTTGATTGACTTCGAAAATCTTACAAAATACCCTAAATTTTTATTGAAATCTGATCATTAATTAAATTTTGTGGATTTTAAAATCCGAGTGTGTTGAGACTGAAAATCTATTTATACAAATTATTACGTCCCATTGTTTACATAGTGTTAATGAATTTTCAAAGACAAAAATCTGCGATTGTAATCACTGGAAACATAATTTTTATATCAGAAATAACCCTGAAATAATTGATATTTTATCTTTATTTCCTTCTATCTTTTATTTTATTTTTATTTTCAAGAGTTGTACAGTATTAGTTTCTTTTTGACTGTCGGTGTTCATTTGGAAAACCTCAAGCTTCTAACCTCCGAAAAAAAGTGTTTTTTGCACAACTGATACTGTTTGAAGAATTTTTTGAAATTTAGATAACTCAAAGAAATGCGATAAACAAAATTTTGACTTTCTAGTTATTTTCAATGGGTATATTCTTTGGCTTTCCTATGATGTCAAGGCCTTGTGAAGTACCACCCGCAGCCTTGTGTAGAAGAACTATGATGAAAACTACCCCCCCACGTTGCAGTTATGTCAAAACTACAGAATATTGCTAATTTTTTTTTTCTTTCCTCTCCGCAAGATATTTCCAAAAGTTCTCTCTGAATTTCAATCAGATTTTTTTGGAAAGGTGGACTATAAACTACGAAAGAACTGATCAAAGTCTGTAGCGGATTCATGCACAATTACCTCCCATATGTCATAATTATAAATCCAAACTGCATGATATCACCAAAATTTTATGTTTATCCATGCGATATCTCTATAAGTCCTTAATGAATTTCTGACATTTCGTGGAACAGTGGTCAATAGATTATATAATAACTGATTAAACTTTAAGGTGGATCTATATACAATTACTTCCTCTGACAATCATGATTGTAGATGTAAGCGCTCTCTAATTTGAAATGTACTTGAAAATTAATGTAACTTCTTAGGTTGACACCATTGCTGTTTAGGGCTCAAAAAGCTGAAATATTTATGTATTATATTTTTACATTGAATCTGAAAAAGAGTAATTACTTTTGTAAGTCTTTGCATTATTCTCTATAATGTAAAAAATGAGCAACATTTCATGTATAACAAACTAATACATAAAACGTCTATATATATTTGCATGTTTTCTATTCTACAGAGTCAGTCTTCATCAGTCATTGATCTTGATGATATGGAACTGATTGACAATGATGCTTCAGATTATGAGAGTGACTTTCGAGGTAAATTACATTCTTTGATTCTTCTTTTATTTCTCTTGAGATGTACATACTTAAATAAAGCAAATATTTGCTGTATTTCCTTGCTGATAAGATGCTACAAGTGGTAAGACGTATCCTATAATTAACTGATTTTTTTTCTGGCGGGGGAAAAAATATTAGTTGGTTAAATAGCTAGCAAGTTGAAGGTTGGCGAACTCTTTCCTTCAAATTGACCTCAAATGCTGAGAAGCAGGGTGATTTTTGAGGGCATTTTTCAGGATTGGGGTATGGGAATGCATCCTATCATCTGGGAAATACAGTAATTCTTCACCATGCCAATTTTCAATATCTTGTGAAAAGGCTATTTATTTTTTTTGAAAAACATTTCTTATAATTTTGATTCTTTTCAGCATGACTACAATATTACCATCCACTTGGTGAGTGGTTTTGAAACTGGGGTCCATGGACCCCTGGGTGTCTGATAAATAATGCTCGGGATCTGCTGTATTGTTCCCTCAGAACCTGACATTGTGAATCTTGTGTCAGAGAAAACCCATCATCCATTGCACAGCTATAGAGAAACATGATTATTGTACACATACCAGTACCATGTATAAGAATTCAAATGAATGTAATTCATTTAGAATTAATGATTTTCAAAGGTTAATTGTTTATTGTTGTAGATCATTGGTTACTGTCTAAAAAAAATCTAATGGTAGGGGTCCCCTAGAATATTTCCCCTATAAAACCACAGCACTGAGCCATTGTCCTGTATAAGATAAGAGGGTTGGTTAAGTGAATCGATTAATCTGGTTGTCGTGAGTTCAATTCCAGAGTCAGTGCAAAAAAAGTGCTATACTCTGGTTCAGTTGAAGAGGCAGACAAGTGACATCACAAGGACGATTTAACTAAGAAGAATCAACATTCAAGATATCCTCTAGCATTGACAGTGGAATGAGCAATCTACCCCTCTAGACTAAACAATCATGGTAAGGACATCAGTCCAACTAATTCAGATTATGATTATAATTCTTCAAATTCGAAGAAAATATATTGGTTTCCAATCGAAAAACTTTCACAAATACCTATTTTTTATGGGTCTATTTCGTTCAAAAAGTGTTAATAGCCTAAAGTAGGACTGATATTGATAGAATGTCTATTTGCAAAAAATGGATGTGTTCAAATGTTGTCTTATTGCAAACTGGTCATAAGATTTTGAAATATTTTTTAGTTGTAGCCCCCCCCCTCCAATACTGAACAACAAATCCTGTTCTGTTATATTGTGGAGCTTGACAAACTGCAGATATGACAAATATAAAGCATTTGTTGAATTTCTCCATCTCTGGCACAAGGCCGTATTTCTGGAGCACCCAGTGAAGAATATGCTAGGTTTTAATGGATGGTATGATTTGCAGTACAAATCCTTCGAACCTTCTTGAGTGCCTCATGTATTACTGATATTGTTAATGGGGAAATTGAATAGTGAACTTCTTGAAAAGAATGTCACTATGTTGTTTGGAGGAAAAATTATCTATTCACAGTGTAACTCATTCAGGTGTTTCTCATTTATTTCTAATATATACTTCCTGTATTTATCAATAACCAGCTGAAAAACTACCCTATGGGTGGGATATCCAGCTAGTTCTTGCAGATGGAGGAATTGGTCTCTAATAAGAGACAAAAACTGTTTTATAGAGATACCTTACTTCTATTCTTCTGGTACCATTTTGGCTACTTGGAGATCATATGTAGGTATATGGAATCAGACTTTTATTATATAGATGGATAGATACATGGAAGTCAAATCATTACTATGTTGCAAGCGTGCAGACAGACCCCATATTATCATTTTTGGTATTCAGAGATTAATATATGAAGATATGCTCCTAGGTCTTATTAGTATCCACAAAAGATTTGGTGGCCATAGGCTAGCTGTCTTTGAGTTATGCTAACAAAGATGTTTGGTAAATAAAAGTGATAATGAATTTTTAGGTGAGTATGAACACTCAAAATGTGGGACCAATTTCAGAAAATTTATATGATAAATTGATTCCCCCACTAAAAACTTATTTTGGTATGAAATTTAAAAAAAAAATCAACTCTCTAAAAACTATTGATAACCACTGAGAGTTTGATTACAATAGCTCTGGCCATTTTTTGATACAGACTGACTGATATTTGGTGAATTATAGTAAGATATCTGAATTTAATTTTACCACCATCTTGATTTACGAAGTAAAGACAGCATATATAGGTGGTGGTGATTCATAACTTTGGAATGCTTGTTTTTCTTGTGTCTATTAAAATATTTTCAGCATTAATCTCGGCCATGAACTTCGGTTTCTATAGTTTTGTTTTTTTTTGGTCAAGATTTGATTTAGCAAACCAGAGTATTTTTTTATGAAAATGTATTTTTCTTGTGTAGTATGATTTGTTTTGACTGAATCTGACCTCCATTTCTTTTGGAAATTTTTCAAAAAGAAAAGAAAAAAAGGTGATTGTAATAGATTTCTTTTGATGACATCACACCTCTTCCTAATTCTGTTGTTTAACGTAACTGAGACCGACTGGCTGAAAAATGTCATAAATAGGTGTATAGACTCATCTAAAAATATATTTTCCCGCAAGAATACACTGATTTGCTCTGAATTTTAACCGTTTTCTTTGATCTTTGCAAGCTTCAGAATGTAAAATTATAAAAAGCCTTTTTGCAAGATTCTGGAATTTGTACATTGATGACATGATTTAGACAGCAGTTGAATTTTACTTCTTGATGTGAAATTTGAAAAATATCTTGAAGATATTTTATCTTTGCTAAATTCAATCAATTGTTAATTCAAACTTTTATTTCATAGCAAGAAAGTTCGATTCTCCTGGACAATTCAGGAAAGTACAGAATCCTGGTATGTTTTGTCCTTTGATTTTTTTTTTCTTGTTTATTTTTCATGCCCTCCACTTTTTTTAACCTATTTTTCATGCACTTAGATACTGTAAAACCTTGATTTAATGGACATTGGTATAATCAATTTTGGATTTAACTGACTTTTTTCATGAATATTCTATTTTTTTCCTATGTATTAGTAATTTGTAAAATATTATCTCACTTTTCATCTTCCGTTTATAATAACCAATAATTTTGAATATGCCTAAAAATGAATCTCCTTTCTGAGGGCATATGTCTCCATGATAGATTTTGGATATGATTTTAAGTCACTGACAAAATAAGCTATGTACCAGCTAAAATGTCTAAAAGGCAAGTAAGTATCACATGTTCTTAATCATAACTACAAAAGTCTATATTGTACGTTACTTTATATTAGATTAAAGTTTTTTTGCATTGAAAATGGTGAAAAATGGTCTTCTAGGTTGCAATTAGATTTAACGGACACCCCTTACCCCATATTAGTCTATTAAATCAAGGTTTTACTGTATTTAAAAAAGGACAGCCAGGTTACTGTGAATTCACACAAAATACAACACCTATAATTTCATGGCCTGGTAAATTCATTGCAAGGTAATTACATAGCAAGCCGATACATTATCGGTAAATACTAGTACTGTATACTTCTCCCTAACCATAAACATGCGGGAATTTTCTACTTATATAATGAATAGTGTGATTCTCTTGGTTCTGTCTGCAACTAAGGACTCTTCCATTTGAAGGTAACAATTTTGCTGATGAAAATATACCCCCCCACCATTTTAAACGATGGACTCTTCCACAGAAACATGATTTTGAGTTTCTTCTCAAAAAAAATCACTGAAAAAATAGAATTCAAATACAGGTAGTCCTCACTTTTCGAAAGTTCACTTTACGCCATAATTTTGCTTTTTCGAGAAAAGGTGATTAGCAAAAATAGTGTTCAGCTTTTGTTTTACAGTGAGCAATCATCAAGGTTGCTCCCACCTCCATAAATGCCAATGACTGAAATACCATCAAATGACCAAATACCATCCACATCATTTTGGGGGGTCTGGGGATGCTCCAAAATTTTTTTCCCTATGAATTAATCATGATTGCTTCTTTGCATTATGTCATTTTGGCTGATGAAAGGCTTTTATAGAAATGCTTTTCTTTCGGATAGTGGGGAAACCCGTATATGTGATGGAAATACATTGCGATGAATTTACCAAATGATGAAATTACATGTGATGTAATTATCCACAATAAATTTACTACTCAGGGACATGGTTGCAATGTGTATATCAGGAATTGTTTTTTCATCAATAATTGAATATTGCCTGTCTTGAAAGTACTTTTTCATTTGAAAGTTTTCTGATTCATAGAAATGTTGAATAACTGTGTAGGTTAATTATCTTTTTATTATTTTGTTTTTATTCTTAGATGAAGCATTGTATACCATTTATGATAAATTTTGACTATTTTCTTTCTTCTTAATTTTTTTTTGCTTTTTATCGCAACTTGACTCAGGCTGTCAATTTATGGCACTAAGTAAACAGAGTATCAGTAAAAAGCTATTATTGATTTTGACTATTATTCAATAGTCATAATCAATAATGATGAATTACAATACTTATCTAAAAATAAAATACCAAAATGATAATTGCTTCACCGATACTAGGAGTACTGAAACCAAACCAAACCTAACATGGTGCTAGAGAGATTGGGAATGAAGAGTTGGTTTAAGGGTCAGATTTGATCTTTTGCTGTGCTGTTGAGTTCCCATTGCTCAGAAGGTTCAAAGATGAGAGTTCAAGTCTCCTGAGAAGCTTATTCTATACTTTCGATCTGTGCTGTTTACTTTCTGCTGTAGACTAATGGCCTGATTTGAGTTGCGATGGAAAGTAACAGAAAATTGAGATGAAGGAAAATAGTAGTCAAAATCAATAGTGTATAGCCCAAGTTCAAGCTTAGTGATATAGATTAAATCTTTATTATAAATAAAATTTTACAGTTGCTCTAATCCCTGTTGTGGGCTGGCTGAGCGGGTAAATGCACTGAGAATGGACTCGACAAGCCAACTTCAAACTTGGGCCAGGACACTTCACGCTAATGTCCTTGGAAAAGACAAATCTTTCTCTCCCCCTCAGCTAGGTAAAATAGTGCAGGATGAAGTTAGTGACGCCACTTTGGGTGCGTGTTGCCTCTAAATCTAATTCACATTTCACTGACTGGCTGAGAGAATAGTAATGAGATATGCAGAGCTCAAACAAGTCAGGAGATGTAGCCTGCATAAAGGCATTAATTACTTGATGTCACCCTTCCTCTATTGGTGTTGTCTTATGGGCTAGATACAAAAACGGTAACTAAGCATTGAACTAAAACCCTAGAATAACTGAAGGTTACCTTATACGCCAATACCGTAATTATGATTTTTATGAGTTTTTCCAATCTGGTATTCCAAAGACATGAGATAGAAATTATTTAAATAGAATTCGATTTTCAGTCAGATTGATAAGTTTTATGATTGGATTGTCTTTGTTGTTGGCTTGTTTTTTTCCATGGTTTGACGTCATTGAAAAAATCAAATCGCATGATATTAATTTCAATGTTCCAATTTCCTTAATGTTAATCAATACATTTAATTGAACTTCTAATCATGCTGTATGGTATTATTCACACATTGATCCCTGCCATTAAAAATGATATCAAGACATACTGTATTTGGCAGCATATAAGACTCCACTTTTGTGATGAGAGGGGGGGAATAAAAAAAAAAAAACCCAAATAAATGACTTATAAGGTAAGCATAACCTTTGTTGTCCAGCCACACATTGGCCAGAACTTGAGGTAAATAAAAATATTAACTGAGTGACAAGGGAAAAGAAACAAGAAAATGTTTTTTTTTGCTTGATATTCCTTGCAACAATTTTTTTAGGTGGGGGTCTTATATGCCATCAGATACGGTAAAGATCTTCTCAGTGAGTGGCTATGCTTATCTTTTTTGAAACGTTATTTTTTGAATAATCAACCCAACATGCATGATGGAAAAATCTATAACTAACACTTTGTTACTAATCATCATATATACAATAGCCCTGTCTATAACAATAGTATCAATATCAACCATCAGCCCTCCTTCCTTACTCTCTTATTAAACTAAACAATTTCTCTTCTCTTATCAACTCATATTCATGAACTGCTTGATACCACTCCAAATGACAGTGTATGTGAATGGAACTCTTTTGTATATAGAATGAACATTTATCTAAAATTCAAAGGGAGTTAACTCTAAACAGAAGTTATTTGCTGTGAATTTGACATTCAAATTTTCCTGATGGATTTAAAAGTTAAACTGCCTTTTCTCTTCTCTCCTTTCCTAAGGTGTCTGCCACACATAATATCAGTGGCAGCCGTTGGCCGAGCCTGTTGGTGTACACTTATGATGAACCATAAGAGAAGCCATGGACTAATATCTATATCTAAAACTATCAATTTTTTTTTTTCTACTAATCATTATCTTTTGGATTTGTAGACCACTTGTAACCTTTGTGGAATGAATAATATAAAAAAAATGGAACTCTTTTAATAGAATTAGAAATAGAAAATTATCAAAAAGTGCAAGGGAGGTAACTTCGATTGGAAGTTACCTCCCTTGAATGACTTTTTTTCCAATTTCTAGAATGAATTCAAGAGTTGCATGGTTCATATGGTAAAATTAAGTTTTTTAATCCATTATGATAGTAATCAAACTGGATTGAAAATAAACCTCTATGTAATTTTTAAAATTCTGTGATGTCTTTCTTATTTCTATGTAAATATCTTTGATATTCAGTGGCATAAACATAAAGTTTAGAAATGAAAAAGTGTGGCTCCTTATCTGTCTTTGTAAAATTAACAAAATTTGGTAAAATTTGAAAGAAAAGATTTTGGTCCAGTCGCATACACAGTCAGAAAAAGCTCCACAGCTGAAGACCATCACCTGGTAAAGATGTCCATTTTTGCAAAATTTCCCAGGTGCAAAACTTGGGAACATACATGCAGACATATGTACATTCACTTTTATTTATGAAGATTATCAACTTGAAGAAATGTCTGTTTGAGATTACTAGCTTTTACTCTCATTTGATACATGTTGTGTAGTGTTCATTGCATTTAAGGATTCTTTTTTTTACAGGTTTAAATTCTAATGTTTGGTATGAAAGTCCTAATAGTGAATTTGGTAGGTCAAAAAGTTCATTAGGAAGTTAATTGATTCTTGTTTTGGGTTTATTGATTTTATTTTGGTTATTCGTTTTCTTAATTATTGTAAACGGACAGAATTATCTTGTGCCACACTTGCATACACAGACTCAATTTTTGAAAAAAAATATATATTTGCTAACTTATAACCTGCTTCCTTGGAAAAAGCCTCAGGTTTTTTTCATTTCCCTCTATCATGCTAAATAATTGTAGCTGTTATAGCTTATTGTATTTTTGTTTGCTAAATAAATGTAAATTTAGAAAAAAAAAGAAAAAAAAAGTTGAGGAATTTCAGCAGCTTGGCTATCATTATCTTACTTTGATAATAGATTAAAGAGTCCAGTTTGTGTTGGGGGCTTTTGACTTGAAAAAATTTAACATTTATTCAGCAAACAAAATTACAGTGAACTATAATGGTTATAGCTATCAAGTATGGAGGGGACTAACATAAACACCCTAAGTCTTTATCTTGGTCTCTAAAAATATGTCAACTATGCTTTTTTTTAGTTTTGTGCCGATGACATGACTTATCTTCTGACTCTACTTTCCTCTCTAAGAAAAGATATTCATTTCTTCTCTGATTGACAAAGGGAAACAGGATATCTCTATTTTCATTTATCTTTTTATTTACTATACAAGAAGATATCTTTCAATGGACTAAAAGGGGATATAAATCATTCATTGGTTATAATGGTTTTATTAATTGCTTCCATTGAATCTGAAGCATCATACACCTTGTTACTTATCTAAGAGGGCTTATAATTGTTATAGAAGGGAATATAGCTTGTTTCTGCTCTTACGAAATATCTTTCTGCTTTGCTGCTTACAAATAAACTTTTTTATAGAAGGGTCTTGTCAAAACATTCACTCTTTCTTATCCCAGGAACATATTGTGGTCAGTTTCATCTTTTGCAGAGAGCAGTGTCTCTTCTTGGAGGTGTGGATTAGTGTAGTGGTTACTGAAGCACCGAAAATGGAAACAGCAAAATGATTCCAAGTCTTGTGGCTGCATCACTTCACTTTGTACTGATGCCCTTGTGAAAGGCATGGATTCAAATCTCCATCCTATCTATGAGTTTATAGCGGTGCAGTTTGAGCCTTTGTCAAGTGTATAATGCAAGAAAAAGAAGCAAAACTTTCTTTCCTCTAGACAATTATAGCAAAGAAAGAAGTGGTTATTAATATACTATCTATATCAGCAGTGTTAGATGAAGAGATATAACCCTGTTGCCAACCAAGTTCTCAGACTATTCCAAACTATACCTGGTGGAGTTCACCAACACTTGAAAAAAGAAAATCCTATAGTGTTGAAATAAACTGATCCATTTTGTACACCAATGAACACAATTTTTCTTCTGCCTGGAGAAAAAAAAGGTTTGCCTCCTTTCTTGAATTACACTCCTGATGAGGGCTGAAGAATGGATCAGCCAAAACGTTGTGTTGACAATATCAAGGATGGGAAGAAAGGTTTGATTGTCTGAACAAAAGTTGAAATGTTTATGACTTTTCTCTAAGTTATAGAAAATGAAAATATTTGTTTGAATGAATTCATTAACATGAATAGGTTTTTTTTTTTTTGTTTTTTTTGTACTCTTTCCTTAGCGCACGGACCTCACTTGTTTTGAAATTTGTACAAGATGACAAATTCCAAACAAGTGTGTTTTGATACATAAAAATCCAATTTATATAATTGGCATACCAAACTATTTTGTTATTGAATTTTATTCAAGTTGACTGAAGCAGTTGAATCTTTAGTCATGTTCTGCTTTAAGTGCCTCATATTTATAATTTTCAGATTTTATTTTCCAGTTTCCAAAATGTACAGTACCAGACCATTTATCCACCTTCAAGAAAACTGGCTATTTTTGAAACTGGCAGGCATTGTTGTAGTTTGCTACTCAGCCACTTAATTTTCTTGTCATACTGTAGATGTTGAACTCTATAGTGGATTTATATTGATTGAAATGACCCTGTTCTTGAAGTGGCTCAATCTGTATTGGTTACAGTTTCATTCTTCACTTTTCAGCAGATATTTTACATTCAAGGAATTTTCATTTTTGATAATGATCTAAGATATCCTGCATTAGAAGTGTATTAATTTGTATCTGTTGGATACAATTCTGTACTTTATTTTGCCCTTGTTTATTTTGTATTTTAAGTATATATAAAATCTTGGTACAGAAAATTGGGTAATCAGATCACCGCTGATCCCAAGCTTGGTACGTAAATGGTGCGGTACTGTACTGCATTAATGACTTATGAATTCAAATTTTATCAGAATCATGAAAGTCTTCATGATTGCATCATTGATCAATTATGCAGTGGACCAGGGTACGATTAAGTGATTTTGTGCCAAATGTGACTCCGAAATGCTCATTTAGGTTTCTACACTGAGCAAGTAGAACAATCAAAGGGGAACAACTCGTAGAATAATCTCGAGTTGCCTCCCCTACATCGCTGTCTTCTATGCTTTGCATCTACAGGCAATGAAACTGTTTTTGTTTTGCGCCCTGTTAAGGACTGCAACCTTTGATTTAGATCTCTGTACTCTCATATCACTCATCGTTTTGATAATTTAAGGCTCGCTATGAGCAGGTGTATTCTGTAGCTTTGTTACTGCGTTACCATTCTTTTTCACACCTTGTACTAGACTACAGTGTCATCTTAGTCTCTTGGGATAGTTGAATAGGATAAACCACTATCGTCCAGTGTTTTTGGATGTTTGTGTAAGTGAATAATAGAAATAAAAATCCTTTGAAAGTATTGTTAAAAAAAAAGGGGGGGCAATAAAAATTATTACGGTTGTGATGGTTTTTGGTCAGTCTCAACAAAATACTGAGCAGATATCAAATCTTATAAAAAAGTGTAAAAAAAATCCTTGAAAGTAAATACTCTATTAGCTACTTTGACTATTGGTAGATTCATTTTACCACATAATCAGGGGCACACTAAATAATCACTGTTACTATTACAGACTGGTTAAAACTACATTTAGGTTATTCATGTGTTTTGAAATTCATATGTATCTATCTGGACTTTGCCCAGTTTCAACTGTATATTGTGGAAACTTGAAATTTTGCTCGCATACACACTCCCTTCGATGAGTAGGGAAAATGTTGTTTGTCTTTTTAAATCCAACCCTTCATATACAATGTAAGTTGATGCTATATTGGTCCCTCAGCGTGTTCATATATATCATTTTCCCCAAGCTATAACCAACTTTTTACATAAACATCAATGACATGCCTATAAACTAGGATATGATATCTAATCGACACCCTTAGTGAAATTCAAAGTTCAGTGAGAGTCGTATATCCAATAGACTGGGTGTGTAGCTATGATTCATAATTTCCCTATGAGTGTTAGTTAGTTTTGAAAGCTGCTATGTGTTATTTTTTGAAATGGTATGGATAAAAATAGAAATAGATTTGAAGAAATGACTCTGAAAGGTTTTTATCATTTGATTTGGTATCTGCTTTGTTTGTATTTTGTTGTAAGTAACCGCTGAGTGCCCTCACCATGAATGATTTGAGATGCTAAACTACAAGTTAACAGAAAAGAGCTGCAAAGACTGGGAAGTTAAGCCAAAGAAATGAATAGGACTTTCCAAAACTAGATATATAGTAAATCTATTTTCTTTGGATTCTTTCTTGTGATTGCGTGTATAATTAATCTATTATCTGATTATCATCCATTTAGAATCAATGAAGATGGAAGGCGATGTCTATGAAGAAGGTCAACAGGATCAGAATGAGGACATCCGACAGAGAATCAGCCAAAATGTCACTGAGATGGTAAGTTAGTTATTTTTAGACTTATCTCTTCAGCATTTGAAGTCAACTCATAGACTGGACCAATTATTATCCACTAAATAGACCTGTGAAAATTCCATGGGTATTAACAATTAAGATACCATTACTCGCATATATATTTCCTCAAATTTTAGCTGTGAAAAGTATCAAAAAAGAAATGAAATGGTCATTGAAAATTTGATCTAAACCAAGTTGGTTGTGATACCCAGAAGTTTAGTTTTTTGCAGACAGATGGTCGAAAAATGAAAAAGTTGAATCTATTTATCGCAAACAATAAAAACAGCAAAATAAATTAAAAACAAAAAATATCACATGCAGAATTTTATTTTAATTCAAAGTTTCCTTGGGTACAAGTTGAGTAGTATGGTCCTTCCTAACAGCTAGTAGTATTGCTTTATTTTTACATCTCATACTTCAATGATGCCTATATTCCCATTGTAAAACATTAGTATCAGGGAATTTGGGCCATAGTTATTGGAGATTAAGATGTAAGAATAAAGCAATACTACTATCTTTGAAGGAGGGATGGTACTCCTTTGTAAGGGCCGCTATACTCAACTTATACTATTTCTCATTCCATATAGAGATATTTGAACTTAATAATGGTGTTCTAGAATTACAAAAACAAAACAACCCAAATATGTGCTCTTTCAGGTATGGCAGGCAGGCAAGCAGCACGCCACAAAAGCTTGGAATCTCTATGGAAATATTGATATCTTGCGACCCTATTTTGATGTCCAGCCCCATGAAGTAAAAAGCAGGTGAGACAAAATGCAACAGTCATAGTATTTCTCTCTTAACTCATTTTTTATCATAGTTTTTAGTAGGTATTGTTGATGAGTTTTGTCCAAAATATACCTATATAATGAACAGAGACATCAGTTTTTTTGTTTTTCTCTATCTATGCATGGAAGTTGACTTGTGCTGCACTGGCAGTTGGAGGTAACCCAGAGGCTTCCCTTTCATCTGCTACTATCCTTTTGAATAGGGGAGGGTGTGGCGCGATTTCCAATTTTTTCCACTCTATTTTCTACAGTTTGGGGTGTGCTCTGTTAGTTGCTGAGTATATAGGGAAATTTGTCCTAATGAATAGTTTTCCGCCCTCTTCACTCATACAGATAAAACGAACCCAGATCCATCAGTCCGTAATACATAATAAAAGTAGGATAAAATTTACTTTTTATATAATTCATTAGAAAGGTTGTTCTCTTTTGAGGGTGATAACTTGAATAAAATCATCAATGGTTTTTTAAAAATTCAATCATTGATTTACCCAGGGCTTCTTAACCTTTCTTCTTTTCCACCCTATTTTGCTTATTTTTTTCAAAATCTATTGCCTCCCTCAGCTTAACTTTTGCCCCCATCAGCTCAACTTTATTGTCTCATTGAAAATGGCTACACTTTCAAATGCCTTTAACCAAATGAATACTCATATTAAATAACTTTACTACATCTTCAAAAAAAAAACTGCTTTCCATTATGTAATGCCTTATCTTGGTTAGGCCAATAAATTTCTAAATAAATTGTTTACTGTAGATATTTGGAGCATTGTTTGCATAATGAAATAACATGTCAATGGAAATTCATAATTGAAGCAATTTAAAAAAAAAATTCATATTTTGTAATTCACCAAGCGGGAGTAGCTTCCCTCATTTCTTGACTGACATGAAGCGAACTTGCCTCTTTTTTGAAAAAAATTTTCATGACCATCTCTTGTCCCTTTGAGGGCGATTGCACACTGTTTAGAATGCTTGGTTTAACCTTTTTCCAGACCCTTGGGACATATATATCCTGAGTTTTCTATGACTGCTGGGATGTCTATGTTCCATAAATCTTTATTTTAAACTTTGAGGAGCTCAATTGGTTAGTCTTGAAAAGCTTGATTAGCATTTGAAAGTGCTCAAAATCTTTGTGTGTATTATTAATTTCACCCTAATGATGAATTGAATTTATGATTGACGTCACATTTCCTTCTTTGAAATTATCTTGATGCCATTAATTCTGAATTGCAGACTCCTCCAATCTCTTATTCCACAGAAACCGACAGGACAAAGACAGGTAAGTTATTTACTTCAGCATCTTCAAAGGAAATGAAAAAAAAATCTGTATATTTTCAACTGCCTTTCATGTTGTTTCCTTGTTCATGCCTTGCTTCATCCAATTGATTAACCTTTAGCATTCTGAAAGCAACTTTGTTGAACTGGTCAAAAAGATTTGTTCTATCACCACAGGCAACTGATCATGTAATGATACTGAGTTCGAATCTCATGGTTGTGTTGTTGTCTCGTTAATTTCAGTCGTACATGAACCGACAAACAAGTTAGAGGCCTTCAGAGTTACTAAGTGTAATAAATCTTGACACCCTTGATGCAGAGTGCTAAAGATTGAAAAATTTTCTTACCTAGGAGAAAACTTGGATCACTTTGAAAACTCCCGCCTTTGAACTGTTTTTTTTTGGGGGGGGGGTCGAATTCCGAAATTAAGGGGAGAGAACAGCTTTTGAAGTATGAAGCCAAGTGATTAAAAACTGAATTGGAACCTCTACCCCAAAAGTCCTGATGGGTATGTTTGGAAGTGTCAAAACAAATTGGGTGATAGTGCATTTAAAAATTTATATATTCATATGAATTAACAATATCTTCAATTTTGTCAATAGAATAAAGCATTTATCCCCCTTAGACTGCTTTAGGGTGGGAGGATGTAAAAATGGTCTGGAAACCGATTCCTTATTAGATTTGTCTTCGTTTCTTAAAAATTTTCTAAGGAAAGAAACTCTTGTCAATTTATACTTAATTAGATCAATAACTTCAAAACTGGTGCCAAAAATGTTCTAGAAATTACTTTATTCTCCATCTAGGAGTATTTTAGTGGTATTGCATTACTATCCGCTGTGTTGCATTATTATTGTGAGTCATTCATCCTTATTGTCCTCTGTACTTCAGCTTCTGAATGCCTTTTATTGATTTTTATCTGAAGATTTTTGGCTTGATGGAATCCCATTCTCTGCAGATACAAACTTTCTTGTATTCATCCTAACAGCTATGTACTTTTGTTCCCTGATTTTGTGCAATGCCAAATCTATATATTGCAATGCTAAATTGCATTCTCTCAGAGACTGATATTATCTTGTTCTTTTTCTTCTGCAGAGTGTCCCAAGAGAATTGTATGGTCCAATGATGGTCATTTTTACATTGATTGCCCTTCTTCTGTTTCAAATGAAATCTTCAGGACACAGAGTGGTAAGTTCTTTATCAAAACTTTAGCTTCTTCATTGCTCATAAGTAATATTGTCAAGCAAATGCTTACATGATAGTTATAGACTAAATATATATATATATATATATATATATATATATATATATATATATATATATAGTATATAACTAATATATATAATAGAATTTGGCAGCATATTTTTTCCACTAAAAATGATAGACAAGGATTTTTTTTTTTAGTTTTCAGAATCTCTTTATATTTTTCAATTTCATAATTAAGATGTTGCATTTCTACTTTGATGTTAACTGCCACTCAATTGGATTCTGACGAAATTTGATGGTACTGCTTTCCTAAAAAGATGTTCCTAGTGTGTCCTTTTTAATACAAGATGTATT
Source organism: Thysanoteuthis rhombus (assembly GCA_963457665.1). Lineage (NCBI taxonomy): Eukaryota > Metazoa > Mollusca > Cephalopoda > Oegopsida > Thysanoteuthidae > Thysanoteuthis > Thysanoteuthis major. Next base: position 11,151,395 of record OY735228.1, on the reverse strand, counting down.
TTTAAAAAATATGCTGCCGGATTTTACATTATTTAAACTTCATAACCCTGGAGCTAACAAGGAAAGCAATAACCCCAAATTTCATCTGGATCTAATAGAGAGACAAATTACGTCAGCCAAAACCCCTCCCAAAATTCATCATTTTTTTTTCGTATACCTTCTTGTCTAAAAGTCTACAGATAAAAAACAAAAGCCAAAAAATGCTGCAAGTGATGAGTTCACAAAATTTTTAAAAAGGGTTCAGAAAGTGATACCTCTTCATCTCATTTTCTGTGGGTTTTTTTTCGGCAGGGTCTTAGGTGGAAGAGCACTTTGTCATTTGCACATTTCTGCTTGTGAAAATTGAATATTCTCATGGCACTCTGAAAGTGATCATATCTGATAACCAGGGCTTGGGTTCTTCTCTTTGCCTGTCTCCAACTGTCCTCATGCACAATGTAGGTCAGTCACCATTTTGTCTTGAGACTAATTTCTGCCTCTTGACATACAGTCTTATTCAGTGCTTCAATTTCTGCGGGAATCTGTGCATCTAATGACCCAACTTTTCAACGAATGGCCACTGTGAATCTTGGATCTCTAAGCCTTGAAAAAAATCTGATGAATGTCCCATAAAATGTTGATTGCTCTTCCACTCTCAACATATCTCTCAGAATATGGCTCGATACTGTTTGTCAACTTCAGAATAGTTTCAGTATTCTTAAGTACTGCAAATCCTATAATATTGTGCATTTATGCATTATTAAGATTTAAACAAGGGTTCAATCTCCTAAATAGCAAAAAAGATGACTTCAGGTTGGGCAGGGGTGTTTAAAATAATAAAGTCTGTAAATTTAAGTTGTCTCCTGGCCACTCTCATTCTTAGTAAATCTTTATCTATTATGTTATAGAGAAGTGATGATGGGAATTATTAATAAATAATCTCAGACCTGGGTAATTTTAGCTGACAAATCATATTATCACAGGAAAGAAAAAAGATGAATATAAGCTGGCTCAATTTCATGGTTGCTTGTGTCGCATTACACATGATTTTGTATCCATTTTTCAAGCAATTTATGAAGCTCCAATCACTGTTCGTAGCACTTATGGAGTTGGGGTGCTAGTCCAATGCCAAAGATGGACTGCTTACAGGGCTAAAGGGCTCCAATTGCCCTGCTATTTACCTCCAGCTAGGAAGAGATATGGATTCACACCTTTCCTAAGGAACGAGTGCAAAGTGAACACAAACTGTTCAAGCTGGAGTTTAAACTCAGCTCACTGATTCCATTCTTCTTACCGTTGACCATTTGACCACCCACACCTCCTAAGGTGATTTGCAGATAGCTTATTTGATGCATGGCTTTGGAGTTTTCATTGTCAAAACCTGACACCACCAACACTAGTTCCTATATATATATATTGTTCAATTATTATTAAGTATGTCTTGTTTATATATTGTCTTTCCCTTAACAGCAAGAAGGCACATTGATGGGGACGTCCTTTGTGGTGTGTTTTACCTACTGGTTTGGTACATCTGGTGCCATCTTCCTGTTGTCATATCTCTGTAACATCAGCCTTTCCATGATACAAATTCTTTCCATGTTGGTATGTAACTCTTTTTTTTGTTGCTGAAAGAAATCATTTTGCTCAAGAATCTCTAAAATCTGCTTACAAACAAAAGTGATAAGGTCATCTCATCTCAATTTGATATAATCTTTGTTAAAGGTCTAAGGGGTATAAAACAGATCAATTGATATTTCAGTATCTGTGAAGCATTTTGTAAATATTACTTATTCTGAATGATTTTTCTTTCTGATGTCTAGAACTGAAAATAACCCCTGGTGACCTGGAATGACTTGGAGAGTTAGTCTAAGTTGATTTTTATCGATCCTTCATACCAAATATCAGGTCGATTAGCCTCTTAGTTTTCACAGAGAAGAAACACAATCAACCAAAAGGTTCAAATATTTATAATAGATTACAGCAAGGTTTGGTAAATGAGTCACATTTAGTATTTAACGTTCTTTTTCTTCCCTATTTTTTTTTTTCTTTTTCAAGTTAAAAACATGAATTATTTAAGATTCTATGTAATGTTTTAAAATCTGCATTTTTTTCTGTTTTCAGGGTTATGGTTTATTTGGCCACTGTTTGGTGGTGTTTTTGAGTACAGTTCTTCATTCTACACATAACCATATTGTATTCTACCTTTTATGGGCAATATTTGGTGGCCTCTCTACTTTGAGGATGGTGAGTATATGTGTTTTTTTGCCCTTGGTTCACATTCAGGAGAATCTGTTTTAATTGTAAAAAAAAAAATAGACCAGTTAGTGAAATCATACTTTGCTGGAGAGAGAGAAATATTATTATACATTTATTTATTCAGACTAGTGTTCTTATCTTGGTTGTTATAATCATAATGTTTTGGCCACTGTACCCTTCAGCTTTCACCAAGTGTCTGTCATAGTCAGTAATCTTCTGAGAATTTCAAACCAAATCCTTTATTCACTCTATCGGGATAGTACTCTCATTTCTTTATCTGTGCCAGAGGATTTCTTGTATCTATTGATTCTTCCTAGTTAATTTGTGTTTGTAATGTTGCTTGTCTGCTTCCTTCCACTGTGAACCAAAGCATATCACTTTTCTTTTGCTCTACAAAACCTGGAGATTGAACTCATAACTGCCAAGCAGGTTACTAGGTACACTTTTATCCACTAGTGGCGTAAGTAGAGAGAAGTTTTGTTCATGTGTATCTTCGGTGACTTTTTGATTGTCTGCAGATGGAAATTTGCTCAGTTGTCTACATTCAAAGACATCAGATTGGTTTCTCTCCTAAGAAATCATATTCTATCGAATGTCCTGAATAAAAAAAACAAAACAAATTAATGATTAAAATATCAGCAGGCGAAATGTTGTAAACATGTTAAGGACATTCTGATAATTTCTTATGTAATTGTTTGCATATTTCCTGCTATACCATCTTCCTTTTTAGCCCTGACTCTAGAGATCCCCAAACCCCATCCTGATACTTTAAGGAGGCAGAATATTGAAGAATATTTCAATTGAGTTTCACCATTTTATTTCCAGGCTTTTATAATTCTTTCACGGACATCGGGACAATCTCAGCGGATGGTTGTTTGTGGCACAATTACGTTTCTTCATCTTTGCTTCCTTTTGTATCTTCATTTTGCCTATCATACAACAGTTGAAGGTAAGAAATTGTGAAGGATCACTTAGTTCATCTCATCCATAAAAAAAAAAACAGCATTAAATACTGAAATGGTCTCTTGCTTGAGGCAAAAGATAAAACGAAAACAGACTCTGTTCAAAACTCTCAATGTTTACACAATTTTGACATTATTATTATTATTTGCAATATTATCTTTTTTTTTGCTTTTTAGGATGAAAGAAAATGCTTATCTAAAATGATATTAAAAAAAGGGATTTTTAGAATGTTTCAAAAAATCAATTCAATTCATCGATAATCTTTAAAAAGTATTAATGGTAATTCACTGAAATATTATTTTTTTTGTATAATGTCATATTTTCATATAATAAATTCATAATTGTAAATACTAAATATAGTTCTTCAGACCCATTTTAGAGTATAAACACAAAGCAAGCTGAGGGTTATTTGTATCTTCAGAGTTGAATTTTAATCTGTGCTTCCTATTTTTTCTTTTTTTTTTCTTCTAAATACATCATCAAGTGAAGGACTATTCGTTTCAAGTTGTCAAGTTTTGTTTTTTGGAGATTTTAAATTTTGGGCATTCTAATCATTCAGGATTTCAATATTGGGTTTTATGGCATTCTGACTGTTGTGACCGATACGTGGTGTATTTTTACTTCCGTTTCACACAGATATCAGTCTACAAAGAGACTTGGAATGCATATACTGTATATGCCGGTATATAAGATAGATGATTGATTTATCGAAAAAAGAAAAAATGCCAATATTATGCTGCATCCAATATGCTGGTATTATGAATGGGGGCTGTCTACCAAATATCGTCAATGATTTGTTGTGTTGTCTGGCATGTACGGTATGTTTTTCAGGTGATTTGGGTTCTATGGGTTACTTTAAAAGACTTTTTAATTCATGATCTTCGTTTGACCAAATCTTTGGTACAATATATTCACTAGAATGATAAAATGTAAGTTTTGATTGGTTGAAACCTACATTATTTTTAGATGTGTGAACATATTCAGAACTGATCGCTGGAAGATGAAGGTAAAAACTAGTCAAATTGAAAATAAGTCATGAAAGTTGTTCGTGATTTGTAGAGGAGATTTTTAATTGGAATAGCAAACCCCTGAACTTTCTCAAACAATTCTAACACGTTTCGGAAGTCCATTACAAGTTTTGACTGTATAGCAAGTCATCATTTCCCCTTGCTAATATTTCTTTTTTATTTTCTATTTGCAGAACTTTCAGAAGTGTTTAACAAGGATCTCTTACAGAAACCAGTTGTTGAAGAAATCATTCAGCCAAAGTTTGTACGAGAATTAGGTGGTGAAATTACTAAAGCAAGTCATGGTAAGTTCTTCTCTTTCTTCGTTTTCAGCACCCCTGTCTCTGTCTTTCTCTAAAGTCTTCAACCTTTCTTTCATGAAATCAAAATGCCTGTCTGCATCAATTGATATTTTATATTGTTGAAATATTTTGAGGGATTATCTCCCTTATTATGCACGTAAAATGGAGGTAACTCCTATTTTTAAAATCAACTCCTACTTGAAACGAAACTTTTCGTAATAAAAATTAAATTTATTCGAAGATAGTTTTTATTTGTGCACCATTTTTTTTACATCACCCTATTGTTGTCAAAAACAGATGGTTTAAACTGAAAAAAAAAGCTCTATTTCTATACGAACATTTGACGTTTTACGCTCTTGCTCATTCGATGTTAAAAACTGCGTACAAATAAAAGCATTTTTTTCAATTGAATTTATTCGAAGATATTTCGAGACGTTTTGTTTCAAGGGAGATAATTATTGATTTTGATTCTTTAAAAAAAAAAGATTTCTTTTCAAGACCTTCAAATATTACGGTAAATTCTTGGAATACTCTTGTTAAACCCTTGAATATTGTGATAATGGAAATGCTTTACTTTACCTTTTCACTTTTACGAAATAAAGGTGAAAAGCGAAAGTAGTGTTTGCTGTTTGTTTTGAACATATAAAGGTGGCATAGACCCTGTCCCTATCCTCTTCTTCACTCCAGTCTCCTGTACTTTCGACCACCACAGCATTCAACAACTCATCCTAACATGCTATTATCACCATCTTTTTTAGATGTGGGAATGCTCAGTTTTTTCTCATACAAAGTAGTAATAATAATTGCATAATAGCTTTATGCCATTTCAGCTTACGAAAGGTTTTTATAGACGTACTCTACTTTCAGATTAGATGGAGGACCTGTATTCGTACTTACTTAGATTCGTGTCAAAATGACTGAACTGTGAACTTATTTTTGTATTGTTGTCGAATCGTAAATGTTCATTTGAAATTTTTCCCTTGCAGCACTGAACCAACAAGTTGAGAAACATGATCCAAATGCTAAACTGGCCATTGACAAAATTGACAAAACAGTTTTGCAGCAGTTGCAGAATACCATTCTTCCAGTTGTAGCCGAGAAGGTTGCCGTAGCTGTCAACAACCACACAGCCACCGCAAAGACAGGGGCACAGTTACTCCTTAAGGCAGTCCGTGCTAATATCCCTCCAAATGTTCTCTTACAGTAGCATCAGGATCCCAGTTGGATGAACATGGTACGTTTTTTTCCTTTTTTCTTGCATGTTTATTCTAATGTAACAATGTGGAAATAAGATGAAACAGTATCGAATCACCGTAGCTCCATATATGGCCTTCCCAACCAACCAGCCAAGTGGACTACAGATTATTCTCTCTTTGCTCAGCTGTGTATCTGCATATTTGTGGGGTTACAGCCTTGAAAATTTACATGAGTACACCATGAGACACCATCTAAAAACATTGGGGGGGGTCTTTATGGTCATTTCAGACCAACCAACAATGCCCAAATTTTGTGCTGGTATTTTTTTAGATAATCAATTCTGATGCACGTGTGGGCTACAGTGATTCTTTTATGTGAGGTATGGATATTTGATATACAGTTGATATTGGAAAGAGACAAGATGGAATGAAACCAATTCCTTACTAATTTGATGGCTTCATTTTATAATCATGGAGAAATATACCTAGACCTTCTAAAGTTATAAGAGACCTCATTTCTGTTTTTGTTCTGTAAGGCCTGTGTGGAAAGTATCTAGTCATTAAATATTAATAGAAAAATTGCCTATCAAGACTTCTTAGTAAAATCCTAATTAAAGTTGCAACAATTGTTGATGTAAGATATTTATAAAATGTATATAAGCCATAGCAATATATAGGAAGCCAAATTTGGACTGTAGGGGTTGCTGACAGATGTGGGTGATGTTATGTTTTGTCAGAAAGCCCTGTATGGCGTGATGAGAATTGGCAGGCTCAGTCATTGTGAATATGACAGTCACACAGTACACAAGCCTCCCCACCTTTTTTTTTTCTTTTTTTTTTTTTATTCCTCTTCATTTTTAGTCTGACCTCAAAAATGAATGTTGATTGATTTATCATAACTTGTATCGTGTTTCCCCTTTTCAAACAATCGATTAATTTTAAGGATTCCCAATCAGGAATTCCAGTGTATTGATATTGTCTACAATTTTGATAAGAGTCATTAACATTCAATGATTATTTTTGATAATTGAATTCATTCTTGTTGCTTTTGTTGTACAAGCAAAATTTCGAACAATCAATTCTACTACCTTCTTCAGGTATACTCTCTGTATGTAAAGGATGGGATTTTTTTTTTCTCTTGGCACTCCACAAATAGAAATCAACTCTCTTTACATGGGGATAATATACCTTAAAAAGGCTGTTAAATAGATTTGCTAAAACATTATGAGAACAATGAAAATAATAAGAATGTGTTCAATTATCCAGAAAATTCTTTGAAGGATTTCCAATGTATTTATCAATTTCATGGTTTCAAATCTTTTTTTCCTTGTCTAGGTTTCTGTTTGTTTCCCCTGAGGTTCAAGCGGACTTGTTGATGATTTCATCTACCAAGAAATGAAATGTTTCTAAACTTCTGGAGGATAGAAGCTAAAAATCAATGGGACACTTTTAATAACTATTCACACCTGCCCTAAGATGGAACTTTTTTTTCCTTTGCAAACTAAGGGAACTGGTCACCTTGACAAATTTCTGTAAGGATATCATAATCATTCATTTACACTAACCTTATTTCTTTTTACTCTGATGGAACAAAATTAGCTCTTTTTCCTACCATGGACATCTGAATCTTTTTTTTTTTTACCGGAAACCAATTCTCAAAGGACAAATAATTTTTGTTCATGAAAAGATTTTCTTGAAATCCATCAGACCATTCTGCCAGATTATGGACATTTCCAATTATTTGACACGAGTGAGTGCCTATTCCAAAGGGGCATGTTCGGAAGAGGCTGAACTTTATAGTGTGTGGAGCAGCCTGCCATAATTGTCATCTCACTACAATTGAAGAAATTTTTAGATTTAATAGAGGAAAAATATTTTCACATATTTAAAAATATTTCATTAATTCTTCTTCGCAAGTAAAAATGTCTTTCTGTATTCATTTGTAACTGAAGAAATTAAAGTGAACACTATGATTTCTTCTTTGTTCTCTCGTGTGATTTGTTTTTCTTTGGGCAATGTAATATTAGAGAAGAGACAAAACTAAAATTTTTAATGAACCAAAGTTTTCTGGTTGAATTGAATTTTTAAAAAGACGTCAGTTACGATCAATGCAAAGCATATTTCAAAGAGCAAAATACAATGGAGATAGTTGATAGTTTCTAGAAACTGTGAAGAAAGATATGCAATATTCAATTTATTTACTTTTATTAGATTTGAGAACCACTGATCCAAACAACTTCAAACTTCGCACTGCACAGTATTCTGTGCTGTCTAATATATCTGGTGAATTTCATGAAATACTCGGTTGTCAAGTAATTGCAGTGCACACACATACACACATGGATTTCTTCAATTGTTGTGAGATGTAAACTTTTTTGAATTCCTTTTTGAAAGAAATGGTAAATATTGAGGCATTATTAGTTTTCCAAGTGTTTCAATATGAACAGCTCATCATTTTGTGGTTTTGCTTCCAGCATATGTGGACATTTTAAAGATGTTAAGTTTATTTCTTCAGATATTACCAATTATTATGAGTGGGTTACCACTTATGTGCATCTTAATGTGTGAGTTGAGTGAGTACATAATCTTTTTTAGATAGAATAGCTGAAGGAGGTCTAAAAACAAAGACATGGTTATAACAAATAATAATTACCTGGGCAAAATAATCTTTGTTTCCAGATATGAAAATCAACTGCTTGAGGATAAGTTGAAAAAAAGAAAGTAAATGCCTTAATTTATTTCCTTTGATGATTATTTAACATTTAGCACTTGGCGTTCCTTTTCGAGGGTGCCAAGATTTTGTGCCTGTAACTTAGGTGTCTGTTCAAGTATGACTGTAATATTGACATGACAACACTACTACAAAATTTAAACACAGGTTGTGTGGCAGGATAAAGTTGCCTACAGAGTGCTAAAGGTTAAGTCAGTTTTAATGAACTGTATAACATTAACTGAGTTCCAAAATAAAAAGCAACTTTGAACTCGATACATTGAATGCAAAGTAAGAAGTAAGATTTTACAAATTAATTTCTTTAGCCTTCATTGAGGGTTGTACAAAGTCATGGGCAGGCAGAATTCTCCATCATTAGACCAGGTATTTGGGGCTTGAGTATTTGCTGTTGGTTTGAATCTCATCTTAAGGTTTTGTTAACCACTTTTTTAATACCTTTTTTTTTTTTTTTTTAAATTTTCATATTTTAAAATAACTTTATTTCATTGAAAAAATGAAAATAAAACCAGATAATTAATGCAATCTTTATTATCACTGGATGAAGTATTATATTGTTGCACATTTAAAAAAATTAAATCTGACTGGTATAAAAACAACTTAACATTAAGATGAACGTAAAAACTAGTCAAATCTCTAAATCAATATATAAAACTTCTTGGGGGGCACAAAATTGTATTATCTGGAACAACAATTTTTTTTTTTTTTACTCTCTTTTAATAATGTATTTGTTTATTCATGTTGACTTCTTGTGGAACATAAAGTTGCAGTCCCTTCGCTGCAATTTTGGTCACGAGTAGGTTTTTATGTGTAGATTCACTAACCCTACATCGAACCCTCCTCCTTTAGCCAAGCTTGGGGCCAGCTATGGTGACTGCCAAGCTGTATTTTTTTTTTTTTTTTCTGTCAAAATAACCTTCACTTAGAAGAACTGCCTTCCAGAGCTAGAGGACTCCAACTACCCAGCTATCTACCGATATCTGGAGGGAGGAGTGAATTCATACCTTTCTTAACGGCTCAAGTGGAAAGTGAATGCAAGCAGCCCTGGCCTAAACTCTAACTCAGTTAACCGATTTGGGTTTCTATGCTGGTAACTGTAGGGCCACTCTGCACCTCATCAAGTGATTATACACTGTTATAAAATTAATAACTAAATTGAAGATGGGCAGCTCTTATGTATCTCCAAATGAAGTTACATATTCATCATAAAAATCTGTTTCAGTGTACCTATAACTGTTTTCAGGAATAATATTACGAATATGAGTTAAATGGTTATATCAGTTTTTTTATCTAACTTTCATGTTCAACAGGGTTGTCAGATTGAACTACAAGGGTAGATAACCCATGCTTTATCTTCGAGACTTACTGAAAGAAGGTATTTGAACAGCTTTGATTTCGGAAATAAAGCAAGTTTAGAGGCTGAGGTTTGATACCAGTTGCTTAATTTCCAATTTTGACACTATTCCAATGTCCAAGTCACTGAAATGAATCTAAGATTCTCTTCCTTTTGTAGCCCTATTCTAGCAACCCTACTGTTCAATGTTGAATGCGTTTTCATAAAATTGTTCCTGAAGACTATGTGCAGAAAACAAATACAGAATTTTTCTTTGAGTTTAAAATTGGTTGTGTATTTAGAATGCAAAGTGGCTTATCTTTATTTATTTTTTTATTAAAATGATTTTATTGGGAAAATAATGATCGTCTCATGTTAATCTGTTGATCTAATTAAATTCATCTGCTGAAGTGGAAACAGATGACTTGCAGGTCACACATATGTCAATGCCGATCCTAATTCCAAAAGACATAATCCTGAAAGATTGAAAGGCAAAAATCCCAAAAGTTGTGATTCCCATCGAAAAAAAGGCTAAACAAGATTAGGTGCTCTGGTTCTTTGCTCGATACTGTATTGGGGATTTTTTTTTTTTTCTTATTTTCTACTTTGAAGAATAAAAATGTTATTCTTTCTCACTGTTCCCTTACAATGCGGCCGGGGGGGGGGTTCCCTTTATACTCCCACAGAACAGTAGAATACAGTAATGTTAGTTGGTGGGTTTTTTTTTTTGTTTTTTTTTTTTTTTTAAAAATGTTTTTATATATTTCTCAAATAAATCCCTTTAAAACTGTAAATAAATGTCTTTTTAGAACTTTTTCCTGAATTTTTTTTTTGATTTTTACCTTTTGGAATTTCAACTTTTAGGGATACTCATCTTTCAGGACTATGACCCAAATATATATAAGAATATTTAAAAAAAACTAACGTCTGGATAAATGAATGCCTAGTTCATTTTATACTTGCTTAGAAATGGGGGTCAGATATTTTGAGGGTCTTTTCTTTTTTTTTTGTTGATTCTTGAATTTTGCAATTTATATATATATTGTATATAAAAAAAAAAAACCCACAAAAGTGGGTTCTGTATGGGGAACAAACTTGAAGGAATTGCTGTATTATTAAATACTTCTCAGTGTTTTGATCTGTCTGTTTTCTGATCGTCGGTAAGTAACAAGGTGTAGATTTTGAAGCAAACAAACTGTTTATAACACCTGTAACAGGAAACAACTCTAACCTGATAATTACTGTACCTTTTGGGCTTATCAGCTTTTGAATAAACGTAACATTCATTGTCCAGCCCTACATTGGCAAGAATTTGGTGAGTTGAAAAAAAAAGGGGGGGGGTGATAACTGAGTGGAATTCAGTGGAAGGAATTTTCCCTCATCATTCCCTGTTGAAATCTCATTAAAAAAAGAATAGGTTCGAATATCACCAGTGATACAAGTGAACATGATTTTGATTACAAATATGATGCTGGACAATCAATGAAGGAGGTAGCTCAGTCAGTAGGGAAGTACATAGGCAGCTTTGCAAGGTTATTCATTATTTCTGATCTGTGCTGTTTACTGGCAGTCTGAGTAAGTCGTGATGAAAGGCGACTATAAAAACATTTAAGATAAAGGAAAATATTGGTCAAATATTATTAATGGTTAAAGATAAAGTTAATTCAACAGCTGCAAATCTTTCCCTTTTGTTTGCTAACCTTAGTGTAAATTTGTATGTGTATATATATATATATATATATATATTTACACTTTTTTGAAGGTGTGCCTTTCAGTAATAGAAAAGAAATCGTACACAAATGTAGCCTGAAGATGGTCAGAGAATTGCTAATCAAAGCATAAATGAACTAAAAAATCTGAGTAGGAAATTCCTAAAGAATTATCATTTAAGACGAGCATTATTTAGAAAGATAATGCACCAATTTTCATTAGTACTGGATCATTGAGTGGTCAGTACCTTGTAAAATCTGAGATTGTTATCATTAATCTCTCATTGCTAAAAATACTTCAACTTCATAAACATATCAATAATAGCTATATATTTTCAAACTTCTGTTCAGACTATCAAATCTTTTCCCAATTTTGATGTCAACACAAAGTTCTGGCTGAAACTTTCTTTATCTCTTATTAGGTGTATAATTCAAGAATTAAGTCAAACCTGAATTTCTTGAATTATAGACCTGATGCGGTCCGAAGAATGAATTGGCCAAAATGTTTCGACAACATCAATGATTTGATTGTCTGTAGAAAAGTTGCAATGTTAATGACTCTATTCAGATATAGGCAAGCCATATTTTCATGAGGAATTGTTTAAGATTTTTCCAGCCTAGAATTCTCATTTAGAGATCTGGAATTCAGATGCTTTTCTTTCTTTAAAAAGCAATCTTCATAGAACCACATTTGTCCTCTTCCAGGTCTTATGATAATGCTTCTCCTGCCTAGACTGTTTCTTCTTTTTCCTAGTGAGAAATTCTCTCCTTTCTACTGTGATAAATACAAATTCCTGAGAGTGTATTCCTGCTTATTGTTGAGGAAGATTCTTTTTTTTCCTATCAAATCTTATGTACTTAATGGAATAAAATAAATACTAAATTAATCTTATCTTTTTTTTTTTCTTCTTTTGAATCAAGAACATTTCTTTCACTGTCAGGGTTATAACTAAAACCAAAGCTGAGTTTTCAAAAAGGCTATTCTGTCCAAAGCCTGGAATTTGTCCAACTTCTTTCCAAGAGTTAATCTGAGGTTATGTATTCATCCTTATTTGTTTGAAAACTTTCATAGACATGTGGACAATGAAGGGGAAGGGCCAGGAACAATCGATTAAATTATGGGACATTACCAAGAATGCTTTTTTTTTTTTTTTTTCCCCAATATGGTGAGACATTACAACCAAAATTGTCCAGTAATGACATCAACATAATGGAAGTGTAGTGCAGTAACAAATAAGTAATCTGCACATGTCTCAGGCCAAGGGATGCTGAAAAATGATTTTTTCTCTAATGTAAAAAAAATGCTGAATTCAAGAAATAATAAAAATCTATTTTTGGTCAACAGAATGCTATTCTCCGAGCTCACTGCAATGCAAATCCGTGTTCATAAAGTGCCATGTGTAAACTAGTGAATAATAATTACAAGCTTGTCACTGCATTAAAATAAACCTTGCTTGGTTTTATTTTGGAGGGAAAATGCAAATCACTGTTCTGGTATGATGTATAGCTTGTACCTCTTATCCAGCACTCTTTTTGGACAGAAGTGAAAAATAAAATCAGAATCGGTCCTTAATATAGTTTGACATTTTTTGATGATTATCGATCTAAATTTATTAAAAGTTCTGTTCTCTGCGGTCAGGCAATGGCCAGGTCTAAAGATAACTACATGAAAGAGGCACAAATGTATATAATATTGAAATAGATTTGACAGCTGGAAAGATAGAAAAAACAAAAAAGACAGTTTAAACAACTTTTATTGTAATGTCAAAAAGATAAGAAAAATAAAAATATTGCCATTTTCAGCAATGTGCCCTTTTTAAAGACAAGGTGAAAAATTTTTGCATATTTATTTGGATGAGAAAAATAAAATTCTCAAAGATCAACAGTTTTTGTTAGTATTTCTAATTTACCAAAAATGTTTTCAGCAGGTCATTATGAAAAAGTGAGGAGACGCAATAGAAAAGCAAATTTTCCATCAATTTCCAATAATTGGGTTGCCAGATATGTTAGGATTCATTATAAATCTCTAAACTATGAATAAGAAAAATATATAAAAACATTAGTCAAGAATCTTTTGAACTAAAATTCCCATCAGCTATTGTTTTGTTGATCAGATTTTTTCCTTTATCTCCATACAAGATGACAATGTATATATGTCTATATTTGTTATTATACATGTATAATACACACTTCAGCATGACCTACAGGGCATTGATTATCCTTCAAGTGTTTATTTGTCACGTAAAGATGTCTACCATTCAACTGTATCTTGTATACAATTTATTAAGAGGCTTGAAAATCGAACAGAGCCTAGATCTGTGACAGAAAATTAACACACAGGTGGTATATTGAAGTATTTTGAAGTATTGTGTGTGACGCCCTGTGTTAGTAGTAATGATACTTCAGCTCCAAAATTATGACTGACCCTAGAATCATCTTTTGGAAGCACTGCTGCTGTTTTCACAGCAATATGAATTCATTATTGGCAGTTATCTCCCCTGTTTATTTATAGTTATACAAGAGGAAGTTTTTAGGGTTATAAAGACTTAATTATTCTCAGAATTATTTGGACTATTATCCTCATCTTCGTTGTTCAGTCAATACACTGGTCTAAACAAAGACACATGAATAAGATACGTATTTGAATAATTGATGGAATAATCACAAATGCTTCATCTCAGAATTTTAAATTCCTTAACTATTTATGTTTGAAACCACTCCTAATTGACAGCGGAGCTCTTGTGTGGCAGAAACAATGTTTGTTAAACACATCATGAATTATAAAATAGTGTGTAGTTTTGAGAAGGGTCATTAATATTAGGAGAACTTTTTTTTTTTGGACAATTGAGTTCTTTGTTGTTTATATAGGTAACACCATGTTTTGACTGATCTATTCTGTGGCCTTCAGGTGTAGTCTCTGAATGTAATGTTGGTAAACAAATAGACGAATGAGAAAAGAAAAATACTGAATCCTACATCATAAAAAGCATTAGCTGCTTTTGCAGAAAAAAATCTTTGGATCACCACCATTACATTGAGATAACACACCTGAAGAAGGCTGTGAAATGGATTGTCCGAAACTTCATGTTAACAACAAAAATAACAAGGAGTTCAATCGTCTGAAGAACTGTTAGAATATAAAAAGAATTATAACTTTGATCAGTAGTTATCCCTCTTGTTATTAACAGAAATTAACATCTAAATTATACTATATGAAACTAAGAGTTGATGCAAAAAAGAAATACAATTTCATACTCCATCTCAACAATCTTTCAAATGCATTGGAAAAAAAAAATCAATTGCTGTTATTATAACTGCAAGCTTGAGATAAATATTTACATCAGTGAGGCATCCAATGAGGATTGAACTCCCAACACAGGTGAATTGGTCTGTGAAACAAGCTTGCTAATCATTGTACCATTATAGTCACCCACCAATGTTGGTGGAAGCACTTTTAGAGTGAAGGTGAATGTTGATTCCATAAAGGTCAAAGATGAAAAATATTTTCATCAAGTTTGACCAGTTTCTAACTTCATCTTTATCTTTAGTAGTTTTTATACGACTATTAAATTCAGGCCAGTGTTTCTACGGCAACGAACAACACCAATAATGATTCTTACCAAAGGCTTACTCTCTGATTGTGCTGTTATTTGTTGCTATAGAGAAATGGCCTAAATCGAATGTTGTTTAAAAAATAACCATAAATTAAAATGAAGGTAAAATCTAGTCAAATTTGATGAAAAAAATATTGTTACAATACTTCATCCAATAAAAATAATAATAATCAAGATGAGAATGTTAGTCAAAAATGACCAAATGGCAAAACTCCAGCAGCACAATACAATTTGAGAAGAAATAATTGAATGATATGGAATTGCCAATTTTGGAGAAATCAGGAATCCATTTAAACTGTTTGTTCTTTGAAAATCAAGTGAAATGCATGTAGAATGGTCATTACAAGCAAAGGCAGAAGACCGAGGTAGGCAATGACACCTTGGCGTCTCTTTTCAGGATCTGAAGAAATAAAATAAAACAGACAAAGTCAGCAGTTGAAAAAGATTATTGGAATCAATAACTTAGATATTAGCTTATTTCACATGAAATATCAACATATACTATAAGTACATGTTACACTTACAACCATTATGCTTCTGGTGGGTCGAAAAGGAACAGAGAATTTTATAACATGGAAATAGTAAAGAAATATACAAAATACACCTTTACAATCTTTTTCCATCTAAGATGGGTGCTAACCAAATTCTTTATCGCAATATAAATATAAAGACGAATTTTGCATAAAACAAAATGGCAGAGTTAGCTAATTTGAGTACATTTAATTTCTAGAAACTATAATAAATTTTAAAGAAGACATTTTTTTAATTATCTGAATCATGCATTGGGTAATATTTGCTTACACTACAAATTACGGAAGGGATGCCTATCATTTAACAGGGTTTCCACTAAAATATATTCTGGATATACCTATTCAAATTGGAAAAGTCCAACCCATTATCCAATGTCATGAGAGGCAAGCTTAGAATAGATATCTATGAGATGAGATGAGAAACTTTGCACAGGGTTAAATTTCATGAGCAATCAGTGAGTTTGAGCTTATTCTCAATTGCTTGCGAAATAAGCATACTTATCATGGGTGTTTCCCAAGCACTTACACACTTAGAATACCTAGCCACACCCTAAAGTTATTTTTTTTACTGCCAATGTGGCAAATATGAAAGAGGAGAATATGAAAAAAAAAAAAAAGGTTAACATTTTTTGTTGAGTCTGTGTATCAGCATATATCTTATGTTAAATCTCTTTGAACTCAACATTTGAGAACTCACCTCCAGTGTAGTAGCCAAGAGCATAAGCAACTTTTCCAATTATCCAGATGATACCACAAATGGCACTGGTTTTCTGGGGGAAAGAAAGAATTTGCATGAGAGAGAGAGAATGAAGAAAATTAGAGCTCTACAAAGACAAAAAAAAAAAAGAAAAAAGGGAGAGAGAGAAAAAGGGGAAATAAACCAGAAGAAACAGGGCCTATGAGGAGGGGGTTTATTGTACCTGGGACCAGGGGTCTAAAGGAGGCCAGAGAGATAAATGAGGCTCAAGAATTCCCTGGTTTGTAAGGAAATGTTTGAATATATATCGAAGAAAAAAACCCAAAACATGACAAACAGAAGGGGAGGAGTCACAAAAACTTTGTATCCTCTGATGAAATGACCTGCGGCCCTGAAGAGAGAGAGAGAGACAAAGCAGAATGCAGAGAGAGGGAGAAAGGTTTTATCATTGATGAAAAAAAACAAAAAAAACAATCTTTTATTTGATCAGATTTTGTAACTTAAAATCTCCTACCTATGAATAATCGTTACAGTGCAGCAACTATTTCTACTGAAATATGGAACAATCAAAGTCTCTTATTTCATTCTCAGGTGAATGTGAAATGGAAGAATTTCATAGGTACACCATATGGTGTTCCAAATTGTCTCTTCACTCTAATACAGTTGGATGAATTACAACCACATCTACATATGGTCATAATAAGAATTGCAAAAAGAACATTTCAGCATATCAATAGTGAAACATCCATGCTACTTTACTAGAATCACATCAGCAGCACCTGAAATTACCAACATATAGAAGAGAACAAGGAGCGATGATTGGAAGCTGGAAAATCATATGGAAGTAAAGGGATATGAATGCAGCTGAAACCCCCACAAGACAAAACAAGGATGTTGTCATAAATAATACAGCAGCAAAAAAGAGAAAATAGATCCTACACAACATTCATTTAACCAGTGAATAGTAAAACCATGGAATAATCTCCCAGAAAATGTATTAAAGAGCCCAACTCTGAATGCCTTCAAAAATTGATTAGACAAACACTGGGAAAATAAAAAAAAAGTGTACAACTGGTTTGACATGAGGCTGGATGCCAAAGGTGTATTATAACAGAGATGGTTTCATCCTCAATAATACTATGTGAAAAATTAGACAAATTACAGTTCAGTAGCATCCAAAACTATCTTAGGTATCTTGGATGTTTTAAACTAAACTTGTTAGCCTGTTTGATTAATTTATGAAAACTCATCAACTGAAGTAGAATTAGACTGGATAATATCTTAAAAGAGAAATAATCAGAAGAGAAAATGATTGTTCCATGTAAAAAAGCTAAGAAATACTTACCGGACAAAAGAATCCAGAAAAAAGTAACAACATCAGGAAAACTGAATAGCCTTCAAGTCTAGAAGAGAACAAGAAAAAGAGATAAACATTATTTGTTGAGTCAGTGTAACAGAATACATCCCATATACATATACATTTTTAATCTTCCGATTGTTTATAATATTCAACTTAGGATGTGTGCCAATTTTTAATATTCTTAACCCATTTACGCTTTAAAATTAGATTTTTCAAACTGATTTTGGTATATTTAGAAATATGTGGCGAGTGGAAGTACATGAGCATGGTAATGCAAATTACTTAGTAAAAAAATAAACATGTTTCTTATCATCTTAAGAGTATTCATATGTAATTTGATCTGCTTTCTTTCATAAGTATATTTTCTATGGCAATTCTTTAGGGTAGACTGAATATTATACACCTAGAGGCATGTATAGGTTAAGATTAATTTTGTTAATAGTTCTGTTGCAATAAGATGGGTTTTGTATTTTTATCCTTTTTGTTATCACTAATATTTATGTTGATATTGGTGGACATATTCAAAGTTAGTTTTATTTATTTGTTGATAACATAATTGGTTGTTTATTAGTGATTGCTTCATATCACTGTGTTCTTTGTAAAAAAAATTGTATGGGAAAAGGAGATTAGTTTGTCCCTATTGATCAAATGCGAGGACATTCGGTATTATAGTTAAGGACCTGTTGCCAGCTATTTGCTGGTTACAGAAGCCCTTAAAATTGCAGGCATAACCGTTATCCTCTTTTCTAATGTACATTAAAAATATCATGAATTTATGTGAAAGAGCAATACATTCCTTCCTTTGATTTATGAAAAAAAGAATTTAAAAATGAATACATTCATATGAGTAAACAATATCTTCTTTGTCAATGAAATAAAGCATTTGAAAATGAATGCATTCATGAGTAAACAATATCTTCTTTAACTTCATAAATAAAATTCCAATATCTCTCCTAGTTTCCTTAACTTTCCATAAATTATGATATCTAGCAATTAGACATCTCCCCCCTTGAATTACTCTATGGAGGGAGGGGTCAAATGGTCTCTCTTAGAAGGTGTTGAAGGGATCCAAAGTCTTCATAAAATATCTTGCCATTCAAAATTTCAAGAGAGATGGGAAAATACTAACGTGTTTTGGTGAACTCTTTGAATGCAGTTGAATAGGGGATCCTTGTCAGAATACATAGTAGGATACTGGAAGTAGAAAGAAAACAAAAATTAATGCATGATAATGATCATTGTTCTTACTTGACAATTAGAATAAACACTTGCCTCATGAATCACGCTGAAAACTGGCATTTATTCAACAGGTTAATAGAGAAAAAAAAAGAATACACAAGAGGATGTAATGAATGTCAAAATGAGACAGTATGTGTACACAAGGCAATGTAGCAAATACATTGCCAAGACAATTTTAATAGACACATACATGAGACAATATAACAAATAAGCAGGCAGGCATCACTTAGTAAGGTGCATAGGCCAATAAAGTTATGAGCTGAAAGATCCAGGGATTGAAATTGAAACTTTGTATCATATTATCAACTCATTTCTGTGTATTTGCAACGCTGTAAAATCTATTTTCTATTGGACAAGAGTGGAAGATTTGAAGAGAAAGCAAGCAGATAGAAGAATGACTAACCAAAGTTCAATGTACCTACAGAAGGTTTCTGCCAATAAACATGTTGGGGGGTGGTGTCAAAGAACAATGACCATAAGTATATGGTTGCCATACCCTACACACTGAACTCAAGCTGAAAATCTGCCAGTAGGCTGGGATTTTCAGCAAATTTTTGTGAAATGTATAATTTTATTATATTATCATGTGTGTTCCTACCCGAGATGAGAGATCATAGATAACACATCTATTCAATCATACCCTATTAGAAAAATCATCATCATCATTAACTCTAGGATCACATTTCAGTGAGGATTGGTGAGAGTTGAACTACCCCCCCACCTCCCAAATCCAAGAACTGTTTACTTTGAAACTTTCCCTCTAGGTCTATATGCCACATTTGGATGGGTTGTGCCCTGGCAGTTTCCATAGTGTGACTGACAAACAATTCTCAGATATGTATGGATTGGTAGGGAAAGAAAAAGGATGTTCCAAGTAACTGTCATTCAAAAAATAGAACATCCCACCACCAACCATCGTTATAGTTAACACATGTACATAATATAGCAATTATTGTGGCTACATTATGGCTGAAATGCCTAAAATTCCAAGAAAGAAAAAAAAAATGCTCCAGGGTAAAAAAAAAACAAAAAAAAAACAAAACTTTAAAAATGGTATACTTCAAACATTTCATCCATGGTTGTAATGGCAGTATAAAAAAAATGAATGTGCACAAGAATTTAGATATTTTATTTCAAAGCAAAAGAAAGAGTCACACACACACACACACACACACACAATCAACAAATGGTTTTAAAATGTCAGACTTTTGGGATACCATATCTATATACATACCATATACATATATACATACATACATACATACATGCATACATACATACATAACCCTGACATATTAAATCTGTGTTATTTAAATCCTGAGAATATAATTACTGTGTCCCACTGGCATTTTAAGATGACTGAACCGATTTTAATAAAGTGAGTATAAAAAAATTCTTTTGTGATTAAACATCAAGATAATAAGTGAGAAAGGAGTTTGTTTTGAACAAATGCAATATATTTTATGATTGATGAAGTTTGAAAAAATTAGGTGAAATAATCTATAAAACCACTGACTCTATCTGCCACTGTGTCCTCCTCCCACCTTAAACATTGACACAACTTAACCAAATTCAGTATGCATACTTAGTGGACCCAGGGGAAGAACTGGGATTACATGTTTTTAAAAAAATGGTTTTAGAGGCAGTTCTATTTACATGTAACTATAATATTAAACTGAACCCTTGTTTCTTATTCATTGGTGCAGCTTTGGAATAGCTCAACCAAATTTGGTATACATATACTTAGTGGACCTAAGATAAGAATTTGAACTATTTGGTTTTTCAAAAAGATTTTCAGAGGAGAGTTCCATTAACAATATAACCATAATGCTAAACTGAACCCTTATGTTCTCTTCAATATACATATAATCATATAACCATCTAGGTATTAAGTCATTATTGGTTTGGAAAATGTCATTAATCTAAATTACCCAAGAATGTCTACATGGGTGTCCAAGACAGTCCAGCTAGTATCCTAATCTCAGTGTCTGTTTTGAGGGAGTTCTGTTTTGATGTCTATGTTTGAGTAGGGGTAGGTAAAAAGTGTATGTGTGTGTGTGTGTGTGTGATGAACAGTGATGGAAATGAGGGGGTACACCCCCACCTCTAGAGACTGAAAAATATGGGAACACCCTCCCCCTGCACACCCCTCCATTGCCATCACTGGTCATGAGGAAAATTAGAGCTGTGAAGATATCAATTTGGAGGGGTCATTAATCTAAATTACCCAAAAATGGTTTTATGGTTCTCCAAGAAAATCTAGCACCACATCCCCATTTGAAAGCCTGTGATGAGGGTGTTTTTTGTTCTGGTATCAAATTACATGTTTGTATATGACCAGACTATCTTGGACATTCATCATCATTCTTGTGTAATTAAGATTAATGACATCCTCCAATTTGATGACATCTAAGTAGCTAAATAATATAAGAATGTCCTCCACTTACGTTTACTGTTCATTCTGAAGTCACTGCTAACCCTTGAATGTAATGAACAGTTCTACATTGTCATTTTTAACACCATATATATATACTTGCTAGAAACTACCTAGGCTACAGAGCCCTGTCTACTCTAGTATATATACGCATGCACTGTTATCTGTGCTCTATTTATTCACTCTCCCATGAGAGCAAAATGCAACACAAGGTCAGGGGTTTATGAGGAAAAAATAGGAGCAACCCATCAAAAATAGCTTCAGCCGACATGACTTTGGTTGCTAAATAACCTTGGTTGCTAAAGCAGCTGCAGTCATGAAAGCATCAGGACAAGCCCAACCTGTCCCTTCAAGTGCAATGGGACAGTGCTGCCCTTGGGCAAACTGCTCCCCCACAGCTGGGCCAAGTAATAGAAAGGGAACCCAAAGGTCCCCAATGTACGTAGCAATGTGCAGCCTCAGTCTAACCTCATTGCTTGACACATTGTACTGGCACACTTGGGCTTTGACACACATCTCCAGCCCATTCGGCAGGCAAGCGTCAGTACCGGTGCCTCGGGCTAGGCAGTGGAACAGATACTACACTTTAATCTATGCCAAAAACTGTGACAAGAATAATGTATGCCGCTCACTATTTATACCTGCAGCGATCTTATCTGGCCTTGATCCTTTTTTTATGGTTGATTGCATTTTATGCTGTCACCAGTGGTGCAATGTTTCCTGTGAACTGAGAATTACATGCAATAAAGAATCATACAAACCATCTTTTCAAAAAGCCTAATTTTAATAACTCAAAAGGCTAGATTGTTTCTAAAAAAAAAAAAAAGTTATCAACTCAGGCAACAGGAAAAGATGACAAGGGAGACTTCTTCACAATATTGCCCACAGTAAGATGCTGCTATAATTAACAATAGCTATCGAAGGTCACTTTACTCTATTTTCAGTACCCCTTTCGCCTACTGGGTTGGGTCAGAAAAGCATGTTTGGCCGCCGAGACAGTCTTCTGTTAAACTGACTTATAAAAATACATTCCAAAAATCCTTTAACTAACAGAAATTTGGTGTTATCGCTATCTTTAGCCAAACAAAGCCCCTATAGACACCTTAGCAACAACAGGTAATACCCTCTGACCTATCACACTGAGTCTAATTCTAGAATGGCAAAATTCTGCCCTACATTTTTCTTTTATTCTTCATTCTCAATCCCCTGAAATTCTTTCTTACGAGGGTCTCTTTATGCCAAAATAAGATTGATACTGGTAAAAATCTTACTCTATACAGCATAGTAATGCTGATAAAATCCTAGGTAACCTACAAAGAAGCTTCTCTCTTGTTACAACTGTTAGGTCATTGCACCTCTATGAGCAATTACTAGATAAAAAAATTCAAGTAAAAGAAGAAAATTCTTTTAAAAATGTAGAGTAAATCCTTGTTTCTATTGAATAAGTACAAGATTTTTTTTATGCATGAATGAATTGAGGTCACGTAACAAATACCAGAGTCTAGTCACTGTAACTATGATATAGACCTTGCTTGCAGAGATGAATTACCGTGGAAGGATATGACATGAGATAGAGGAAAAAAAAAAAGGTTGAAAGATTTAGGTCTTAGTATATGATCTCAGATAATGTTTTGTGGCATTTCATTCACGTAGGATAGCGGTCCCCAACCACTGGGCCACGGGCAGGTACAAGGCTACAAAGCATATGCTACTGGTCCGTAAGGAAATATCATGAGGCAATTAGGAACAATATGAGTCAGCTACACTGCTATAACACTTTTGAATTTGACATAGTAAATCAAT
Source organism: Thysanoteuthis rhombus (assembly GCA_963457665.1). Taxonomy (NCBI): domain Eukaryota; kingdom Metazoa; phylum Mollusca; class Cephalopoda; order Oegopsida; family Thysanoteuthidae; genus Thysanoteuthis; species Thysanoteuthis major. The sequence continues at coordinate 11,128,245 of OY735228.1, read as the reverse complement.
ATATTTTTGATAAAAACTCTGTAAGACATCTACAGAATTCAAAATCTTTTGTGTGCACATTTCACATTGTGTACCTATATTCTAATCATTAACAATTCCCCCCACCCAGTCAGCTGGTCTACAAGAATATTGCCTGCAGTGCAAATATGTCTGGAGAATGCAGAAGTATTTATTTGATTAGGCCAACTTGGCTGCATTTCTAGAGCCAAAATGATGATTTGGCTCACTTTCAATAGCTTGTGAGACTAACCTCTAAACTATCATAATTCCTTTTTAACAAGTGAATAAACATAAGACTATTCATTATGAATTTTTGATCAAGTCATTTAATTATACTTTGATTTAATCTGGTATAATTGGCTGATCTAAAATTAAGAGGAAGCTTCTCGCACAGTACATAACTATAACCCTAATCCCTAACCCAAATCTTTTGGAATCTATATATTGGTGGACAGATGTAGACTGCATGTAATCTGTTGCAATGCACCAAATGGAAGTAGCTTCCCATCATTTTTTGAATTTACAGACAAAACAAAAGATCACAGCAGATTAATTCAACAAACTTATTGAACTGTCTTCGTTTTAAAAACGAAAATGTCATTATTACAAATCAGAAATTTTAATTTTTTGCATTTTTAGAAGGAAATCAATAATAAATGAAAAATAAAAAAGTGACAGTCAAAAATATCAATGTTTGCAAATCAAGGCTTCATAAAATGTTCCTTGACGATGATATGTTTAACTACAACTATAGAAATATCATCAGTGTATATTGCATTGATTTCTCAAGTGGGAAATAGCACCCACAATCGGGAGGGGGGGGCGTTGGAAAACATGGGGAGAGATAAGTGGGCGGTAAGGGGCGCTGGAAGAGAACCGATAGTGGGGAGGACAAGGAGGAAAAATATCTCGGCATGAAGTTGTATGTTTGAAAAACTGAATACACAGTCAGTAGAGCTGTTTCAACTTGGAATATTTTCCGTTTTTCTTATTTAAAGAATTCTTTGGACTTATTAAAATAGTCAAAATTTTCAACTTTTTCAATGTATATTATGGACTGACTTTGAAGGGGGGTGCAAATGAAATATGCCCGAAAAGGGGGCGTAAGCAAAGCGTACGTTACACTGATGACAACAGATCAAGAAACTTCAATTAGTAACCCACCCTGTACCTCAAGTTTGTTGAAATAGTTACCAAGGACGGTGAATTATTTTGAAGGGTTGCCAAAACAAAAGTATCAATCGAATATAGAACAAGTTGAATTACAGAAGAAATGAAAGTATAAATGACTATGAATTAATAAAAATAATCCAAAGAATCAGTAAAAAATTGTAAGTTTAGTTTATTTTCGATGAAGCATACGTAAATAAGTTGTGAGAGGAAAGTTTTAGAAATAAATTGAATTTCTATGCGATTCATTTTTAGACTTGATTTTTTTTTGGGCAAAACAGGTGAGGCGTAATTTAACGTCCTAAATTATCACGTTCGTTGCGGAAGGCACTCGGTTACAACAAGATACTAATCAGGTACTAAATCTGTTAAAAAACGAAGTGTGAAGAAAGTAAAATAAAAGTGAATACCTTATCAGCTAGTTTAACAATATGTAATTATTTTACCACACAGTCAAAAGCACATTAGTTGTTTTTTGAGTTCTGACAGTTGGTACGTACACTGTTTTTCTTCTGAAATTGCATGATCAAAAATACTAACAGCTACAAAAATATTAATAATTGATAAGAAGAAAAAAAAAAAGAATTGAAATTTTTAAAAAGGCTATTGTTACCTTTCCCGTTTCATAATGGCCACCGCATTAACGATAGATTGTCGGCTGCTGATGGCGAATTTAAAGTCAAAGAAGCAGACGACAAGATTCCTCAGAAACGGTATTTTTTAGTATGAGGGTTAACAGTATTAGGTAGTTTTAGAGGGTTAATAGGTAGGTTCTGGCTTGGGTTTTCAACTCCCTGAGATTTGCAGTTCAGGTAAGAAATCTCGTTACTTCTAATGGGATACAATAGCTATTAGGTGCAGCAAGTCTACCATGGGTAGGTAATGCGTTTCTTTTTTCTGTCTAGTAAATGAATACGTGCTTCGGTCATTTTGAAATTACCCCCCCCCCAAAATTGAAATTATCGTCTGCTTCTTTAACTTGAATTCTGCCATTTGGCCGCTGGAGCAGCAGCCATTTTAAAACAGGAAATGTCCCGATTGCATTTCTGAAGGACGTAAAGAGAAAACGTTAATTTTATCTAATCTATTTAACACCAAAAGTGCCCTCATAACAAACAGGATAGTTTGGGACGTTGAACTACGAAAGGGCTGGCAAAAAGTTAGTAAGAAATGAGAATGGAGAAAAATTGCATAAGATTATTTATTCTTCAAGGTAAATAAGTCATTTTTTTTTATAAAAGGAAGGTTGTAGGAAAAAAAAAGAAGTAAATTAAAAAAAAAAAAAAAAGATCCGGAAAGGTATTAAAAGAAAAAACTTTTGGTTAATCAAAAACTCGAGTTTCTCCAATTTTTTCTCACGTTCAATTATTTTTTGAAATATGAAACAAATAGGCAATATGCCTTCTTTAATAAATACGCAATGAATAAATAATGGACATTGACTGTAAATAATTAGATTGATAATCGAATCGAAGTTAAAACAGATAATTAGGGAAGAAAATCTGTCTCGATTTGGAATAAATAAAGTTACGATCATTTAATTTAAGAGCAAATTCTACGTTGGGAAAGGCATGACAACTTCCTTAAATCCCTCCCCCATACATACAATTTTGCAACATACACACACCTGCACACGTAAACCAAGAGACTCCGAGAGCTAATTTCATTCATATGCTTGTAAAATCGCAAACAACGACGTGACTTGTGGGCGGATCGCACGTGTTTATGCCAAGTTAGTTTTATTTGATCAAAATTGACAAAAATATTTGCAATTGTTACTTTTCACATGAACCGTAAAAAAACGTAAAAATATTGATCCCCCCCACACACACACATATAACGATGCGAAGTTTTTTTTTTTACCCACCAAGACTCTGCAAACATATATATATATATATATATATATATATATATATATATATATATATATATATATATATATATACATATTCTAGAGGTTTCTACAATTGTGTGTGCTGGGATATATGTTCCGTATCTCTTTCGGAAATCTACAGGACGGTTTGATTCAGACATAAAGCACCTTAATACGTTAGTCTACGAAAAGGTTAAAAAAAAAATCTCCCTCTATTTTCGCAAAGATAACAACGCAATCAATTTTTTTTTACCTGGACGTTGAATTTTTTTCTGGCTACCATGACTTTGTAGCCCATCCAGGTAAGCAAGAACATGGAACTGACGGCTACAAGAACTACGTAACCATATTCATTCGGCAAAATTTCATCCAATTTTGTAGACATGATTATCTTCTTCGTTGTTGCTGGACCTCGGAGAGAGAGACTTGGTTTCGCGTGGAGTCGATGGGCGAGCTTAGATGCTACTGATGATAAGGCGACTAGAGTTACTGCCCTTGGTTCCCTTCAGTTGTGAAATCTAATCTATGTACCGCACATAGATTAGATTTCCATCTATCATTTTTTTTCGTTTATTCAAATCTGTCCCAATTTATCTATTTATTCATAGCTTTCTGAGTGGCCTAGATACGTGCATATTTCTCTCAAGGGTCTGAAGTCAATCTTCAAATCAATGTGAATACAGGGCGGATCCAGGATTTTGAGCCAGGGAATGATTTTTTGCTCTCTCTGTCTAATTACATGATCTTATAATGGAGAATTTCTTAACCCCTCAGTCACAATGTTTCTCCCTTAAAATTGCATTTTATGTCACAAAATATGGTTGTAGGCTTTATTTCACTCCAAATGGTTTTTAGACTATAGACAAAGAGTTTAAATCTACTCATATCTATTTTTCTCTTTATCTATCAACTTATAAGTACAACAATCATGGTACTCCAGAAAAAAAGGAGTATTTATGAATATCTGCAGATTATTTTGATTTATTTTATAAACTCAGTGTACAAATTATTCCTGGTGTGAGAAAGGAAAATTAAACTCTTTGTGACCAATATCATTCTCAAGGTTGCTCTGGTAGGTGGCTAGAATGATTTCCTATTTATCTCTGGTGCCTGAGATTGATTCCAAGTAAAATCCAAGATTTTAAACACTGATTTTTAAGGCAGGTATGCCCTACCTTACTTAGATGACCAGTGCAATACAATTTTCTTCCTCCTCATAGCAGTACATTTGTGCAAGGAAATCTTTATCCCAGTCTATTCATATCTATCTATCTACCAATCTATCAGAAACCATAAACCAAAACTGTCAAAGTAGGTTTCTTCAGTTTTCAAGTCAGTCCAGCAGGCTTTGTATGTATGTACGTAGCACACATATAGCCCACACCAATGGTGCTAGGGGGCTGAAAATTTAAGCATTTTTCCTATTGAGAACATAGTCTACAAAGAATGTTTGTTTTTGTCTTTTCACCCCCCCCCCCATAAATAGTTTTTTTTGTGTGCGGGGGTCCAGTTTGCAATGTAAGTTTATGCTAATTTGGTCCCTAGTTTGTGCCTGCTCATTTATTGAAAATTCAGACTTTTCAGTGATTACTGCCCAACAAAAGGCCAGAGAAGTAACCTATTCATTGATCACCACTTCTTCCAATGTTCCAATTGATCACTCCAACATACAATTCTGCCAAAAGATGTTGGTCACATGGTTGTTTCTATTAAGTGACCAACCAGACTTGTCTATCCTTCTATCTATTACGGTCTGTTCATATCTATCTATCTTTCTATCTATCTATCTCAGTCTATTCATATCTATCTATCTATCTATTTGTCTGGTTGTATACATAAAGAGATGCAAAGAGATATTCCCTGCACACTTTTCATGGTTGAGTGCTGCCATCTCCACTTAAAAATGGTTAAATTTCATTTCTGCAATTTCATATCCTTTTCAGACATTACTTGTTATGAATGTCATTAAAAAATGTCTATATATATAAGAAGTAACTTGATCTTTGTTCTTTGATCAATTCTGGTCTTTTGCAGGGATGGAAATGGGGGGGAATGAACAACATATTCCTACTTCTCTATTTCCAGGTTTTTCTAACATTCAATTCAATGTCTACTAATGGAGACATTACCAATATTGCCAATCTAGTGCTTTTCATGCTACATTTAGCATATTTTTTGTTTTGGCAGTAAGAAAAACACTGAATTAGTGCAGACAGTTTAGCCATCTTTGGCCATTTTTCGACTATTTTTGCATCTTTTTGGTGTGTTTTGGCCATTTGTAGCGCCTTTTTTTTTCTTTATATTGCATTTTTGGCAGTCAAGCTTGCGCAAAAATATTTTTCGAGTTGGCAACCATGGACATTACTGTATGCCTAGTTCCCAAAACTCATTCTCATCATTGGAATAGCAAATCTTTTCTGCCTAATACAAAATGCCTGACTATCCTTCATTCCATACTAGAAACCAAAAGTATCAAAAGTATCTCTCAAGTTTTTGAGAGATTAAGGCAGGCTGGTTATCTAAAAGAGACCATAATCCATTTGGTAAAAATATCTACCCGTGTCTCTGTGGAGTTCAAGTGGTTTCATGACATTCTCTTTCTAATTTTGAGACTTGATAGTTTGCTATTTCATAACTGTTCATGGTGTAAATAAATATGTATGTCTTATCAATTTCAGCTGAGGTTTTGTAAAAAAGTGACTCAGATTAGTTGAAGTGTCCATTATCTGAAGGAGTAGGAGCTATTTTTATAAGCAAAATATGAAAGTTATCTTAATTTCATAATGAATTTCAGACAGAGAAACAATGAAACAAACAGAAAAAGTCACACTGTTCTTTATATAGATACTTTGTTGCATAGTTGTATAAGCACATATAATTTTAGACCTTCCTTTGTACACTCATGGGATGGAAAGCTGTAATAATTGACATCAAACCTGATATCTGAAAGTGATCTTGATCTTTCCAACTCCAATGTATCATTGCCGTGCTTGTCCATGACGGCCTGTATCGTTGGTAGTGAAAAGGAGTGTCTGCCTCTAAACGTCCCTTCATTCCTGCGTATGGCTGAATCTATAGTTACAGATGGAGAAATACACAGAAAAAAATTACACTATCCATTATATAGATATATATTTTTCTTGAGTTGTTTTTCTCTTGAGACAAATAACATTTTGTTGTTCTTTCTTGTTTTTGGTATTTGATCATTCGTCTTTTAATTTCTTGAGTTTAGTCAAGTGAATTTGTCATCTCATTAATTTATACTTAACTTCAGATTTTTTTCTTTACATGAGATTTGAAAAACAAAACAAAACAGGGTCTGGTTAGTCATCCAATAGAAAACCATCATGTGACCAAAATCTTTTGGCAGCATACCATGTTGGGGATGATCAATCGAAAAATTGGAAAAAAGATGATCAATAAATAAGTTACATTTCTCGCCTTTTGTTGGAAAGTGATCACTAAATAAGTTTTGATTTTCAGAAAACAAGCATGAATGCTGCTGGACACAAATTAAGGGACCAATTTAGCATAAAGTTACTTTGCAAACTGAACCTCCAACTAAAGACAGTTTTCTTTCGGTGGGGGAGGGAAATAAAAAAAAAAACAGGAACGTTTTTTCGAGATATAACAAGGAGTAAATGTTAAAATTTCAATCCTCCAGCTTTGTCCATACATCCATATATATATAGCCAGCCAGACCAGGTTGAAAACTAAAGAAACTAAGGTTGACAATTCTGGTGATAGCTTTTGTTGATTGTTTCTAATAGCCCAAAGAATTATGAAGATGAATATCGGGCCTTTTTCTTTATTTGTTGAATATTCTGACGCCAGTCAGTCAAAAATGACAAAATGATTACACAGCAGAATTTCTTTGCTATCAATAAAAACCAGTAAAACACTTGAACGATCTTCAATATCTTTTTCTTCGTCGACTTTGTACCTGTGTGCCTCATGTGTGAACCACCCACTGAAGTATGTACTCAACTGAAGGACTCCATGTACTCTACGGCCTTCATCAGGTATCATCTGGTAGGTGTGGGGTAGTAACGAACCGAACCCTTTATTTAACCAACGGGGGTATATTGACCGCACTCCCCTCTTAGCAGTAGTAGTATTTTTGAATTATCATTGTCTCACATTAGGATTGAACCTAAACCATTAGATTACTTGCAGTAAATCTGTCTGATTCTCTAACCACAACGCTATGTGTCCATGTGATGAAGGCCGTAGAGTACAACGTCCGAAATGTTGTATGAAAAAGAACCAAGATGAGGATAGTCCGAATAATAATAGAAATAATAATAATACCTCATCTCAAAAATTCAGAGAAACACTGAAGAAACCTATGTTGACAGTTTTGATGACAATTTCTGTTGAAATGTTTCTGAAACATTTCTGAAACTATCATTGTATCATCAGCTTTTTTGCAGTTTCTTCTCTAAATACCAAAATGATTTTTTCTCATTGCAGTGGCATTCTCAATGCCTGAGGGCAGAGATAATCCCTGAGGGCAGTTGCACTGAATCCTTTGAGAGGGCATAATTTCAATTACTAGACAATATTGCTCAGAGAAAATTCACCCTCCTCCTCATCTGCACCTGTAGGCAATAGCCCCTTCTCATTACGCCCTTGTCTCCACGCTCTAATAGCATTGTGTCAAAATTAAAACTCATACAAAGTATAATCAGTCATGCATAATCCCCGGATGACATATTTTTAAGGGTACAAAAAACAAAGTTTATGATGAATAGACAGATTTACAATAGCAAATAACCTACTTATATCAGGTTGTAACATATGAAAGGTTGTTTTTTTTTAATAGTCAGATGAAGAATGATATAAGTGACAAAAATGGTAAATATTTAATTAAAACATGATCCATTTGGAGCCATAACCTTCTTCCAATAATAGTATGCTGCCTCTTTGATATCATTCAGGTTTCATGGTCACAAATTCAGTAGAAGCATAAATTATGGATTCCCTATTGTAAACCTTTTTGTACATGAAGTTCAAAATGCTTGAAATAAGATAGAGAAATGTCAGGTGAATATGGAGGATACAGTAAGACTTCACATTCAAATTCTCTAAACTTGAGAAGAGTGAAGAGTGGTACTGTCCTAATTTGAAATTGATCAAAAAATTGGACCAAATTCTTGAGTAGACACCATGGCTCAAAAACCTCTAATATTAACAAATTTTTATCTATGTTTACAAAAAATGTAATCATATTGATAAATTTTCTATTTTTAGCATTATTCTTCATGATGTAAAAAACCCTGATATTTCATTTATAAGAACCGAATACAAAACACAATGTGTTTCCATATATGTACATAAATTCATACATGTATTCATACTTTTAGTGTGTGCTACACTTTTCAATGAGTACACTGATGCTACACCATGATCCTAGGTAGCAGTGCCACGTTGATTCTATGCTGGGCACACAGATACTCTGATCCCATCATTTTTTATGGGTACTGTACTAGTACAAAATAATACACACCAACTCAATCCATCTTGATACTACAAAATCATCAATCATTATGAATCTGACACATCATGTGTTGTAACTTCATGATTAAGTTACTTTTTATCCTAGATAGTACAAAGGAATGCTGTGACCTATACCTGGAATTTATAAAAAAATCATAACAAGGAGTGGGACTGACCTACCAATTTACATTCATAGGGACTATAGATCTGTATAAACAATATACACTGATGAGCCAAAACATTATAACTTCTGAGATCATATGACAATAATGACAGCTACTGTCTTGTAACAACAGTCCAAGTCAGAATTAAATGTATATAAGCAGGCAGATTAACCTCAATTGTTTCATTTTGATGTGTTGGTTACTTCAGTTATGGGATGGTTTCCTGAACATGAAGAAGAATTCACCAAGTTGCCCAGGCCACCAAACTCCTCAGATTGCAATCCCATAGAGCCAGGGCCAGATTAAAATCTCTTGATGCCCTAAACATAACCCCTACCTGCCCCCCACATTGCATAAATGACAAGATTCTCAAAAATGAAACATTACCGAAGAAATATTCACCTAAAACACATCAAAATACATTAGAAAAAATACATTTTCCTACAAAAATATACTACCTCACCAAACTAAATCTTTACCAAGGAAATTTGTGCTTTCATAATGATCAGTTTTCTACAATAGTATTTGTGTGGATGATTGAATCATTTGAATGTTTGAATTAACTCTTCATATAAGAAAATTTTTTAAATTCAAATTTTCATGATAAACAATTTAAACAACTTATAATAATTTAACACTGGAAACAGCGAGAAGCCTGTGGTGCCTTTTTTCTATTGATGCCTCAAGCATGTTCTGGATTTTGCACAATGGTTAATCCAGGGTTGCATTGATTTTGAGAATCTAATCCTAATGCTTAAAAGAATACATAGTAAGAATTAGTCTCCAATAACTGACCAAGAAAACCATTTTAAAAGATTTAAGTGCTTCTTAGTTAAAGTGTCCCACATTAATTTTGAAATTTGATATCTTCCTCACTGAAGTCAGTGCACTGTGACTTGTATTGAAAAAAAAAAACAAATTTGTGACTTGAAGTCCAAAGTTTTTACTTTCAAGCTATATCTTAATTTTATCATAATCTAACCATATAATGAGCTTATATGCTAATTTTTCTATTTCTATTTATTTGCTTTTTTGTTTGTTTGTTTGTTTGCACTCAGATAGGATGATTTCATTAGTTGATTAACCTTTCTATTATGACATAACAATAAAAATCATGTCATAGAAACTATTAAGACTTCATGCCTGATCATCAAATTAAAACAGTTTGAGATGAGTTGAGACTCTAAAAAGACTTAAAATCAGGATACTTGAATTAACAAGAATAAATTACCAAATAAAATAGCTTTAAGCTCCTTAGTGCAGATCCATACATAAATAATCCGTCATTTTGCATGGGTATATTCTGCTCTATCTATGTAATGAACAAAATGACTTTTTCTGTTTGTTCTTCTGTCCGTAACAAAGGCCCCATCCACATAAAGGTAACAACTTGGCAGTTAAAAATATCCCCAATCCACCATTTGAAACGACAGACTCTTCCACTGAAACAAATCTATTAGTTTCTTTTCTAAAAAGAATATTCTCATAGAAATTCAAGAGTATCCCTGAATTTTATTTTATTTAAAATATTTTAAGTTATTCAAAATATAAGATTTGACTTCTGAGTTCAGGGGAGACAACCATATTAAAACTTTTATGGCATTCGAGATGATATTATGCCACATATATTCTAGTGAAAAGGTAGATAGAAAGGGCAGTTGTTTAGCTCCTAAATTTGAAGAGAAACAGCATCAAAATGGACACACCCATTAACAGTAACATAATTCATCACATGTGCACTTAATTATAATACTATTTTTATAAATCAGGAACCGTGATCTCCATTTCAGCTGTGTAGTCCAAGTGTGAACGTTGGATTTAGTAGAGGCAGAAATACATTTCACATTACCTGAAATTTGATGTACTTGCAAAGTTTACAATAAATGTATCAAAATTCATTTTTCTGTCTCATTTCAAGTATAGCTTAATAATAGTGCTTTGGATGCTATGGAAGCCCATAATTGAAAATACTCATATATTCTCAAAGCTGAATACATTTTCATTGAAATAGAAATTCATTATAAAATGATAGAAAATCAGAACAAAAATGTCATTTAAACAAAAACAATGCTCAGATTAGTTACTTTTTATAATAAACTAATCTGTATAAAAATGAAACATCTTAGCTTTCAAATTTGACAAACAAGGAAGAAAAATAGTCAACATTTCTGTTGAATTAGCCATTATTGTGACTGGTACATTTGAGAAGAATAAACAAAATTGCAAGAAAAAACAAGAGATGAAAACAACTTGGTGTTCCAGTTAAAATTGGGACATCAGCTCTTCTGGACCACACAGACAGGAGAACTATTGCAGGTATGCTGGTCAGGGATAAACTACTACATAGTAACTGAGAAATGATGAGGTAACACACCCTTAATCATCAGGGCCAGCCGATCAGGGCAAAGACAAAGGTATTAGTGATTAAGAAAGAAACTCTTTTTTGGGTGATAAAGAGACAGAGAACTCTAAAGGAATTTCTCATTTATGTAGAGACAATGCCTTTTTATTTTTACAATCAAACATAAAAGTGGCACATAATATTAGAACAAAATGAATTTCTTGGTACAAACTATAAGTTTTTACCTTAACAATTTTTTAATTATTTTTTGTCTCAGAAATCGTGAAAAAAAGTAAAGGCAAAACTGAAATATTTTTGAATATTGCTTCAATTTTAGCTTTTTTTCTTGATGAGAATGCACTGTTTAGTAAGTAATGTTAATTTGAAGACTACATCGCTTTGTTGAATTAAATTGTCATTCTAGGTTTAAAGCACTCTCACTGTTGTTTTCAGAGCCCCAGGTCATATTCCTCCCTTTGAGATCCTTGGTTTCCCTGATTCCTCCCCTATTTTGAATTGTAATTTTCTTGTCAAACTCTTACTGAGTTGACTTATTTTCCCTAACCTAACAACTCTGACAAGTTCAGATTTCCGCTTAAGACTAATAAGTCAAAGGTTTAAAATGATGGATAGAGAGAGAGAAGAGAAAAGAGAGACATAGCTGCTATCCCATGTCATTAATCAATGAATGAAAGAGAGAGAGAGGGAAAGAAGTTATGGACGCTAAATTGAATTACCTGGTGTCAATAAATACATTCTTTTAGTTAGAGTTCATTTTATTTCTTATTTTTCTTTTAAAATCTTTACTATAATCATTTTTCTTTCTTCTCTACTCCTCTCGCTCTAATTGTTCATAGAAGTAACATGAAATTTTGCGCACATACTCCCCTCAATGAGTAGGAAAATATTTTTTCTAAAAATTCTGCTCAGTGGCTGAAATAGTTACATTCAGAGTGCAGTTTGATCTTGAAGTAACCAGTTTTATTGTATTTATCTTTATATTCTTACCCTGACAAAAGAAATCTTCCCCTTGGAGCCAAGTACCCATAGTTGGAGAATCACTGTCTCATGCTTATTTTATTGACATGACCTGTTGTATTCATTGATGAATGTAATCTTATGAACGAGTTGCAATGTCTCATTCTTTAGATTCTTAAATGTATAAATTGGCAAAAGCAACCCATCTTCAAATGTTTCAGTTCTGCTAAATGCTTGGAGGTTAGGAGTGGCGTAATGATTATTGGTTGAACATTGTTATCTTCGGTCTAAGTTCAAGTGTAAGTTCACTTAGGAAAGGCATGAATTCACTTCTCCCCATGCTGTGGGTAAATAGCAGGGTGGTTGGAGCCCTATAACACAATCCATCTTGGAGAATGCAATATCCAGATGCTCACACATAGGAGAATTGACATTTTAAATGGCTAAAAGTGGCCAGATTTATTAAAAATGGCCCCATTGCTCTTGATCTAAAGATATTGTTCTTTATATTTATAAAGGAATATTTATTGATGTGGTTGTTCATATTTTGAATCCCTTGGTATGCTCTCCCGCCATCTGTCACCACATACATAGCTCTAAGTGACTGTCACCTTTTCTGTGATGGCATAATCTATTTTTTCTGTGGCGAATCTACCATCGTATTGACAAGTTTGCTGCTTTCATTTATTATATAACTGACTTATATAACCTTAAACCTAGGCAGTAACTCTGAACACTAAACCTAACCCTAAGCACTTATCCCCAAGAACAAATTAATAGCTTTTATTTTCATTTTTGTATTAATATCTGATCAATATGTTTAATAATTATACATTTTGGGGTCCTTGCATGAGTGTTTCAAGCTTATGTAATATTTCTTGCTGAACAGTTATTCAGAAATTAAATCTAGCCTCTGTTAGCGATTCAATATGCGAGTATCCATAGATTGCTTTAAGAGAAGGTTATTCTGAAAAAACAAACAAACAAAAATCTACGGCTTTGACAGTAGTTGCGATAGCTGGTCCCAGGTCGGATAAGGGAGGAGGGTTGTGCGAGAGAATACCAACTTCACCTCGTAAAACCTACTAGCTACTGAAACCGGTGTTGTGGTTACAGTCCTATGCCCCACAAGGAATCTACAGAAATGAACAACTGTCCGAAAAAAAAAAGAATAACATTGTAGTTTCGAACATCCATAGTTATTATAAGTGTCCCGTCAACATGTAAAGCGCAGTCGTTGTAGCCGTGGACTCAATTTGGTAATATTAAAAGAGGCCAGACTTTTTCAACCAATCAGAATTAAGCATTTATTTAGTGCTTCCCTCTTTCATCATGGCGGTAGACGAGAAGTGTACTTCAAATATTGATTGGAATTATCCAAATTTATTATCGAAGGAAACAATTTTACGGCTTTTAAAATTAGTAAGTAACCTTTCTTTTGCCCAGGATCTTAAAACGATGCGTCAAATATTTGTATGGTTCGTATATCATATGTTTTGTCTCTTGGATTAAAAGACCGGTTGGTTCGTCATTAAAAGACATAAGACCAGAGGAAACGAAAGAAAGGCCTTTTAGGAAAATAAAAAAAATACCCTTTTCTCTCATTCCTCGTGTTGATATTCGCAATTATCAAATTCTTGTCTTTCTATTTATAAAGTGAAATCGAAAGATACGGTTTTTGGGTACCTATTTGACACTGCATAAAGAATTCACGTTCCTTGACTTCACTTTCATCTGTGTCTGGATGATTGATATTAAAAGAGATATTATTTTTTTTTTACAGTCCCCCTTATAAACGACGTGTTGTGTGAATACCACTGAATAGGAAGTATTTTATGAATCTTTGACTATAAAATGAAACCGCTTTTATTACCTCTGCATTGTTTGCGTATCTTGTGAAATGATTTTTTAAAATTGTAATGCTGGGTATTTTGCTAATAAATGGGTTAAAAAAAATATGAGGCAATCTTTCGTTTCATGTCAGTAAATGGGACGCAACTCGCAATAGGTGAAACGGTCGCCAAGAAATAATTACGGATGGATAGAAAGCATGAATTAAAGAAATGATCGCTCAGCACGCACTTTGATTCCAATTAATGATTGCCATCCAGTAACAAGAATAATTACTTCGTTGATTAAAATTATGGGACTGTGCAGACGTTTTTAACGTGAAAACCAATTACCAAAACATACGTAGCTAATGGAACGTAAAAATCTACAGGAGTTATGTTTTTCATTGAGTTTTTGCTGACAATTTTATATGCACTCTATTATCTGGATTAGATTCTCATTCACTGTGAATACTTAACAATGATAAATAAATGATATATGATAATAAATAGTCTATAAATGAAGAATAATATTAAATAAATGAAATTGAATTAATTGTCGCCAATTTTTATGCCCTTACACCAACCATTGACTAATTTCTGGGCAAAAAATAGCATCTTCAATGCTGGGAAGTATGATAATCGAAAATATGGCTAATTTGTACTTGATATTCTATGAAAATTATCTATTTATTCTTTCAGAGAGGCATTGATCAACCAGGAATCGAGTCAATAGAGAAAAATGTTCTTGTGGATGTCTACAATCGTTTCTTGCTTCCTTTGCCTCAGAGGAAATATCGGATGAACCTTAGAGGACAACAAATGACTAAGAAACAAATAATTTTAGCAAAGACAAGCAAAACTCCAAGTGATGCTGACATCAAGAAGTAAGATTTTCTGCTTTTTCTTTCGTTTATTCCTGTAAAATCTGTGTGGAGCATAGGGCCGCAATCATGTTCAGCCAGCAGACTCGGTTTTGGGTAACTCCCTCTCTGCTGGGCTCATGTCAATCCGCCTTTGTCTCACTCTAGACTATGTTTTCAAGACCTTCTTTGGCCTCCTAACTTCTTTCCCTGTGAATTCCAGTTATCCACTTGAGCTCTCAGGGTTCTGATATTCTAAGCCCCTTCACCTTTGATGCTAAAAGATTGTTCTGAAGCATAATCTTCCCAACCAGGCTCTCTCTGGCATGATCGCTGTGATGCTGTTGCTGCAGTTTTAGTAGCAACTTGGTTTCATGGAGTATAGTTGTTAGCCCCCCCGCCCAGCCCTCCTCCTTTGATTGGGCTTGGAACCAGTAAGATGATCCAAAAGGAACATCTAGGTGAAGATTTTGCTCTTTTTCAGAGGAGAGTAAAATTGTCTAATCAAGCAAGAAATGATTAGTGCCTTAGTTAATGCATGCAAAATTCCTTTCTAAAGCTGTAAATATAAGAAGAAAAAATACAGAAAATTGGGTATGGAAAGCCCTGAAAGACAACATTCTTGTAGATATTTGATAAATAGTTGAAGTAAGGAAGAATTTAATATTTCAAGTTTTAGATCATTCTCTGAACACCAAAGTTGGAAGTGAGTTATTTTTTGTTTCATACAGCCAAGCTTCAATTAATACTAATAATTAATCCTATAAAAACCTTATTCTAATTGAATTTGAATTTATAGCATTTAAGATATAGCGCATGACCAGTTCCAAATCAATGAAAATGGTGTGCTATTACATCAAATTTCTGCTTCAATGTAATAGTAAGTCTCTTCTTTTTTGTGGTAGAAGCATTTTCTTTTTTGTCTTTTCCATATTTACTCATGGTTGTTTATATTAAACAGCAATACTATTGGAACACAAGATGTGCACATTTTTATTTTCATGCATTGAAAATTTGCACTGAATTAATTTAGTCTCATACTATATGAATAATGATATTATCAAAGTTGTATTATTTGAATCGTATTAATTGAGGCATGGCTGTATGGGGAGAAAGATAAATGAATTGAGAAACATGGCTGCTGCAGGGTTAAACTCCACTCTAACTTCTATTCTGAGTGAAGATAATTACTGCAACTTTTCTATTGTACATATAAGAAATTACAAAAATGTTTTTTCTAGTATAGATGTATTTATTCATAAGAATGAAATAAGCCTGTGTATATCTATGGGATGAATTTTCGTGAGTATGCAAGGCTTATCAATTTGGCTCAATCAGTAAGAGATCCGGCTCCCTATTTCTTGGTTCTGATTTCAAACCATGATAGGGAAATGTCAATTTTACAAATGTATTTATTTATTGGAATGATATAAGCCCTTGTGTATTTCTAGCATAGATTTTAGTAGATATGTGAGACTAGTCAGTTTAGCTTAGTTGGTACGGAGCATGACTACCAATGTTGGTTGTGATTTCAAATCACCGTAGCAGACAGTTAATTTTTACTCCTTGAAATTTGGTGAAGATTGTTTTTTGTTACAGTAAAAAAACAGTCAACTTCAGGTTTTGACTGGAGTTCGATAGTGAGGAAATAGAAACAAAGTAATAATGAAGAGTTGAAACAGGAAAAGCCAAGCTTGAACCATCCATAAGATTGAAAAAGAAGGCACAGCTAAAATGCTATCTGAAATAAATTCAGTATGTTACTAATGAGAGTGTTTATGGAACCATTCAAGTGATATATACTAGGGTTATAAAAAGCATTTTCGTTTTTTACAAACCTTTGATTTAAAAAAAAAAGCTATTTATGGTATCTTTGAAGGATCCTAGCCCTTTAAGTTTTTGAGTACTGGTGGTCAGGTTCTCCTCTACTGATGGTTGTCCACATGTGGGCTTTATTTCAAGGGACGTGTCAACACTCTTGAAATGCTGAAACCAGTGGGAAGCACAGTCAGATATTGGTCCATTTCCTTCCACTTCCCGAATTCTGCGAACAGTTTAAAATAATGCCTCAGAATTGCCAGGATCTCAATATTTGACTCTGCCATAATAACATCTGAAAGAAATGAAACAACTAATGAGCACTGATGTGTTATATATATATATATATATATATATATATATAATTATTACATAATATATTATTAATATGGCATCAGTCTTTAGATGTGTACATGAAATACACTTTAGATTAAAAGTCTGTACAAAAAAAAAAAGAGAAAATGCAGATACATGTATTGCTGTTTATTTGATTTGACATTTTTTCTATCTGAATGGAATCCTTGGTGTTTAAAGATCATACAGATGATTTTAAAGGAGTGAAATGAAATTATCAAAACAAATTGAAGGTGTGTGTGTGTGAATATCAACATTGCCTTTTATTTTCTGTTTCAGAAACCCTGCTGAGCCTATGGAGAAAGCCCTTCCGAGATTTATGTCTCAGTTCACACCGTCAACAGATACTCTCAGCCCGCTGAAACCACCACCGTCATGCATCAATTTTGAACGTAAAACCATAAAACTAAATTCTCGTAGTAGCTCTGTCACTAGCCCAGACACAAGTCCTTCTCCCAAGACCTTCAACAATGGTAACAAGTCTTCTCCTGATTCTCAAGGCTCAGATAATAAAACTCCTGAACAAATCGACAAGATGACAGACAAGTCAGATGACTCGTCAGGGGAGAATAAGAACACACCTGAAAATAAACGACCTGCAGAGGACGGGGAAAAGGTGAGTCAATGAATTGTCTTTTGAAGATTATCAAAACGAGTCATTTTTCTTAATTATTGATTTTTGATTACTGTTTACCTTCATCTTAACTTTTTTCCATTGGTTTTCGTTCCAACTCAACTGAGGCCGTCAATCTACAGCATTAAGTGGAATTAGGGAATGAGCTTTTGGCGAAACTTGTACTCGAGATCCATGAGGGAGGCCAGGTTGATACCCTGTATGAAAGCCTGCTAAGTCCAAATCAAACCTTTAAACTCGCCCTCTATACCAATTTCTTGCTACCACGTTAGTACATCAACTTTTCCTTTGATTTCAGTAGACACTGTTTATTCACTTCCATAAATTGAAAAGTTGTAATAAAAAGCAACGGAAAAATTAAGCTGGAGGCAAATATATGAAAATTTTTTTTTTTTTTTTTCATTGGCCTAGTGAAAAAAAAAAAATGAAATTTGCTCTGAATTTCAATTATTTATTTGTATGTTTAGAATTTTGAAAATGAGTATAAAATGTAATAGTGCCCAAAGCAAATAGTTTTCACACTTATCCGTTTATACATTTTTTTTGACTAGTAGTTTCTCTTATTTAGATTTTGTGAACCGTCAACCAAAACTGTCAATATAAATTTCTTCAGTTTTTAAGTTGGTTTGGTTATGTAACTATAAATCGAGCTAAAGGGCTGAGACTTTGAACATTTGTTCCTTATGTCTACAAAAACTTTTTATTTTTTTCAAAAATTTTATCTTTTAAATTTCCCCCTAAACATTTTTTCTTCTTTTTCTTCAGTTTACAGAGCAAGTTCATGCTGAATTGATCTTTTAATTTGTCCAGTGTTTTTGCTTGATTTTTTAAAATTCAGACTTTTTTAGTGATCACTTCCCAGTAGGAGGCGAGAAAAGTAACTTATTCATTGATCACCCTTTTTTCAATTTTTTTTAATCAATCACCTCCATCATTTTCTTTAATTTTTAATTAACAGTTTTTCTCAGTTGATCATCCCCAACATAGCATGATGATTTCTATCAAGTGACAAACTAAACCTGTTTTTAGTTTCTTTTTATCAAATTTTCTCCGAGTGTTTATTCACTGCATTAGATTGACACTCAGTTGTATTGAAAAGCAACTGAAAATTTAAGCCGAAAAAAAATACTCGTCAAAAAATTGATGGTTGACTGTTTCATCCTATGAAAAATAAATAACAATAATAATACTACTACTACACTAGTGTATATGAAAACAATTGAAATATGGTGCCAAACAGGGAAGGATGAAAGGTGAGTTTCAGGGTTAGATTTGATTTGCCAGGTGTAAGAGGTCTAGGATCAAACTGCACTAGTGGATGTTATGGACTAAGAAACTAACAGAAAGAGTCAACTATTCATTATATAGAGGTATACCTTGATAAGTGCAGTTAATTGGTTCCCATAGCTTATGTACTGTTCAAAACCGCACTGTTCGAGGTCTCGTCATAATTAAATTTTCTTTTTTTTTCACCTTGTACTTAGTTACATTTATTTGTACAGCAATACCTTAACTGAAATAATCATAACTACACTATTCAGAACTGCACGATTCAAGGTATTTCCGTAGATAGATTTATGGTGTGAGTAGGTTGCAATGATAAGCAAGTAGAGAATTTAGGATGGAATAAAATATTAGTAAAAAAAATTAATGATTGACAATGCTTCATCCAATTAAAAGCAGATCACTCTACAATTATCCCTTGCCATTCCTCGGGTTTAGCGGTGACAGGGTGGGGGCAAATGTGCTAAATCTGTAAATAATTTTTGCTGACTCTCCATCACTTTGAATCCTTTTGGTCCTCAGAAACCATAAATCTTGTACCATAAACTTTCTGATGAACAAACACGTTATCATTCCCAAATTGTAAAGGTGTAAGTGAATACAGTAAAGCATTAAGTTGAATGAATACGCAGTTAACACAGACCATAAATTTCATAAAACTGCAGTTCAGTTAAGTGTAAATCAGTTTTCAATGTCCATTATCTGTGTTTATATTGTCTTCATAGATATTTTTTAGTTGATGATTTTCTATAATTTTTTTCTTATTGACTCACGATAATTATGAAAAAATTAATAGATTACAAATTCCAAACGTTTATATCAACACATGTCAGAAGCCTGTGGTATCTGCTATTATAAGTAAATATGCATTTATGATTTCCTAAACTTTTTAGGTTTGTTTATACAATACAGCATATTTTTTTGTACATTGTAAAACTTCCCCAAATATTCCCATTCAATTATTCAGCTGTGAATCGTGTATAGCCAGAGATAATTGTGATATAACTAGAATAGTTCTACATATGATTTCCTTAAAATAATCAAATTGAGACTCTAGAAGAGTTACGTCCCTTTGCATTTTGCTACTGAAAACGTACCAGCATCATCCCAGTGATCGTCTGGTTGTGTAGATAACTCTTCAGAAGGAAAGCCTACCGAAAGCCAGTTCATCAAACAACCTTACAACAACAGCAAAAACCATGAGAGACACCTAGAACATCAGATCCGTTTGGGGGCTTGAAAATTTGCTCAAGTGGCTTACTAAATGACTTGAAGCACAGTTGATGTGCAAAGGAAAAATAATTTATTTCAAGTTGAAGAACAACCACAATGTAATTCAATTTATTTACTGAGTCAAAGATGTGATAGAGAGCAACTAAAAATTAAGATGAAGGTAAAAACTAGTCGAAATTAGTAATAAAACAATTGTTACAATACTTCATCCAGTAATAGGAATAAATTGAAAATACTGAATATAGGTTAGTAGTTGTTATTTTGTGAGGAGAGATTTTAATTTTTAAAAAATATTTAATAACATGAATATTTTCTGGAACATGATTATGAATTTATTAAGAATTATTTTAATGTATCAATTTTCCAAATTGTATATGTTAAACCAAAGATTAAAGCCATTGGCTTGAATTTTATATTAACTAGTATAACTGATGAGAGAATCATAAAAATTTGTTTGTTTGAAATTTACATCTCCATATAAAAGTCAATGCTATATTTATATCTTCCCTATATGACTCTCAATTCAAAAGCTGCCAAAAAAAAAAAACTGAATGCAACTGATGTTACCCAAGATGTCAGTGCAGCTGATTTTGTGTCAGTATTATTGTTTTTGCATTTATTAGCTTTCAATACAGAATGTTTCTTTGCTTTTAATTAAAAAAAATGGAATTTTTTACACTAAAGATGAAAATTCATGAATTCGGGCAAAATAATTCAACCAACTATTTGATTTATTCAAAACAATAACAATATAAGTAATATATTCATTTACACTTGTGTAACACAGTAATATTAACACGACACAAAATCCTAAAATTTAACCCTGAACCCTCCGCGTTTTGTTAGGTTTGAAATGTATCAATGAATTAGTGTCTACTTGAGTGTAGATGATGGGTTCTTGACTCTTAAATGAATTGAATAACCCTGTTTCTTTGCTCATCAACTTAAGCATTTTTCCAAACAGGGTTCTGATGTTTTAGGTGCCTTTCCTGGTTTTTGCCCTTGTTGATAGCCAGTTCACCAAACAACTTTCTTGCTGCGGGGTTTCCTTCTGAAGAGGAATCTTCATAACCAGACTCTCACTGGAGTGATGCTGGTGCATTTTCAGTAGCAAAAAAAGTTCAAAGGATAGAGTTGCTTGCCCCATGCCTAATCCTCCTCCTCCTTTAGCCAGGCTTGGGACCTGCAAGATGACCCAATTAGAACATTTTGTCAGAGTTTTTATTTATTTTACTTGATACTTTGAGGAAAAAATTAATATTCATTTTTTTTTTCTGTTTCAGGATTGTCCAGAACCATGTAAAAAGAAGAAAGTAATTCCTCGCATCACTTGGCCATAATGAGAGAGAGGAAGAAAGCAGCTGTCTGAGGAAAAGTGTTTAATCTGGTCTGCCCTTGTTGACTCTAGACTCTCTCTGCTACCTGACCTACCACACCCCTAGGGTGTTGGTCAGGGGGACTAGTGTCTTGGTTCACAATGGACTTTCTTGTCCTTCTGCAGAGGAAATATACGTCAGGAAGAGGCTAGTCAATGAAACAATCATCTCCCACCCCCCAACATTCCCATAATCCTCCCCTCCTCTCGCTATTGTCCGTCAATTAATATCTGGCGGGGTCAATGGATGGAGGGTAGGGGAGTTTAGTTGAACAATCAACCATTCATGAACTTCATTTTATTACTTTTATTTATTTTATCTTTTTATTTTACGAACTGCTACTAATCCAGTACAGTACCAGACCATTTATCAGGTAAGCTTAGGACCGAAGGTGGCCTGGATTTTCTGAGTTTTCTGGACCAAAGTTTAATATATAATTGAAATATAAAATAAACTGTGTCTAGTAAAGAACAAAATTGTATTTAAGATATGCTTATTTATCCACTTCTCAAGTTGGGTTTGTTTGATCTGTTAAAATCCACCTAGTTTTCTGTCAACGGGTGACAATTTTGCAAGAAGTCTGCGGTCATTCCTACAAAGTGTTGAAGCAGATTCAAAACTAGCTGGTTTTCTGGTTAATCCAGTTTGCTGGAAGCTAGATAAATGGTCCGGTACTGTTGTAAAACCAGTATGACTGACAGATATGTTTCCAGATAGGTTGACAAATGAAGCTCATGGTCCCTCTTGTATTGACGGACATTTCTCTATAGACTGACTGACACACTTCCACGTAATGACAGATACACTTTCATATAAATAGATTGATAAATGAAGCAGTATTGATACCATCATTTCTCTATAAACTGACATACACTTCCAAATAAATAGATCCATAAATGAATCGATGCACATTATCCTTCTTTGATTCACACAGACATTACTTTATATACTGACGGATACTCTTCCAAATTATGACTGATACCCTTCTACACAAAAAGATTGACAAATATACTGAGGAGCACAACTGCTCTTGTATTGACATTTTTCTATAGACTGACAGATACACCCCCAAATAATGAAAAATAACCTTCCAAAAAATGACAGATGAACTTCCATTTGACAATATTGACAAATGAATTGATGAGCACAGTCCATCTATCACTGACAGATACACTTCCACGTAATGACAGATATACTTCCGTATAAAGAGATTGACAAGTGAATTGATGACCTCATTCTCTCTTTGATATGGGCATTTTTTTTATAGACTGACATTTTCAGTTGATAATTTTTCATCCTCAAAAGTCAGATATGCAATTACCGAAAGAAATGCGGACTCAACAGTAAAGCAAGTTTTCAAATACTCAGATATGCAAATTCACATGTTGACGATTTCAATGTATTATGAAACTTTGCAAATAGTCTGAGAAATATGAATCCTTCCGAGGAAATTATTGCTCTGAAAAACACACACGCATACATACATACATATACACACCCACCCCCACACACAAGTCAAAGATGTAAATAAACAATGTAAAGAAATCCACCAATCAAAAGGAAAGTGCAGTGTTAGTTGATTTTGAATTTTTTTTTTGTATTTTTATCACTGTTGCAGTTAAAATGCTTACAGATTAACTCTTTCCCTGCGGATTGACTCACACAACAGACTTTCATTTTTGCTGACAAATGCATCAGGTTATTATATTTCAATATTCATATTTGCTAAAAACAGACATGCAGGATGTCAACCCCAAAATCTGCCAAAAAAATCAGATACAGGTTCCCCGCCATCCAAAAGTAGAGCCTTCCTGTAAAAGCCAAAAAATTGTAAAGTGAAGAAGCAATTATCATTAATTGGTATGTACTGGGATTATTCACTTATACTCTCATTGAGAGTGTTGTGGGTTAGGTACCAGCAGGTAATTGTTAGTAAGACTCACTTCCAGCTTACCAGACCTTTCGAAGCTTTGTTCTGCTCACAGCACCCGGTATTACTTATTGGTGACCATTCTAGATACTGACCAGGCTCCACTTCGAAAATCTTATGAGAGCCTGCATATTCAGTGTGATGGCCATACTCTATCAGCCCCAGGAATAGGTTTGTCAATTCTAGTCCTTGTGCTGAAGCTTTTTGATGAGGCATTAAGTACTATTGCTCCATGCTCTCTAGCACCTGGACACTGTGATTGTTACCTTTAACTTATTTTGGAAAATTTCTGGAGTATTCTCAAACCCCCAAAATAATCCTCTGAGTCTGCAAGTTTTATGCTGAACATAATGCCTTTGAGAGCTCTCTTTGGCTTTACTGATACTCTATGATACATTCTCTAACGAATGCACAAAATAAATCGAGATAAAGCATGGATGCTCACAGACACAGTCAAAAACTATGGCGTAAATCAAACTTTTGTAAAGCGGAAGATACCTGTATTAATTATTTTTGGTATATTCAATTTTTGGACATTCTATACGTGTTACATAGAAATCGGAAGCAGCTCCTCATTAACATACCTGTAAAGTTTTATTTTTTAAATATTCTCATATTTTCCTAATTTCTGTATTTAATGGGGTGGGGGTCTGAATTTGGTGAGCTATTAATCATCAATATAGTGATATTTTTTATTTCGTCTGTTGTATTTAGAGAATGTACTTCAAAGAGTTTTTTAGACATTAAAACTGAGGTTGAAAGAACAAAAAAAAAAGTATTTTTAGCTAGTCCATTACAAGATTCCGACTTAGTTATGCTTTGAACCATCTAGCTGTTTTATCACTCTATAAACAATGGTACAACATGCCAAGGTTGTTTCTACATCTATGTATAGCCTGATAGAAATAACTTTGCCCGTACCACTTTTTTTTTTCTTTCTATAAGACAAACATGAGAAGGAATTTTTTTTTTTTTTTTGCCACCATTTTTTTTTATGTGGTACTATCAAAAAAAAAAAGAATCCCTTTCTTTACTTACAGATAGTATATCTGATGAAGGCCGTAGAATTGATTGGCCCACATTATCGGAATATCGAGAATGAATTCAATTGTCTGAAAAACTCTTTGGATATTAATGACTCTTCTCAAATTTCTTTACTTACAGATAGTATATCTGATGAAAGCTGTAGAATTGATTGGCCCACATTATCGGAATATCGAGAATGAATTCAATTGTCTGAAAAACTCTTTGGATATTAATGACTCTTCTCAAAATTATAGACAATATCATTTACAACTCCTTTTAAACAATTGAGCATAAATATTATAAAGTTGGAGAAATTCTAGGATTAGTACAGAGGAAAAAAATTGTTTTTATGAGTAGCTGCTTCCATAGCATTCCCCATGTGTTGATAAAAGTTTATTCATTCTCATTGATATTTAATGGTGGACAAAATGACTAAAGTGGAAGGAAGGAATTCTCACTTCAAATTCATTATACCATTTAATTTATATGAAGACTCAAGTTCAGGGTCACCTGATTGTGCTATGAACGGAAATAATCCAAACTTTACTGACTTAACCCAACATAAACATAGGAATAGTGTGGGATTTAGAAATCCAGTGAGTCTGGCGGCAGATGTTCAATACCAGCCTTCATTAGTGATACAAGGCTCAAGGCTAGTATTAAACCTCTGCTCCCAGACTCTCTTGATTTCCAAATTCGATGCCAACCCAATGCCGGTGTTGGGTAAGTTTCAGAGATAAAGTTTGGATTATTTCCCCTTTCATCTCAATCTGGTAGCCCTGCTCCAGTCTATAAGACTTCATTGTTACTCGTTTATTTCATGTATGAATGTTTACCGTCTGATTCAAATGCCTGGGTGGATGTGTTGTTGTTAGTCTTTCAGTATACACAGAAGAAGCGACCATGCGTAGCTTATTGTGCAAGCACTTTTGGTCAAGGGTTTTCTTCTGTAATTATAATAAAAGAAATATTGTGATTCCTCTTGTATCATTTTATTTATTGGTTTTCTGATCAGAAACAAAACTTGGCAATCTTGTTTCATGTCAGTAAAATCAAAAAGGTGAGATAACTGATTCTTATTTTTTTTAATGAGAATGCTCCAACAGGTAACATTGAGATGAAGCAACTAAAGGTATATTTACCATAGTTATTTTGTATTTTACATTATCCTTATTTACTCTGCGAACAACTAGAAACTGGATTTTTTCACTAGTTTAAGATTAAAATGATCAAGAAAGAGAAGCAGTGAAACTGAGAATTAGAAGATGCCACTAATTGCAAAATCAATCAAGATATTCTCATTCGCATCAATGGATTTTAATTTTTAACATACCTGGCTGCTACATGGTCAAACTCCACTCCACAATCCTACAACTTTTATGTTGTATATTGTTTTTAGTTGGAGTCTCTATTAGAATGAAATAAGCCCTCGCGTATTTGTCACATAGATTTTTAGAAGTATGTTAGAATTGTTGTTTTGGCTCTATTGGTAAGAGAGCTGCCTGCTGATTACTTGGTCATGATTTCAAATCGTGGTAGGGAAATGTTCATTTTATATATATTGTTCGGTTTCATGTGACTAGGAAGACGAACAGTGATGAGTTAACTCTCTTGAATTAGGTGAGGATTGTTCTTGTTACAGGGGAAAACCCAAGTCAACTCCAGACCCTAGATTTTGACAAATTTGTGAAGAAATCTGGTTTCTAGTCATTCACTGTGTAAATAAAAATGATATAAAAGCAAATAACTACAGCCAACATACCTTTGTTGTGTGGTGGGGCATTTTTATTGAAGAAAATGGATCAGTTATTTTAACTTTTCAACTTTACTGTCATAAAACTTATTTGTTTGAAGATAATTCATTTATAGTTTTGACTCAAATATCTGATTTATTACTTTTCCAGATTTACTGAATTCAAGTTGTGGCTTGCTCCATTAAAATAAAAACAATGTAAACCCATTAATCGTGAATGACTGGTATTTCAGTCATTGCAGTTATAACTATTCCTCTTCACCAGCTGCCAAAGTTAAGAAGCTAAGAGACAAGTTTCAACCTATTTCACTTGAAAAACATTTGCAGCAGATACTAGCAGTAACAATATGTATTCTTTTGTTCATTGATTCAGTTTGCTTACTCTTTTTGATTTGCTTGCCATATTTTTTTTTTTTTACTGTTTGCTTTACTTTCAATTATATAGAATGAAACAAATAGAAAAAGGAGGGTGAAAGAGATTAAATACCGTAAACTTGCTGAAATGGGAAAATTTGCTAATTTTGCAAGACAGCGGTATTATGCCATCATTTTTTACAGCCATTATAGTATGTGTCGGTCAAATGATTGAATATGAATTAGAATTTCAAGGAAATTTGCAATTGTCTTGATTTCTTGGACACAAAGAAATGAAGGTAGAAGAAATAGGAAGTCAGATGTCTGAACAAATTTTTTTTTTTTCCTTACTGATCATCAAAATATTGTCACAGCCACTTGCTGTCATAAACTTCAGATTACTTGTCGAAAACAATTTGAGCAGCTGGTCAAAGTGTCTACTGAACTGAAAACACGAGTCTCTCAACCTCAAGGGACATATATTTTTGTGTGAAATCATGTTGGTGAAATATCTCGTCAGCCCTTTCGGGACAATCATTACTTTTACTACTACTGCTGCTGCCTAGAGAGAAATTCTCTAAATCTTCTAGAGGTGTGGAGTTGGAGACTGGTCGTGTTATTCTATCTGTCTGTCCGTCAGTCTGTTTTTCTCCTTTATTTTCCTGGAGCAATTATAATCCACTTACGGCTTGTTAAGCTTGTCAAGGATTCACTAGATCCCTGTTAACCATACATTTCGTGAACACCTTCCCGGCTCTGTCCATTGCAAGCCTCTCCTGACGTTGGATGAAGGATTATCCTGGTTTGAATTTAGTTCTCCGTCTCCTAGACTGGTTGCTAACCTATGTCCGAAGAGCCCAGTCTACATAGTTATTTACCCTTTTTTGTGAGAAGAGATGGATTCATGCCTTTCCTGAAACCCTTAGTGTGATGTGAGCGCAAACAGCCAGAGTTTGAACTCTATTTGCTGATTCCATTCTCTGTGCTGCTAGCTGTTTGGCCAACTGCACCTCATTTTCAGGTTGCACGTGGAAAATTACATAGTTTGAGCAGCTGGTCGAAGTGAGTCTGCTGAATTGAAAACATACTCGGTACTGAGATGCTTTTGTATGACATCCTATTAGTGAAATGGTATTTGTGTACTGGATATGGGTGTCGTTGTGCATTTGCGTCCTCCTTTCCTTACGGGTGTGTTAATGCACAATAAGCATACTTTTCTAGTTAAAAAACACTCCATTGATAACGAAATTCAAACTTCATTTTTGTTACAAAAATGAATGACATATCCAATGACTTCGTAGATAACGAAATAGAAACTTCCTTTTTGTTTTTGTTACAAGAGTAAATTAAAAAAACAAACATTTAAAAGCTTCGTTGATAACAAAATAGAAACTTAATTCTCGTTTTTGTTACAAAAATAAATTAATAGGTGGTTATAATAGGTTATTTTTAAAACATTTTTTCTTGCATTTCTTGATTAAATTATAGGCACCTTTTTATTTTTCTTTAGACTAAACATAAACGGAAATAACTTTTTCATTTTAAGTAGAAACTTATTTACTTTTTGTGAAAAAAGTTTCGATTAGATGAACTTTTGACTAAATACGTTTTTATTTTTTGTTATCAAAACAACGAAAATAAAGTTTGTATTTTGTTATCTACGAAGTTGTTTTTTAAATTTAAATAGTATGCCTGTTATACGAACCCTCTCGTAGGAAAGTGGGAAGTTATCAACTTGTCACTTGGTGAAATATCTGGTCAGTTGCTCCTGAATAGTCAAAGAATTCTCGGGAACCACTTGACTTTAGGTGAAAGAATGTTTGTATTTCTCTTTATGTCTTCTCTGCTTATATTGTGTCATGTTTTTAATTTGAAAAAAAAATTGTTTTTCTCCAAAATGATGGCTTTTCTCTGCATTTCAAATAAAAAGGAAGATGCATGAGCTGTTGTGGTTTGGGCCCTGGTGAGAGCAGATCCCACCTCGGCACTCCACCGTGAACTGGTTTGAGAAAATCCATTACGTCGTCTTAGTTTCAAGATGTAAAATGAAGAAAAAATAGAGAGTCAATTTTCCCACTCATTTCGACATGAAGCAAGTGAGAAAGGAGGAAGAGACGAATATATCTTCCTAACCTAACATGCTTTATCATGGTAATAAAATGGAAAGAATGGAAATTATTTTCTCTAAGTATTTAATTCTCGGGAGAAAATAACACGGGTCAGAAAACTAATATTATGTAAGAAAAGAGCTTACAAATACGCCGTAGAAAAGAAAGAAGGGTACTCTTTGAAGACTCTTTGTATTTAACAGCTAAAAGATGGCCGTAGGGACGTTAACTAGGTATTTCATTGCAAAAGATAACAAACACTCCATTGTCCCACCCCAGCCAAGCCATCGCCCGTTTGCCACAGATCAGTGCCTGTCAAAAAAATAGTGATAAACAAGGATTCGTTAAAGAGCACCCCACTCTCGAAGACTTGAAAAATTACGCTAGTATTTCGACCATCCGAAGCAGCGGAAGCAAAAGAAAAAAAAACCCAATGCATCTATGGTTATTCCTATCTTGAATTACGTACGTGACAATATGATATCATAAACGAATGATGATCATTCGATCTTCAAAGACAATCTCTAGACGCTTATCGATCAATCGGCGAAACCCTACCACAGAATCAACAGATTACTTGCTCAGTCATATCATCATCGTCATCATCATCATCAGCCTTTCAGCATCCACCGTTTGACATGGACTTTCCCTAAGACGCGTCAGACCTCTTTGTTATGAGCGTCGCAGTGCCAATACTTGCTTAGTTTGTCACGCCATCTTTTGTCGCCTGCAGTTTTGCATGTGATCTGGAGGGATCCACGTTGTGAGTGATGATGTCCAGCAGTTGGCTGACATTCTTGCGACATGTCCAGTCCATTGCCATTTGAGTTTTTTTAGTGGTTCCTATAATATCTCTAATTACTGTTTTTCCTCTAAAATACTGTGATCTCGCCATTTGATGATGAGCACGATTCTCTCCTATGCTCGTGGCATAGTTTTCAGTTCAAGGGTCAATCCTTTGGTTAGGCTCCGTGTTTCAGCTCCATAGGGAACAATCAGGTGGATTCATTCTTGTGTACTGTTCTTTTAAAGATTAATGGGATTTTCCTCTTCATGAAAATTGAGTTTGCACAACCGAAAGCTTGCCCACCCAGAGTGATCCTTCCTTTGTTTGTCCTTAGAGGATTTCATGAAGATTCGTTGTCCTCGGTAGATGAAGTGGTCCACTCTCTTCAGCTATGCGTTTTCAATCCTGAACGTTGTGTCTTTGTCCTCTACATGCTGGTTGTACATAACATTTGTTCTACTGAAGTTTACGTGGAGATATGTCTTCATTTGATGCATTTAGCATTCTTTGGAGATCGTAGATGACTGAAACTAATTTTTGAAAGTGAAATACACGACGCATAACGATCGGCTGGAAATCATTTGGTATGAATAAAGACATACTGAAGAGCAGCTTGCCAATGTATTTAAGGCGTAAAGTATACAATGAATGTATAATACCAGCTATGACTTACGGATGCGAAACATGGAAATTGAGAAAATGAACTAAGAACCAAGAATCGCAAAGAGAACCATGGAAAGGATAATGCTAGGAATACCTCTGAGAGATAGAAAAAGATCTATATGAATCAGAGGGAGGACTAGAGTGAAGGATATCATACGAATAATTAAGTATCAAAAGTTGAGATGGACTGGTCACTTAACAAGAAAAGATGACAACTGATGGAGCAAAAGACTAACCAATTGGTGTCCATGGGATAGTAAACACAGTAGGGAAAGACCAGACAGTAGACAGAGGGATGAGATAGAGAGGTTTGCCGGTAAGACGTAGCAAAAGTTAGCACAATCGCAGTCGTCATGGATAGAGATGGAAAAGGCCTTTGCCCAGCAGTGGACTTATATTGGATGATGATGATGATGATGAATACTTTCTGCGTGCGTTCCATATTATGATCACATCAACAGTTGTAAAAGCCGGTAAAACCTCGTTTATTTTGTCTTGACACACATTCCAGTAGATCTATGGGACATACATCACAACAGTCATATAATCCTGAGGTTATTGGCCTAGGAGTCTCAAAAGAGTCAACTTTTATTTTACATCTTTCCTGTACAAATTGTGGACATGAAAAACTTGGGCGAATCTCGTTTGT
The DNA here is from genome assembly GCA_963457665.1 of Thysanoteuthis rhombus. NCBI lineage: Eukaryota > Metazoa > Mollusca > Cephalopoda > Oegopsida > Thysanoteuthidae > Thysanoteuthis > Thysanoteuthis major. The sequence goes on along the minus strand of OY735228.1, from coordinate 11,097,559 downwards.
CATAAACAACTTGGAAAATGCACGTGGCCTCCAAATTGCCAATGCTCACAAGGGATATAGCAGCAAATTAAGAGCTCTTTTATAATCATTTATGTTATGATAATCCGATTTCTGAGTTTTTGATTGTGTGATACCGTAGCATAGCAAAAGCGCATTCCGTTGCACAATTTTTGTTTGTGCAATATCGTTAAAATGCTTAAACTGGGAGGGTAAAGTCCAATTAGGCCACCGGTAACTTTTAATTAAAAATCTTAGTCAACAGAAAGGAGAAATATGAAATGAATAGTCGATGTAAGAAATGAAATAATAGTGAAGATCTTCGTCGTTCCGTTTGCATCATCATTGTACCATTGTAATAGCAATATTTCTGAATTTATACGATAATTCTAAGCCAAAGCAGTGAGATTCCACGATGGGTTCTTTTTTTCCAACGTGTGTCACAGCAGGATGAAGAAAGGGAAAATTCCTTTCACCGTCTGGCTCACAACATGAGCAATTCCTATGTCTCATACCTTTGAATGGGGGTGAATTGACAACAGGCAGAGGCCGCCGAAAGCGACATTTGGGCGAATAATTATAGATATGACATCAAAGCTATATCATGTCACAAAAAAAAAGTGTTCTATAGTACTGCTTAGTGTGCTGGTCCCATGATCATTTGATAGTGACAGCAAAATGGCTGTAATATTCATTGTCAATATTGACCTATAGTGTCCATTACTCAGGCTTAAAAATCATACTTGATCAATGTTAATAAACTTATGTCTATCCTCTTCAAACAAAACACTCTCTGAAGGGGGTTTATTTGGCACAGGCACTTGCTATAAAGCAAATTCATTCGTCTCGCAACACATTAACAGTAATTTTATTTCTTAGTCGATGCTCCTTGAATCATGGTGGCTATGGATCCGCACACAGAAAGTAAAACTTTTGGACTCTGCAGGGTATAGGCCTGAGTAAAGGCGTATGGAAGACAGGAGGTTGCATATGTTGCAAGTCTCCCCTTTCCATGCACAAATTCACTCCAAGAGAAGGGCGAATGCCCATGCAACTTTGCACCAGGGTCGTATCAGAAGTTGCCAGACAGTGTTGCCGAATTGGGTGTCTATTGAATGACTCACACTACTTAATTTCCATTTTGGACTACATGCTGCATTTTGGAACTGCTAAAATATTGCAATGGGCTGGTCATGTTACAAGAATGGCTGACAAACGATGGATAATATGACTCATAACATGGATCCCCAGAGATCAAATGCGGAATCAACGCCGACAGAAAACGAGATGGCGAGACAAACTGGACAGGTCCAGAAAATATTGGCTCCGCGACGCCCACGTGTGAGAGGTGTGGCAAATCCTGGGAAATGTCTAACGACGGACGATGAAAGACTGATGATGATGAAAGATATTTTTTGGGCCATAAATGCTGTACTTTTCTCATAATGTGTTGTATGAAAAGACTATCACCAATAAAAGGTACCCAGTAACACTACCGCAGGAGCCAGAACGAGGCTGAAGATAACGTCGGACTGCCTTAAGGGACTCCAGCCTCTGCTTATGAATTCTTAGTTTTGCTTCTCCTACACTGGTTGCCTCGCCTTTAAAGATTATGTCACTCGCACCTCCTACTCCTTGAATCTGATCTTGTGTTAATGATGACCTAGTCTGACTAATATCCCTTTGAAGGACACATTTCTTATTCTCAAGTTAATCTTTATGGGTCTTTTGTCTTCATTACTGAAGTCTTTGACAGAGAGAACTTTAGGCGGCATTGCAAGTGTTTGTTTAGATAAGAATGAAACAGGAATAATTCTCGATGTCAGCCAACCATTTTCAAGACATTTCTGCCCACTTCGATGTTAAATCTTGTCATATGAATTTCCCCAGGGTTCAGGTTGAGTCACCAGTTTAGAACACATCCGGGACCGATGAGCTTATTAGGAGGTCCATCAAATTTGACTTGAGTGAGATGTAAATAAACTAGAAGCCACATACCTCTATCAACACTATACGCTAATTAAAACCTGAATGAAAATCAGTTTATAGCTATGATAATGCGGAGGTAACTGTGTAAGTTTCGGTTATCCATATTTCGGATTATTACTTACCCTTTTAAAAATATTTTTTATATGAATAAATCTAAGTTAATCCAGAAGATATTCCTAAGTCCGCCCTCTGATTTAATCGATTGCTTCTTAGCCCATGGCCCTACCTTCAACAAAATGCCATTCGAAATTCATTGACAACTTTTGGAAATTTTGTTTAGACAAAGGTAATACTAAAATAGGTATATGTATATTTTATTCATACGTAAATAAATACGCCATTTATGACAATTTTATCATTTTTCAACATTGTATTGCAAAATTCAACTACCTTTTTAGTTATTTAATCATTTTTTTATGAATATTTTAAAAAATTATTCGCCCACTAAGAAGATTCTTTTCGGGAAATTTGCGTTTATAGTGTTTGAGTGTTTACTAATCAAGATCATTACCTAAATCGCTGTATCCTGATTCAACAGACATCAGCCTTGAGCGTCCTAGAAGTGTCGAATAAAACTAAGTGACTCTTTGCTTTTTGAAATCTGACTCTACTCAGGGCGTAAACGACCTGTGTCAGCGGTCCCCACATAAAAACCACGTGCCCCTCCCACTGTCCCATTTCTTGATACATAAAGTTTTTTTTCTGAAGTTCCCTGGAACGGACTTTTCTTCCATTCAATATACACTCTTTCTCGTATTAAGGCGAGCCAATTACATCACGCGACACGAGTTTCGTTCACAGGGTTGTGGGTGATTTTTTCTAAATTCTTATGTGCAAAAAGCATAGAAGAGGCTATTATTCCCTTCAAACTTTATTCTTGTGATCAGGACAGGGGCATTTTTAAAGTTACCTATTTTCAATTGTACTACGACTAAATCTGCAGATTTTTTATTCGCATGAGAAAACAACAATATATAAATCTGAATTAGTATGTATTTACATGTTAACCTAAAGTATTTTTTCAAGATTTGGGATTGCACTGTAATTCACGAACCCGACACCAAAATATAATCTCCATCATGTTCTCGTTAAATGTTCCTCGGTGGCGGCGTTCAAAGTCGAGTATATCTTGGAGGAAGCGCTTACCTCGCTCCTCCGAATACGCTCGAATGTTTTTGAATTTATAAAAATGAGTGCCAAGGATAAGGACTTTGATGGGAAGCCTACAACCCATTTTATTGCACTTCTTCACCATAATCTCAACCCGGTCCACATAGTATGGGGCCTTGTGACAGTCTGCGAACCACTGATGTACAAAGTCGATTTCTCCTTCCTAATGAGCTTCTTTCAGGAATTCTTTGTTCTCCAGGAACTTCAATATTTGTAGTCCGATGAAGACATCGGCTTTGACCTTTGCCTAAGACAGTAAACTTGCAGCATCTGCCAAGATGTGTTAAGTCTACAAGACATATTTCAGCATGCCTATCGGGCATCAAGACAAATTCTGGGAACCTCATTTCACATGCAATACCCCAATATCAATACCTAGCTAGACGCCTTGGGGTATGATGAGTACGGCTGGGAGGTAATCGGAGACTTCAAAATGGTAGCGTTCCTGATGGGTCTCCAAGGCGATTCTATCAAGTTTCCCCCTATGTTTGCCTTAGAGACAGCAGGGGCACCTTGGCGCACAACCAAAGGCGGGTCTGACCACAGTTGTCCGATTTCTCAATGGGAGCCACAGGATGACACCGGTAAAGAATTGAAGCCACCAGTGCACATAAGATTAGGCCGAATGAAACAATTTGTCACAGCTATAAATAAGGAGTTTGCAGCCTTCAAGTACTTTTCTCGAGCTATCTGAAGCAAAATACTTAAATTACAAAATACCAATGCTCTCACAAAAGCGAAGTTAGAGGGGAATAATAGACATTTTCTATACTTTAGACATAATCAATCAGAAAATAACACTTATTACTACAAAAGAACAATAAAATTTCACAGTCCTATCAAATATCTGTACCCTCACTTTTTGAAAGTTTACTTTACGCCACTTTTCCGCTTTTACGAAGAAAAGGCTAAAAGCAAAAATAGCGTTTGTTTTGCAGCGAACCATTTTCATATCTCTTCCATACGCATGTACATCCCACTACTCAGACCTCTGACGACTAAGACACCATTTTTTGTCTTGAAAATTCCCACATGAATTAATGGTTTTTGCTTATTCGCTTTACGGCATTTTGGCTTACGAAATATATTCATATGAAAACTTCATTTTCCGCGGAGGAAAACTGTAAATGTGCGTATTACCAGAGCGTAATTTTTTCCTTTCATTGAGACCAGGTTTATTGCTTATATATATATATATATATATATATATATATATATATATATATATATATATATATATATATATATATATATATACCAAGCATTAGTATAATGTGATACAAGGTTGTAGTAATGGACACTCAGTGAAGATCGAACTCATTTCATCGTAGGAAGGTCAGCCAGTCTATTCAATTGTCTTGAATCGGGCTACAATTTTTGGGCACCCAGTGGGTATCAAACTTACTAACCTAATGAATAGTTTGTGACTAGCTTGCTAACCATTGCTCTACGGCAGTCAATCCCGCAATTATATTTACATGTATCGTGTGTAAATATCTGATATAAAAAACAATGTCACTTTGTTGATTTCTGTCACGCTAGAGCAACAGGAAGGGAGTAAAGCTAAGCTTATTTCAGTGTCTTTCGCTTACGTAAAAGCATGTGTGTTAGCGTCTACATTACTACTACTTATCGTGAATAAAACTGACTTTATTTATATCTTGTTTTTGTATTCAACTTGTTTATGTATCCAATTTTGTAGCCTTATCGTTTTAAAATTACTAAAACCGAAAATATAGTTGTAGGAAACTGACAGAAAAACAAATTTCGTTCGAGGTATGCGTTTTTTTATTGCAATAAGTGGATTAAAATATATATAAATACCTTTAATACATTTAAATAGGTTTTAGTGACAGCAGAATAGTGTCAAGAAACCATTTGTGTTTCACCAATCAGTCTGACCCAGCCAGGCAGGCGGATTAGGACCATATTAATACGAAAACTGATACTTGAATTTAGGATCTCCTATGTCCCCCAATAAATTATCTTTGAATGCATTGATTCATATGAAGGAAATAGTCACTTCATTGAGAGCATTCCATGGTTTGGTCACTCGAATGGAGAAGAAATTCTTTCTCTGCCTAGTAAATGTGTGAACCGGGATTTTTTTTATAATATCATCGAATGTATTCTTAGGTAAATAATTCCGTCATTTTCGACGGGAGCTGCACCCGTCAAATTTATGATGAAGATGCAGGATTCAATTATTCTTTTAATCATATAAATATTTTTTCAACTAATTGAGAAAAAAATGGCCCTTCAAAATGATGCTTCTCGAGAAATTTGTGTTCATAGTGTTTGAGTGTTTTTAATAACGAACGTCATTACCTAACTCGCTGTACCCTGCTACAACAGACATCAGCCTTTTGAAATCTGAACCTGCTCAGGGCGTAAACAACCTGTGTCAGCGGTCCCCACACAAAAACTACATGTCCCTCCCACTGTCCCACTTCTTGATGCGTAATGTTTATTTTCAGTGTTTCCCTGGAACAGACTTTTCTTCCATTCAATGTTCACTATGTCTCGCTTTTTAGGTGAGCCAGTTACACTATGCAACGCGAGTTTTGTTTACTGAGTAGCGAGTGTTATTCTTTTAATAGCTTATGGGTAAAAAGCGTAGTAAATTGCCATAATTCCCTTCAAGATTTTGTCGCCAGGACAGTGATATTTGGAAATTTACCCACTTCCACTTGTAAAACAATTGGATTTGCATATTTTTATTCACATAAAACATAAAAAAGACAGAAACCCAATAACACATGAATCTAAATTAACACGTATTTAAACTAATGTTGAACACATGCGAGAAGTTTTTCAAGATTTACGACTGTACAGTAATTCACGAAGTGCAGTATATTTTGGTGGAAGCGCGCGCCTTGCTCTTCCGAATATGCGCCGATGTTCTGCTTGGGTTTATCAGCATGAGTGTCAAAGATATGGATGTTGAGGGACAGTCTACAGCCTATTTTACTGTACGTCTTCATCATGATTTAAACTAGGTCCACATATTTTTTTTTGCCTTGTAATTACCGTGGAAGCCGTGAACCACCGTGACAAAGATTTATAGCTAGTTTCTCCTTCCTAATGACCCTCTTCGGTAATTCCTTGCTCTCCAGGATCACCTTTATCTGTGGGCTAACGGAGACATCGGCTTCGATCTTTGCCTTAGACAGTTCACTTATATTGAATAATGATTTCATGTTTTACCGCCCCAGGCTGAGTGTAGGTAGGTGTAGCCGCCCTATGAAAGTAAGTAGTAATTAAAATGAAGACAGTGGATTTTGGACAGTAATTGGTTCAGTTAATACACAGAGCAGTTTTTGCAGAAAAAAACTTTTAAAAATTACTATACTATATGAATAATGAATTCAAAATTGAATACTTAACGAAACAAATACAGTTGATGTAAAAGGTTTGCCTAGTTTTGGCTATGTAAACAAAAAAGATACAATAAGATAACGATAGGTAGTGTAAGCTTCTGTGCTCTAAAATTCTAAATGTTTCATCCTGTTAAGTTTTCAGAACGCATTTCTGTGCTTCTAAAATCGCAGTGTTGTCTAGAAATCATAGCCTATAACCATTAAGATTGAAATATCTGAGGCCTACAACTGTTTTTTTTTAATGGGGATGATAAGCAATTGTTACGAAAATACCTCGCAAATACAAGAAGCTGTATCTAAAAGCTGGAGATACCTATAAATGCGTATAATAACAATGCGTCTTCTTCCTCTTTCACCGAGACAAAGTTTATTGCTTATAGAAGTTTTTTCTTTACTCAACATAGTTTAGTCTGGTACAAGGCTATAGTTGTGAGCACTCACTGAAGATCGGACTCGCTCACCGTAGTAATAGACAGCCCGACCACCCTGCTAAGCATTGCGAGATACGTTAGCTGAATTAAACTCAAACGATGAAAGTGTATCGAAAAGAAATATGGATTACGAAGTCTTTTCTCAACTTCTGAGATGAACCTCCATTAAAATCATTTTATGTGGTTCAGTCAAACTGTTTTCCTCGATTTTGTTGCTCAATTTGTCATAACATTTCTATGGCCTTCCTCTTGTGTACACAACAGACACCCAAGGAAGATCAAATGGTATACGCTGTGGAATAAATAAACAACAAAGACGAGGAAAATAACCAGACTAAATTAATGATACTGAGATGAACTCTTTTAATCATTCCTTCTATTTATCGGATTATTATCTTTATCTTTGTTGTTTTCAACACGACGTCCCAGACTCTCCACTGGAGCACTTTTTAGAAGACTGCCCCTTTCGATGTTTTGATGTAAGCGTAAATGTTCGACAAGCAGTTTTAAAAAGTGCCGAGTCCCCTAACAAGTACATGCCCTCTTGATAAAGAATAACTTCATCACTTATGTCCAAAAGTCCAGTAAACTTATTCCTTGTAAAAAATATTCATCTTCTTCTGCATGACAATTCATAAATGTTTGACTGTAACTATTTTGGAGTGTTTTAGCGGTGGGATATGTCACATAAGGTTATCCAAATGTAAGTATGAGTTATAGAAAGAATATTCTAATCACGTCAAATGTTTAGCTTTTGAACTTTGGTCAACGCATAAATAAAGTTTCCTCATCAGAATACAATCATTAATGAACCGATGTATGGTAAGGCAACTTGCAACATCAGATTCCTCTGGGGAAGCTTATGAATATTGGAAACGTTAGGCACACTTTAGGTAGATAAAAAGACGTGCTGTCAGGTAGATAAGGTCGGCAGTACCTCCCGACACTAAAATTTAAAAAAGTTAATTATTAAAAACGTAAAAAGTAAATGAATTCCCATGCATTGAAGATCTGTACCTTGATGTACTAAATTCAATCAATAGTTAAGTAAATTGTTATTGCTTTCATCATATTATATCGACCTAATCCTGGTGGATTAATTGTTGCAAATATTTGCGTCCTTGTTCTCTTGGCGTACTAAGTAACGAAGAACTTCTGATTACTTGAAACATAACTCCATTTCGTCGTGTGTCGCTCATGAACGACCTGAGTCTTCTTTCTCACGCCTATTCATAATAGCTTTAGCCTCTTCTTTTAGAAAGAGATTCTTCAAACGTGTGACTTCACACACAAATGAATTGTTGAATTAGATGATAAAGTAAATTTGATAAACAAAACCAACAAAATTTATGAAACATTACTTTTTCCTAACACGACTTTTCCTTTCTCACTCCAGCAGATTGTGAGAATGCTTCTCAAATGCACGATACTTTAGATAGAAACATAAAAGTCGTTTTGAAGGACAGGTTAAGCTAAAATGGTATTTACTCATCCTGATATGGGGATGAGATGTTAGAGCCTTTTTTTTCAAATGCTGCCCAGGGGAATGGATCGGTTGGAACAAGACGTTGGAGTGTTGATACCCGGCTATCTAATTTCGAAGATAACCGTTAATTGTAGCGAGGCCCCCATATTGTATCTCTGCGTTAAATGGATATCAAGTTTGTGCAAAAACAGTTACAGTTTTTCACCATCAACTTTAAAGTAGTATATCTCAGCTTGGAATAAAAGTTAGTAATCGAAATAAGAACCTTCAGAATCTACACATTTTTGTCAACTACAAACATGTCCGTTCATTCCAGAAGCATAGAATTCAAGGTTCCTGGAACCAATTAATTCTTCAAAGGTGTTTTAAGCAGCTGTCTGGTTGTTGATGACCTTTTCTTGCAGGAATTAGCCAAAATGCTCGAAAAAGTGGTAGTCGGTCGGAGAGAGGTCTGGGTGAGGTAGAGTTTCGTAGTCTCGTCCGCTCAATTTCTTCCGGGTCATTCGTGCGACATTTCAAGCTTTTATGTTTTCTCAATTAGTGCAAATGTCGAACAATTGTTGAATGGTCAACGTTTAGTTCCTTTACAACCTCACGAGTTGTTTTGCATGGACCTCCCTCAGTAATGGCCCTCAATTGGATGTCTTCAATCACAGAAGAACGTCCACATCTTCGAGGCCCTCGCCTCCGTTCCGAAACGTTTAGAACCAATGTCGGGCTGTACATTCGTTGACGGTTGATTTGACGGTCCCCTTGTCAAATACTTTGTTGATATTTCCGCTGATTTACATCCCATTTTCAACATACAACAAAATTGCTTGATTTTGCCCTTTTCTATCCTTGATTTTATAGCCTCAAATAACCCAGAATAAATAAACCTTGAATAAATATTTCAGGAACATATTCAAGTAATAGTTTATTCCATAAATAAACATTAAAGTTTAGAATAACAAAAACTGCGATTATTTTTGCACCAACCTAATATTCAGACGATTATAGACGTCTGCTGTGGAGCAATGGTGAGCTAGCTATTTCATTGCATATGCAATGCTGACCTTTAGACATCCAAGGTCAGCATGCATAACATTAGAACATAATAATAAATTAATCACGTATGGCGTGTCAGGTCATAATGCCCATTTATTTCGTTTTGGATAAAGATAAGAAATGAGGTGAAAACAGGTTTAGGATTTCATTAGAAGAAACATTTCCGGTTGTGCATTTAATGCAAGATGAGTTTAGCACTGGAGCATGCCAAAAAAACCAAGAGTATATCAAAATAGTACTCAGTTGACCAGTAGATACGTAGGTGGGGCCGAGATTCAGATGATTCATTCCTATGGGGGGGGGGGAGAACCAGAGTTTCAAGTTGTCGTGCAGAAACTTACAGCCCGTTGAAACATCCAAGCAGGTTTATGTGTCTGAGTAAAAACGGAACAAGATCATATCAAATATGTGTTCGCAGGAAATGATGAACATATTTCATTAGGGTCAACAGAGTAGTATGACGGTCATCAGCGCGGTAAACAGAATCGGCACGCCGAGTTCGAGTTTTAGTCCAGATCACCTGTGTTCATTTCGCATTAATGCCTTTGGGAAAATCAGGAATCCACTCCCCCCCCCCAGCTATCGGTAAATAGCAGGACACCTAGAGCCCTTTAGTCATGTAAAGACATTCCAACGAAGCGAAGGTTAGTCTGATTAAAAAAAAACAAAAAAAAAAACAAAAAAACAATAACAAAAGAGTGACTGGCAACTCCATCCCTTAAAAAAACTATCTACTTCCGAAACCACAGAGAACCTACTGAAATCAATGACCCTATTATTTGGAACCCACGTCAGGCTCGGCAAAAGTTTGTAAATATCAATTTCTTCTTAGAAATATATATTTTTAGATGACATCAATTCAACAACGGTGGTCCAGGAATAATAACATAAATATCTTGTGTGCCTCTTTCATTGTTCGTGATCGTGACGCCGTTTCTTTGTTTCTTTCTGCCATTCTTTCTTTTATTTCTTTTGGAATTTGTTAACACTCTGCTGCAATTGTGATGGGGTGTATCCCACACCCACTCCGTATCCGGTCTGTCTTTGTCGATAGTGCTGATAATGTGGGTGGGTGACAGATTATGTAAATTACTGCCTTCGAGTGATGTTATCTACAACTGGCATCTGCGTTTACATGATAGCTGTGTGAATGATGTACATGTGGTTCGGATTAGGCAGGGTGGAATTTACAGGAAGGGGTCTCAACATCATCATGTATCGCCCACTAACATTCTGTATACCTTCATTATTATTGCGAACATTAGATTTCGAATAGCATTCCCTCGGGTAAAAAAAAAAATCAGCTATCTTTATCCGTACGTCTTTGGGGAACCATCCTGGCGAAGTTGTTGGTTTTGTACGTTTCAAATATGTCATCTTGCACTAGATGAAGCTATGCTAACTAGATCAGAGGTTCTTAACCAGGTATGAGTCCCCTCCCTAAGGAAAATTTAAGGTCTCGGTAGTGGATAGAATCATAGATTGACAACAGTTGGATCTTTCTACAAACTATGGAACGCATTCTTTCGGTCAGTCAATGTTGGAAGGGGGATGATCTGGATAATGGTAAAACGGGTGCATGAGCAAACAGGTTGAGAATCACTCAACTAGATAGTGACTTTAATCTGCTTTCTGTGTGTTTACTTGATTGCCGGGACGCCTGCAATATGAACGTTTTCTGTTTTTGCCTGATGGTCTAGACGGATACAATGTGAAAGTCTTCTGTGTTTGCCTGATGGTCGAGACTGATACAATCTGATTGCTTCCTGTGTGTTTGATTGATGCCCAAGACAGATTCAATTTAACGTTTTCCGTATTTCTGCTTGATGGCTGGGAAGGCTGCAATATGAACGTTTTCTGTGTTTGCGTGATGGTGCTGACGGATACAAGGTGAGTGTCTCCTGTGTTAGCTCGATGATCGAGACTGATGCAATCTGATTGTTTTCTGTGTTTTTGCTTGAATCTCCAGACAGATTCAATCTGATTGTTTTCTGTATCTTCGCTTGACGGCATAGACGGATACAATCTGAGTGTTTCCTGTGTGTTTGCTTGATGGCCAAGACGGATACAATGTGTGTCTCGTGTTTGCTTACTTGATGGTCAAGACGGATGCAATCTGTGTGCGTTCCGGATGTTTGCTCATAGACAGAAACAGATGCAACTGATTTCTATGTGTGTTCATGATGACTGCGACGGATGCAATCCTGGATCCAGCAATTTTGTTCGGTGGTTGAGTCCAGATCAAAGCATAATTTTGAAAAGTTCCGATTTTTGCCAGAGAACGTACCATAGTTCAATGATCGGAAGCCATTGTTAGTGAGTTTGTTCCGCACTGGTTGCTATACAGATGGGACTTTAAGCAGAAGTTGGTTTAATATATATTCCAACTAAAAGATTAAATTCAAATAATGGTTGTTCAACACGAATAAAATAAGCAACATACAATTCTATACTTTCCTAAATGGAGTGTGTTCGTGCGTAAATGAAAATAAAATACCGTTAGATGGTCGGCATTAATTAATAGACTAGTGTTATTAATCCAGGACATCTGATTCAGCAATTGAATAGCAGTAAAACAAAAGTAAATATAATAATTTGAATAACTATAGACGAGTGAACGTCAAAATATGAGTATCCTGATGGGGAGATTATGCCCGATCAACGAAGTAAAGAGGGACTATAGTAAAATGCCTATACTGTTTTAAATTCCTAAAACAGGTCCGTGTTTGAACAGCTGATGATCCACACTATAATATTTAAGGTACATTAGAATCTAAATGTAAACAACAGCAATGAAATTTAATATTTTGAGTATAATGTGAAATATCTGAACAAAGCATTATAACAGGGATCGGAAAGTAACTGACTTGCACGACGTGACAAATTAGGATGACTTGGAGGACTGTTTAAATTAAAATTATGAAATTTCTAAACTAAAATTCCCTTTCAGCTATAGTGTAAAGTTTATGACTATATATATGTGTGTATATATGCGTGTCTATCTATCTATCTATCTATCTATCTATATATATATATATATATATACATTCAAAGAAATATTCCAAGAACCATACGTCTTGGCCAACTACAGACCCCCAAACCTCAGAGATATGATTAGCAGTAATATAACAAAAAAACAAACAAACAAACAAAACAAGGCCTCGCATAATACCATCCTTAAAACCGTCAGATTCTTCTAACCCCACAGCAATAGAAATAGTCTATGCTACAGCCATCTTAAACAACCTAACGTTGACCTGCTATACCACTAACAAGACCTTCTTCATCTGCCATAATTCCAACTTCAGAAGCAAGAATGTCATCTACCTTCTAGAATATACTAAATGTAAACTGCAATATATAAGTAAAAATCAGAGTGGCAATTCAGCTTTAGATTTAATTAATATAAGCACAGAATTAAATCACCTAATTATCTCAACCTACTTCAAGTAGAACATTTTTGTCCCCGGCCACAATGTTGGTACATACACTAGATTTACTATCATCGAAGAAATAAAGAGAACACACCTCCCGATACGACTAAAATTCTATAACCGCATGAAGATATGTGGATTAATGAACTTAAAACTCTCTCGCCTAACGGACTTGACACTAAACTTAACAACCCAAACCACACCAAGCTGTAACCCCATAATCCTCTCACTCTTAATTACTACATTAATCATTGGGAACTTAATCACATAGACTCATACCAATAGACATCTGTATATGGTCCATTTTACTTGCACTATTCAAAGCTGACTTTTCAGAATATCTACAACGCCCATTTAGGTTGTAGAATATGCATTTCCCCACTGATACTCGATCATACATAACAAGGACCCCTGTAACTTATACCCGACGTCACCTTGATTATCACTAGAGATGGCTTTGACACCATGGCCCAATACTTCACCCCTATTATTACCAAACCCCACTGTATACAAGAACATACTATTGATACACCTACAGTTCAACCTCACCATTGACATCCATCTTGTAAGGTTATGCATGTATGCAACTATGGGAAATTCAACATATAAACATATATATGTATGTATAAAAAATATATATGCATGGATTCCATGTCACCTTACTAAATATCCAAGTAATTTTGCACTAGACCATAACCTAGATTCCCGATGACCGTGAAAACCAGTTCTTACGAATACTATCTTTTGACCAAAACAACCCATGGAATACCCATAACTGCTGCTACTATTTCCAACAAAATGTCCAACCAAACCACCATGTATTCCTTCATGTAGAGAAAATAGTCTGGACTCACCACTATGGCCTCTCACAGATATTCATTTTTTATCTGTGTCTTTGCTTTCAAAGCAAAACATTTTATTCTAAATTTATTTTTCTATGGAAACCTAACCTTTCAACCACTAAAAGGTATACACATGCTAGGAACCCTTCTTAAAACATGTTTAACATACTGATTAATCAATTTGTCAATTAACTAATTAATTAATTAATTAAGTCTTCGTATCCCTTTACCCCAGGGTTTGTCTCATTCTTAATAGTTCACGCACACAAATGCACATACATATCACAAATACGTACAAACGCTTACACACGCATACACACACACACACACACACACACACACACACACATATATATATATATATATATATATATATATATATATATATATATATATATGCACACATACAGAATGATATATACTGGTATTTAGTAAGCTTAGTACGACACAATAGTAGAAAGATTGTATTGTAATATATATTCTGTGTGAGGAAGGGCTGCCATCTGCATTCAGTATCAAAATTTGATATCCTGGCTTTTAACAGGAATCGAATACCAACCACCAGGGCCAATGAAAAGTATTCAATTATCTCACCAAGAGACAGACTGTCTAACTCTCTTTTTCTCTACTTATATAATGAGGTGTGATTTTCTCTGTTCTCTGTTTGTAACCATAGAGTCTTCCACTTGAAGGTAACAGTTTTGCAAAAAATACTTTCTTCCAACAATTTGAAACAATGGACTCTTCCACTGTAACGAGCTTATTTTAGTTTTTTTTTCAATCATCTAAAAGAATTCAAATTCAGTTAAACCCCGGTTTTTGAAAGATTGCTTTATGTACTTTCTTCATTTTTTGGAAAAAAGATGTAAAAAGCAAAAGTAGTGTTAAGCCTTCGTCTTCTACACCCTAGTCTTCTATATTTACCACCACCATACCATTCGATGACTCAGCCTGACATACCATTCTCACCATTTTTTAATCTAAAAACGCTAAAAACATTTCCCCATATAAATTAATAGTTATTGCTTTATCGCTTTCCGCCATTCCAGCTTATGAAATACTTTTTATAAGAACGCCCTACTTCCGGAAAGCGGCAAAATATACGTGAATTTTTTCAAGGGGATTGATAAGTACTAAAATAAATATTTCTATTTCGATAATGCGTTCAATCGAAGGTAATCCCATAATATTTTACGAGCACTCCGCCCGTGATGATACAAAAGCCACTTCCCTATGTGTTTATATGTTTGCTTGAAGCAAATTCATTAGGCGTAGTCGATTTGATCTTAATTAAAAGCACTGATTATCGTCACCGTCCCAGTTACAAGGTTTCAAATTTGACAATTTTGTGATTTGCGTGGTGAAAATTTAAAAAAATGCGCCGTTTCAGCTCAAATAAGGCATGATATGAACAATATCGTATTTTTTGGCGGAGTCATAGATTCATTTACCCTGCAGCTGATGACATTCAAAGCCAATCTACAATAGAAATTAGACCTCCCGTAGGGCGGGATTTTCAGCTCAAATAGAAAGCTTTACAGCTTCAAACACTGAATATACAAAAAATAATTTCCAAATATTTATGTCATTTCAGTCAACTATTTCCCAATGTTTTTTAATGCAATTTATGTTATTCTTTCAGTGGTTTTGCTGTTTACACAGAATTAGATATTATGGTACTATGTGTGACTTTTCTTGTTGAGATCATCAGTTGTTAACCGTGTAACTATTTCGGGGATTTGAAAACAAAACAGTTATATCAATGCATGTATATATATGTGTGTGTGTGTGTGTGTGTGTGTGTGTGTGGATGTGAGGTAATCCAATAGTAAAACAACAATTAGAAAGGGTAGAAAAATTTAAGAGGAAAACAGGTGTTATATCTCGAAAATTTTGTTATCATTTGGGCATGTTTTGATGCACTCCAATGGTTTGCAGTCACCCTTTTCTGAGAAACTTGCACCAGTTGCAAAAAATATTGTATGATATCTATTCAGATTTTGTGGTTGTGTTATTTTCAGAATTGAGAGGTGCTGTCAAGCATTTAATGGATGGGTGTTAACATATATCCTGACCCCACTTCTCACTGACCTTTCTCATCACAAACCAACATGATACTCATAGATACAGATACAAACACCTCCTGAAACTTTCTCTTATAGACCCTTCTTATTTCAGACCAAATCTGACTCTCACCAACACAGATACAAACACTCCCTCTCACTCCAACTAAACAATCAGCAAAAAGGTGTCTGGCAGCCATTGAAATGAAGATGACTACACGATAATAAAAGATTTCGAGATGCAACACCTGTTTTTCCTCTTAAATTTCACCCCACCTTCTGAAACAGTTACATGGGAAACAATTGATGATCCCTTCAAAAGAAACAAAAATACTGAAGAAAATCACATAAATAGCAGATTTAGGGAAATAAGTGATTGAAGTGACACCAAAAAGTTTGTTTAGTGTTTAACGCTGTAAAGGTTCCTACACATACACACACATACACACACACACACACACACACACACACATATATATATATATATATATATATATATATATATATAGTGTACAAACCTTTATAGCGTTAAACACAAAACAAACACAATAATTAATATTCCTCTATTCAGGGTTGAGCACTCTTTAAGTGAGATAACTCATTCACACACACACACACACACACACACACACATATATATATATATATATAGTGTACAAACCTTTATAGCGTTAAACACAAAACAAACACAATAATTAATATTCCTCTATTCAGGGTTGAGCACTCTTTAAGTGAGATAACTCATCCACACACACACACACACACACACACACACACACACATATATATACATATATATATATATATATATATATATATATATATATATATATATATATATATATATATATACATAAACTTTTCATATTTTAACCACAAAAGATAATTGTATAGTCTGCATTTATATACTCACAAACTTAATTTTGGAATATAAATGCATGCAAATTTATTATATTTTCAAATTTTTATGTCTCATAGTCTTGTTTATATATATATATATATATATATATATATATATATATATATATATATATATACTAGCACAGTACTCATAAAGACACCGTAGTTCACTTCAGCGTACGCAAACACATAGACACTAGCATCGCTTTACCACCTTCTTCAATTTCTGTTCACTTAAGCATGATATAAAAGAACCTTACGAACAAACCAACAGACCAAAGGTGACTCGGGCTTTTATATCATACGTAAATAACGAAAAAAAAAAACGAACAGTGGACAATGTCGCCATTGTGTAGTGAATACGGTTTAAAATAAATACCAATGTATTTCTGGTCTTAGGCTGATATAATAGATAGAAATGGTCAGGAGCTCAGAATGAAGTAAACATAAATTGTTTAATTTGAATAGAAATAATCTGGTTGTAAGAATGTGGTAGATATAGATTGATCAATTTAACACATGAATACACTGACACAGCTTGACGCCACTTAGCGAGGCCTTATTTAACGCATAGTGAACTAATAAAAGCATAACCCCATAGAGAACTTATGGTGAATGATCGAAACTAATATCAAATACAATAAAACCACAAAAGTGAATGATCTCTGCAAAAATATGGTATAACGTGGAAGAAAATCCCACTGGAAGCATTAATGAATCCAATTACATCCATGTCCCGTAGATGTGATGCTAGATTTACAAATATCGGTAACCCAACAAGATATAAATGCTTGTTCTTTCATTCACTTCTTTTATTTCTTTGTGTATACTTATCATTTGATGAAAACCTCAGACTATAAGAGTCCTTAGACCAGTGGCAACCAAGGGGAATTCTCCTCTGGGAGGAATTTAAAAATCCCAGCGGGGGGGTTATTCCATTTCGAAGTGAGTGTAAATGAGCATTTGGTGTTTGTTTAAATTGTTCCCTCCCTGACTGGCCTATTTTTCGAAACGGAATCGGCTGAATGAAACACATAGATAACAGGAAATGAGAGGGCAGTAATAAAAAATGGGATAATCTTGTTGTTAGTGAGTCCACGATAGTTCCGTAGACAGAGAAACACGGATATTTAGATCATTTTCTCCATACTTTAGCATGAATCTTCGATACCGGGGGTGTTGGTGGTGACGCTAAAAAAATTGAGGGAATGGAATTGGTTGAAAAGGGTTGAGAAACACTGCTTCAGACCATTTTACTGCTGTATTTTTGACAAAATTTATTCTGATATAGCTCCGGTCCAATTTTTTTTCCAATGTAACAAGAACAACCCTTTCCTTTGTATATCTTGCACTAATTGTTATCTGCCGGTTATCGTAATCTAAAAGACTGTGTCCCAAAGAAATCACAATAAGCAGTTACCGCTGTACGAAGCTAAATCAATAAGTATGTCTACTAATGTTCAACTACAAACATGAGAGTAGAAACCGCCATCCTCGATGAATAAAGAAACTGAAACTGGAGTTCAGAAATTGGCAGATGACCATTGATGCGATAGCTAAAGCAGTTGGTATGTCAGCATTTTCAATTTTGAACGAACATCTTTGCCTCAGAAATCTTTAGGCTCATAGGGTGTCAAAAGCATTGCGCGAGAATAAGCCAGCTCAAAGAGCTCATCTTCCAATGTCATTTAAGCGAAATCGAAGCAGATGAAAACAATTTCATGGAACAAATCGTAACTTGGACGAATCTTGGCTCTAACAAAATGATTGAGAGAGCAAGGTCCGGTCAAAACAGTGGCTTCCTAAGGGATTTGCTGGACCAGTCAATATACAAAGATTTCCTTGAGGGACAAAGGAAAATCACAGGGTCTTTCTAAAAAGACGTGGCGAGAAAATTGAAAAATGCATTGATGAGAAGACGAACAGGACTTTTGCAGCGGGGAATTTTTTTCCATCACAACAATGGACCAGCTCATTCTTCGAGAGTAGCAAGGGTTTCCCAACGAGAATTTCGTTGGGAAACCTTATCCCGTTCCACCCAACAGTCCTGATCTCGCCCCTCCAGATTTCATTTTGATCCCCAAATTTAACAAACATTCAAAATGAATAGGATTTAAGTCCCCTGATGTTGCCCAAACTACCGTTTTGAAATGGTGTAAATCAAGATCAGAATTCTTCAGGTAAGGCTTAGAGAGATAGAAACACTGCTTTCAAAATTGTATAGACCTAGATGTAGGATATGTCGAAAAGCAATATCTCTGCGTATATCAGAAACCGCTTATCAAAACTTTTTACATAGGTTTCGTTCAGTTTTTTTAGCTGGTCTGGCTGGCTGACTTACTAGATATGTTTGTATCGCACGTACAAGCTGCACCAGTGTAGCTAGAGGGCTGCAAATTTTAAACGTTCTCTTCTTATTATGTCTATAATTTTTGTTTAATCCCCCCCAAGTAATTTTTTATGGAGGGTTCAATTTGCTATGTAAGATTATGTTAAATTGATTACTTAGTTTATGTCCGTCTATTTTTTTTTTCGAAAATCAAGACTTTTTTTTATTGATCACTGCCCAAAAGACAAGAGAAGTAACTCATCACTTCCTTTTTACAATTTTTTCATGACGGTATCGATTGAGTACTAACCCGACCTGTTAACATTTTTGTTGCAATACAATTTGACTAACCCGCGTATACAGATGAAAGCGCACGGTCTAATTTCATATGTAAATAGACTTTGAATATCATCAGCTGAAGGATAAATGATTCTATGACTCTGCCAAAAAAACAACTAAAAAAAAAACGATATTGTTCATATCATGTCTTGTTGGAGCTGAAATGGCGCATTTTTTTATAAGAATTTCACAACGCAAATCATAAAATTGTCGTATTTGAAACCTTTTAACTGGGACGGTAACGATAATCTGTGCTTTTAATTAAGATCAAATAGACTACGCCTAATGAATTTTCTTCAAACAAACCAATACGTAGAGAAGCAGGTTTTGTATCATCACGGGCAACATAATCTCCAAACAAACTAACAACACATAGAGAAGAGGGCGTAGCATCATAATTAGCATAGTACTCGTAAAATATGATGTGATTGTCTACGCATGGATACATTTTACAAATGTAAATATATATTTTAGTACTAATTAATCCCCTCGAAAAAATTGCGGTCATACAGGTTTCTCCGCTTTTTGAAACTAGAGCATTCTTACAAAAGTGTTTGGTCAGTCGAAAAAGCAATGCCTATAAATTTATACGAGGGAGTTTTTTTTTAGTGTTTCCTGATTTCCAAAAAGTGAGGATGGCAAGTCATCAGAGGAAGCATAAAGAAATCTTCCGAAAAGCAGAGATTACCTGAATTTGAATTCTCTTGGATGATTAAAGAAAGGAAACGAAAGAAGATCGTTATAGTGGAATAGTTCATTTTTTAAAATGGTGCTTAGAAGATATTTTATTAGTAAAATTTTTATCTTCTAGGGTAGGAGTCTATGGTTGCGGAGAGAGAACCAAAAAATCACATTGTTCATTACACTAATATATAAATGTATTTATTGCAAAAAGAAAAACTCATACTTCGGAAGAAATCTATTTTTCCGTCGATCTTCTAAAACTTCTGATTTCAGTTTTATTGATGAAAAATCAGAGGTACCTACACCGTTTTCGATCTAACTGCAAAGTCATCATCACCATCATCACCATCATCAGTAGTAGAAATAGTGATGTAGATGCGAAAACACAGACACAGTAGCTGTTTGCTCTTGCGAGCGTGAACACACAGACACAAGCTCTGCGTTATCCCCTTCCTTTCTTTCTGTTTTCTTTAGCTTGACAGAAACCAACCAACAAATGAAAAAGTAACGTAGGCTTTTATATGGCAAGATATATGAGGGTGGGATTGTCTTGAGACTGAAATAATCTAGTATTTCCCACCGTTGCTTGGGGTCGATGTTCAAGGTGAAGTCATAGCCAGGTTTTTGAATGCTGATTTTCGAAGCAAGCCGACAAGCCCTCTTCTTGAAACGCTGGTGCAACAAACTTTTCCTCTATTTTATCTTGTGTCCTGTTAAGGCAAGCTAAGTAAATATTAACAACACATGAGCTGTTGAGAAAAAAACAAGAAGTTCACTTACTCTTCAGCCATCCCTGCATATCTCATTACAAATAAAAAATATGTGATATAGACTTAGAGGCGACAATCAGCCTAAGTGGTGTAACTCACTGCACCCAATGGTATTTTACCTATAGCTACGAGGCGAGATAGATTCATACCTCTCCCAATGATATTCGGGCGAAGTAAACACAAACTGTCTTAACTTGAGTTTGAACTCAGCTCGCTGAGCCTATTCTCCGTACAGCCATCCAGCCTCCCTTAGAGAAGCAACTGCGCATAATAGATAAGTTGAGCGATCGTTAGAATGAAAGGTCCCCATTTCAAATTCTTGGTTTCAGCACCCAGATGAGACCTTTTTCGTTTGCATGGCATTTCATCAAGTTTGTCCAATTCATGCATTAAGATATCACCCTAGTCTTAATTTCCACAGTTCAACCTTTTTTCATCGATCAATATTTATGCTCAACATTGCTATTAATGAGTTAGACCTGGGACCGCCAAACATTTCAGACCATCGACCCCTCCATGGAATCCTCTTGATCCTTCATCGACGCCCCAGGCCAAAAGAATTTTATCAAACATAGCAGAACTACAGTCTAAAACGTACCGAACATTCCGAAAACGTACCAAATCGAAAGTATATAATTATATATCAACCGATACGATAATTATAAGTCAGTATATGCTCCAAGGTCTTTTACAAAATTTGAAAAATAAATAATTAAGTAAATGTGCTATTTCCATATGAATTAATCAGAGAAACCGTTTACCACATCCTCCTTTCTAGTGTGGTTTTGGACACGAAACGGCGACATCTGTTTGCAAAGCTGTTATATCAACAAATATGTTTCAGTAAACAGAATATCAAATAAATAGACAGAAGAAAACTAATTCATGCATGTTATAATTCCCAATGTACATTTAGCGTCTGTCACGCTTAGCTAATCAGTAATCTGATGACGCAACTTATTCGAAATAGAATTTTATCTTATGTCAAATTTGATTAATTGTATCTTTACTTAATTTTACTTTTAGATTAGTTTAATGTTTAGGTAATATTGAGTATAAACAGTAAAATGCTGTGCATTTTTAAAAAATTATTCACAAGTACTACGCTATTGCGAAATTACTTAATTATTGCTGTCATTTTTGACGGCAAGAATAAATTAGTTGTATATAAATCAGAAATGTGTATCAGCAAGTAGTATTTTATGTATTTTGATTTCTCATACAAATGACAGCTTTTGACCACGAGTCAACTCATCTGTGTTTATCGACCTCTTTAGATTAAGACACTACCGAATATATATATATATATATATATATATATATATATATATATATATATATATATAATATATATATATATATATATATATATATATATATATATATATATATATATATATATATATATATATATATATCTCACTCCAACTGAGACTCCTACGGTTCATTATTTATCTTCCACTGGATCCCATCAGCCTCCCTTGGTCAGTGGTCGAACTGACTATTGACACTTACATTTTATTCAAGAGTTACTGTGAAGGTTAAATGCAAGCAAAATAAACAGAAATTTTCGTAAAACAGGTCTGGTTACTCAGTCAATAGAAATCGTCATGCAACCAATTTAGCATAAACTTACATTGTAAATTGAACCCCCCAAAACTTATTAGGGGGGTTTAAAAAAAGAACAAACAAATGAAACGTTTTTTCTGGACACAATGAGGAGTAAATGTTTAAATTTTCCTCTATCTCTATTGGTACGGTCTGTACTTGTGACACGCACATACATAAATTGCCAGCCAGTCAACCAGCCAGCCAGCCAGCCAGCCAGAATTACTTAGAGAATGAAGAAATCTATATTGATATGCAGAAAGTTTTGGTTAACGGTTAGCAATGGGGAAACGACCAATGACATCAATGCTCACTGCCAAAATAATAACGCAAGAATTTCAGGTGCCCTCTCATAATTTGCTTCGGGCTAAAAGAGGCCCAGTAACATCAGTCTCTAATGTATCACTTTTGTACTTGGAGTTCTATTGCTGTCAGTTCCAATCAAACATAGCAAAAACCCAAGGAAGGCCAGAAGGTTTGCGGTCGAAACGTTGTGGAAAACGAACGAAAAAAAAACCCCAAACAACCACGAGGAAATTAGTCAGAATAAACAACATGCAATCATATATTCACTAATTTTTACAAACGCTCCACGTGACATATGGATAAATATTCTCGAATTAAACTTGCCGGGTGTGTACCCGCATGCACCCGTTTTACCATTCGGGTAGAAAGAACTTGAAAGGAAGAGGATCATGTTTCTGGTGCCCAGCCTTATTACGTCATTTTGTTTTGCTGTCAAAAACCCAGTCGTTCGGAAACAGGACAAACTTATTTTTAAAATCCACATGTTAAAATGACATATGGACTGTTGGACATAATGGGGTGAGCAGAAATTACAAATGTTTATGGTGTTATTCAATTACATACGCGCAACTTGTATTCATGAGTTACCAATAAATGCTATGATATAGTATTGACATTAAGTCACTGGGCAACATATGTCCATGCATTGTTCTCCATTTTTTCGTGAAAGAAGAAAGAAAAAGTGTTGCAAGGAACTTTAGGTGTATCCGAATCCCCACCAGATGGACGATTAACCCAAGACTGTTTCAATCAGAAATATTCTTTTATGATTTTTGTGACTGTAGACTATACAAAACCAGGACATAACAATAAAAAATGATAATAAAAATCCCGAGGGAGAAACTATAACTGAACAAAAACACGCGAGTGATCTAAGAGTAATTATCCGATGTTTACAGAGCACATGGCTACAACAGCAAAACATGTTAATCTTTAGTCGGTTGGGTACTCAGGACTTCTGAATCCAGAGATAAGAGAGAGACACTATATGCATAATTGATTATGACCCAGGTTAGACTGCTGCTCGAAGTTGATACACCTTTGCAAGCAAGGGGAATGGAATAAACTCGAAAGAATTCAAAGATCATTTACCTTCTATATAAAGGATGTAACACACCTAGATCACTAACAATGTTTACAGTTTCTGAGGTTATAACATATCCCGAGAAGACAAGAACGCTATGCTGTTATCTCTAAATGGAAAAACGTTGAAGGAAAAAGAACCAAATTTCATATCAAATCCAGTTCTTATCAAAGTGAGTGATAGAAGAGGTTGAATTTGCATTATACCAATACGAGTGGAAAGACTTCTGAGAAAATAGTCTCGCCGTCAGAACAGTTTAGAGTTTTTTTTTGTTTTGTTTTTTTTTCGAATTTGAGAGTCCAGTGTTGGTTATATTCAATACTTTTTCATGTTTTAAAGTCCAGTGTTGCCAATTGAGAGTTTTTTTTAATAATCTTTTTCGAGTTTCAGAGTGACCTCCAGAATTGAAATATCGACAAATCATATCTAAATTATTAACCCAGCATCAGGGGACCTAAACTTCCTCAACAGATAATGCAAGAAACCTAACTGATGCTTCGCTGAACGCTTTTATGTGTAGTACCCCTTGCTCGCACTCATCTCAATTAGAAGCTTTGTCGGTCCCCTGTTAACTGACGTTATTAAAAGACACTCATTAATTCATTTTAATCCATTCTCTTAGTAGATATGTGGTTTTATTTAATTCTAATGCAAAAACTTTGGCACAAGGGTAGATAAGTGATGTGGAGAGCGTTTTGTTATTCAAGAAGACGCTAAGACATTTTCTAAACATATCTCATATCGCGGTGTTTATTGATTTATCAAATCAGTATTATAACAGTGACCCGAATTGTAAGTTGTAAAATAATCTACAATACATTCAACAGCGTACTTCAGATATACAATCTTACTATATGTATTTTTTTCAATTTATCTCAAATCGTGGTGTTCATTGACTTACTAAAACAATATTAAAATATCAACCTCAATTATAATTTGTGAAAAAACTGGTTCTCCTTTCAGTGCCCCCTCTTATTAGCCGTTTCCTTTTTAGAGGTTACCCATTATTCATAGTTTCCTTTCAGAGATTATACCTTATGTATGTTTATGGGTTTACTAAAACACCATTGAAATACCAACCTGAATTATGAGTTGTGAAAATAATGCAGTTCCCCTTTCTACTGAGTGTACATGTTTTTCGAGTAGAACGTTTTCAGACCAAAAACAATGCAAATTGAAAAAGCCCCTTTCCCTATGGATAAAGAATATCGCTTAGGGAAACAATATTTGAATCTCCACCAAAATTGTTCTTGTATATCTTCCAGACTTATTGGCAGTTTCCCTTTTAGAGGTTACCCCTTATCCACCGTTTCCTTTCAGTGAGTATACCTTATGCGTGTTTATTGGTTTACTAAAGCACTATCAAAATACAGACCTGAATTGTAAGTTGTAAAAAAACTGTGGTTCCCCTCTCAGTGATTATCCCTTATCCGCAGTTTCCTTTTTAGTGACCCTTTCCCGTTAGCGACCTCCCTTTCACTGAAACGTGGACACATAATCTGAATCCCGTTCTTGTTTATTAACGATCAGCCCACAAAAAAAGTCTGTTGGAAAAATGGCGCCAAGAAGTTTCAAATTTGGTGACGTCACTTCCGCTTGCAGCCATGATTATTCAGACCAGTTATTATCCATCATTTTCTACCGTGACTCACATTGCGTTTCCCGAAATCATTTATCTTTCTGGCGTTAAGATTTTAACTTGTACACTCTTGCACGCTTTCGGTGGGCATTCCAGGAAATCGTCTCAACGTTTTTATAGTTCTGTAAGACAAGCTTCCAGTATATATAAGTGCGTATGGTATTTTAGCCTTGTGAGCACCTTTCATTTCTTTCTTTCGTAAGTGAATCATCGTGTTTTGGCGATGTCTTGGTCATTCAGGTACCATACCTACCAAAACATATACAATTCAGAATACCTTACTAACCCCACCAAAAATGTAGCCAGCGAAACTGTAATTATGAACTGACTATGAACTATTGACCGCAGAACACTCAGCTCAGGTGATCGCTTTCGGATCGATTTCGAACATGATGTCTCTACTGAGTGTACATGTTTTTCGAGTAGAACGTTTTCAGACCAAAAACAATGCAAATTGAAAAAGCCCCTTTCCCTATGGATAAAGAATATCGCTTAGGGAAACAATATTTGAATCTCCACCAAAATTGTTCTTGTATATCTTCCAGACTTTTTCCTTTCGGTGCCGATCATGATTTTAGCAAAATAAACAAATATTAACCGAAGAGATAGTATCTTCAGAGTTTAAAACTGATGAGTGATTTGAAAAAAAATCGATATAGTATCAAAGAAAAGACCATTCGTTATCACAAGTTGTCTACTTTGTCTTTAAGGGGTTTCGAGTTTTTGGGATTTGAACCACAAAGCCTTCTAATCATTCATTCAGGATAATCGGTGTTCGGGTTAATGTAATAAGCATGAGTATGAATCAGGCCTGTCTCTTTTATGATCAAATACGGCCCAGTAGGTTTTTTTGCTCAAGTTATGTGGAAGTCACACATCCAAGTGACTAACAATCAAGCTGACGCAATTGATTTCCAACTTTAGATTTATTAAATAGTTCATTTTAAAAGGATCAAATCGTGATGAAAAAATTGTTGAAATTCATTTTGTAATTATAAAAAGAATATCGAATTTTTGTAAGAATCAATAATCATGATGTGAGAATAATCATCAAAAGAGAATGCTTGTGACTTTCCATCAATAAGCAAGTCAGCATTTTTTTCTATATTTCTGTTCTTATTGATGACGCAAAGTATTTTAATCTTTTGCTTACAAACGATTTTCGGAAATGCATGTATATGCGTCCGTTGAAGTCCCAACGTAACGACTACACAGAGCCACTCTTTTCCCTGGTCCCTGTTTATTGCTTATTTCCTGGCTTGGTAGAATGACACCTTGATATCGCACTGGGCCTTGGAAATGGTGTTTAATCAGCGTTATATATATATATATATATATATATATATATATATATATATATATATATATATATATATATATATATATATATATTAGCCTAGACTATCAGAGGTCTAGAGTACACAGTTTCCGAGCTAAAGAAATTAATTGGTAACAGAATTGTGAAAGGGAGGATCAGAAGTTCATGAAGTACGTTGTCCCAGAATGTTGCCAAATTGATGGTTCGATACGGCAACCGAATTATTCAAGTTGAATCTAAGTTTATAAACAGATTAACTGCCCCTTAACATCGTGGTTAGGTTCCTTAAAAAAACCCGACTTCAAAATTAAAAAAAAAAAAAGTTAATAGCAAGGACCGCAAAAATTACCAATAGATAAATAAACCAGTAAAGCAGAGTTTTCCAGCCAGAACGTTTTGAACAGGGATCCGATTAAATCAAATCATTTGTCTAAAGAAGCTCAAAAGAGCAGAAACATAAACATGTTTGTGTAGCAAATCAATCATTTCACCGTACTTACTCAAACTCAATGTTCGTGTGTAGAGCGTTTTATGAAATAAACTCACCACACATCGTATATTGAATTACTGTTTTGTACTTTGGTATATATATATATATATATATATATATATATATATATATATATATATAATGCATATATTATCTCAATTAGAAACAAATATAAAAAAAATGAAAACAGATTTTATCCGTTGTAGATGCTTAATCGTAATGCTCAATATTCAATACAGTAATTAGAGCTATTCATATAGAAAAGGAAATATTTACAAGGCGGATGTAAGCATTTCGTGCCTCTCACACTCTTCAACAACCAGCCGTTGGTTGTTTCCTTTGGATTCTGAAAACAACCAGCCCATTTACTTTTGAATAACATGTACTAAAATCATTCAATCGGGTTTTAAGGTTTTTTGGGGACTAACAGTTCTAACCATTACTATTATATACGTATACGACCGCACTCTCAGACTGACCTCCCCTTGTCTTGGACTATCAAGCAATGTAACACCATTCTACCTTATTTTTTCCTCCGCCTATTCCCAGTTCATTTTTGCGAGTTCTTCAATACTATATATATATATATATATATATATATATATATATATATATATATATATATATATATATATATATATATATATATATATATATATATATATATATATATATATATATAGGTTTCTGAAGCGTAGGTTTCGATCCTACTTCGTGGTGCAATGGCGTCGTGAAATAACGAAGAGTAAATTTTCAAAATTTCAAAAGAACGAAACGCTGTAAACTCAGTTTGCCCAATTGATTAGTACAATAAAGTACGAGACAAATTCATTTTGGGAATATATATATATATATATATATATATATATATATAAACTTCCCATTTTTTTTTGCCGTTTAAAAGGAAATTTCGTCCCGAAGTATCCCCGATTAAGTGCTGTGCAAGTCATCTTTAATCCAATCAATGTTATTTCAACGCATTTTCCCATATCTATTTTTTGAATCAATTTCAGGATCCTGATGCATGTGATCTAGTTACATTTTTTATCTATATAGGTAATTCTATCCTTCATTTTGGTGTTAATCAGTTGTTTCACCATAGCCCTGTTTATTTCTCAGTGACGTCATAACAAACGACCAGAGCTGGATTAAGCTAGTACAGGGCCTAGAGCATATGTCATAGAGGAACTTTAAAATAAAATAAAAACCCCTGATATTTCAGCAATATCACAGAAACCCTAGGTGTCTTCTGTTTTAAGCTGGTTTGAATGGCTATGTATGTATGTATGTATGTATGTATGTATGTATGTATGTATGTATCATACGCACAGTCAGCATCAATGGAGCTAGAGGACTGAGAAGTTCAACATCTACTCCTTATCATGTCTAGAAATACGTTTGTTTTTGTTTCTACCCATAGGTTTTGAGTGTAGCGTTCAATTTACAATGTAAGTTTATGTTAAATTGGTCTCTTGGTTTTTGTCATTCACGCTTGTTCTTTTCTAAAAAAAACGATCAGTTTTAGTAATCAGTGCACAACGAAAGGCCAGAGAAGTAATCTATTCATTGATCACCTCTTTTTTCAATTTTTCAATTTTTCAATTGATCATCCCCAACACAGCATCTTGCCAAATTATGTTCGTTGCGTGACAGTTTCTATCGAGTGACTAACCAGACCTGTCACTCCTTCGTTTTGATTTTTGCGCAATCATCACATAGATACCATACTCCCGTTAATTACTGCATTAGAATAATATCTTCAATTAGAGATTATCAACTGAAATCGTAAACTTTAAAATACCAGCCATTCATAAAAGTTGAGGGCAGTATAGCAACAGAGTATTAAAGGAAAGGCAGGACCACTGAATCGGAATTGATAGTTCGGAATCATTCAGTCTGGAGCTTTTGTAAATGGAAAGCCTTTAACATATGCTACTTATGCCACGTCGTCTAAAAATGACGTTGAACAAGAAGACATTAATGGGAGGGTTGATATAAATCCATTCAACACATTAACTTCAAGTGTCCGGATTTAACGAGATAATCACTATTTCCGGAAATCGATGGAACACGCCCACAACTGATTTTTTTTATATAACTTGTTAATCCCCGGATATATAATTGAATTTTCATGAGCAGAGCAGATTCAGGGGAAGGGGCGAGTGCTTCCTATTTGGTAATGTGTTCTAATTTTTTTAATTATTTTTTTCACCTTATTCTTCTGATCACATATTACTCTCTTGTCCTTGACGTTTGAAGAAATATTTTTTCCATTTGGTGCCAGTTACAAAATCTGGATTTTAACCCCCCTTGCTCCAAATACTAGATCTATCCTCACGAGATGTTTTTTTTTTCAGAAAAGAAAGCACTGAATTCATTTGTTTGGAAATTGAGAAATAGGTATACCTGCGCATACCCCTGCTTACCCCCCACTTCCAGCGGCAGGGGTAACGAACTGGAACCCTTCGAGTTCTTTTTTCACCTCAGTAACAGGATAATTAAGATCATCACTACTAAATAAAAAAATATCAAAGTGATTGTCAAGCAATAGACTTTTACGCCATGACTGGTTAAGAATTAGTCGATCCCAAATACTTTATCTAAAGTTCTTACTATATTTCCTATACATATCTTTCGCTTGATTTTATCAACCGGTTAACGTTATCTAAAAGACCCGGTTCAAAAGGGTCACTATAAGCGGCTTCTTCTGTATTTGCAACTTCCGTTTTGCCTAGTTGTAAAATTCGTGATAATTTGCTGCAGACATAAGCTTGAACAAGCAAAATGCAAAAAATTATGGCGAGCAAGTAGACAGATTAGCCCCTGATCTTCAAGACATAACATGTTTTCTCCTGTTCTCTCTGAAGTGACCAACTCTGAATTCTTTTCAATGATTGTCCTCTCCCCACAATCAAATGAAGACTGCATCTACCAGGTCTAATTGTGTGTTGATGTGTTACGGACAATCTATTTTATTTAATACAAAGACAGTCAAGCGATTTACAGCTCCCGTTACTTTGTGAAGAAATCCTTGCTTAATCGTCAAAGTCGAGCAACACTCTGGTGACATTGGTGATATTTCCAAGAGCAGTAAGTAAGTAATAATTAAGAACCATGCGACATGCATGAGAGGGTTATGCTCAACATCACATGGGGAGATCACAAGAGAGCACAGTATGTTGAAGATAACAGGCGTATGGAAATACATAAAACCCAGTAGGATACTAAAACTATGATGCAATAATGTCAACCAACTGCAGGACATCACGACTAACAATGTGGATCCCCAGATATAATCTGTGGAATTGTGGCTAGCAAAAAATGATACTGCGTGAAGATTTAGATACGTTCCGAAGATATGGGTGACGCTAGGCCCACGACTGAGAGATCTGGCAAATCTTTGGTAAAGTATATGCCTAACGATGGACGTTCAAAGGCTGCTACTGCTGATAATGATGACGAAAACATGCGATCCTCTCGTGGTATTCATCTCTGCTGAATGGACGTTTCTTTTAATTGTGACACTAGCTGATAAAAATCTAGATGTAAGAAAAAAATTACCGTTTCTAACGAGCTTGAAACAGTGCCAAAGACCATTCCATTATCCAATATCGCTTAAGTGGCCTGTTTTACCATTCCAACATCTAATCAAAGAGTAAAATAATCCGCTGCCAATCCGGGTATATTGCATGCCCCAAACCACCCCATCCTAATGACTCACCGCAGCAACGTTTAATTTCAGTGTGTTGTGTTGGGGTGGTTGCATAAACTAGCCATTGGGTGGAGACAATAAAGATACAATAGAACATTAATTTCTGTTTCTGCTTTTTTGTTGTTTTAAAAAGATTAAGCGATTGTTTTTATTTTCAATCAAATAATACTTTATAAATCATATCTTTTGTATTATATTTCTTGGAGTCGACATGATTTCGTTTTAATACAAATTATGTCATTCAGCAGAAAAGCCCGAATCGCTCGGCTGGTTAATTCATTTCACGTTTGCAAAATTGTGCGTATGTATGCGTACGCGTATGTATGTGTACGCGTATACATGGTCGTCCGCTGCTACTTCTCAGAGGAGGGAAGGAAAAGGGATATATTTCCGGGGGAAAAGATATATTTCCGGGGGATGCAAGGAGTAAAAGGATATATACGGAGTATAACTTAGTGGCAACCCCAAAGGCACCCCTCCCTCGTAGAAACGTAATTCACACGCCGCAGTTTGTAGTGTAAGCAAGTACGATCCATTGTATGGTTTAGACGTTAGATGATGCACTTGACCGTTGACTTAAACACATCAACTGACCCCGAGGCCCCAGCGAATAACAATACAGTATATTATAAGGGAACATTACATTTGGGTTGCATAAAACAATTGTACTGCAACATTATCCTTTATCTATTATTTCTCTCAATTCTCGTCGACCAAGGGTTTACATCTGATGGTCTACCGAGGTAGCACGAAAAGGAGCGAGGTCCCTTAGTCGTAGGTTTGGGAGGAGTTTCCTTCTCATGACAGATACCCGAGCTAACTGTGAGGGTCTGCCGCCCCTCCATTGGAGTGTTCCTACGGTTCAGCTGACATGGGTAGTTAAACCAAACGACGTAGACAATCAATTATTATTATTATTATTATAATTATTATTATTATTATTATTATTATTATTATCAATACTAATCAGTTGTACATTTTGTCTCCGATGTTATAATGGCAGATACAAGTATTGACATTCTGATAAATTTTGAGTAATTATTTTGAGCTGTGCTTCAATGATGATGATGATCATCATCATCGTTTCAACATTCAACGTTGAACATAGACTTTTCCCAAGATTCGCCAGACTTCCCAATGGTGGGTGCCGCAGCACTGATATTTTCTGAACTAGTCTAATTCGTCACGCCACCTTATTTTTGTTGTTGTTCACGATTTTGCATATTATTTCTGGGGATCCTCTTTTTGAATCTTAATGTCCATTGGTTGTCTGACATTCGTGCAACATGACCAGCCCGTTGCCATTTAAGTTTTCTAATGGATTTTATGATACCTCTGAATCCTGTTTTTTTTCCCCAAGTAGACTGTGTTGTCTGATGATATATCCATGTAATGTTAAGCTTGATTCTCTGTTGGTGCAAAGAACCCGACCATCATCACCCGAAAACTATCAGAAGAGCTAGAGTGAAGTCAGTGATAGACTTTGGATGTGTGCATGAAATAAGCTTTTGAGTAGAGGTCAGTAAAAACAAAAATACATTTGATACGCACCAATACGTATGCATATGCATATGCATTAAATTGAGGCCATTATGGAAATAACACTTTTTGATTTTGACACTAATCTGCGTTAAGTCAAATAATCTAGGGTGACTGTTTGAGGAGAAATGAATTACATTGCAAATATGAGTTCCGTTATTGTTTCGTTTCGCCTTTCATCTCTTAGCTTCGTTCCTCCACGATTGGTATGGAAATGAATATTTTTTTACGTTCTGGCTACTTGCAACACTTTTATTGTTTTGCAAATAACATGACAATATTTTCATAATTTTACATGATTTATTTAGATCTGGGTACTTATACAAATAAAATATATTACAGATATACACTTGTAGCGATTCAATTTAACATTCATATAATTTTTCACTGAGGTGCGTAATGACTTAAATGATATTTTATACATTTTCCAACACGAATTGAATTATCGAACTTGCACAGTTTTTATACTAAATACGACGTTTTATCACAAATTTATAATTTAAGACACAAAATGTTGAACCCGTTGGTAAAAAAAGACGCGTACGAGTAATTTCTTTACGCCTACGTCTACACATTATTTATAAAAACGAAAACTCAAATGATAACATTATCAATTATCGGCTAACCATCGTAGACTGAAGTCCCTCTACATGCCAGAAGTTAAAATCCCATTTCAATGACTGGTATTTTTCCTATCTCAGTGACAGTTGTAAGATTGGGGAGGAATTTCAGTCAGAGGTGGAACATCTTATGAATAAGATGGCAATATAAAATTGGGAAGGATTCGAAGGGATGAATGTGACCTGGCACTCTGACTACCACTGCCTTGAACGAAACACTCAAATCTTTTGATTAGAAATGAAAAATCATAAAAAAAAGTATAAATAGAAAAAAAAAAATAGATTCCAAATTAGGATTTAATAAAAGTAAAAAAAAATCATTTGAATAAGAAGGGCGTTTTAGATTTGTCACAACTTGAGGGTAAGATTATTGACGAAATTGATACGACTTTGCAGCACATAAACAGTGAAAAGTAAAACGTTATATTTTAAACAAAAAGAGCTTTCTTTCAATGAAAGTATGTTTACGATTATTGCGAAGGTCTCAATTTTCATCACAATTAATGAGTCGTTTCAGAAAATGGTCATTATTTTGATGACAAATAAGTAGTGACAAATATACTTTAGAATGACACACTTACGACAATGTTATTTTTTAAAAATTTTTATCAAATAAAGTATTGTCAACCATTTTTATTATTATTTTTTTACTAGAATTTTCTTTCGTCTCTAGTTTTAGATGCTTTTCTTTACAAATAGTATATTTTAGTAGTTTTTCATCACCAACCATCCAATAACAATACTAATAATGATAGTTGACAATGCTTTATATAATTCAAAGGCGGAATGTGACCCAATATCGAATTTAAATTGGTGACTCTCACGTATACGTGTGGTTGGTTCCAGAAATTGTCCAATTCCGTCGCCATTTCCTTTTTTCGGGCATCTAGCATATCAGACAATGAACTTGAGCCTCCTCTACGAGTGCAATGACGGTCTCCTAGAACTACAAATTCAATTTTTCTTGTATTTTCAGCAAAAAGGGCCGGAAATCAGAGTTGTAAAGTTTTGGACAAATTTGAGTACAAAAATTTGTTGTAAAAAGTGTTAACGGATGTTTACAAAAACAAAAATCCTAAAATAATTTCCTGTGGGTTGAAATTTTGGCGATGTCTCCTCCTTACGCCCCTATGTCTTTCACCAAGCTCATATATCACAGGCTCACCATAACTGCCTACCAATCATTTTGCAATTTTATTTTTGGATCTTTCCGGCGCGAGGATGTATCCCCCTCTCCACGAGAGTAGAATGTGATACAAGGTCGAGTTTGATGCAGATACCCTCACACATACATCTGGGTAGGGACAAAAATTGGAAACTGATTCTGAATACGGATGTACAGGGTGTTTCAAAAAGGATCTGACCGTCTTTTGGACAACTTGTATTTAAACTATTTCAAATCCAAAAAATATTCTTTTGAAAGACACAAATAACAAAAAAGATTTACAATAGGCGTTGAAAGTGATTTCTTTTTAACCTAGATCAAGGATTGTCGCTATTTCATTACGTGAACGTTTAATCACATTGGAAATTGGAAAACGACAGAGCTGATACAAAGCAGAGAAATGAAAGCTTGAATGAGGCTAGCACATGATGCAATAATCTCAGCAGTTAGATACAGCTCTGTCCGCGAACAGTAATGCCACTTGATTAATATTTTCGCATACAATTTGTGTGCGCTAAAATTCTACCCTTTTATCCTTAGAGTTACGTCCTTTACGTCATGTAAATAACATGAGACACAGGCTGGGATATATTTCCCACAAAACGAGGTAATTTTTTTTGTTCATTTCTTCTAATACAAGTGTCCTTTGGGAATTCATATGTACAGAATTACAATTTTTTTGTGCCCGGCTGTGTAAACAGTTTTCCTGCGGGACAAACTTCTCTGAGTCTCTGATATCTAACGTCAGCGCATCCTCTCTCGTCATGCCTGCTTCCACAAATGGTCGCCCTGGCAGCACAAGTTCTCTTGTTACCAACCACGTTTGGTTCACCACATCATAGAATAAACATTCATTAATTCAACGAAGGGTTGACATTTAGTGCTTTTCAAGACCAAAATTGAGCAAATCTGATTTCCGAACAAAGCTATTTGATTCTGAAAATGAAGATTTGGCACTGAAGGAAAATTTACGAAATATAACAATCCCTTGGACACGAATGATACGATACAACATAGATATACATAAACAATGGATGAAAAATATGTATTTTAGTCCATTTTTCCTGCGAACTTAGTCTGATGATGTATTTCAAGTTTTCTGATTATTTTGGTACCGAATCTACTCAATTTTGTCCCAAGATCAGGTGAATTTGGTCTGATGATGCATTTAAAATTATTTGATTATTTTGGTACTGAAGCCACTTAATTTAGTCTGAAGACAAGACGAATTTGGTCTTTTGCAGCGAAAAAATCATCTAGCAATTTTGCAGACATATCAACATCCTTGTTAAAATATTAGTTTGCTACGAACGAAATGTCGTTAAAAATAAATCATAATCTGTTGTTTTTTGTTCACTTTTAGTCCTGTAAGTCCCCTTTCGGCCATTTTTCACATCAAAGGATTAGTAAGAAGGGAGTTATTTATGCCTCAGAATTAAGACCAATGAAAAAAACTTGTTAAAATAGCTTATTGATGTTTGTAGCTACCCCCACACACCTAGCTGTTTTGTAATCATCAGCTTTTTGACCAAACCTAAATCTAGGAGGACAGGGAAACAGTAGTCTCAGAAGACAAGATCCTTGAAGAAGACACAGGTTGTGCCAAGAAGAAATATATGCAACATATATAGACAGGTGCGTATAGAATGTATTATCTATTCTATCTTGTGCTATTAATTTTCGGACATTGGAGGAATTTTCCTATGGTTCTTGTACTTATGAATGCAAAATACTTCATGTAAGCTTTCATAGTATTTGTTGATTTAACGAAGTAAATAAAAACGTCCAAACATATGACAGAATTGCGTTCTACCCAAGAAAGAAAAACCTTCTGAGCGGTTACAATATTGAAAGTGGAAAGTTGGAAATACCGAAACACAGCATGTTTAAAATGAAGACTAAAAATGACTGAAAAAAGGCAATAAGAGTGTTAAAATGACTGATAAGAGTTAGAAACAATGACAAATTAAGAGCAATGAGATAATTTTTAAAAAAATTTAAAAAAATGACTAATATTGGATAAGGCATTTGTTCACTCTAAATTTGAAGATGTCGAGATTGTACTCATTGGGAGAACATTCTGACAGGAGTTGATTCCACAAAGGAAATGTTATTGGGAGGAAAGTATTTGAATGGATTTTGCAACGTGTCCCTCATATATCTAAGAAGTATGGATGTGCCTTAATATCCCGAACAAGTTTTAACTTGAAATTTCCAGACTGGTAGGACCAGGGAATGTAGTTCGTCTGAACACTTTTCATCGAAGTAACGGTAGAAAAGTGCAAGACTAGCAATATAACGCAAGTGGAGTGTAAAAAAGCTCATCACCCACAATTATGATTAAGGATGATATAAACAACAAAAATGGTAATATATTTAATAAAAGCATGACTCATTTAAAGCGATAACCTTCTTCCAACGACCCTTAAATGATAATATGCCATATCCACGACATTCCTTATATTTAGTGGTCACATTAATTCAGCAAAAGGGCAAATAATGACTTCCCTATTTGTGAACCTCTTATTACGGATATGAAGTTCAAAATGCTTGAAAAGATGATGACCTGGAAGGGAAATGTTAGGTGGATAGAGAGGGCACTGGTTTTATATCCTAATTCTCCAAGCTTAGTCCCAATTAAGTGAGAGGTTTGGGACAGAGCACTGTCATCGAGAATTTCATTCAGTACACATGGGACCTATTTTTATTTCTATTGTCTTGAGATGGCATGTGTTCTCTGTAGACATCTTAAATTCTACAGAAAGTGCTCGAATCCTTTTTTTGTAGGTCGTTAGGCACGGCTCTCTATAATTCTTCGTCATTGAGAACATATTTGAGTCTCCCTCAGATTTTATCATCAGTATCTATATTTGCAGACC
Source organism: Thysanoteuthis rhombus (assembly GCA_963457665.1). Taxonomy (NCBI): domain Eukaryota; kingdom Metazoa; phylum Mollusca; class Cephalopoda; order Oegopsida; family Thysanoteuthidae; genus Thysanoteuthis; species Thysanoteuthis major. Next base: position 11,060,338 of record OY735228.1, on the reverse strand, counting down.
TTAGTCCATCGAACCAACGCTGAAGAGTTCGCACTGTTGTGATGTTTACTCCAAAAGGTCTGTTGACATTATCAGCAACTCGATCAGCATTGCATTCTCATTTGAAATCGTACTTGAAAATGAGTCCAACTTCATGTGTAGACACTGTTACTGTTCAGGGCTTAAAAACTTCAAGTAACATACACTGAAAAAGTATTATAATGTAAAACTCTGCTCTAATTTGTTACACGTAAATTATAAGTTTATCAAAAAGTAATATTTAATCTTTTTTTCAACAAAGTTGATTTTTCAAGTTGGCCCGAAGTTACCCTGTTTTTCAGAGTATTCTATCTCCATTTACATTTGATTTCAAAAAAATTCGACATTAGTAATTCTTCCTCTTTTAAGATTATTCTTCCTGATGTAAAATACATTTCATAGGTAACGATATAATATATTGTATATCATAGTGTCATACAAGAAATACTATCTTTTTAATTTCTCAAATAAAAAGTATAAACTTTAGAGAATA
>OY735228.1:11014827-11054827 GCA_963457665.1 Thysanoteuthis rhombus | reverse complement strand
CAAGCAACAAAAATAGTGAGTTCAACTACCCAAAAATTTGTGCACTACAGAGCAATGACAAAGTTTAACAAAATAGGTCGAAACATAGGACAAAAAACTATTGGAAGGATTAAAAAAAAGCAGAATAAATGAACTCAATGTGCAGGGCCTACGTAAGTATAAAGAAATAGTAGAAAATGCTGTAGAAATCGAGAAAATACGAAGGAAAGGAAACAGATACTATGAACAGAATAAATAAAAAAAGGAGTAGAAACAATGAACAGAATGAGTTGAAACAATTTACAGAGTAAGTAAAAAAGAGGATTTGAAATCATAGACAGAATAAGAAGGAAAAGGAAACGAAACAATTAACAGAATGGGTATAAAAAAAGGAATACAAACTATCAAGAGAATAAGTATAAAAAAGGAATAGAACCTATTGAGAGAATAGTTATAAAAAGGGAAGAGAAACAATTAACAGAATAAGTATAAAAAAGGATTGAAAACAATGAACAGAATAAATAGAAAAGGGAATAAAAACAATTGAGAGAATAAGTATAAAAAAGAATAGGAACTATCAAGAGAATAGGTATAAAAGGGAATAGAGACAATTAACAGAATAAGTATAAAAAAGGAATAAAGACAATTAACAGAATAAGTATAAAAGGGAATAGAAACGATTAACAGAATAAGTGTAAAAAAGGAATAGAGACAATTAACAGAATAGGTAAAAAAAAGAATAGAAGCAATTAACAGAATAGGTATAAAAGGGAATAGAGATAATCAATAGTTTATGTGGGCGTAAGTCAACCATCATCAGACATCATTATTTGTAGCAATTGTTTTTTACAGGGCCGTGGAGTAAGCCCGAGGCAAAAAATCATCTGTCTTACAGAGCTAAAGGGCTTCATTTGCCTTTTTATTCACCTATACCAACGAGGAAAAGTGAATTCATGTTTTCCCAAAGGGTATTAGTATAATGTGAACGCAAAATGCCCCAACTTGAGTTTGAACTTGGTTCATCGATTCCACTCTCTGTGTGGTTAATCTACACCATCTGATGCCTTTCCAGAGGCATAATTCGGTGGGCATGGAATTTCAGTTTTGCCAAAACCTATTTGTCATGAGTCGACCCTATTCTTAGCCAGTCTGCCACGCGGCGTGTTTCTTGAAAGTCTAATTTGTTTCCTGTGGTTTTTATTCTGGTATTTGCATGCTCTTCGAGTGATTTTGGAGAAAGCTGATGAAGAAGAACAGAGGGTTGTACATGGAGTTTTTTTGGGGGGAGGGACTCCAGCTAGTACTATTGTAATGCTTTGGTGAGCTTTTAAGGAAAATGCCTCAGGTGAACCAACGAGTGAACGAATGTTTTTTGCGTTTCAAAGTCAATTGAAGACCAACTATGATCTGGCTGACCTTCAATAAACCGAAATAGACGAAAATTTGAAAAGTTTGCCTCGCTATCAATAAAGATCTTCGTTGGACTATCTATGAGTTATCTGATGTGACCGATTTGTTTTGGAGTTCATGCCAGCGAATGTTTGCAGAAGATTTGAAAATGAAACGCGTTTCCGCAAAATTTGTGCCTTGATTGCTAACAGGGGATTAAAAAACAAACAAACAATGATTCCACGATTTGAAGAAACAATTCTTAAATGACCCGAAGTTTCTTCTCAAAGTTATGATTGAGGATGAGTTGATAATTTCGGTTGTTTTTGGTTATTTATTTTGTATTTATTATATTAGAAACAGTCAATCAAAACCGTCTCCCAAAGTATCAAAATAGGTTTCTTCAATATTCAAGTTGGTCTGGCTGGCTGCCTGGCTATGAACGAATGAATGTTTCATGTGTACAGATCGCACCAATGGCGCTAGAAGGCTGAAAATCTAAACATTTTTTTTTATTTCGTCTTTATTTATCTAAATTATCCCTAAATAGATTAATGTTGAGTTAGTCACTTAATTTGTGCCCGCTTAGTTTTTGAAAATTCTGACAAGAAGCGAGAGAAGTAACTTATTCATTGATCACTCCTTTTTCAAATTTTTTAATTGATCATCCGAACAAGGCATGGTGCCAAAAGATATTGGTCATGTGACTGTTTCTCTTGAGTGACTCACTAGACTTGTCACATTTATTTTGCTTAATTAACAAATCATGTTATCTGTAACACAAACTGGCAGATAGTTAACAAGATATACCTTTCATTTAAATCTTTTGATCTCTCACATACGTGTGCACATACACGCGAATGACAAAAGTATGTATGTACATTGCCCCCCCCCCCCCATGTGCTCACTGAAGTAGTTGCTTATTCGAGTTGTCGAACCCAAGTAAGAACCGAGATTTTTAGTATTGATTTTTAACGCCGGGATGCCCTCACCCTACTTGGAAAATTGGTGCAGCACAATCTTCTTGGCCGTATTTTGCCCAATTTGATCTTTTACTGAATCAAGCTAAACTTTATTCTTATTCATACAAATACGCACACACACACACACACACACACACATACACACACACACACACACACACATATACAACACGAACACTTACAAATACACGCACACAAATAGACACACAGGCATATTCCTGCTGACACGCACAAGCACACACACACACACATACACACATACATACATACATACATACATACATACATACATACATACATAGACATTATTTGCCGAAATGCCTGTTATTATCAGGACCAAAACTCAGATCATTTTCAAAAATAATCATTTTCTAAACGTATAACGATTTAAGGGTTTAATTACATCCTGTGCTGTTTCAATGACTTATTCATTTTCTTTTCTCCATTCATTTTCAATATCAATAAGTTGGTTATATTTCATTAATCCCTTTTGGACAAAAAGGGAGATTAACGAGACCTATTACATCAGGGTCAAACTCCATTCTGATTGAAGCCTAAATGACTTAGCTTATAAGTTTTCAAATTTGAATGGAGAAGCACTTGATAATTTCTGAACTCCAAGGGAAATTATGAATCACTGCCATCCAAACGTGACTATTTCATCACCAGAGCGAATTTCAGAAAACAAAAATGTTATTTTAGACATAATAAGGAGTAAATGTCTAAATTTTCAGACGCTAGCTCTATTGTTGCAGCCTGTGTACTAAACATACATATAGATAAAAAAAATGCAGCTATTTCAGCCACTAATCCCAATTTTCGAAAAACAAAATAAAAAAAAATGTCTACCCTATTGCGTAGAGTGTGTGTGTGTAAAATTAGTTTTTTTTACAATGAACTGTTTCGGTTGTGCAGGTGATACATACATAAATAGAAAAATGCAAATATTTCACCATCTAGACTAAATTTTTAAAAAGAATGTATGAAAAAGGAAACAATTTTCGTTTAACTGAAAATGTTTAGATTTGGCCATGGAAGGGGACTTAAAGAAATAGTATCGAGATATTTTTGTAGATAAATGGCATGACAATCAAAATAATTCTAGTTATAATTTGAAGTAATTTTAGAGATAAACAGAAAAAAAAACTAGACTATCTTTTGCAGGGTCAAACTGCATCCAAACTTCTATTACAAGATGATTACTGCAACTTTTGTGTTGCATATATATATATATATATATATATATATATATATATATATATATATATATATATATATATATATATATATATATATATATATATATATATATATATATATATATATATATTGTATGAATGTATTCATTTATTATAGTGAAATAAGCCAGTTAGTATGTGTATAATACATTTTCACCCATAACTAAAACTTGTCAATCTAACTTAATCAGTAAAACAAACCCCTAGCAAGCAATTGCTCGTGAGTTCATAATTGCGTTAGGGGTATATGGATATTATATATATGTTTACACTCCTAATATTAGTGAGGGTTGTTCTTGTAATTACGGTAGAAAATACTCCCATTTTGGTGTTTGACAATAAGGTGGCATAAGGAGGGAAGGAACCTGGTAACTCAAACCTTTCTTCATAAATCTTTTTGTAGGGTTGAAATAAGATTGAATGCCAAATTTCAACCTCCTCCGTAGACTTGAAGGGTGCTGATTTTGGCGAGGGTCATTGTTGTTGTCATTGTTATAACTAGGGGAAAATAAAATCAACTCCAGGAAAGGATTTTGACGAAAAATCGTTTCTGTTTTGTATGACCTTAATCTAATCATTCCAGAACTTTCTCATGCAGTAAGCTACACCTTTCTGGGATAATTCATTGGAAACTGTTTTTTCTTTCTTCATCAAAAGCGAAATTGGGAACAAAACTTTTTGTAACTATTATTTCAGGTTTTGGGTTGAGAGAGTGTCTGTATTTTTCAGTCAGCAGCTGTTATTTTGAAGCACTTCAATAGAAGATATAAAAGATTAATAGATCTTCTTCATCCTATTTACTTAACATTATGAATATACAGAGCAGGGTTGCCAGGTGCCTTTTGTGGCACAAGACCAAATTTGTATGATTTTGGGATCTAATTGAGTAGCTTCTGAATAATCAAATAACTCAAAATCCATCACCAGACTAAGCTCGCAGGAAAATGGATTAAATGAGTTGTTGAATATTGATGTAAATTTATGCCGTGTCATGTCATTCGTGTGTAAGGGATTATTATCTTCTGTAATTTTCCTTTAGCACTTAATCTTTAGTTAGGAACCATATAGCTTCGTTCAGTATCAAATTTTCTCAATTTTGGTTTCGAAAAATACCAAAAGCAATCCTGGTATAGAGTCATGACATAAGCAACTAGAAATCAATATTTCAGTCATGTGTTCATGGGCGTAGCTAAAGATCTAAGGGGATCTGGGGGCTAAGAGGTTGGGTCCCGGGGGGGGATGCTCCGTCCAACATTTAGTGGGATTTGTCCATAGAAATGCTACTATTCATTCGGGAGCCTAGTGAGAGGAGGGGGGTCAATTAAGCCCCACCTATCCCCGAGCTACACCTCTGCACGTGACACTTATTAGAGATATATTCGCTAATAATTAGAAACCGTCAACCAAAACTGTCATCAAAATAGTTAACATTGTTTTCCTCAGTTTTCAAGTTGGTCTGGCTGGCTATGAATGTGTGTATGCACCACGCACACAGGCTGCACTTACGAAAATTTAAACGTTTACTTATTATATCTTAAAAAAGCCCAGTATTTTTCTTGTTGCCCCCCACCCAAGGTTTTTAGTGGGGGATTCAGTTTTCAATGTAATTTCAAGCTAGATAGATTCCTTTTTTTGTGCCCGCTTGTTTGTCAGACGCATCTAGTGATCGCTGCCCAACAAAAGCTGAGAGAAGTAACTTCTTCGTTGATCACCCCTTTTTCATTTTTTTCAATTGATAACTCCCAACATGGCTTGTTGGTCACGTGGCGATTTCTTTTGAGTGACTAACCAGACTTGCTAGTCTTTTAGGAAAAAATATTCCACTTGTACTCGGGGTGTCGTGGTTGGATGGGGATGGAAATGGGGGGTCGCATTAAATTGCCTGCCCGTTTTCATTCTCTTATTCTACTTGAGCAATTTATCACGATCCATTTAACCGTTCTGTTAATCGTCAGGCCATTCACGCCTGCTACTCATACGTGATACTTGATAAAGGCAGGCCGGGTTTGTCACTCAATAGAAATTGTCACGCGACCAACGTCTTCTGGTGGTACGTCGTGTTGGGGGTGATTATTAAAAAAAATCAGAAAAAAATGGCTTATCAATGAATAAGTTACTTCTCTTGCTTTTTGTTGGGTGCTGAGCTCTGGAAAGTTCGAATTTTCGAAGAATAAGCGCGAAGGACACAAACTAAGTGATCAATTTAGCAAATACTTAAATTGCAAATTTCCCCCGCTTACACACTAAAATCCTTTTTAGATGGGCAATTCCCCCCCCCCCCAAAAAAAAAACCAAAAAAAAATTTCTAGACATAATAAGGAGTATTTGTTTAAATTTTTAGCCCTGTAACTCCGTTGGTTCGGCCGGTGCACGTGACACACATATAGCCAGAAAGCCAGAATCACCTGAAACAGTTTTATTGACAGTTTTAGTTAACGGTTGCTTATAGACTCACTGACAATTTTTAAATCTATATGATAATACTGCAGTATCTACCTCCCTACGCAGGAGGAAAGGAGTGTGACATTCAAATTTGAAATCAAATTTGGAGCAGATCCACGCGCAATTATCTCCCCAACATTGTAGCTATCTGTCCACAGAAACGCCATCTTTTGTCTGTCCACGTGATATCTAAACAAGTTCTCAATGAATTTCAATGCCATTTCGTGGAAGAATTGGCAGTAGTCAAGAAGTAGTCAAGAAATATTGGACCGTGTTCATGTGCCATCATCTTCCCTGGGACTCAACTATCTGTCCACGACCAAACAAAAGCTGCAAAAGTTCTCTGTCTGTACAAAGGATACCCCCCAATTATCTCAATGAAAATATGGATAATAGGCCCCAAACGAAGTCATGAAATTTTGAATTGGGTCCATGCAGAGTTATTCCCCCTTCGTTTTAGCTAACCGTCTTCAACCACATTATATCTCCGAAAGTTCTCTATGTGTCCACACAACATTTCCTGTGAAATTTTATGGAAGGGCGGACAATAAGTCGAGGAAAAGATGACTAAATTGTGGGATGAATTCAGGAATATCTATTTGATTGAGAGACATTTTTCATTAATTCATGTATACGCTTATTACTGTCATTAGAACACAATTTCTCAATATATTTCAATGATGTTCCGTGGAAGTGAGGGCAATAGGATACGGAATAAGTGATTAAATTTTTCTGTCAGATTCATGCAGAAATTCCCCCGTTGGAAGAGGTATGCTTTCTAGGTACGTTTGTTTACAGAGTGGTAACTATAACAAAGCTACAAGATATTCAATATTATCATACTGGAATATAAACTAGAGATATGTAGGATGATAAAAAATACAAAAGTTATTTGGCCACCTTGGGTGGTATTAGTTTTTGGAATCATCACTATTTGTCCCTGAACTATTCATTTTACGAGACAGGAACATTTTTGCCTGCCTACAGCTCTTTATCAAACACTAATTTACTTACGTCGTCAAACGTTATTGGCCGTTTTAAAATAATTTGCAATTGCACTGTACTTATAAAAACATAATGTTGCTTTGCATTTTCTTGTTAATGTTCAACTAGAATGAGCCCAGACTTTTTTTTTAAGCATTTGCAAAAATATGTTTATATATATATATAAGTTAAGACGAAGACAAAAATATATTCAATGATATGGCGTATCATATAAGTAGATTCTAGATTTTTGGCTATGATACGTGGAGAAATTGGGGCATAGGTCGATCCAAGTTTCGGGAATGTGAGAGAAATACAAATTCAGAAAAAATCCTGTTGGAGGAACTTCTCGCAATATCAACTGACGCTTATTCTGACAAATGAGGTGCAGAATCGGAGGACCGAGTTTGAGTTTTTGCCAGCGCTGCTCACGTTCACTTAGCACTGATGTCCTTCGCAAAGTTCTGGATCCACTTCTCCCGTCAGCGTTGTGCAAAAAGCGTATGGCAGAACATGTAAGACAGTGGTTCCCAACCTGTTCAAGGTCATTCCCCACTTTTGTCAATAAGATAACTAGTTTTTTTCCTTCCATTCAAGTATGTTGCAACAAAAAATGATTTCAAATAATTATATTATCCAAGCGAACGAATGAAGCTTGGGTATTGAGAGGGACCTATACTTTTGTAAAAGAAAATGGTGTCCTTTGCAAGTCGATGCAAAAGTAATCCTAAAGACTTGGATATTCATGGAAATATAGCAAAAGCCAACGGAGGTTATAGGATAAAAAACGGGACCCCTTTCTTTGTTGAAAAAAAATATTGTGAAAATCATAAACACAAAATTCATTACTTTGACTACTGAGGTTGCAGTAGTCAAAGTATTCCAGGACCCGTGTTATTTTAAAAGAAATTTCAGAGAAGGATAGAATAGCATTTACTACAATGGATTCAGCATTTTTTCTAAGATTTAAAGCAAATTCAAAGCAAATTATTTTTTTAATATCTGTTTAAAATATGTTTTATGGGGATTTAAGAAATAATTTGGTTTAAATAAATATTTATCATTTTTGAAATTGAACTATACTATTTTTCTTGGAAAAAGACTGCAACAGAATTTGAACAATCAGCTCTGGTTAGTGGATCAAGAGAAACCATCGCGTGACCAACATCTTTAGGCAGCATGGTCTGCTAAGTGTGATTAGAAATGACAGAAACTAAGGGATCGATTCAGCGTAAAATTACATTGCAAATCGACCTTCCTATTTTAGTGGGTTTTGAAAAAAGAAAAAAACAGTATTTGGTAGATGTTTGGTTTCAACCCTCTAGCCCCATTTGTGCACCCTGTACCCTTGCATACATACTTAGCCAGACTGACTAGCTTAAAGATTGAGGAAACCCACATTGACAGTTTTGATTGATAATTTCTGAAACGCTGGTACACAATTGAATGATCTCAGAAAAAACATCTTCCTTCTTCTCTTGGTCCCTCTATAAACAAATCAATGTACCCTCTCTTACTCTCCAATTCTTTCTAAAAACGAAACAAAGTACTTACTAGCTCTTGATTGGTGTTTTTGCTTAAAAATGTGAACAAGCAATCGGATCGGCCATAACTCGCCATCCTCCAGATGAAAACTCCCCACAAGCCCATGTACAAAATATCATTGAAATATATATAGAAGAATAACGAAGTTATCCAATTCACGACGACGACGTTGACGTTAACGACGATAGACACCCGTACCGAATAATAGTCCCCGGGTTTTTTTCCGCAGGAGACAAAAACTCTCACAGTTATACTTATCTTCATCATCAGTCTTTTAACGTCCGTCGTTTGACATAGACCTTCCCAGGATCCGCCAAATTTCTCTATCATGGGCGTTGCAGAGCCAGTATTTTCTAAATTTGTCTAGTTCATTATAATTATCATGACACGAATCAAGTGGAACATGACTGGACTATTTATATCGTGAAATGATAACGCTTTGTGTTCTGAATGCAGCCTATTCGAATAAGAAAGTACGAAAAAAGATCTGATAGATTCGATGCCTCAAATATTAAAAATACACCAATGGCAAGCTCACATTAATTTGCATAATAGAATATAGTTAAAATGCTTAGAACATGAAATAAAGGACGTTGTTTGAAAAAAAGTGGTGTATAAACTCTTTTTCGTATCTCTGTATATTCTGAAGTAGATTATATCAGTTACCAGAATTCCAAGATAAGAAAAGAATACGCCATATAATCTTCGTAGTAGTAAAAAGAACAATTTTAATCAAATGGCTGAAGAGTTAATTATAGTACCAGGTGAATTTGTTGGACTCCGAGTGACTGCACATGCCAGAACATCCTCGGGGAATTATCAAGATCTGCCGTATATTGTAGCATATATAATTCACTTTACCAAAAGAGGCTTCAAAATTCTCCTGCATCTTATATACTAAAGGTAATAAATGTTAGGCTTTTGGGATCTTGTACCGCAAGGTCCAGGACATCCAGAAGTTGGACAGAGATTATGTATTCATTCATTTTTGCCTGTTTATCCGTTTGTCTACACAGTATCTCCTTAAGTTTTCATTGAATTTCAGAGGCATTTTGGGAAATGGTGGGTCATGGACTAAAAAATAATTTATGAAATTAGGGGGCAGATCCAGGCGATGTTTTTGAATTTTTTTAACATTGTGAGATAGGACAATTTCTCGGATTTTCGAATATAATAGCACTATATTGATGTCATCATCGTAAATAAAAATGATGAACTGAATTATTGTTTCTTAAAAAAAAAACATCGATGATTTGTCTGATGAATAATCATTACAAGCTATTGTGATGGCATCGTCAGGAATCTGTAACCAGATTATTTAGTCTTTAGTGGCATTGGTGGAGGCATGCGATTTTTTGTGAGCTTTTTAGTATCTTCTGTGGCTTGTTTTCTTTCAAAATAGAGATGTGAGTCTTATACAAAGCTGCACTTATACACCGAGATAGGAAATCAAAAGAAGAATCTCCTAGGTTGGTAAGCTCTCGACAGAGTAAGTTCAATTTTCAAGAACAGGAATAAGTAATAAGGGTCTACAACCAGCACATCATCTAACTACGGAGCTGAAACATGGAACCCAATCAAGAAATTGGATTGAATTAATGTAGTGTGCACAGGAAAATAATGTCAAACACCAAACAGAAAGATCACGATGCAGCACAATCTATCAAAGAAAAAACCATGAAAGGCGATTTACATCTTTTTACTGCGGGTGATGTACTGAAGCCAGAAAAAAAGTCTGTTCAATGTCTTTTACGAAAATCCACGGTCGAGGCATATTTCTGCTGACAAATAATATCAACTAACCCAAACAATGTTCTCACTTGAAGATAGAGTGACAAGATCACAGCCACCTTGAACGAGACGACACATTTGTTTACACAGAATTGTTGAGTTGTTTACTTGAAAAATCATGAATGCACGCAGCTTGTTTACATGAATATAGAAGGGTAAGTTACATTGTGTTGCTACTAGCTGTCTAGTTCATACATGGATGAGTATGCATAAAAAATGTATCTAAACAAATCTCTTGAATCATCAGATAGCCGCAGACAAATTCTTTTATTAATGCACTGGGTCTATCTCTTCATAAAAAGGATTTCCTTTTAGACAATTGAAAAACAATTTTGAAGTCAAGGCTAACATTGTATCATTTACGAAACTCGAGTAGAAATCTTCCGAAATCATCGGAGCTGTGCATCAGGTTTTGGGGCATGTTGTCCTACATAGAATAGCAATTTTTGGATGGATCCAACTTTTCAAAGAGAACTGAGAAGATCTGAAAAATGAGCTAAGAGAGGGGCAACCGCCAATCTCAACGTATGAATAAAGTGTTGCTGAAATACAGAAACTGGTGGGAAAAGACCGACGAATCACAATGGATGAGATAGCTACAGACGTTGGGATCTAACTTGGTTCTGTATCCTCAGTTTTAAACGAATATCTTGGCCTTAGCAAGCTTTTGGCTCGATGGATACCAAAAACATTGCACGAAGATCAGCTAACTGACAGAGCAGATCTTCATATCAGTCTTTTAAACAAGATTGAAGCAGATGAAGACAATTTTATGGAACGAATCGTAACCTGGGGAGAGTCTTTGACCAACCGATACGACCCAGATATCAAGGTCCTATCAAAATAGTCGTTTCCGAGCTGAACCAGTCAAATTCAAGGTAGAGAGTTCTGCTCAGAAAATGACTGCGACTTTTTTTTTTTGCATTCCATGGAAGTAATCTTCACAGATATTTTTGAAATACGCAGAAAGATCACAGGGTTTATTATCAAGAAGATTTAAGAAAATTGAAAACTACCTCAGTGAGAAAACGGCCAGGTATGTTGCACCGAGGATTTCTTTCCATCACGACAATGCAACTATTCATTCGTCGAAGACAGTATGAAAATTTCGTTGAGAAACTTACCCCATCCACCATATAAACCTGATCTTTTTCCGTCAGACTGCTTTTGGTTACGTAATCTCAAGGAACATTTATAATGAACACGACTTGAATCCTTCGATAATGCCAAAATTACTGTTCTGACATGGAGTAATTTGAACAATGTACAATTATTCAATGGAGAATTAGAGAGATAGAAATATCGTCCTCGGAAGTGTATAGACCTTGACGGAGGATATTTCTAAGAGCAACAGTTTCACGTATTGATACTTTTGTTAAATGGAGGTTTCTATAATTTTGTTGCACTTTTTGACGTACTCTCGTAGATATTAGTACGCTTATAGTTATACATGTTTGTAAGTGAGTAAACTTTGATGCATACGCGCATAGAAAAAGATGCATTTTTTTTTGTGATTGCTTTTATAACAAATACGCGTACTACCCCTGGCAAAAAGTTATGGAACTAGCACAAAGCGAGGATGTTTATCCGATTTTCACTTTGCAGATCATAAACAAATCGCAGATATGACACATGATTTAATTTCCTAAATAGTTGAACGTTCTGGCTTTAGAACTGAATTATTAAAACTAATGAAATATTTTTCCAGATTTAATAGACGAAAAATTATGGAATCACCTAGTAATTCGCTTTCTTAAAACGTATATCAGCATAGATGCAAATATGTAAATCAATTTTCAGTTAAAAGAGAGTGTTTGCAAACATTAACAAGCTGTTTGACTGGGCTAATTGGAAAAAAAAAAGGAAATCCAACACAGATTGTTGCAAAAGATATCGGTTGTTCCTTGTTAGCTGAGCCCAAAACTTGGTGCAAATATAAAATGAGAAGGTTATAAAAGGAAAACATAAGGGTAGACCACAGAAAACGACAAAGAGTCAATAGAGAAAACTCAAAGCAACATGACTTGAAAATAAGAAATGCACTGCAAAAAATGGAAAACATATGGGCGGAAATAGAAGTCAATGCTTGTCATAAGAATATGAGAAATCTGCTGAATGAAATGGAATTAACGTACAGTCTCTGAAAATTATCATTAAATTCTAAACAGAAGAGAAAAAGTTACAATGGACCGAAGTGAAGCACACAACCACACACACACACGCACACGCACACACACACACACACTCACACACTCACACACACACACACACACACACACACACACACACACACACACACTCACACACACACACACACACATATATAATCATAAATAGCATTATAATATATAAAAGCTCTTATTTGAAATTGTCTCCCATCGCTACACGGTTGATGTATCACTTGGCCTTGAAACGTAAACAGAATAAACAATTAAAGAAAATTGTGTTGTTGCAGAAATCGAATCTCTGACAAATAGGGTAACCGCTTCAACGTAGCATTGATCTTACCATTGAACTAAACAGCCGCCGCTAAAAGTGAAAAAATACTTGTTCCTCGATTTTGACCCCTATAAATGAAAAAAAAAATGATCTTTTTATTTTGATTCTTGAAAGTAAAAAATTAAAGTTTCCATTGATTTTTGCTTCGAAATAGAAAAAAAATCTCCCCCTCGATAGGATGTAAAAGAGTAAAAAGTATTTCCATATAATTTCAACCCCTGAAAGTTGAAAACCAATGACATCTCAATTTTGATTCCTTCGACTTCGACCTTAAAAAGGGAAAAATATAATTTCCTTGCATCTTGACTTCGAAAAGTAATAAAATAAATATTCCCACGGATTTCGACCCCTAAAACTAAAAAAAAAATGAACTCTCAAGTGAAAAAAAATCCCTTGATTATGATCCCTCAAAATAAAAATAAAATTGTGTCAGATTTCCACCCCAGAAATAAAAAAAAATTACTCCACAATTATGACCCCTAAAAGAGAGAAAAATCTCATTTCGAAAGAAAGAGAAAGAGAAAAAAAATCCCCCCTCTCTCTGTCTCAGCGCCTAGAAAAAGAAGAAAAAAGAGATTTTCCTAGACTTTGACCCTTGAGAGTGAGAAATGAAAATCCCCTATTGATTTTGATTCCTAAAAGGGAAAAAGAAAAGTCCCCTCCATGTGATCGATCTAACCTCTGATCCTCAAATTTCGTTTGTTGGAAAAATATGCCTTAATGGTACTTCATCAAAACTGGTATTAATTGAAACACCGCTATTCATGGTATCCATGTACAATCAGTGAACATCGCGATATGAGATATGTTAAAAATGATTTCGCTTCTTGCTGAAATCTACATCACATTTCTATTACGAAGAAATGATTTTAGGAAAAAAATAAAAAAAACATTTTTTCATTACGTCATCAAAATCATTCTTACCATTGATGAATAAACATGTAAATAGACCCCCTAGCCGGTATTGAAACCCCCTGAGAACATTTTTGGTGGGAAGGGATTCAAAAACTAATTTTCTAAAAACATACCCCGAGGATCAAATCCCTATCCATAGAAAATTTAATGGATTTATATCAAGTAGTTTTTTTGGTACATACATACATACATACATACATACATACATACGGACGAACTTTTGGCGTATTATGAATTCTGTTTATCTGTTAAATGTGTTAATACTAAATTTTAACGTTGAAATACTTGTCATAGATGTAGGTTATCTATGAATTTTATCATAGAATGATATGTGATATAGTTTTAAATTGCTTAAAAGTAATATTTCTTGCGTTATAAGAATGCTATCAACATTATTTTGTATAATCTTTCGATATTGCGTTACAATCATAACATTATCAGTAACTAAACGGACGACGTTTTTCTCCTTAACAGAAACAGTTAACCGATACTGTCAACATAGGTTTCTTCAGTTTTCAAGTGAATTAGGCTAGAAGGCTATCGATGTATTTGTCACGCCTACAGGCCGCACCAATGAAGCTAGAGGGCAGAAAGTTTTAACATTTACTCCTTGTTATGTCTAGAAAAAAAAAACGATTTTTTTCCTGAAAATATCCTGATAAGTTTTTTGTGTGTGCGTTGGGGGTCAGTTTACAATGTAAGTTTATGATAAACTGTCTCTCATGCTTGTTTTGAAAATTCAGACTTTTTTGTGATTACTGCCCAATAGAAGGCTGGAGAGTTAATTCAGCCATTGATCTCCTCTCTTTCCATTTTTGATACTATCGATACTATACGAGTAAGCAATTTTTCTATTGAATCATGTGGGCGAGTGAAACCTGTTCTTATCTTCGAAAGGAGATACACTTTCTCCATGAGTAAAAAAAAGGTTTGTTTAAAGAACCCTGGCTGCTTATCCGTCGACTGAATTTGTAATCCTTACCAATTTTAGTAGAACAAGAGAATTCTTGAAGTAGGGCATATGCCATATGTGTTGAAGGATTTGGAATTTATCAATTATGATTCATATTAATCATGTTAGGATGGACACATCTCTTTGTCACTTATGCATACGTGTATGTAGCTGGTTGGCGTCCACTGACTGGTCACTGGAAGTGATTCGTTGTCACACCCGGGTTGGGACGGGGATGGGAATTTGATCCAATGAGATTGTGAAATGGACACTGGGAAGAAGAAGAAGGGAAATGGACACTGGGAAGAAGAAGAAGGGAAATGGACACTGAGAAGAAGGAGAAGAAGAAGAAGAAGAAGAAGAAGAAGAAGAAGAAGAAGAAGAAGAAGAAGAAGAAGAAGAAGTTGATGTTGGAAATATGTTGTTTGAATATAATTCTGAATTTGGAGACCCTTTGGTTAGCGTTGGGAGATTGATAAGTTTGTGACGATGGACGATTAATCATGCCCCACTCTGAAAAATGAGCAATTTCCAAAACAGGGGCCTTTCGTAGCAGGCAAGGACAATTGTCTGGTGATTGACAACCGAAAGCCGCGACGAATTGACTCGCAGAGACGAAGGACTGGCGTTGGAACACAAGAGTGAAAGCCGAGACCATAAGTTGAGAAATATCAACAAATCTACAGAGAGAGAGAGAGAGAGAGAGAGAGAGAGAGAGAGAGAGAGAGAGAGAGAGAGAGAGAGGATAGGGAGACCACTGTTAGCAGTTCAACCCTAACTTCTTCGTTGCTGGCTTGAAACTCCTGCGACCTGCATTGACTACGCTCTGCGTCTCCTTCGACGCTACAAACTCTTCACTACTGTCTCACGAGTCGAATGTTAACTGACCCAATTGACCCGAGAACGTATCACACTGCCTCCAGTTTTGGGAAGGTTTGACTGGCGATGATATGACCCTACAGAAATCGACACTTTGTTGTCCTCTGAACAAATGTTTTTCTTTCTTTTGTTTAACTTTTGTCACCTCAATACCTGCTCCCGGAGACGCTTCGTCTAAAGCAGCGATACTTCGTTCTTGACCTTTTACACATCGTGGTGGGGGCAATGGTTGGCGTGGAGTGACCAACGGCGAACGGCCAGCGACTAAAGTGTGATACATTTATTTGTAATTGATCACCATAAACATGGTGTGCTGCCATATGACGTGGTTTTCTATCGAGTGACTAACCAGACCTGTTTTCCTCTAATTATTCCTTCAATCTCCACAACTTGTTGATATAGGTTCATAAATAGTACTAATTAGCCAAATATTGTACCGAAAACGCCAGAGAATTTGGCAGAATCTGAGAGGATATAAACACCTGCAGTAACGAAAACAGTAGCGTGTGCAGCTGAAATGCTATACGAAAATTCTATATACCGCAGTTTGGGAGTCACGCCTTGTGCTGGTGTCACCCAGTGCGGTTCGTACCCCTAGCAGTCCTGATTGACGTCATTGAATGTGGCCGATAGCTAGCACCTCAGATCTGAAAAGCCACCAACAGCTATAAATGTCGACAACACCTCGATACCACTATATATATATATATATATATATATGTGTGTGTGTGTGTGTGTGTCTGTGTGTGTCTGTGTGTGTGTGTTTTTTTTAAATAAAAAAAGGCAACTAGAGTATTATGTTGTATAAGTTGACGCATATAACTCACACATATATATATTTGTACGATTTGTTCATACGTAATCTTCTACAAATATATCCGGATATTCACATATATATTTCTATATAAATATGCATGTATATAAAATGTGTTGATAGGGAAAGCAGAACTTGTATGTAAAAACGTCAAAATCAGCTGCTCTCGATACAAAACAGGTCCCACACCGAGAGAAAATGAGCCACTCCCAAAGAGTTCATTTTACCTACATATAATATCAAATGAGCAATTGTTTCTCTCGTACTGTTCAGTTCAGGGAATAAAATCACATGATAGTCCTCGATTAGGAACGGAATACACTGTTTAAATTAAGCTGAAAAGATAATTGTTTATAAGGACGCCCAGAAAATTTCAATCGGAGGAAATTTATTGTTACTCAATCCCCAGTGACAACCAACAGACACGTAGGGTGAACATCCAACTTCATAAAGTATCTAGACTAATAATGCACTGTGTGATTTTTTTCTTTTTCGCTGTTAGTAATACTGGACTCTTCCTTTGGGGAAAGGGAGTACAATTTGTCTGGAAAATACTTCATACCTACTGTTTCAAATTATGCACGAATTCGGTATTTTCTTACTAAAAAAAAATATATCAATCTAGGTATATCCGCGAAATTTTCCCACTGGTATCAACAAGTAGATCGTATGAAGAGAAAATTTGGACAGGCATCATATGGCAATGATCAGTAAGCTAATCTTGTTGGCAGTTGTTGGTGGATTCGATCCTCACCAGATCTCCCTGTAGAGATGATATAATACCAATTCATACTAAGTTACTAATACAATCACAGTGTGATTTTCTTGTTTCGCTGTCGGCAACACTTGATTATTAACTCTTCAACAGAAACAAATTTAGTATGATTTTTTCCAATAAATTCAAATATATCCGTGAATCTTTTCACGTTAATCAACCGGTAACAATTACTCGCTATCACAGTCAATAATTGAACAAGCGTTGTGTCAGGATTTGAAGTCATGTAAAAAAAATTCCAATCGAAGAATAAATATGATCAGAATAAATTCTATTCATGACATCACCAGCGTTTTCCAATGGAAAACATCTAGAATAGAGTAAAAAAAATCAAGGAACATCTTGATTTTGGAAAATAAAAAACAAAACATTTTAGAAGGGGTATAGTGAAGTACTGATGTCACTTTTCAAGTCTGTAGACAAGACAGTATGGCCAGGAGCGTTGGAACATAAAAACTGATAAAACAAGCACACATACAAAAAAAGATAGAAGCACCCTCTGCCACCTTTGGTGGCTACTGTGGTTCAATAGAATCGTGGATCTTGCTGTTCTGGTAGACCACAGAGGGAAGCTCAAAGAAACTGAAAGGCTACATAAGTATCTTAACCTTACCAAATAACTGGAAAAATTATGCAATATGCAGGTCGCAGTGGTATCAATTGTGATCGGAATCTTGGGAATTGACCCGATGAGCCTAATAAGACCAAGACCATAGACGAGAGCACTACTAAAATCAGCTAGAATACTGAGGAGAGTCTGGGAGTATCTAGAAGACTTGATCTCCAGTGAAAACCGCCAGTCACTCCTAGTGTAAAATCTCAAATGATAACAATACTACTGAGAAAGATGATGGAGATTTGAGAAGACTTACTGTCTCTAAATATCTGTCGATAACCACCGGAAATCCGGTGTGTATATGTGAGTGTATGGAGAAGAAATAATAATAATAATAATAATAATAATAATAATAATAATAATAATAATAATAATAATAATAATAATAATAATAATAATGATAATAATAATAATAATAATAATAATAATAATAATAATAATAATAATACGACGAGATTGCAGGAACTAGGGATAAGAGGAAGGATTAGGGCTATCCAGACCACGGCATTGCTGGGGATCGCACGAATACTGAGGAGAGAATTAAATATGAGACCTACAACCCCAGCTGGTAGCAATGACCTGACAGCTAAGAAAAAGACAGAGTGAAGGCGGCACAAATCACAGCACTACTGTGACAGATGAAGACGATATGAGAGGAGGGCTAGAGACCTAAGGTGACTTGTTGTCATTCAGTCCTCAGCGGTGACCAACAGGTAACTGGTGTAAAAATGCTAAGAAAAAGTCGAAGTCCACGTCCGCCTGGATGGTATAATGATTAGCACATCTGCTTAACACGCAGAAGATCGCGATTTCGATTCCCGGTACGTGCGAAAAGTGTTGAAAACATTTCACTGGACTAATTTCCCTTTGCACTCAGCAGCTAATTGAGTACTCTCTGAACTGTGTGATTTAGGATAGAAGGTATTTTTCTCAGATGAAACCACCCTTAGGAAGGTTAAGCGATAATACTTTAGTCACTTTCATTTGCCTTGCCATGGTAAATGATTATATTCATCCAGTCTGTGAAAAACTGATTATCTCACTATTACACGTGAACATTACAATCATTTATTCAAGTGCGCTTGATACCAAAGGCTATGGGTAGCTGTCAAGCGTAACAACTACTTGTAACATCTAAAGAGTGAGAAAAAACAAAAAACAATATTGGCCAAGTGAATTGGAATATGTGCAGATGGAAAATACAAAAATAACACATATGTGCGAAACATGATTCCCTGGGAATTATGCAAACGATTTGGTTTCGTCATAATCTGATGTCTGCAAACAAGAAGAAGAAAATCTTTCAAATAATTGTTGCGGCCATCCTGTAATTTGAAAATGTCAATCGTATTCATTATCAGTGGAGCACATGGAACAGGTTTAAAGACCCTTGCAAAAGACTGAAAGTATTTGGGCTGAGGAACTAAAACTAAGCAGAGTACTAAGGAAGGATTTCTAATGCTGATTTTCAAGGCAGTCAATCCCTTCGTTCCCGAGGCTTTAGCATTACCATAATCTTCCTAACCATTGGTTATGAATGCATTTGTATCCTCGTTAAATTTCCAATATTCACGTGATCTATTTATTTACCTATCCACATCAGCCTACAAATACGACTGACTGTATATAACATCTCTCCCCCCCTCTCTCTCTCAATCTCTTTATCTATCAGGATCTGTTCGTATCTATCTATCAATTGAATCACCGCAGCCCCACAAATAGCTCGACTAATCGGCCAAGTGGGCTAAAGATTCTTCTCTCTTGGTTTGTCTGTGTGTGTGTGTGTGTGTGTGTCCAGACACTCTTGGTAACATTTTTGGGATGCAACCTTGAAAATATGTATAAGTAGATCATTAGGCACTATCTAAAACCTTTTTTTTTGTTTTTGCAAAAATGTGCTTTTTTTTAATGATCTCTATAGTCGTTTTGAACCAACGAAGCCCAAATCTTAGGTGGGTATATTTTTCTGATAATTTTTTTAGATTTATTCAAAAATAATAATTTTTAGATATTTTTTCTGGCACACGCGCTGACTATAGTGATTCATTTATGCGTATGGCATGGGTATCTATCAATCAATCTGAATCTGTTCATATCTATTTATATCTATCTATGTACATATATATCTATCGCGCCTACCACAGTGTGATGGTTGCCAAACTCGTCTCGTGAAACATTTAACTTGTATTGTGAGCTCGTTCAACATAAGAACATCCTTATTCTGACCTTGTACCAGACTAAGCAGTGCTAGGTATCAATGATTGTAAGTGTGGAAATTGGAAATTATTTGAAGAACAAACTTTTCTATCCCCCACCCCCAATCTTGTGTCTGGTAATTTCCAACTCTGTATACTGTTACATAGGTACCAGTCGGTTATCCTTTTGCTCCAAACGGTTACCCCTCTTCTTGCTAAGTGCCCTGTCCATTATCATTTATGTCACTTAATTACTTGCATGGGCCCTCTTTCGGATACTTATTAATCTTTTTCTATCTAAGAGTAATTCTTAGCATTACTCTTTACATAGCTCTTTGTGCGATTTTGAGTTGTTTTCAAGTTTCCAGGTCTCGCATCCGTACGCCATAGCTGGTATTATCTATTGGTTGTATACTTCATGTTTTGAACATATTAACATTTGCTATTCAGTATGCTTCTATTCATACCAAATGCTTTCCAACCAATCGTCGGGAGTCGTTTTATCCCGTTAACGTTGTCTTCATTATCGAAAAGATAATAACGATAGAGCGTGAGTACCAAAACGTTGTTATAAAAAACAATGAAGATGAAAACTGAAGATGAAAATTCAGTAAAACCGACAACAATGAATTTCATTTAGTAAACAATATCATTTGTTGATAGTGTTCAAAAGGCAAAATGTATGCTGCTTGTGTTATGCACATCATTATCAAAATTGCAAATTATATATGTACAAAGAAGTAAATAGAGTAAAGTGTAGTAAATGGTTCTTCGTGCATGGCGAACATCTATTCCTGAAATGTGTATATGGAGAAGAGTCGAATGATAGAAACAGCTTGTAATTAGATTGCAACAGATTATGAAGTAAATGCGCCAAAATCAAACGCTGATCCCTTGATCAACAACGGAAAAATATGCCCCCCCCCCGAATAAGCCTTAGCGTTGGAGAAACACCAGAAATGAAATATTGCCAATGAAGCTATTGCTCAAAATTTTGATCAGAGGTAGGAAATTATGCCCCACCCCCAAATTGAGTCAGTGTTGAAATGAATATTCATTTTAGCAAATATTCAGAAGCACCAAAAGTGGTTTATCGAGAAGCTGAAAAAGTCAAATTAAATACATTCAATGTAAAGTTGAAAGAAAACTAATCGATTACTGAAAATGAAGCCGAATTTTTATTATTTCTAATTTGCGATCAGCTCCAAAACGAAGTTCAGGTGAACTGCTTGCTGATTGGACAGAATACTTTCCTTTTCTGATTGGTTAGAAAAGACAATGAAATTCACTTGTGACCCTAGATTTGTGCTGAATTTATTGAAGAACTAAATATGGCGTAATGATACTTGCTATCTATCTATCTATCTATTTTATCAAATGTGTACGTATAGTTTAATGCTATGTTTACGTATGAATTGCGTATCGATCAATCAATTAATTTATCTATCCATCTATCTATCTATCTTGCTCTCTCTCTCTCTCTCTCTCTCTCTCTATATATATATATATATATATATATATATATATATAAATATATATATATATAAATTAAGTTTAATATCAATTAAGTTTAAGGTTAGTGGAAAGAAATCATCAAATGTTTCGGTGGAATGTATTTGTAGGAAATCAACTGGTATTTTTAAAGATGATATCGCTGGGTGAACACTCAATAGAAGTGACATAAAAACTGAGTCAAGCTCGTTGTTATACTTATTGGTCCCTAATCGTCAAATGTGTTTTTTTTTGGTAAACTATGTACGTGAGCCGTGTGTTTAGTATAAATTAGCACCCATATATATACAATACATACAATATATACAATATATATACAATGCATTATGACCATTCCCTCGTATGAACTAACTAACTACATGTAGTATGACATAAAATATTAATCAAAAACAATTGAAAGTGAAGGTGGTGTTTGATTAACGCAGTTGGGCAGCCACGTTAATATAACTTTGTTTCTAAATCTCTGTGAAACTAATATGATAAACAACTGATGATCCCAACAAGAGAAATCCACACATAGTACCATAATATCAAATTCTGTTTAACATAGAAAACACCGAGGAAAATTACATAAATTACATTAACAAATATTGGAAGTAATTGACATATATATATATATATATATATATATATATATATATATATATATATATATATATATATATATATATATATATATATATATATATATATATATATATATACATATATATATATATACATATATATATATATATATATACATATATATATATATATATATATATATACACACACACACATATATATATATATATATACATATATATATATATATATGTGGTATATATATATATATATATATATATATATATATATATATATATATATATATATATAATACAAGTTCACATGTCTATAAACATGCAAAATAGATCCAGAAAAATGAATATCAAGTTATAAAAACAAAGCTAAAAAGAAAAAATGGTGTTGAAGTCTCTCCAAGAGACGGTCTGTAACGGCACAAATTAACTTTGGTATAACTCTATTCTCACTCTGTTCCGTAATGAGTTGAATATTTATGTAATTCATTCTTTACTATCCCCATTACGTATTGAACAATAAAACTTACGCAGTTTTGAACCATATACAGAGCTGTTTTCTAAACAAATCATTACTATATAAGTTCTCTAGTAAGCTCATAAGAATTGAAATAAAGCTAGAAAGAAACAAAAATATGAACTCGTTGGCAAAAACTTACTGAACAGGAAATTGCATTATACTGGATCTGTGCGTAACTGATAAGGCAAAAACAGACGATACCTTTGCTCACCTTCCGGCTAGCCATGGCAGGGTGCAGGATCTCTAAGTGCATCAGGCGTTAAAATCCTTTTCCGATGTTTTGAATCCCTTTTCAGACTCAATGACATTTTCTCTCTAATGCTCCTTAGACGTTTGCATTACAGATTCTGATATAAAACTAGATTCTCTCTTAGTCATTTTTATTGGATACTTCGCAAACCCCCGTACCTAATACACAAATGCTTCCTTGCATAATAATTGCCGGTTGTAACACTTTACTTCGTTACTTGATAAAGTACTATGCTTACCAATTCCTTTTTGGTAAATAATATTGAGTCACTACAAGTATTTTATGGGAACCTGCTTCGAGTTTATTCTCTCCTTCAATTTTTCTGTTGGTGAATAATGTGCACATTCTGATTTTTTACTCGTATCATCTTTCAGCATGCTTTCTGTTTCTATTTTAGAATGTGCAGCATGGCAAAAAGTATCAAATTTGTTCTGTATTCAACATGCATGTATGTTAACATATTTATCAGTCCCTTATCTGTTATTATTGTTCTTTAAATACAACTGCCTTTCCTTTATCAACCCCCTCCTCTGTCGGCCATAAACAATATATTCATACAAACTTCCAAAGAACACTAACATCTCTATATTGTCTGACCGTCAACTAACTTTGTCTAAGCTTAGGGAATCCGGATATGAAGTTTTGCATCATTCTCCTCATTGACAAAGCATTTCTCCAACAGATTATCAACTTTTCAAGCATTTTGAACTGCGTATACGTAATAAAAGTTCAATAATAGGGGAGTCATAATTTGTGCTTTTACTGAATATGTGGCCACGAAACCTAAATAATTTTGTCGTGATGGCACATTATCATTAGAGGATCATTGGGAAAAGTTTATTCCTTCAAAGTGTTATATTTGATCAAATATTTACCGTTTTCATTGTATATATCATTCTCCATCTAACGATTCAAAAACTACATTTCATATGTAACAAGTGAATAAATCAAATATTAACATTTTCTCCCCTTCCTATGGTCACAAAATGTCTGGCAAGCAGTCATGGCGTCCTCGAGAAAAACAGATCATATGTCGAAACATTATAAAACTAAGACAAAGACTTTCACATTGTCGGAGATTTGATTGATTCATTTCACAGTAGAGAAGAGCTGATTGGTTGGAAATTGGACCAACCCAATTTCTTCAACATTATAGTGAAATAATAGAGAGGGTGTAACTTCCGTTTGCGTCCCCAAAGCAAGAGCAAACAAAAAGCAGTATATATATATATATATATATATATATATATATATATATATATATATATATATATAATCAAAACCGTTGACTCTCTGTGACTAAAATCAAAAGGCGCTTCATGGAGATGAAATAATATCAAGAAAAACAATTTCTTTTTCGGCAATTCTTAGAGACGTGCTGTTTGAACGATGACATGGAGTGCTAGTAAATGGAGTAAAAAAAGAAACACACGCACATAGGCGCTTGTGCTCACACACACACACACACACACACACATATATATATATATATATATATACGTATTTCTTCATGCGTATATGCATATTTAAAGATACCTTATAAACACTGGAAAACATAAATATAAATTAAAAAAAGAACGCCAACGCCACAGTCAAAAATGAAACACTCAAAATCGGCGAACAAACGTCACCACCCAAATTCCAAGCCACAAGAACATAAACAAAAAGAAACATACGAACGATAAATAACGAAGTGACACAAATGTTTAAAGGAAATAATAATGAATAAAAAAACCCAAAATCTACCTGAAAATTACCAACAATGTGTGAAGCTTGTTGTGGCACCATTCATAATAAAGAAAATAAATAATCATATATATATATATATATATATATATATATATATATATATATATATATAAACTTGGATGTATAATCCGACGGAATAATTTTAATGCGTTATCTTTGAAACTCTATTTGAACTGACTTCCAGTGTTTACATGATATTTATGCCAGTTGGTCTCGACTAAATGATAAAATAAACAATTAAAGGAATGGGTTGGTGTAGGGATTAAATCTGCATCCAAGAGGATGCCGTCTAAATGCGATGCTACTCTTACCATATAAGCTAAGCAGCCAGTTGGTAAACCGGAAGCCGTAATAATTGCTTTATATCCAACACTCATCTTGTTCATTCCCTATCAACATATGCTCTTCCTATTTCTCAACGCGGGCAATCATATTATGAAGAAATGAATATATAATCCAAGAGAATGATTTACGCTATCTAAACCAAATGGCATATTAACTGTGTAAAATCAGGATGTTTATTCAAATAGGATTCCATATGAAAATGGCAAATTTGTGATTAAATGTACTGTATATGTGTGTGTGTGTGTGTGTGTGTGTAAAAGCGAACGAGCAGTTCCCACCTAGTCTCTCTCTCTATATATATTGAACATTTGATTTTGGAAAATGTCAGTTTCTTTTTGGACACTCCCCGTATACTGAACAGAAATAAAGGTTCAATTTAGTATATAAATATTTTATTATCATAACCTTTGACACCTTCCCTTAGGTCCTTTGAGTATGTATGCCAAATTTGGTTTGGTGGCACCAACGTCTGAGGGGGAACAAAGTGACACACAGAGCCAGTTGTTTTATGTAATATAATTAGAACATGCATTTTACACACTTATTCTCATAAATGACTATACTGTCCGATGTAATTGAGACAGTGTGAACAATTATAGCGTAAAAAGGAGAATTGATAAAGAATAACGACAAATATAGAAAGAAAATCAAAATAACCTAAATATTTAAAACAAGATTTGATGTTTTTATTGCATGCCTTTGTTAGACTAAAAGATTTTTCCGGTTTGCATGATTCATAAAAAAATGTTTCACGGAATTATTTTCATTGTATTCAAATAAACACATAGATATATGCTATTCTGAATTTGAATTTTCTTTGAGAAATTCTGTCAGCCAAAGACATATTTGTAGAAATAGCTATTTATAACACATACTTGCATAGTACCCGTAAAATATAATGGGATTATTTACGTATAGATCGACACTCCTGCCCAGATTCACAGTATCTGTGCTCTCCGTTTATGATCAAAATGTTTCTCCCACCCTCTGCCTTGGATCAGTGTGTAGTATCTGCTTGCAGTGCATTTTGTTGCTTTGCGTCAGTGCAATACAGTGACCGATGATGGCCTACAGAGATTCGGTACTGCTAAGCGCAAGCGGTCTAGGATTCGTCCTGTGGTCTCAAAAATAACTCTGTCCAGTCTCAGAGGAAGAATAAGCCCCGGGGACAGTGTCTTCCTATTGCATTTAAAAGCGGAAGGTCGAACTTGCCCCGACGCTTTTGCCACATCAGTTGCAGGGACTGGGACAATTTTGAGCTTTCCGCACGAAAACTCACATTAAGCCAACCTTGTGTCATATCTTGCTCTCGTGGGAAAGCGAGTAACAACGGATTAGAGTGTAGTATCATTGAAAAGTGTAACAAAAAAAAAAAAAAAAGAAAAGAAAAGCTGTTTGCATTCAGAAATTGTTGTTGCCAGGTCACAATCCACATCATCAAGTTCCACTTGAAAAATACTGATAAACATTACGTTTTTTTATGAGTGGATTAAAATTCAGTAACTTCAGATACTAGAATTTTGTTTTTAGATTAAATCAATTACATAACTATTCGTTTCCCACCGGGGAAGGAATCTGATACAAGGAAGATTTTTAAATGGGAAATCCCATGCGTACTTGCAGTTGGTTCAAGAAATAGTCCAGCTCCCTCGGCACTTTTAGGGGACGACAGGTAAGATAAAGATGCCTACTTCAAGTGATATAACGCATTTCATTATCGAAAAAAAATATCGATTTTCTGTCCATATAACTTTTCCTAATTCGTGATGGAAAACTTTCCCAGCGAATCAATCAAGGTTCACGAATTGCCAAAAGCCCAGAGCGATAATCGGGGTCACGATTGGGTATTAATTAATCATGAGCCTCCGAATAGATATAAGATACTCTGATTTTTTCAACCAAATATCTACTTTGACCCTTAGTGCCGAAATTGCCTACATGAGCACACATGTGTAGACAAACCCTTTAAGAATCAAATATTCAATTAAATGCTCGCATGCACACACACACACACACACACACACACACACACACACACCACACACACACACACACAGACAGGCGTGCGTGCGTACACAGGCACATTCACTCACCAGATATTATACATATATTTTTAATTGTGTTTCTTTGTTGTGAAATCAGGCATAGAGGAATGAGTGATTGTGGTTCTCAAACCCATGGCCACGAACCAAATAAAGGTTGCAAGGATGTTCATTGAGATTCTAGAACAGGAAAATAGTTGTGAAAAATAAAGCATCTACTTATGTATTAGGACACCTAAAGTATTCCAGTTTGTTCACATTCAATACTTGTACTTGATTATTGAATTAAAGTATATATATCTGCATCTATATACATAAGTGAAGAATAGGGAATGAGACAAACTCGGGAGTAAAAGTACATGGAGACAATTAGTCGATTAATTTATAGATGAATTAATTAGTATGCTATACATGTTTCGAGATGGGTTCCCATCGTAAGTAGCATGTATGTATCTTTCAGTTGATATAAGGTTTCCGTAGAAAATAAATTTAGCATCAAATGTTTTTCTTTGAAAGCAAAAGTAGATATAAAAAAATAAGAATCAGTGAAAGGTCATAGTAGTGAGTCCGGACTGTTCTATATCTGTGAAGGAATCTGTTGTGGTTTGGTTGGATATGTTGTTGGAAGTGTAGCAGCAGTTATGGGTATTTTATTGGTCGTGCTAGTCAGAGGAGGTGGGCATTCTCAAGAATCGGTTGTCATCGATATTTGGAAGCTGGGTAATGGTTTAGAGTTGGACAATTTGGGTACTAAGTAAGTTAGGATCGTTGCCATCTCGAGTAGCAATCAAAGTAATGGGATATAGGTTAGAGGGGTTCCTTGTTATGCATTATCGATTATCAGCGGGGAGATGTATTTCCTGTATCCTTAATGGTCATTGTAGATATTCTGAAAAGTCAGATGGATTTGAGTAGTACAAGTAAAATGGACCATACATAGGTATCTATTGAAAGGGGTCTGTGTGAATGTTTGATACACATGAAAGAGGTTTTGGGTATGGAGGGGTAAGGTAAGTATGTATTTATTATGTTCTCGGAAGTAAATGACATTTTTGCTTCTGCTGTTAGAATTTAGGTAGATGTAGGAAATCGTATTCGTAGTAGAGCTAGTGAAGGAGTTGGTGTTGGAGAATAAACCATTTATTTTGTTGCATGGTTAGGAGAATTTAATGGTTTTCGGGATGGTGTTACGTGAGACTTTATTATTTATTATTGTGTTACTACTAATCATATCTTTAATGTTTTGGAGTCTGTGGTAGGTGATAATGTACGGTTCTTTAAGTTCTGTTTTGCGTGTAAGTACATTCCATCTCTTATCAAATATATGTGACAGAGGTGGAAGTGTGTTGTGAAAGATGGTTATGAGTGGTATACAGTCAGGTTTATTTTTGTTAGAGAGCGTAAGGGTTTCTTCTCTAGGTATCATAGAGGCCTTTTTTATTTGTTTATTTGTATCTTCTGTTGAATATCTTCGCTTAGTGAAATGTAACAAGTTACAGTTGTGTTTGTTAAGTTCACTATATGTAGAGCAAATTCTCCTAATTCTAAGTGCTTGTGAAAATGGTAAGTTAATTCAGGTGTTTGGAATGGGCCTATTTGAAATAAAAGTTGTCCGTAGGCTTATTACAGAGGGTGATCTGGAGGTTTCTATTGTTATCTATGTATATGCAGGTGTTTAGGAAGGCTATGGAGTCAGTGGATTTTTCATAGTCAAATTTGATAGAGTCGTGTGTAAAGTTTGTGTGTAAAGAAATTCGCTAGTTTGGCTTCAACTCTTGTATACATAAAAGAATACCATCTATATATCTAACATAGAAGATACAGTCTTATATATATATATATATATATATATATATATATATATATATATATATATATATATAAGATGGGAATATAAATATATATATATATAGAAGATGGGAAAAATCCCGAAACGTGTCTGGACCATTAACATCTAAGGATTAATAAACCTTATCTCTGAACATTTTACTCCCGAGTCTGTCTCACTCTTTACAGTTCACATTATATATATATATATATATATATATATATATATATATATATATATATATATATATATATTATGACACCAAATAAGATAATGCCTCGCTCTCTTCAAAGGGTGACGGGAATTTTAAAATTTTGTACCACCAGAAGAATTTACACTTATACTAATTAGCAATGTGAATTTGTTGTCTGTCAGTTTAACCTCATCAGTGACATATGGAGATGCAACTTGATAGAATTTTATATTGCGTATTTTTTTTACCTGACTTTAACTTAAGATTAGTTTAATATGAAGGACATATTGACCATAAACAAGAAAATGCT
The DNA here is from genome assembly GCA_963457665.1 of Thysanoteuthis rhombus. Lineage (NCBI taxonomy): Eukaryota > Metazoa > Mollusca > Cephalopoda > Oegopsida > Thysanoteuthidae > Thysanoteuthis > Thysanoteuthis major. Next base: position 11,025,501 of record OY735228.1, on the reverse strand, counting down.
CATATTTTTGATACTTCATTAGTACACTGCAATTGCAAATTTACTTGCTTATGCCGTCATTTTTACGGCGAAAGTGCACTACCCGAATGGATTGGCCTTAACGTTATGTTAACAGGATAAACAACAAAGAGTTCAAACGCCCGAAAAAAACTCTATGGATGTTAATACTCTTCTGAAAACTATATAAATGTGTAATGAAAGCTGTGTCTATCACACTTTTAGCATTAGTAGCAACCATTAGCCCTTTCCCTCCCAACCCTCATTAAACTACCCAACTTTCTTTTCTTCTCTCTCTCTCTCGTGTCTGTCACACTTGAAGTATCATTCAAAGTCTAATATAAATTAGTAGGGAAAGTCAGATAACACTTCTGCGCAAGAATGACAAAGCATAAAACAGCATATCCTATTGCTGTACAGCAGAAGGATTAAAGCATTACCTGATGTTTGAGGTTAACACCACCTGGTTTCATGATCGTTGGCGATACAAATATATATGTTGTTGTTTCTGTATGGTTCTCAATTTGAAGGTCGATCTTTTGAGTTAATACCATGTTTCAGCTCCATAGGTGACTATCGGGAGGATGCATTGGTTACAAATACTTCTTTTTAGGATTAATCAGATTTTCTTGTTCTTGCTTGCTCTCTTGCTTGGTCTAGTTTTCAGGAGAAAACAGAAAGGCCGAGAAGTGTTTAGGCGAACTGGTATCACCTTGTCTTACTCCTTATTGAGCAGAAAGAGGTCAGTTTTTATGCAATCTGTTAAAGGAACTGCTGTGTCGGTAGATATATTGCAAGACATACATAGGTCTATACCTTGTTGTATGATAGCATCGAAGACCCAGAGGATTTTCTCTGAGTCGGAAGCCTTCTTCAAGTCAACAAATGTTACAGCCAGTGGCATTTTATATCCTGCTGCTTTCTATTTTAGTTGATTTGCCAAATGGGGATGGTCAGTGCTTAAGTAGCTTTATCTGAAACCGGCTTGTTCCCTTGGTTGGTTTTCTGGCATTTTAGTCATTCGGTTAGTGATTACTAAAAAAAGTTGTAGATGCAGTTCAGTGGGTTTATTGACCTGTAGTTGTTTAGATCTTTCGGGTTCCCTTTTTTCTACAACAGCACTATGACTGCAGTGTTCCAATCTTCTGGAACTTTACTTTGAGGAATAGTTCGAATAGAATGGCTAGTTCCCTTCTGATGACTTAAACAGCTTTTTTGAATAGATTGATGGCGATTGAATCTGGTCCAGGGGCCTTTCCCCTTTTGTTTGTTTGGTGATTTGCTTCGAACTGGTTATTCGTAACTCGTATGTCTTGTTCATTGTTTTGTGTTTCTTGCTTGGAGGAATAGGATTTATTTTTTTTAGAATTATTGGACACTCAGAGACTATTCAGTCACTATCTGTCGTTGGATCTCAATCTTTTTCGAGCACACTAGTTATTTGTATTCCACCTGTACTGGAAGTCTTTTAATAGCCATGAAGCCGTTACCTTTTTCGGGAACGCTTTCGATGACTGCTGTCTTGTTTCTTCTTTCATTTCCACTTCATTTCATTTGGATGGTTTTGTGTTATATTTCTCTTTTATTCAATTCACGCGGGTAGATTGTTCTCATTCGGTTGTCCTTGCTAGAGTTTATTCTTCTTTGCGATGTCGATTGTCTGTCTCTTCCACTGAACCAGAGTATATATCGTTATTATACGTCCCGGATGGGCTCTAATAACCTTCTCAGTAGACCAAGCGTTGAAATGAACACTATATTGGAGCCTTTAATTGAGATAGAAAAAGACATTAAGCTAAGACTGTAACATTCCACCGCCTGATTACTCTACTATTAGTGCAAAAAATCATATATTCTGTGTCATATGAAATGAATGTACGCTCGTTTGTCTCTCGCAGGCGGCTTCACAGGGTTGAAGAAATAACTAGAGAGCTGATACGGGGAAAATTGATATTACGCGAGCGTAAGGAGAAATAGGTTGAACTTGAGCGTACATAGTGGCTGGCTGAAAAAGCTCGTCCGTTATTTCTCAATTTGGGTCCAGACGAGAGTTTTTGTATGTGCACGTGGGATTCTCGTTACCGTTTTTTCTGTCTGCTAAGACCTACAAATTTATTTCTAATAGATTATTATACGTCTCTGTCGCCGATGAAACAAGAGAAGTCCTTTTTTCCGACCATTACGCTACACTCTGGTTCAGTGGAAGCGGTAGACAATCAATATTATTTTTATGTCTTCAAAGTTCCACCACCAATTAGTTATCGAGTTTTCCAGCGTATCTAGTGATCTGCTTGGGGGTCATGAGTTCACTCTCTGGAGAATCAGGAATCGAAATCCTCGCTAATACCTACCCCCAACAGTAGAGGAAAATATACTGCTATCTCAGCAATCAAGTCAATGTGAACAGGCGTGCATACTTGTCTTTTGTTGAGTGAGCACAGTTGAGAAACGTCTTTATTTCTGCGACTGAAATGTCAGTCATTGTAGGAATAATAATAATTTCTACTGTTCACCATATTCTGTATCATTATCATCATCATTATCATCATACTTTTAGTGTCCGTCGTTGGATATAGACCTTACCAAAAATCCACTATATCTTTCTATCGTGGGCGTCATGTCATAAATATAATTGGAAATCTGTCTAAATCGTTACGACATCTTATTTTCTGTCAGCCACTGTTTCGCATATGATCTCTGAGGATTAACGTTGTGATGTCCAGCGGTTGTCTAACATTCTTTCAATAAAGCCTGCCCACTGCCATTCGAGTTTTCTGGATTCTATTGTACCTCTGACTTTTTTCCACTAACATACTGTGCTATCTTATGATTTCTCCATGTGATATCAACCATGACCCTCTGTTGTGCACGTTACATGGCTCTTAGTTAAGAGCCAATCTTTTGGTTAGGTTCCATGCTTCAGCTCCAATGGTGACTATTGGGAAAATACATTGGTTGAGACCCTCCTTTTCAAAACAAGTTCCTCGACTATGAGGCACGCGTCGAGAACTTTAAGGTTAGAAGCTGGAACAGATTTAGTTTCGTGGTATTTATGTTTTTCTATATTTCCTCTTCCGGTCACAAAATTCGGTTTTCGACCACAACTTCACAAAGGATTTATTGACACAGGATTCTTTGAAGTGGTTCCCGGAATTGTAGCTGGGTTCCTTGATTTTGATCCCTAGGGGATTGGCCTCTGTTGGAATACATAGCAGATGGATAGGTAAGTAATATTAAGATATTTAAGTTGATTAGCCCTGCTTTTCTACTTACAAGTAACATTATATACTCTGTATGAACACATGCGTGAAGAGCCACCTACTCTTATACATTTACATGAGCAAACTTATGCGCACACACACACACACAAACACACACACAAACACACACACACACCTATATAGTGTAAAATGTCAGTGTTATGTTTGAAAGAGATTAATCACTCGGATTAAGATTTCATACATACATACATTTACAATACTGTTAGTACAAAAACAAATAAAAAGTTGATTTCAAAGTCCTGATATATCTTCAAAATTCACCGAATAGAATGATAAAAGATATTTTAACAAGATTGACCATTGAACAGTCAAATATATATATACATATATATATATATATATATATATATATATATATATATATATATATATATATATATATATATATATATATATATATATATATATATATATATATATATATATATATATATATATATATATATATATATATATATGTGGGTGACGGGGGTGCTATCAAAAATGGATATATGATCCGACAGAATGATTATGAATTGCATTATATCATATTGAAACTCAATTTGAAATAATCTCCCGTTATTACGAGGTGAATGTATTATTTGGCCGAGACAACGTTAATAGAAAAAACAATTAAAGAAAATGGGGCTGCTATAGGACCTCTTTATTCTATTTACGTTGTCTAGGCCAAATGATACACATTTCAAATAAAAGTTTCAATATAATATAACGCAATTTATGATCATTCTGTCGAGTCATATATCCATTTCTCGATAACACACACACACAAAAAAAACACACACACACATATATATATATATATATATATATATATATATATATATATATATATATATATATATATATATATATATATATATATATATATATATATATATGTATACATTATCTCTCTTTTTATATGATTTGTGTGTTCCATTTTGAATTAATCCATATGTTTGTTTAGAAATATAGGAATTTCTTTTGAATTTGATGGACGACTGAGATGCCGCGTGTGCAGCTGGTTGGTAGGATAAATGCTCAACTAAGTAAATAGATTCCAGTTCTTAAGCACTGAACACTTTTTCAAACATTTTTTGCGTTACTTTAGTCACTTATTTCCTCAATATCTACAATGTAAATTTGCATTACAATCTATGTAATTTTCTTAAGTGTTTTCCCTTGTTTTACATATATTATGGTACAATCTGTATTTTTTTCTCTATACACATAGTTACTCAGTGCAGAATGTCAGTGTTATGGGAGAAAAAGGTTGATCACTCGAATTAAGACTTCATACAGTCTTACACACACACCGACACACACCCATACACATCCACACACATCCATATATATATATATATATATATATATATATATATATATATATATATATATATATATATATATAATACAAATCAAGCACACAATATGATATAATATAATACAATATCCGATGTGTGAGGGGTTTATTCCATGAAGTACTCGATACATTCAACAATAAACATTTATTTGATTTAGAGAGACATAGACGTGTTGATGTAATAGATCCTTACTTCATCATATATATATATATATATATATATATATATATATATATATATATATATATATATATATATATATATATATATGTGTGTGTGTGTGTGTGTGTGTGTGTGTGTGTGTATTCTAGAAAACTAGATAGCTTTAAACACTTAACACATTAAAAACTTCTTTTTCAATTTTTCCCCCAAATATCTTTTAATGTGATTTATGTAATTTTTTTTACATATACTTCGTCGTTATAGTCCTATGAGTACATTTCTTCTCTTGTTAGGATCATATATATTCACCCCACTTATTCAACATTATTAGAAATCCTCAATCAAAACTATCACGAAAACTATTTGTATAGGTTTCGTCAGTTTTGAAGTGCGTCCAGCTGGCTAGGTAACTGGATGGTTGGCTATGCATTACGGGTACAAATACGCAGCAGAGGAGCTAGAGAACTGAAATTTTCAACATTTACGCATTATTATTTGCGATTTTTTTTGTTTTTTGTTTTTTGTTTTTGAAAATCCCCCAGAATAGCTTTTTGGGGGATGTTCAATTTCCAGTGTAAGTTTTTGGTAATTTGATACCAGCATTCACCTTTATTTTTTGAAAATTATGACTTGTTTTAATGCTCTTATCCGAACAGAGGACGAAAGAAGTGGCACATTCATTGATCATAACTTTTTCCAATCTTTTAACTGATCTCCAACACGACATGCTGCCAATTGGCGTTGGTCATATAACGGTTTCTATTGAGTGACTAACAAGATCCGTATATATACTTGTTAATCTGCCTTCACCCAAAGCCTGAGTCGTATCAATGTGCTATTCTACCAAACCAGGAAACAAGCAATGAACAGGGTTCTGTCGGTTCGTTGTCGCCTCGTTGGAACCCCAACAGGCAACATAAATAAGATAGAATAAATGACAGTTAAAAAGCAAGAAAATTAGCCTTCATATGGACTTACGCAAGAAAAAGATCATGTACAAAAAGCGTGTCGGAAATGAAGGCACAATGATCAAAATCGAAAACTCAAAACTGGATAAAGTAGACCACTACATTCACCTAGGGCAAGGAGTCTCCATTACACCCCCATAAGAAGAATAAATCAAGCAGAAAATCACTCTAGAGTGGCAGTCTTTCAGTAGAGAAAACTCAACCTTCAAGAACAAGAAAATCCCATTAGTCTTCAAAAAAGTAAATACAACCAATGCATCTTCCCAATAGTCACCTATGGAGCTGAAACATCGAACCTGATCGAGAGACTGACCTGCAAACTGAGGGCCGTGCAATGCGCACATGAGATAATCATGCTCAACATCACATGGAGAGACCATAAGACATCACAGTATACTAGAGGAAAATATTAGTCCAAGACATTATAGAAACCACCAGGTGACTCAAATGGCCATGGGCTGGTCACGTTGCGAGAATAACAGACAACCAGTGGACATTACGACTCACATCATGGATCCCCAGAAATCAAATGGAGAGCCGAAGCCGGCAGAGTATGAGATAGCGAGACGAGCTGGACAGGTTGAGAAAATATTGGCTTCACAACGCCCACGATGGAGAGATGTGGGGAATCTTGGGGAAAGTATACATCCAACGACGAACGATAAAAGACTGATGATGATGCATCTACGTGAAAAAAATTATGGATTTATTTGGATTTCTATGTGATAATTTTTCGGAAAAGTAACCATGGAACGCATTTCAATGGAAGACTCTATTTTCCACATGGTCGAAAACACACGCACACACACGCGCACACACACACACACACACACATAGACACACATACGCTCACATTCACACACACATATATGCATATATGTATGTATATGTATCAAAGTACAAATCAGTAATAAAATATTCGATGTGTGGTAGATTTATTTCATAAAGGGTTCAATACATTCAGCTTCATTCAAAAGCATCCGTTGTATTTTTCATCCTTATACACCTTCGAAATTAATTTGGGCCAAACATTTTTAAAAAACACATCGATCGAAAAGATCGGGAAAAACTGGAAAAGTTGTGTAAAATATCAGTAATTCTGTCAGTTTTGTATGAGGACAATAAAGTAGACTTTCTGAAATGTATCCGATACTTTTTGCGCTCGGAGAGTTTGATGCAATAATTTTACATCACCCCAGTTAAGTCAGCACCGCCCAATGCAATCCAAATTTTGCTCCAGGCAACTTCTGGGTTTTCCCAAAGAGATTTTAAACAAGATTGAGGAGAACGTGACGAGGCCGCTGATGGTCTTCCCCAAAGCAGACTTAGCAGACATTGCGATAAGTGTGTGAGGTTCTAAGCAGAGTACTTTAGAGGGGTCCGAGGCGCTATTGCCCTTGGTGGGTTGTTTTTGTTAATAGTAAATGGTTGGATACTTTTCGGGCAGACTTCGTTGTTACAAAACTCGGCTTACTCTAATGCAGGACTGCAACAGTATAAAAAATCGTAGTCATTACATTAGAAATGGTTTCTAGACTAGCTTTTTAATCATGGCTATACGGTACGCGTTATGTTCAGATATTCACTAAGGTTAACTTTGTTTAGTCCTCGGTCGTGAGGATCGTGCACAGTAAAAAAATAATTGTCTGATGACTCGCTGATCATCGCTTTACGGCAAAGACCTAGTGTATGCTTGTACACCAACTACCCCATTGACGTTGTTTCACTCAACGTTGTATCATTACAACATCGTTGAGAGAGAGAGTAAAAAGAAGATATAGATATACGATAATATAAAATATTGTCGGCAGAATTGTAAATTAAATTTTTTTCACACTTGACACAGATTAGCGGCAAAATTCCTACACAACAACAACAATAATTTAATCTTCACTAGCACTTGAAATTGAGTCTATGGTAAAACACATTTCGCTTAACATTGTTTCAGTTGGAGTTGTGTTCTTTAGGAAACTTATCACAACTTTAAATGGGGAGTTGCTAAATCTGTGTTACGCTATCAACTTACTTCGGGGAGCACTTCTTGAAGATTCCCTGGGTAGCCAGGAGTAGCCGTGAAAAATAAGTGCTGTGGACGAAAAACGCATTTATTGTGTAACCTATGAAACAGGAAACGATGAGACAAAAAGAGGCACTTTGTGTACAGAAGTATTTTTCGTTTAATCTGACGAGAGGGACTCCGATGTTAACGAAGACGAGACAGATGTTTGGGGCGAATATAAACGCAAGTTGTTTCAGGACGAAAAGATGCAAAAGGCGTAGATAGTGAGCGAAGTTTAAGAAAAAGAATATGACATCCGGGGCGGAGGGATACCACTGCTGCTTGCAGGTAATTTCCGTCAAATTCTGCCAATGAAAACTAATTTTCTGAATTTTCTGAATTGCTGGGACATTCCAGAACCAATTGTAGATTGTCAGCATCTTTTTAAAGCATTTGATACAAAGTACAATGAACTCGTGTTATTTTTATTTTTAATATTCATAAACCCAGTCAAGTTCGGATATTTTTGCTATTATCTATTTATCTATCTATCTATCTATCTATTTATCTATCTATAGTGTGTTGTAAGTGTGTCATTTGACCCCGATCTGAACAGATCTTGTAAGGCCAATTTGTCTGTTCTTCTGTCAGTTAATGTGGAACTCATTTATCCATCTTTTTCTTTACCCCGTTGCCTGCAAATGAGTAGAAACGCTTATTTTTGCTTGTTCCCACTATTCTTGCAAATTTACGGACCCATGATTGAGTGTCAGCCTCTACTACTCCCCTAGATGTGTCATCATTGCTTCCTTCTTGAACGTTCGAGATGATTAAGACTCTTATCTCCTCTCTGAAACCAGAACCTTTTGATCATGCTGTTGTTAGGGGCTGATAACTCGTACATGTAAAGAGAAGGGCAGTAGTAAAAACTGAAAATTTGTAAATGGAAATGCGCTGTGTAAAATGACGTTATACTCTATCATACAAATTGCTTTGTTTCTTAAGCTTTACTCTAGGGTCTGATGCTTGAATGTTAACTGCAGGTTATCTAACAGTCTTTTTGGCCCAATGCATCCCATTAGTGCTCAATAGGATTGGGCCTGCGGAGTTTGATGGCCTGTGTAACACAGTGAAGTCTTTATGTTCCTGAAAAAATCCCGTAAAACTTGTGAAGTGAGACAGGATGCATTGTCCTGCTGAAAGATGCCACTGACACCCTACGGGACTATTGCTGTGAAGGGTTTACGTGGTCTTCAATAAGATTGAGGTGGATGATACGTGACAGAGTACCTTCCACGCGAATGAGAAGACCCAGTGTTTCCTTGCAGATCGTTGTCCAAACCATGACCCTATCTCCACTGACTTATTTTCCAACGGTGCATCCTAGGCAATCGCTTCCCAAAGATAATGACGCACGCATACCCTGTCGTCCACCCTTTTTAAAAGAGAGTGAGATTCATCGGATCAGGTGACCTTTCACTCATACACGGTCCAACGCCTGTGTACCCATTGTTGACGCTTTCGGGGATGGACATTTGTTAGCATTGATACTCTGACTGCCCTGCGGCTACGTAGCCCCATACGCAGCAGGGATCGATTTACTGTGCTATGATGCATTACTTCCTTCACCTTGATTAAGGTTTTCTGCAATTTGTGCTACACTAGCCTTTCTGTTGGCTCATACTTGTCGGGAAAGTTTCCGTTCACTTCTCGCATCGATAAGTCTTGGCCACCAAATGCCTTGTCAGTGGTTTGCGTTTTTCCCACTGCCGATACGTACAGAAGACAACTGAAAATAAGCGCTGCAGAAGCGTTAGTGTTTCAGGAATGCCCCGACCAAGTTCCCCGGTCATGCCATTACTATTTGGCCATTACTAAAGTTACTCAAATCTTTCTTCTTGTCCATAACAGCAGAATTCAACACATCAAAATGAACTACTCGAGGCCAGCTTGCCTGCTTATATACCTCTGACTCTAACATACATAGTTGCTACGACGCAGTAACTGTTTTTTTTTTGCCACATGTCACTGGTCATGATGTTTTGACTCCTGAGTATATATATATATATATATATATATATATATATATGTGTGTGTGTGTGTGTGTGTGTGTGTGTGTGTGTGTAAAAAAAGCATTAAAAAGGGAGGCCAAACTTTTTGGTTATGGTTTTGTGGTATAATAGTTTTTAAAACCCCTTAATCAGTTTCGTACGTGTCTTGAGAAGGCTGATGTGATTCTGTTTCTGGTCATTATTTTCCACTAACCAGTAAAGGGAATTAAATTCGGGTTATTTGTATATCAATCTTGATTTGAATTCAAATTCCATGTGTAATAAAATTCCAGTTGTTGGTGTGTTTTTTTTAGAAGAAGGGGTTTGATGTTGGAACTCTCTTTAAGGAGAGGGGTAAAGGGGGTGGGGTATCAATGTGTGTGAATGTGTGTATTCACAGTGCAGTTAAATTGTGTTTTGATATGATAGCAGATTTGTTTAGTAAGTGATAATGTGAATGTCTATGAGAGAGAGGTAAAAGAGTAAAGCATCAATATGTGTGAATGTGTGTGTTCACCGTATGGTTGAAGTGTATTTTGGTTGGATTGCAGGCTTGTGTAATGTAGTAAATGATAATATGAATGTGTATATGGGAAAGTCAATGTGTGTGACTTTTCTTAAATTTATGAAACCTTTATTACAGAATTTACCGACCTATTTTCATATATATACACACATATTTATATGTAAATACATATATACACACACACACACACACACACACACACACACACACACACACACACACACACACACACACATATATATATATATATATATATATATATATATATATATATATATATATATATATATATATATATATATATGCACTCACTTACACACACACACATATATATACATGAAAGTAGA
>OY735228.1:10987327-11012327 GCA_963457665.1 Thysanoteuthis rhombus | reverse complement strand
AGAGCACCATGCAGTTATTGTATTTCTTTACGTTAGCCTTTCTTAGTAAAAACGCAGTGTCGTCTGCTTCTCAAGTAAGTCAAAATGTTTTGCTTATTTTATTCTTATTTTTGCTCAATATTTCTTGTTTCTAGATTTTCAAATGTTAACGTTTATGACACGCCTATGCATACGTCTGCGTCTCTCTGTAAAGTTTTGTGCTGCGTTTCTGATACTTTCTCCTTGTTTTATTTTCTTCCCGCCTTACTCGTTTTACGTGTGTAAAATTTTGCTGTTTTTAAAAAATTTTTTCCCTTTCTATCTTGACCCTTTTTTTTTTTTTTAACACCATTTAATTCATATATCCTTTTTGAATTTTGCAATGAATTTTTAAAAGTTCCTGGAATTGGGATTTTTATCTCTCTAATCTAAACTGCTCTAGATCATTTTTCACAATAAATAAAAAAAATATCAAACATTTATTTTACACTATCAAATTTTTCCCCTTTTCTCTTTTCTGATGAAGGTTTAAAATACCCATAAATAAAAACCAAGGATTTTCCCATTCTTCTCTTTTCATTCATTCATTCATTCATTCAATCAATCACTCATTCGGTGATTTTTTTTCCCGCTTTTTAATTTCGAATCTAGAATATTCCATTTTTGAAAAAATCGAATAACTTGTAAATATATCTCTAACAGGGACTGAATTTTAAAATTGATGGGACCCATTACTGAATCGTTTTGTTTTTATTCTTTCAATTAAATTCAAATAAAAAAAATTAAATATTCATAAAATCCTGTTTGATTTCCAGCTTTGCCAATTTAGAGAGATGTATCTAGAAATCACTTCCAAATTCAAAAGAATAAATATAACACCTAAATTGGCAACACTGGTCTCACTAATTCGAGAAAATGAATAAAACACCTGAATTTGCAGCACTGAACCCCCAAATTCGGAAGAAGAAATAAGTAAATATCTAAATCGGTAACGATGAAACATCCTTTATAGATGAATAATTTATCTCTTAGTAACATGGTAAAAACTCAAACAACTAACGAGTTTAATCTTTTACAAACAAAAAAAAAAAAATATTTCAAAGAGATACATACGTATTTTTTGGCGGATGGAGCTCCGCCAAATCTCTCGGTTTTCACTACCTTATGTACGACCCTGATCACTGGGATGTCACAATAAAGTTTCTTTCTATGTTTGTTTTGGTCTTGAAAAGAGTTTTTCTTCAAATATTTTAGGGCAATTACGCTTCCCAACCTGACACCGAAAAATTTACCCTTTTTTCTGTAATCCTGGCAAGGTTGCCAATTTTAATTTTTTTTCGAATTTATGATTCCAGTGTTGACAATACCTAGATGATGTTGTTTGTTTCATGTTTTAAAGTCCGTTGCTGCCGATTGAGATGATTTTTCAGGTTTGAAAAATTGAAAAATTATATCTAAATTGGCAACCCTGCCAGGGAATACCACAATGCCAGAACATAACCCAAATCCTTCGTGAGTTTCATCAACATTACCCTGTGATTTGCAAAATGTTGATACATGTTATTAACAAGCACAGTTTCGGCAAATCACAGGAAAATGTTGATAAAACTCACGAAAGCCTATGTAAAGTTACCTAAATAAGATACATCTTTTAAAAGGTATAATTTTAATTAGGAACATCAAATAAGACTCCCGTCGATACGTTCTGTTTCTCCAGCCGGCTCTGTTCGGTGATAAGTCTTACTCGTCATTCTAATGATAGACACTTCTATTTTGAAAGCCCAAATAACTAAAATACAAGTCTATATCTTTGAAAAGGTGTAATTTCAATCTGAAACTCCAAATAAGACTCCCATCGGCATTGATAAACAGTGCGGTGAATTTCGATTATATTTCAATATAGATATCCTCCACTTTTCAAAGGGCGGCTTTACGCCACTACAAAAAAAGAAAAAAAGAAAAGAAAGTAGTCCAGCGTTTGTTTCGCTGCGAGCCGCAGGAGAAACTCAGGTTTTTTCCTTTGTAAATTGATAGAAATTGCTTCTTTGTTTTACATCATTTAGGCTTGAAAAAAAACAAACTTTTTTTTCACATAAGAACGTTTTACTTTCGGATTGCAAGGGAAACCTTCATTTGCTCTTTTGATTTTTTTTTTTTTGCCATTTCTCGAGGGATTTGAAAGATTTAGATGGTGTTGGTGCAGGGGTGCAGATTCCACCGTGCAACATAAAAATCACTGTACATTAAACTGTTGTGTTGTATTTCAGTTGCACGCGCTGGTGTTTTCGTTGCTGTTGGTGTCTTTATTGTCACTGATTTTATCAAATTCCCTGGTGTTTTATACTTACACTATTGTGGTGAATAGTTTTCATGAACCTATATTAACGACTTTTTAACTTGCATCCCAAGTCGACAGTTCTAAGACTGGGAAAAAATTCCTGTTAAGAACAGATTTGAAAAGGTTCACGGCGTTTGTGAGGAATTAAATGACCCGGAAAGAGAGTGGTTAAAGAGAGATAGACAGCGTTCGTAACAAAGAAAGAAAGCAGTTATCCCTATAAGAGGGGTACAACAAGAGAGATAAAGCGTTGGTATAGATAGAAAGATACGATACTCAGAGAGGGCAAGGAAAGAGGGATATTGTTATGTCACACCAAATTCTATTATTCCCTTTTAAAATCAATTCACGTGATAAGAAAAACAAAAATTACAAGGAAGAAAGAAACTAAACAGAGTTTACACTTCATACAAATATATTTATATTTTCATTTCACAATGAATTATGTTGCATTTGGGACGGAATTTTCGTTTCATGTTTAATGCAATGATCATTTACTTTAACGAGGATTAACTTAAAAACTCAATTGGAAAGAAATAGTTTTATCACGGAAATAAATGTCAAATGCGGTCAAAAAATTGTATCACCGTCACAGTTTTTAAATAGAGTCTGATCTTTTTCTTCCTTGAAAATGAATTGACGAAAAATAAAATAAATAAAATAAAATGAGGAGAAAAACAGAAAAAAAATCTTCGGCTCAGTTACTAACAGCTGTAACGGAATGGATGGCGTGGGTTCATGGACGAAAACTTAAGGTGGGGGTTCCACGATTATGGAATCTTTAAACGACAAGGCCATGTATGTGGAATAACCCTTCAGTCTGCGCGATGAAGTTTTGAGAAGTGTGATGTACGCAAGGCAGACCCCAACCAAGGGTTTGCATCCTTTGATCCACTGAAGTTGCACGAATATGAGCCCGTAGGTCGTGGGACGATAGGAGTTTCCTTCTATAGGCAGAATCCTGTCTTAGCCATCGGGGTCTGCCGCCCCTGAATAGTTGCAACTAATAATATTGTAATTCAAAAGAGGTGACCATATGGTGTTGTAGGTGACATAACAGTTAACAGTGCGGTCAACAGAATCGGTAAACCGAATAAAAATATAAGTTCGCACCAATGCCCCTGGGAAAGGCATGGATCCAGCTATTCTCCCTTCGGGTATAGACATAAAATGAGACAGAGTGGTCTCCCTGGGAGTGACCAGTGTAGAAAAGGGACAACTCGGAATGTAAAAAAAAAACCCAGCTCATCAGCAAAGAGTGGTATTGGATGGACTACCTTGCCAAAAATCAACACGATCATATCATCGTCATGGGACGGGGGATTTGGAAAAGCCTTTTTCAAGCAGTGGACCTGATATGGCTAATGATGAAGGTGTTTACTCATTTTCAAGGAGCATTTTCAATAATTATTTTAATACAAAAATAAGTAAATCACGGTAGCATTGTTTCTTTCAAAACGAATTGTTTTTTTTCGACGAATATATATATGTATATATATATATATATATATATATATATATATATATATATATATATATATATATATATAATGAATAAACATTTTCAATGATTTATCATAGATTGTACATTGTTTCACTCAGATAAGATTTTAAAATGAAGGTTCATTTGATATGACCGCTCTGCTGATGGTATTGAGCACTTTTTCCATAAAGCTTTACTCAATACATTAACAAATATGCACACATTTGTTCTATATTTATTATTGTTCCCTTTTTCTTATTTATATATATATATATATATATATATATATATATATATATATATATATACAGGACCCTTCTAAGGGTCATGGGCCCGGGTGTCTTGTTCTGTGGTCTCTAAATTGGCGGTCTATTGGGAGCACTTGTTAGAAACATTAAAGATTTTTTTCTAATTAGGTTGTTCGTACTTTTGAAACGGAATCCTCGTTACAAGAACGGTGAATTCTTTTGGCAGAATATATTTTCCCAATCCGGAAACTTGAAATATATTCTACAGGAAACATTAATCATTATTTCAATCAATTTTATCCTTTCTAAGTAAATGGATATAATGAGCAGGATATTCCTAGGTGGGACTTAATTAATAAATGAAGCACAAATTAACTAAAATATTTCAACAATATAGAAGAGAACTGGCCTGGCTCCCGCAGGGTCAAACCTCACCCCTACTTCTATTTCAACTGATAACTACAACTTTTATATCTTATATATAATAAATAGATTTGTGTATACATGAGAATTATCATGTTGGCTCAGTCAGTGAGAGAGCTGCCTAGCAACTGCTTGGTCTTGATTTCAAATTACAGTAGGGGGATGTCAATTTAATATAAATGTTTGGTTAATTTGATGGATAGACAATCAATGAAGTCTTTACTTCCCTAAATATGATAGAGATTGTTATCAAATTAGGGAGTAAAGTCCAACTTGGACTGGAGTTGAACAAAAAGTAATATTTTAAACAATATCTCATCTTTATTATTAATTTTTTTTTTTTTACTACTATTTAACTTCATCTCAGTTTTTGTTGCTTTTTAGTGCAACTATGATAGCAGAAGCAACAAAAATTAGGATGGAGGTAAATAGTAGCAAAAAACGAATAATGGTGATATACAATTTCTGTCTGATAAAATGAATAGATAGAATATCCATTCATAAATGTAATACCTACTTCAACTAACACTAATAAAAAGATAGCAAATTCCTCTGCCCAAATCATTTTCACTAAAAGCTAAACAATCAGGTAACAGATTGCAGACTATGCCGTGGCTAAAAACTTGTAATAATAATCCATCAGAGCCATATCATCAATAGTTTAGAAAAGTACTGAACAACCGTAGCCAGTAAAGATGGCACAGAGTTTTAATCCTTTTTCATCTGTGCATGTGTTCGTGAGTTTGTTCATGTGTTTGTTTACGTTTGTGTGTTTCAGTGCTCCTGATGATACTGTTTTGTCTACAGACCTGAAAATTGACATCAGTACTCCTCTAGACCCCTTATAAAAATGTTATTTTGATTTTTTTTTTCGGGCCTTATTCCGACGGGTTTAAAGTCTAGAAATTTCTAGATTCTCCAGAATCTAGATGTTTCTAGAGGAAAACGCCAGTGATGCCGTGAATACAATTTATTCTGATCATACTTATTCTTCAATAAGATTTTTCTTACATGACTTTAAATTTTGATGCTACCGTTGTTCAATTATTGACTGTGATGGCGAGAAATACATTTTATCATCTTTATTCCCAAACTTCATAAACTGAAAGAGAACGGTTTTGCTGTTACGGCGTTACAATTCCATCGTGATGATGTCACTATAATGATGCCATTACCGTGTTATTATACCTGGAAAATGGTCTCATCTTGCAATGTTAGTAAAAACGAAAAGAAGCCCCCAAATTAAATGTTCTATTCATTGGCCCCTGACCCACTCGTCCGTAAAATGTCATTGGGATTAATCAAGAACTTTCAGAGACATCGAGGGAAATTGAAAAAAAAAAAAGGCCTGGTTAGTCATTCAATAGAAACTGTCCAGTGACCAGTGTCTTTTGGCAGCATACCGTGTTTGGAGTGATCAATTGAAAAACTGGAAGAGGGGTGATCAATGGATAAGTTACTGCTCTCGCCTTTTGCTGGCCATCGATCACTGAAAAAGTGTCAATTAAAAAAACGAGCAGAAACATAGGAAAAAAAGCAAAGGGATTAATTTAATATTAACTTACATTGCAAATTGCCCTCCTTAAAGAACTATTTCAGGGTGGGATTTAAAAACTAAGAAAAAAAAAGTTTTTTTTCTCGAGATAAGTTCAAATTTTCAGCCCTCCAGCTCCATTGGCACGACCTGTACGCGTCATACATACTTAGTCAACCAGCCAGCCAGACCTAATTAAAAAGTGAGGAAATCCATGTTGAGTTTCTCGGCTAAGCTATCTAATTGAGGTTGCGACTTAGTGGTTAGAAATTCAAGGAGCAAGCTGGGTTGATTTTTTTTTCTTTGAAACTATTAAACAAGAACTAAAAAAATCCGATTTCAAACAAAAATAGAACATGAAGCCCATGAAAGTATTTATATCCTTAATTTGTTCAAACAAATTCTTATATGTACGAGGGGTTTCCTTGCTCTCCCTGAAAAACAGAATTCGAATCAGTTCCCTTCCCTATCCATCTGTCATGACCACGAAATGGTGTTTGACAACGATAAACGAGAGGGTAGATGAAGATATCGCAACGTAATTCTTGCCTAATCAAATGCACTTATGTACACACATATTGGCAGTGCTGGATTTACACTTTGGTATGCTCTAAGCTAAACAAGCATCGGAGGTCCCGTGTTTTTTTTTCTGAATACGCCAGGGGGCCTCAAACAAAATTTGAAAATATGTGCTTTTTAAAATTTTTGAGACCCTGTGGATTGTGATGCCCTTATGTGTAGCTTATCTAGCTTATGCTTAAGCCTAGTACTAAAAGGGAGGAATGTGTTACCAACCTTGCAGTCCTTGAGAAAACTCAAACCAACAGCATCGAAGCCACCATCATCAGTCATCGGCTCAGATGGATAGACCAAGTGCACCTTCTGAATGACACTAGACGTCCCTGGGAGATCCTCTTCAGAGAACACAGCATGGTTCCCCTCTGCACTGTTACCAAAATCAACTTAAACAGACTATGAAGAAGATAAATATAGACGTAGAAATCTACAAAGAACTTGCGACTGATCGCTAATTATGACAAGACAGCACAGTATATAAGGAAGAAAACAGGTATCTGTGACATCATAGAAACTATTAAAAAAACTCAAATGGCAATGGGCAGGCCATGTCGCAAGAATGAAAAACAACCAGTGGACATCACGTCTCACTACACAGATCCTCAGAGATCACATAAGAAACTGAGGCCGACAGAACACAAGATGGAGAGATGAATAGATAGATTCATGAAATACTGGCTTCGCGACGCCCATAATAAAGAATTATAGTGAATCCTGGGGAAAGTCTATGTCCAACGATGGACGTTTAAAGAATGATGATGACTATTTCAACTGCTTCAGAATTTTGGACAAGAACGTTGTAGGAATGAAGAGGATACATGGCAGACAAACAGGGGTGTACCGAAGAGGGTGTGCTGGAGTGCCACTCCCTTATGCTCTTTCTGTCAGCAAATTTTAAGATAATTTATTGAAGAAATCTAGAAAGACTGTAAGATTTTCTTTCAAATGGATCTTTGAAATAGACGAGATTTTTGTAAAAAATTCGAAGCCAATTTATTCACCTTTCCAAAATGTTCAATTGGGAATTCAAATTACTTGCCCCACTGTCGGGAAAATTCTGGCCGCTTCGTCAGCAAATTAGAGGCCTGCATCCTCCATTACAAATACATTAGGTACGCCCCCGAAGACGAAAAATCCGCTAGGCCAAAAAGAAAGGAAATACCTTGAAACGAGAATAGCCCACGATCTAAATCTTACACCGGTGACAATGATGAACGGCTAATCGGATGACGATGTGGTCACGTGATTATTGCTAGAACAATTATATTAGTTTGCCTAAATAATAAATTAGCGAAAATGCACACGTCTCTTTGATCAAAAAAAAAAAAAAAGTTCAACTTTCCAATACACTGCATTCTTAGAAGATTTGGTTCAAGTTTACTACACCAATTCCTCCTCCGTTGACGTCGTGGTTAGGTTCCGGAAGGACTGCGATAAGCAGAACGATTAATAGGCGTTTCGATGTCAACAAGTAGTGAAATCTAATTTATTGCAGTGTAGGAATTTCGCGGTAATTTTATGTCGTGTCAAAAAAAAAAAAAAAATCACTTAATTTGCAATTTTGCCAACAATATTTTATATTATCGTATATCTATATTTTTTTCCTCTATGACGTTATAGAGACCAGTGATTGAATAAAGGTCATAATGAAAACCTCTGAACATATGATATTATTCAAATATTAGTTAATCCCTGTGAAAAAAAAATGCACGGGTATACAGGTTTTGCCCCGCTATCCGAAAGTACAGCGTTCCTAGAAAAGCCTTTCGTAAGCCAAAATGCTGTTTGGCAAAGAAGCAATTGTCACTGATTTATATGGAAATTTTTAAAGCGTCCACGTACCTCTAAAATGGTTAGATTGGTTTGTCACGCTGAGTCATCGGAGGTCGTGGTGGTTTGAAGTACTGGAGACTGGGACGTAGATCAGAGAGGATGTGGGTCTGCGCTATCTCTATAACGGCCTGTTACAAAATCGCAGTTTTGAATCATAAATCGAGTCATAAATTCAATAAATGCAAAAAATATCCGATACATCTTGAAAAGTTTATTCCAACACCCTTACAGATCTTCAAAAATGACTGATTTCGGACCACAGAGCTTTGATTTTGGTACATGACTTCCCTTGTTCAATCTTATTTCAATATTGTTTTGATTTTCGTGTTTTTGAATAGTGGGTCCAAATTCTGTCTATTTTAAAGCTGTATAAGTATGTTAGATTAACTTTTTGAAAAGCATCAGGCACCTTTTGCACTCATTGTACGTAAAAACTTTTATAGCATTTTTATTTATCTAGTTGATTTACAATTACACTACTTTTAATGGTTTTCTATCTATTTTTTTTTAGGTCTTCTCGAGTTCTTATATTCTTCTTTGGTTTTAAATCCAGCTCCCTTTTTTAGCCACCTGTCATTTCCTTACCGGTTACCGAGGAGACTGGTCGCCAAAGTGAACGACTCCTCGTCTTATTTCATAAACTGGTACACCTGTATGGTGGAGCGAGTGACGCCACTTCGGTGATTGTCGTCTCTGAGTTATATCATAAACGGGCCAAGTAGTAATGTGATATGTAGAGTTGAAGCGCGAACGACTGATGCCATAGGCAGCATAAGAGAACTGTCTACTATCACTAAAATATCTGCACATAACTGTTCATCGAACATACTGGGTATTTTCCTGGTTACACGTGACTTTTACTTGTTTGGGGGCTTTTTCATTAGACACAACTGAAAGCTAACGTTCATAGTTTTACGTAACCCTGAAATCAAAAAGAAAGATCAATTTGGATCTTTCTTGAGGATACTTTTTCGAAAGAACCTGTTGCTTCTAAAGGTTAAGAGGGATTGTTTCGAAAACATTGTTGCATTTACCCGCGTCGAAGACACTATTTTTCCCTTAAATAAGTTTCAAAAATCCACCCTGCGTTACTTTTTTTTGGAGGGGGGTGGCTTAGGATGGTTATCTATGCTAGACAGTAATCTGAACTCATATATATGATCTTTGAATGGAGCGTATACATTTTACCTAGTATCAAATAGTGAACGAACAAAAGTATCCTGACTAATCAAAAAATATACACATCACAAAAATTAATTCATGTATCGGTTACAACGTTTGACGAGCAAATGAACTAGTAGTGATTTAGATGATGTGTATCAATTTTACCAGTGTTTTCACTCTCCTGAAACGACCTTGACTTTAAGAGAACATTAAGAGAAATAAAACTGCGATGTGTTAAAAAGGTTTACCGGTAAATCTTACAATAACAAAACTACCGTATTTGAACATTCATTTCCCACCAATTCCGGTTGTATTCGGCTATTCTGTGATGAAACGTGTTGTGTTCAGTCAGCGACACAAGGCAAAAGCAATGAATGGTTTCCACAGTTTTAAGCATAGAACTTGATATTAGATAAACATTGTAAGATTATAAAACAAAAAAATGTAGGGTTTTGATTCGAAAGGATACATAAAACACCGCTGGTCTTTTTTTTTTATTTACATGCGACGAATGTCAACAGTTCGATGAAAACCAAAATCTCTTTCTTTCAGACTAAACTAAAAAAAGGTTAGGACAATCCAAAGGAAAAGTTTGGGAGAGCGAGTATACAAAGAAAGAGGAATGTCTTTTTCTCTTTTGCATCACACAACGTCATATCGATTATTCTTTTTTTCAAATCAGATCTCAAAATTAAAAAAGATAATACGACGTAAGAAAGTGTTCGTTATTCAAGAAGCTAAGAGTTTTTCATCGTATTTCATATTGTAAGCGTGTAGTTATGGGGAATATGAATAGATACACAGTTGGATACAAACGAAAATGTACCAAAGCTCGAGAAAACCACACGAGAGTCCATTTTTAGAGTATCTTTTTAAAAACGTCTTTACAGCTTTACATTATACTTTTCTCATAAATCAAATGAAAACAAATAGTTTAATTACATGAACAAATGTTTACTAATTGTTGCTAATTGCTGTCAAAAAATTGTGCTTATAACGTTTTGGGTGCTTTGAGCAGAGTCTGTATTTTTCCTTTTTTTTTCCTAAATTTTTCCAGGTCAAAATTAGGGCGCGTCCTTGAGGTCAGAGCGTCCTCGACGCCGGGAAATACTATTAATCGTTTTCGTTATGAAATTCCCAGGGAATCATTTTGCCAAATTTTTTTCTTTCGGATTCCATTTTAGGGTGACATTGATATCGCCCAACCATCTAAAACTGTTAGAATTTTTCAGCAGGGTGCATTCTGGCTGGGGATTGGGCAAGACAGCGAGCCGTGAGAATCGTAAAAATGAGACACTTTTCGAAACACGTAAAATGGCAGAAAAAATCGCAGAATGAAGCTATGGAATGCAGTCAAAATGATTAACAGAGACAAGAGATCTGCTAACATACTATACTCAGATAATTCCATCAGCAGACCAAGTGTCAACACGAATAGCTTGTGGAGACCACTGATCAGGATGAAAAAGTCTTCGAATTTTAGATTCCGTGGACACGGCCCGAGAGAAACGAGCGTGAGCAGATCCCAAAGGGAGGCTATGAGACTAGCTTTTAGTTCAATGGGAGACAATCCCCCATAACATAGAGACGCAAAAACCAGACATGACGTTCATGTAAGAGGATGCATATACTTCCCTGGAACCAAATTCAACATTCCAAAACAAAATTGAACCTAGAAGAAGGTCGTGGGATATGCGATTGGAATGTTGTGAAAAATAATCAATAAAGACTGGAGAATTGTTCAACTAAACCACGTACAATTATTAAAATCCTGAATATTGTTGTGAGGTGAATGATAAAGATGAAGGATATGACATTTCAGTAAACTCGCCTTCGGATTTCGACACAACAATGAAGGAGCCTGGAATTACAATTTGAAATCGATCTGAGGTTGGAGATTACTTATGGCATTTCAACATCTGTATTCATCTCTTTATACTTTAATACGTATGTCTCAGTTTGGTCATATATATCGAATTCTTGTTATGTATATTTGGCACATCTGTCACTATCTATCTATGAATCTGGCTCATTAACCGTCAGTTGTTAATCTGTGGATCTTCGGTATAATGAATATTTTTCTGTCTTGGTTCGCCTCTCTCAAGGAAACATAGTAGAAGAGAATAACAAATACATAAGCATATATATATATATATATATATATATATATATATATATATATATATATATATATATATATATATATATAAATGCATACATATGTAAATGAACATTAACATACATATCATATGTATATACGCATACATACGTATTGGTAAATACTTAAATGTATGTAAACATGTACAAATATATTTTTCTCTGATGAACCAAACAGCAAACTGTTAACACCGAATTTAACGGTAAAATTAAATAGTAAAATGACATTAAACAAGATAAAACTGTACCAAGAAATAAAACAGTACATCACCAGCCTGATATTGAAGATGACACAAGATGCTGCCGAAAGCACTCTATCTTTTGGAAAGTATCTATATACATTGAAACCAGAGATCTGTTCACTTCTACGAAAATAAGGGAAAGGTTTGTAAAAAATTAGAGAAGATGCTCTTTGTTCGTCGTTTCTAATAATAATAATAATAATAATTATAACACACACATAATCACACATACACACACACATATATATATATATATATATATATATATATATATATATATATATATATATAAGTAGATGGAAATGACATCTTCTCTCTGGGAAAGGTGGATTTTGGTTGTTTTTTTTCATTATAGGATGGAAATGTGGAGCCTAGCATTTAATTGATAGGTGTTGGTATACGAGGAAAAAAACATTCTAGCCCTTCACTTCCTTTCTTATCTAGATCAAGCCAAACACCCACAGAGACAGGAAACATACATTCCCTGTCCCCACCTCTCATAGACCCATCTCATTTTGAATGTAACTCTCATTTATATAGATACAAACATCTCCCCTCCCGCTCCTACTAAACTACCAAACACAGAAATATTCCTATCATCTTCTTCAGCGTCGAAAATGTAAACAGCTAATTTTTCTCTGTGAACCGTGACAAGTATTCTTTCTCTGAAAAAGATAGCTGGTCCCCGTCGGAATGCATCGATCTATGCCTACAAAATAGTATAAAAATTTGAGATGCAACACCTATTCTTGAGTTTTTCTATTGACCTTCCTATCGTCATTTTCATCTACATTCTGTCAGATCACTTCACATTCACAACACACACACACACACATACACACGTATATATATATATATATATATATATATATATATATATATATATATATATATATATATATATATATATATATAAGGAGACATCAGGTGGATAATGGCGAACATCGCCCATTTCGAATTGAATAACTGCTAAAAAATCTCTTATAAAAAGTGGTTAGTATTTAACTTCCCAAATATTCGATCATATAAGCCTCAATTGGCTGCCCTGTTGTGCTACGATGGTTATCAAGTAAATCTCGCAGATAAATTATGCTGAGTAGTGAGTTTGGTCCTCATTGGTTACCCCATGCTTGTGGCTTTGTGTTAAAACAAAGCTAAGCTCAGCTAAGCTTAGATAATGATATTATAAGCCTCCATCCCTTCATTATATTTTTTTAGAGCACACTTTTAATTTGATCAAAAGTTGATATAATCAAAATATGTTTATGAAACAATTACTTTTTTAACAATCAAAAGTTTGTGAAAGCAAACCTTTTTGCAAAAAAAAATAAGTAAATACGTATTTTTAAATTTCTTACCCAAAATAAATCAATATGCAGTTTTAATTTCATCAAAAGTTTATTTAATCAAAACAGGGATATAAAACAATTATTTTACGATCAAAAACTTTTGGAATCAAAGTGAAATCGAACTTCTTTAACAAAGAAAAGTAAATTTCGCCATTTAGGCGATTTCACCGATCCAGTGTAATACATACATGACTAAATTACATGTACGTGTCTGTTGGAGTTGAAAAAATTGATTATCACATCTTGTCTGGATTTTCGAAAGGGAAAACATGAATCAGGGACATCCACCAGGAAACTCAAATAGCAATGGACTGGTCATGTAGCAAGAATGTCAGACAACCGATGGATATTACGACTCATTATGTAGATTCCAATATATCATATGCGAAACTGTGGCAGACAGAAGATAACATGATACAGTAAACAAGGTTTGGAAGTACTGGCTCCGTGACCCCCACAATAGAAAAGTCTAGCGAATCTTTGGGGAAGGTCCATGTCAAATGCTAAAAGGATGACGATGATGATGATGATGATGATGAATCCCAAAACAAAAGGGACATAAAAATCGTATGTGACATTTATGTGGAAAGATACGTATACTTCTCCGGAACCAGATTCAATATTGCAAAAAAAAAACAGAAACCACTGATAGGCTGGAGCATATACGGTCGAAACGTTGTGAAAAATTTACCAACAAAGACAATGTTACGACTATGCCATTAATAATAACTTGCTGTCACTCATTCTATGAGAATATAGGCATTGATAGTTTCAGGATTTAGGAGATCTGCTTCTAATCTAATTAACCGCGCATAGTTTCGAATTAACACCGGGTGTGTTTCTAACATAATGATGAATTATGGAATCTGCAGACTCGGCTGCGACGTATATCAACCGCTTTTCCACATTTCTTATGTAGCTGTTTTATTTTCTATCAGGAAGTTGAGGGCTTGTAGGGGTTGTTATGTCTGTTGTCGAGACTTCGTTAGTTTCAAATCTCAAGAGTTACTTCCCTGTCTTTGGTTATCAAAAATGCTTTTAAAGTCAACAAGTAGGTAGGTGCATATTTGCTAGCGGTGATCATCGTTCAAGTTTTAGTAGGTGCCAGGATTTTCAAAGCTCTGAGGTATTCCTTAATGGATGTTAAAGGGGGCACTCCAGATTTGCAAAACGTCAGCAGGCTGCCATGTAATGCAATTAAATGAATCATCGAAATGGAATAAATGGGAAAGCTAGAGCAACAGAAGAACAGAAACACTTTTAGAAAAAAATATTATTATTATTATTATAATAGTAATAATGATAATAATAATGATAATAAAAATAATAATATTAACAATAATAATAATGATAATAATAATAATAATAATAATACATATATATATATATATATATATATATATATATATATATATATATATATATATATATATATTCACATGCAGGGACATGTGAATATAAGAGAGAGGGGGAGAGAGAGTTGTAATTAAAGGAATTATTCGGGAGGATAGAGTTAAAATTATGGAAGAAGTTTTCAAGATTTGTAGATAAGCAGAAAGGAAATCGTGTATTAAATGGACTAATGATGTCGTCTCGTCTATTTTCAATATCCCAGGGGTATAATATAAACATTATATATACCCATAAAAGAAATCACGGATGTTTTTGAATTTCTGTGAGATTATTTTTTCCGGGAAAGAAACTCACTCTCACTCCCTTTCTCTGTCTCTGCCTCTCTCTGTCTCTTTGTTTCTGTCTCTCTCTCTCTCTCTTTCTGTCTCTCAAGATATAACCAGCCAAAAAAAATCATAAAAAAGATCCCTGAATCAACAGAAACTAGGCTAATATATAACTCCTCAAATGAAACAATATTTAACGATGTTAGGAATTAACATACTAAAGCCCTAAAAGACAGCAATCTAACCGAAACTAGCTTTAAATACGATGAAATAGTAATATTCAATAAAGTGAAACATATTTTTGATCAAAAAAGTTGAGGTAGGAATATCATTTGGTATTCACCGACAGTCAACCTGCAGGTAAAAACTAACATACAAATAATATTCATCCAACTAATAGAAAAACACTTTCCCCCGAGCAACCCACTAGGTAAAATATTTAACAAGAACAAACTGAAAATTAGCTATAGTTGTACGGATAATTTTGATAAATTCATAACAAGATACAGCAATGAAGTGATTAGAAATAACTCTAATGGAGAAAGCTTAAATAAACAGATCGTAATCGTACAAACAGAAAGATGCCTCTTAAACAACAAATGTCTCAAATCGAATATTGTACACCAAGCTGAAATATCACCTTAAGAGAAACCTTTATAAGTGAGATACTAATTAAGAATATCGAAAGCATCCTAAACTAAGACCAGCCACCAACCATATATCATCCTTTACAAATGAAAAATACAAAAAAAGTACATCACTGTCGAAATATCATTGGAGACTATCAGCAACCTCAGACCCACGACAGAATGGAAAATATTAAAATAAACACAAATATGCCAGTATATTGAAACCCCATGTTACTTATGTTTAAATAAGAAACTTCAATTTTTCACTATTGCCAACAGAACCCCCCCCCCAAAAAAAAAGCAGAATTATTAAACAGTAAAAATGAAGTAACATTAAAATGCTGGCATCATAGTTATCTTCTCCCCCTCGTTATTGCTATGAACATTATTATCATTTTATAACTCTTGCCACTTTGAAAAAAAAAACAATTGCCATAATTATCTTAGACGTCTAGAAACAGACCAAACCCAGAATAATTAAACTAACAACTAAGGTCGTATAAAAGTGAACCCTAATACTGGGAAACAAATTTAAGTAAGAATAAGATATTCTCAAAGAGGAAACATACCACGAAGAGCTGATGGTTTAATAACATACTGATAACAAAAATACCAATATTATATAACTTATATCAACCAACAAACACAGTATCCTCACTGATTGAAACAGAAAAAAGCATAACAAGCGAGAACCGATCACTAAACAAAAAAAAAGAATATGTTCTTTGATATATTTCTTTTGGCACAACATAGTTTAATTAATCGTTTTCCATTTGCTATGTAAACATGAAAAGGTAGCTGTAACGGAAGAAATATCTGGATGCACAGAACGAACAAATGATGTCATCGCTTAGTTTAGAAGGGTTTCTAGATACACTACATAAGTTTGTCTCCCATTGGTGACAGTATGAGAAGGTTGATTGGGACCCAACCCTAGACTCACCAATATAGACCTGTCTATGCGAAAAGAAATGGAGTAGTCAGGCAAAGGCCAGCAATCCTGAGAGATTGCTCTTGTGCCTTGTTACAATTTCCAGAAATGACCTCACGTAGCCTATACTGATCTCCAGCACCACCCACTCATTGTCTAAAATTTTTGCCGTGTAATATTTACCAACTATGCTGATATTTTCTTATGTGCAATATTGTGGTCAACAACTTCAAAAAATTGCTAGAAATGACCAGAAATGACATGTAGTGACCTCGAATGACCCTGATGTCAAAATCACATTTCTAAATACTTTGACTGTGAAAGGATCTACCGCTATATTAAATTTCAGTTTTATAGGTGCAAAATTGTGGCTAACAACTCGGAATATTGGCTTGAAATTACCCGAATGTTATTGCCTCTGACTCTTGCCAAGAAAAGATTTACCCGAATTTCAGTTACGTAGATGCAAAATTATTGCCAAAATCGGGCAGAAATGACAATAACCTCTGGTAATCTTGTATTACCTCCAAGGTCAACCTCGTCTAGCCTGTTAAATTCGATGTGAGATGATATATCCATACGATTGATTTCAGCATCCTTCAGAGATGAGATATGGTGACCTCAGATGACCTCGGCAGCTTGCATATGACTTTCACCATGGAATGATGTACCACTATGCCCAATTTTAGTTTCATGGGTGTTAAATTATGCCGGAATTTTTTAAAAAATCACAAGGAATGACCTATGAGGACTTTGAATAACCTCAGAAGTCAAGGTCACATAGAATGCAATCTTTGTCGTCAGGGGATGTAATCATATGGAAAATTTCAGCATCGTCGGTGCAAATTTAGCTAGAAATTACCAGGAACTGACCTCTGTTGACCTATAATGACCTGCGAGGTCAAACTCACATAGCTTATTTGATTAGTAGAAGGTTGGAAGGTTTGAATGGTAAAAATTCAAGAAAAATTAAGATAATCAGGATATTAACAGGTTAAAACCTAAAACAATAAAAACTATATAGTTATGACCATCCAGATTTACCTATAAATTGTACACTGTAAATTCAAGGAGATAGATAACATTGCTGCTTTTGCAGTTGGAATTGTTTTTAGATATTGGAGGTCTTTTTGGCAATGGGGATGGTGAAGGAATTTGTACGTTTGAGTTGGTGACAGCATCGGCTAACTGATACATGGTTGGAAGAATTTGATTGTTTTGGGGGTACTTTCTTTGGGAGACTTGATGATCAATTATGGCGTTGCTGCTATATTTAAATCTCTTTCTCTTTCTCTCTCCTCTCTCTCTATCCATCTCTCTCTCTCTCTCTATATATATATATATATATCTACCTATCTGTATCTATCTACTTATTCCCCCTATCCTTGCATATATATGGAGAGAGAGAGAGAGAGAGAGAGAGAGAGAGAGAGAGAGAGACGGAGGGGAAAGTGATTGCATTCTTTTGCTTACTTCAAGATTTGATAATTCTCGACTTCAAAGCTGTTAATAGTGGAAATTAATTATGTCTCATTACTTTCATCGTTTAGATTATATTTAAAAGTGACTGAAGGCGGCTAAGTGGAGAAGCTCATTGTTTTCAAATGTCGAGTAGGAGCTATTCTTATCCGTAAAATTGTCACATTTAAGTGATACAGTCCATAGTTACGGATAGAAAACATCCAGAAATAGTTGCATTGCTCGCTACGGAGATAGATACCACCCAGTAAACTTGTCACTTTCAACGCCAAACTATTATCATATATGTATTAGAAACCGTTTCAATTTTTAAGTATTTCTGCCTGGCCATATCTATATATTCAGTAAATGGAGTAAATGTTTAAGTTCCCAGTCCACTAGCTTCGTTGGTGCGACATATATATATATATATATATATATATATATATATATATATATATATATATATATATATATAAAAACATATATATATATATATATATATATAAAAACATATATATATATATATATATATATATATATATATAAAAACATATATATATATATATATATAAAAACATATATATATATATATATGTATATATATATATATATATATATATATATATATATATAAAAACATATATATATATAAGTGTATGTGTGTGCAGGTACGGATGTATCACTTACACAGATCGCACCAATGGAGCTACTGTGCTGGACATTTAAACTTTTTCTCCTATGCCTGGAAAAACATTGTTTTTTTTTTCCATGAATTCTCCAATAAGATAGGTTTCTTTTATAGTGGGGTTCAATTTTCAATGTGAGTTTTCGCTCAATTAATTCCTTAGTTAGTGAGAGTTCAATATGCTTTTTAAGTGCACGCTAAATTGGCCTCTCAGATTGTGTCTGGCATCGTTCCCGCTCTTTTTCGTAAATTCAGACGTTTTAGAGATCACCATTAAGCAAAAAGCTTATTCATTGATAATCCCGTTTTCAATTTTTTAATTGATCACCCCAAACACTGCCAAGAGACGTAGCTCTCATGACAGTTTCCATTGATCGACTAACCAGACCTGTTTTCAGCGTTTGATTTAAACAGTACTTACCAAAGTTTCTTCATTGTAGTTCTTGAAGACCTACATTAAGCAAATTGTTTACTATGCGAAAAAATCCCTAAGTTCTTATGATAATACTTCTAATCTTGTTCGTGCCCAGCGGCGCATAGAGCCGATGTGTCGAGTTTCCGACCACTCCCTTTATTTGTATCCATTCTGATATCCTCCTAGGACCAAGATTTTAAGATCTTCCTTTAGTTGTACCTCCCCCGCCTATCTGCTTTTTTTTCGCAGACAACCCACGCAAAATCATAGTCACTTCTGGTAATAAGAACAGTTCACCAAAGACAGACCCGATTAAGCTCGTCATTGTCTTTACTGGCTAATTCATAAAGCTACCGGTGCTTCAATGGTTAAAAGACTTGGTTTCTAACCTTCAAGTCGGACGTTTGAATCCTTGGAGTGTTCCATAAATTTGATGTATCTCTGCTTTATGTGTGCTCACAGACAGACAGCTATATACATAGAGATTACTACGAGGTCTACCTGTAAAGTGCTCAGCAATTTTGATTATCTCGCAAGTCGGTTGCAGGTAATTGTTTAGCCGAGGCTCGCAAAGAAAAAGGTAGGTAACTATTATAGACCCTATATATGATTTTCTTGTATGCCTTTTCGTTAATATTTTTTGCCACTCTAGTCAAACAATAACCCGGTTACAAAGCCTTGATGTAACTTGGCAACTTGTCAGAGGGTACTTTACTGCTGATGCGTAAATTCACTCAACTGTAGGCTTTCATTGGTCGGCAGTGAGACGGTATTGAGCGAGCTTGTGTACTGTGTGACTATTGTATTCACAGTAACTGAGCCTTCTCGTTGTTCATGTCTAGCTAAGGGTTTTTGGCAAAACATTGTACAATTTATGCCTGTCAGTCCCCGTATTGCCCGAGCTTGACCCCCTTCCATTTTTTCCGTTGAAAGCGAGGAGACTTTAGTCCGTGGACGAGATTAAGGACAAAGTGAAAAGCCAGGTGACGACGATTACAATTGAGGAATTCGTTGACTGTTTCGGAAAGTTGAAAAGTTGAAAAGGAAGTTTGGGTCAGTGCATGAGGTCCCAAGACTTTGAAAGGGATAAAGGCTATTTTTCATCGTCTACGTTAAATAACTGGATTCTTTCCGGGCTGTCTTCGTATTCATTTAATAGTATCCCTTGTTGATTCAATATTTCAATTTTAGTTTACTAATTGATTTTTTCAGTGAATAAATTTCAATGAAATTTCAATTTATTCAAGCAGGAAATATAATCCATTTAAAAAATTATAGAATATTACACTTTCTTTCGAGAAAAAAGATATCTACGAGACACATATATCCCAGCATGGTAAGAGCAATCGGGCGTTAGCCGCGCTGGGATACTTAAGGGTATTCATGTCCTGGGAGTCTCGGAAGGGTTAAAAATGGAATTCAAAACCCAAGTTTAATCAAAAGTAGGTTATATCCATCGCATGAGCTAACTGGCATTTTTGATCTTTTCTTTGGTGTACAAAAAAAAAATTCCGTCTGGTGTATGGCGTGTGCACATGAATCTCCTATTTTAAAAGACTGTATGATTTGGCTGACTGATCATTTCTAATTTCGATATAGTAACCTCTACACGAATTTATACTGATTTCTAATTTTAAAGGCATAGACTATTTAGTTATCTACTAAGCTTAGCTTAGTTTTGGCGAAAGGCCGTAAGCATGAGGTGTTCAGTGAGCATCGAACACAGTATTCAGTAATAATCATTTGCAAGACCTGCTCGCTAACAATTGAACCCCAACAAAGTGCCCCTAAACATAGATTAATTATTTCCTAATCTTAGCTTAGCTTAGTTTACTTTTGGCACAAGGCTGCAAGCAGGGGCACTCATTTTGTGAGACCAGTTTCTTGACCATTACATCACAACGAAGCGCCCAAGGCATAACCTATTTAGAGGGGTCAACTCGTCATTTCAGTGGGTATCTGACTTGGCCAAAACGAGTTGTATACACCAGTTGATTAACGAAGTTACAGCACTGTTGAGTCTGGTCTGTACCGAGTTGAGTGACCAACAATGTATGCCAGGTGTTGTAAGTAGCTAAGGATCATGTAGAGACCCTTCGATGGTGATCTTGTTAAACCTCCCAAGGAGGAGACCAATATATACACTACGCTCAAAGACACAAGCCAAAGGTCCCTCTCCCTCTCCACCGAACGCCTGCATAGTCAGCGAGTGACAAGAAATGAATTAATCAATTGGGCACCCGACTGAATCAAAGGTGAACTTTCGATCAAAACATTGGCGGTGCTACGGTCGGGTTACTCCAAATATCGGATTTACTTCGTCTTATTCAACAACTGATACGCCTTTTCCGCTCTGTCTCGACCCATATTTGACCCTAATTCCTGCGATGTCGACGATTTTGATACATTAAAACCAAAGACGCGCAATTCAATGGGAAAAGGGAGATGAAAAAGGAGAGAGAGGTAATACAGTGAACGAAAGAAACGGGCGAAAGAAGATGAAAGGTGGAAGAGAATAAATGGGAGATCAATCATGAGATTGGAAAAAATTCTCTCGCCGATAGTTGGCAGTGATCACAAAAAGTCAAAAATTTTAAAAACAACAACAAAAGAACAAGTGTGAATGCTGCCGAGCACAAACTAAGGGATAAATTTAACATAAACTTACATTGCAAATTAACCCCCCTCCTTTTTCAAAAAACAAAAAAAGTTTTTCTATGCATAAAAATGAAAAAATGTTAATTTTTTCACTCCACTAGCTCCATTGGTCAACCTGTTGGCGTGATTAATACATACATGGATTGTCAGGCAGACCAAATTAAAAACTGAAGAAACCAATGTTGACAGTTTTGAGTGACAATTTCTAGAAAGGAGAGAGTAAAGAATAAAGGAAAAAGAAAAAAAGAAAAAAGGGGGAAAAAAGTAAAAAGAAATAAAAGAAGGAAAAAAGAACATAAAGGAGGAGAGACGAAAAAGCAGTCGGGAGAGAGAAAGTGAGGGAGAGAGATAAAGAGAGAAAAGAAATTAAAGAAGAAGAGAAAGAAAGAAAGGAAAAGCAAACAAGTAGAAGGTGGGCAAGTGATATTTCCCGGAGGAGAATTAAGCCCTGCCCACTTTTTGGTCTCGAATACTGTACAAAAGACTGAAAACACTTGAAATCTTAGCCTTTTCTTTCATTTGATATCAGCAACAAAAAATTGCCAACAAGTGCGGGAAGAATAATTCATAAAAATTGAAGGAAACAATCGTACGATTTACACGAAAAATGGCAAATATTTATGCTGCAAACATCCGTCTTGAGACTCCCAACAAGACATCATTAAAACAAATGTCTCTGTACGAGGAAACAGTTGCCAAATGGACGTATGATTAAATGCGTGGTATGGTTAAATGCATACCAAATGTAGATAATGTTAAGCATGAGAATTGAATGGAATCATACGGGAATTCTACTATGATACGTCACGTGTATTTATATATTTATTTTTTTGTCGGTAGCGTCCCATACTTTAACATTCCATATTTAATTTTATGAAGGCACACGATGAAATATGTAATATATTTACTTACGCTGCACACCAACTATAAATATTAAATAAATTAGATGAAATCATTTTAGTTATCGATGGACGAAACTTTTACATCAACATACTAACTTGCTTACTGAACAGTCTTTTCTCCTGTCACATGTTAAAACCTTCTGATAATAGTAAAGATTTAACAAATACAAATTTCATTAATACTATCAGTTTTGACGACACAGTTACACAAACAAAGGAGTGAAAAGTACGAATTAAAGAAATTATACATATATATATATATATATATATATATATATATATATATATATATATATATATATATATATATATATATATTATGATGATTGACTGTATTCTGCAACCTTAGTTACTGAAACATCCCACAGCAGCATTTGGTCTTGAAGATACTACGTCTTTTCCCTGGAGAGCGTCCTTAGCTACCTCCGTTTTTTGCTAGATCCTAATGTTCCGAGTTCTGCATCTTTCCCAAGGTTTGTGCAGTGACGGCCTTTTCGAGCCTCGGAGCTATTGGGCCCTACCAATGGAAATTTTTGGGCTTTAGTGCAAGGGGTTTCTCCAGGCATCCGTAGTACATGAAGCACCGTATTTGGGCCACTTTTGTAGAGTTGAATGATGTTACATATCTTGCACAGAGTCCCGTTGGAGATTAGGCTGTTTAGCCCTCAGTGACCTGAGATTACTCACCGGTATTTGCAGGGCAGACATCAAGCTCATCCATAGTTGCCTTTGGAACTGCCAAGCTGTTCCAATTGTATCTTATCAGAGGCACATATGTTGCGTCATATTGGCATTGTGAGAGAAATCCTTGATCCACGAATCCATATCCTCTAGAAAGACTGAAGAGCAACGTTGCCCATCACACAGCATGCTGATAAGTGAGAAAATCTGCAGAGTATTGACCCAAGAATCTTACTCTTCCTCATTTCCTCTAAGGGATTTATCACTTTCTCCTGTTTTTGTGTCAAGCAGATATACATGGGTGAACTCAGTTTTGTGCCCAATTATGGATAATTTGAGTCTATCAACCTTTCTGTGGTTATGAGGAGCATCCTTTTTAATGCCTTCTTGTTCTCATGTATGAAGTGCAAGTCGTCTGAAAGAAGAAACGCAATAGTGGTCAGGTACCTCCCCTGACCCTACCTCCTACAGACCCATCTAGTTTCAAACTAAATGCCACTCTCATCTACAGAAAAACAGACACCTTCCCTACCGCTCCTACTAAACAACTGAACAACATAGAAATATTCCCATACTCTCTTCGGATTCGAACAGGTAAACTGCAAGTCTGTACTGTGAAGGGCAGCAAATTTTTTCTCTGAAAAAGATGGCTGCACCCTCTGTTGAAATGCATCGAAATATGTCAATGGAATAACAGAAAAAAATTGAGATGCGACATCTATCTCTTCATCAACCAATTGTCATTTACATCAATATTCCGTCAGATCACACCACATCCCCAATAGAAAAAAATATATACGTTTATACACAATTATATATATATATATATATATATATATATATATATATATATATATATATATATATATATTTACATGTATATATATGTATGTGTGTGTGAGTATATATATACGTATATATGCGTATAATCATATATATATATATATATATATATATATATATATATATATATATATATATATATATATAAGCACATACTCTCATATATATATATATATATATATGTGTGTGTGTATACTCACATACATATAAACAATCATAAATGCGTATACTCAAATATAAACGTATATATATATGCATATATCTAATCATCTATCTATCTATCTATCTATCTATATATATATTGATTTCTTGAAATCTCTTGGGATTTTGCATAATCCATGGACGTTTCAATGATTTAACGTCTGACAATTTCTTTAGTTTGACAATCAGTTTAGTAATGTTTAACAAGCCTCCTATGTTGACAATTGCTACTGTAATATGTTCGTTTCTTACTGAATGCCCAATTACTCTAGTATTACGTATAACCTAGCTAAACTCAGAAGATATCATGTATATTCTGTTCCAGTATTGACAACGTATATACCGCTCAGTTTTTAAGACAGAATTCAACAAAATCCGAAAGGATTTCATAAAAAAACAAATAGTCTTACAACAATATATATATATAT
Source organism: Thysanoteuthis rhombus (assembly GCA_963457665.1). Classification (NCBI taxonomy): domain Eukaryota; kingdom Metazoa; phylum Mollusca; class Cephalopoda; order Oegopsida; family Thysanoteuthidae; genus Thysanoteuthis; species Thysanoteuthis major. Next base: position 10,987,488 of record OY735228.1, on the reverse strand, counting down.
ATATATATATATATATATGATTGTATCATCCACAGACAGCTGTTTCGATGTATTACATCTTGTCAGTATGGCAGATTTGAAAACCTCACATCGGACCCGGACGCCGATATCCTACCTCTGGACTACGGAACTTGATAGTCAGCAGGGCTGAATTTAAGCGA
>OY735228.1:10952327-10982327 GCA_963457665.1 Thysanoteuthis rhombus | reverse complement strand
CGTACACCCAATTAGTGATTTAGATATAAGTGCTCAAATAAACAAAAAAAGATTGTGTTGTTTTAAATGATATTTGACGCCATGTGTATTCAGCTCGTACTAAATGAAATTTAATACCCGAAACTATTTTGTTTGTAAAACAGTAATGTTCATAGGCCGCTAATCCCCTCAGGGGACGATCGTTTGGCAATTAATACTGTCCACCGTATTCTCGAATTGGCATTCCTTTATTTTTTCAAGGAAACTCATTCATCTTGAGATATGAACTTTATATTTCAATGCTTTTTTGCTCTTATATATATATATATATATGCCAACTGAGCACCAAACATGGCGTTCCTTAATCAACCAATCAGGCGTGGTTTATGAGTCCACACGCACAGCGACCGATAACCAATGCTGTGCATGTAGACATGAGAGGATGGCTCCTGAGGACATTACCGCTTGAAGCCACCAATGAAGTCATGAACGCCGAAGACAAATCTTTAATGATAATATCAAGGAGAGGAACAGAGGGAGAAAATGAACATTAAAGGCTTTGGAGTTTCAACGTTCCTGTGACCAAAAAACAGAACTATTGATCGCAGACAAGAAACACAGACACACAGACACACGCACACACAGACACAGACACAGACACACACAGACATATATATATATATATATATATATATATATATATATATATATATATATATATAAGTGTAAGGAAAAGCCATACTGGTTGAAGATTATTTCATACATAATAACTTGTATTTTTACTAAATATTCAAGTTATTAAGTATAAAATAATCATATTTTACGTTTATTGGACCCCTTTTGTAGAACACTAGTACCTTTCTATTTCTCTCTCTCTCTCTCTCTCTCTCTCTATATATATATATATATATATATGCTTTGCTTCACGAATGAAAATTTGGGAGGGTTTTCTATTACTGAGGCGGGTCTTTTTGCTGCAGTTGCAGAAAGAAGATTTGGTTGCTTAAGGGAGCTCCCAATACCGTTTTACATCCGCTTTGGCTCTGTACGTGGATTCAGCACGGGAGGTTGCTAAATAGACCTTGTGTGGCTCCCTCTTTTATTCCTTGTTTAGGTTGATGCTGCAATAAATGAGTCAGGGTGTACCTGTATCTCTTTTGTGAGGTCACGCATCTGTGCTGGACATGGAATGCTAATTCCCCGAAGTGAAGAATCTCTGACAGCCAATGGTCCTTCATATTATGGTGAAAAGCATATCGGTCGTGCACCGGTTTGCTCTGAAACCACAACTCCCCGAGGGATTTTCCACAGCAATTTGATCCACCACTTAAAATGTAACCTCACAATGATTTCGTCTGTAGTCGAGAGCAGGAGAAACCCTGGTAGTTTTATCAGTCTGTTTTGTCTCCTCTGTTTCTACAGAGAGTTATAAATACTACTACGGCTTTAATGTCTTGTGGTAATTTAACCTGTTCCCAGCAGCTAACAAGAAGTTCGGAGAGCTTTACACGCAGACCACCATGTTTCTACATTTCAGTAGCAACGCCGTCAATGCCTACGGCTTCCCCAAATTCTATCTGCTTAATTGCTTCTGCAGTTTCTTCTGGCGTGGGTGTTACATCTAGTTCAAGTTTAGTCAGTTGTTGAAATAAAGATTAAAACGAATACTCAGATAAATCAAGCAGTGTCTGATTGATCTAGTACGTGACCTGTACCTTATATTATACAGGGCTCCAAAGTAAGAAAATACACATAACTATTAAACAAGTAGATTAAAGTGATTACATTATATCATTTAGTATATAGTCAGATAATACGACAAATATGTTTGATATTTCAGTAATGATATTACTTTGATTTCATTTTCATCTTACAGCGGTTATAACTACAGTTTCAAACACTTTCTTATTCATGCGTTATGTATGTATCACATATTTACCACACTAATTTCTGTATTAAAATGATAGATCTAATTATAGGTGATAATTTGTTAAAATCTCAAACTTTAAGCACTTAGTTGTTCATAAAAATTGAGGGCAGTATAGTACTATTCTAATAGAGCAAGTGTGGAATCACTGAATCGGAATAGATAGCGTGCAAGCATTTTAAACTCAAAATAGTATCAAAAGTCGACGGTGATTTTGCTAATTTTGATTTGAGTCTTTTTACGTCATCAAAAATAAATTTTAAAATAGTACCTTTGAATTTGACCAAATAGTATACAAAACAACGTTCCCTCTAATTTTTAGTAATCAATGTGCGCAAAAATCTGATATTGTACATTTTTTTTCTTGTGATAAAAGTATGCACGCACTTGATGTATGCGTTAATGCGAATTTGAAATTGTTTCAAGGTAATGTTGGTACATCTTATCTCTGTTATGGCTCATAAAACCATTCTGGCATATTTTGATAAATACAAGTATAATTACATTCTACGAAGTGATATATTCAGTTGAGATTTATGCAATGTCAATGAATTAATAGTAATAATAGCACTCATTAATTCACAGATAATCATTATACGTAAAATTATGATTATTGATTATTGCATCATTTTTGGTCAGTAACCTTATTTTCTGTGTGTGCTGGTTGCTAAACGAGAAACTAGGATAAAAGTAGGGCTGAAAGTTATTTTACCATAATATTATCTTATTAACACGGCTATATTTCAACTAAATAGTGTTCATAAAGTTATAATTCAACTAAATGAAGTGTACAAAATCAAATTGAAAATCCAGTTGAATCGAATACTGAAAATGACTTCCTCCTTCCCCTTGACAGAGTTGACTCCTCGTAGACAGGGTGGAAGATTCTTCTCAACTCTTGATTATTTTTTCAAATTGTCAAATCCTTCTGTTGTTCTTTCTTTCTATTTTTGATGACTTCTTGGCACTGTCTCGTAAACTTTCCCTTGGATCTTCTCCGAAACTGCCAATTAACATAGTATTTAGCCAGGTGACCCTGAGGGTCACTCAACAGTGCCCCTTCTTCCAACCCATGACTTGAAAGTGTTATCGAGGAATTTACTTCATTGTAGAATTTTCAACTTTTAATCCTTTCAATAATTCTATTTTTTTCAAAAGAATTTTGGTGAGGGAAAAGAGTAAAGAAGGTGGTTTTGTCGTGATGTTTCACACTCTCGCTCAGTTGATGTTAAAACGGCACACAAATAAAAACAAATTAATTCATTTAAAGTAATAAGAATATGATTTATGTATTCACTTTTTTTGCTCTTTTATTAATTCTCTCATTTCTCTTTATTTTTGCACCGTTTTTAACATTGAATGAGCGAGGGAGTGAAACTTTACAATCCACAATCGGGACCACCTTCTCTACATTATGCCTGAGTCGGTATTGGGTTGGATGGTATTATAGAAAATAGCCGGAAGAAGGGCAAGATAATGTAAGCTGTACTTCCGTAAAAATGGCAAGTTAAGTATGCGCCCTCTTTTTTACAGTTATATTGTAAATAGACCCCCCCCCCCTTTCGTAAAACCTCTAGTATATATTTTTTCTAAAAAAACTTTCAAATTTCCGGTTGTTTCGAGAGTCTAATGCAAGGGTCGGCAAAGTACGACCTGCAGACCTAATTCGCACTGCAGCCTCGTTTCCTTTTAATATGTGGCGTTGCATACGAACTCTCTTTGTTTTCCTTATCTATCTTTGGTTAGCAAGTAACAAATTTCATTCTTACTCGGTGATAACAATATTCGGCCTTTTTTTTAGCCATTCTTTCCATGTATAAGGTGCTGTCCATCATAAAACGGTTGTTCATAACATTGTTAATTTCTATAGCCTTGGATGACCATTGTTTTATTAATTATCCGACTTGGCCCACAAGACATAAACGCATTTCCACTTCGCCCCCATCCTCCAAGTTTGCCAACACTTTGATTGAAAGTAACTAAAATTGAAAGGAAAAACAATGTGCTGCAAAAAAAAAAAAAAAAAAAAAATTGATTCTTAACTGTAGTTTCTATTCTTCCTTGTCATTTGTAAAGAGTTTCCATCATTTTGTATTTTATATTTTTGCAGGGAAATGGACGGCGTTCTTTATCCTGGGCAAGTACAAGAAAAAGAACAGGCACAAAAAGAATTTGAGAAGGCGAAACGAAAAGGGCTAAGCGCTGGTCATGTGTCTCAAAAGTAATATGGCTTCTTCTTATCTCTCTTTTATCTATCTCATTCTGTTCATATCTATCTATCTATCTTTTTCTGTCTCATATCTATCTATCTATCTATCTATCTATCTATCTATCTTTTTCAGTCTCATATCTATCTATCTATCTATCTATCTATCTATCTATCTATCTATCTATCTATCTATCTTTTTCAGTCTCATATCTATCTATCTATCTATCTATCTATCTCAGTCTGCTCATATCTATCTATTTCAGTCTATTCATACCTATCTATTTATCTATCTCTGTATCTAAGTCTGTTTTGTATGGTTATGAAGAAAGCGTTTAAAAAGAGAAACAAAATCATTGGAATCAATTATGTGACGGTAAAAATCAATAAAACATTGCAAAATAGCAAATGTCGACCGTGTAAAGAAAAGATGGAAAATGCAAATCATATAATGAATATACAAACAGAAATGATTAGGTGGAGACAGTCATTCACTGGGAATTATACGAGAGGTGTGGGTTCAGCCATAAAAACAAATGGTATAAGTACAAAGAGGACATAGTCCTAAAATTAAGGAAAGCAAAATGTCCCTCTCAATTTCTGAGATGAGGAATCAAAAATACTTGGTTAATGCTCCAAAGGTGCATGATCGGAAGGGACCAGGCTTTATAGTGTGTGGAACTGCCTGCCATAATTATCATGTAAAATAATTCTGCGTCCGTCGTACAAAACTACGGCTCAGAAGTATTTCAGTTACTCCTCTTCAGTGTTGCCTATTTAGATATTTTATACCTGAATTTAGATAATTCTTAATTTTTTATTAGATTTCTCGAGAACCTCTAATCCCCGAAAACCCCAAACTCGACTAATATACATCCCGAATATCAACTTAGAACAATGGACAGTCGCAGTGCACTAACAGAGATTTCTTCAATTGTAGATCAGACACTGAATCGGGGTGGTATTTTCATATTGGTTGTTTTCAGTCACAGCATTCTAGCTATTGTCCTCTCTGGCCATTTTAGGTGTCTGTCGCAATTGGTAACCTTCTGGAAATTTTGAATATTTCCTATCAGCTGATTCGTATTAGTTAATCCGTTCTTGTGATGCTGCAGACCATTGCCATTGTAATGCATTTGGTCCTCAGTAATGGCCAACTCTTACTGCCAAGGATCGTCTGCTGTCACTTTTCCAGGGGTTCGAGAACATCTTGGAGGCGACCCTGTAGCACAAAAGTACTTCACTCGCTGCTATTTGTAGATGTAAGTACGACCCAAAGCACAAGCCAAGTGTCAGACAGTGCACTTAATCTTTGACAGTGTCGCATGACCTGACCCCATATATATGTAAAAATTAAGTTGGGGTCACATACTTTTCATTGTCTGTATGGTTCCCACCTTCAAACTTGCTCAAACAATGGTTGTAGCCTTGTGCAAGACTAAGCCAAGATTAGCAAATATCTACAAAACAAAAGCAAGCATTGTTTAACTTACAATTAGGAATATAATCTAGTATTGCAATGAAACTGGAGCCATGGATGAATCATGTAAACAGCAAAAAACAAAAAACAAAACAGATTTAACAATGAACGTTTTTCTCTTGTAAGAAAAAAATCCTTCCCTCTGTATGAGACGAGATTCCTTTTGTTTCAGGCCACGTGACACAAACCGATTTTTGGTGACAATCAACGTGGCGGCCCACAGTGAGGTGAAATTTGATCTTCGCTACCAACAACTCTTGCAAAGACGTTTGGGATATTACGAGCACCCGATCTACGTGAACCCAGGTCAACCAGTTAAGGATGTCAGCATCGAAGTCTTCATTGAAGAGTCCAAAAGGATCAGTTTTGTCCGGATACCCCCATTGAGACCCGCAGACCCGTCTTTGCCTGCCATCGGTAAGGTGGACGATTTATTGCTCTCGAATCAATCAGTATATTTTTTCATCATTTTCATTGTCACCATAAGTGCATGATGCCGGATGTAAATACACTTATATAGATGTCAACAGTATGTTTATGATATTTACATCTGACAAAATAATCCAGTCGGGTGAAGAAATTACATGCTATGACAGTTTTCACAATAAAATCAGAAACAGTCTTTTGTTCTTACATGAAATTACTTGAAATTAAATGCTCATAAAGTTTGCCCTGGGATCGGGTTCTTAAAAAACATGAAAGCATTTTTTTTATAAATGCGGAGATTAGTGCTGATTTTATGTCTGAAGTTTTTCATGCAAACATTGCATTTAGAACTAAAAGATATCAACTATCAACACCAGATGTACGTTGTATTGTCGGATTGTGGTAATTAAGTCAAGCATTTAGAATTGTGGTAAAAATCAAGGATTGTTAATTCTCTGCGTCTCACCACAAAACACGAAACAGACGGCACTTCTATCCGCTGACAATGAAACATTTCCCCTAACCTTAGATAACCCCAACATATTTTTTTCTAAATGTGGGACTCAAAATATGTTTGGTTCGTTGTGACCCAACAATAAGGCTCACCACGTAGACATGCAAGTGGCGAGTTTGCACTTGCTGCGAGCAGTTGATGTTCGAGTCTAGGGTAAATGCCAGGATTTAAATTCCGAATTTCTTGACAGGCATGAAATGACAACGTCTGGGAGATTGGCTCTGCACGATTTTTCCCTCTTGTCGGCGTAAGAGCTTTTTTGTAATTTTAGAAGATAATATATTATGAAGATAAGCCCATAGTTGACGCAAAATATTTTACCAGATTGTGTTTAGGCGAGTTAAATAACTTAAAAGATAGAGTGTTAACATCATAACCCCACGTTCTGTCCGGTACAGGGGACTTGAGATGGTATTCTAACAATGGAAATTGAATTAAATAAATAAGATGGCATATGGACCATGTGTTTTAGTAATCTACATGAAACTGCTAAAATTTAAGCAAAAGATTATACATACATACATACATACATACATGCATATATATATATATATATATATATATATATATATTGCATATATTTATATACATGTATATGTAAATATGTATACATATTTATGTGTATCTATATACATACATATATGTGTGTGTGTGTGTATGTATTTATTCAATGTCCAATGAATGATGAGTTTATTTCATTGAGTGCTCGATACATTCAACTTCATATATCAAGTGGGTTTTAGCTTGATCTAGGGTAGAGCTTGAAATACAATGGAGTAAGGATTCGCTACACAAACACGCTTATGTTTCTGCCCTGTTTGGGATTCTTCAGGCGAATAATTTGATTTATTTCAATCAAATATTGTAACCCAAGCCAAAATATCAACCAAAAGAAACCCTCAGAAGTGAAATACTATATAGGAATATCGAAAACACCCTTTAAACTTAGATTAGCCAACCATATATAATTTTTCGCAAATGAAATATGTAAAAATAGCACATCACTGTCGACTTATTATTGGAGAATGAGCGATAGTAATTTCAAACTTATGGTGAAATGGAAAATAATAAAACAAACATTCATATGCCAAAATACTGAACCCCATGCCACCTATGCCTAAATGAGAAATTCTAAATCATTAGTTTTTCCAATAGAGCAAAAAAACATAAAATAGAATAATTAGACAGAAAAAAATGAAATAGCATTAAATTTCCGGCACTGCCCAATATTTCTATGAACAAACATGACCGAATATACCATGAATAGATATACTAAAAAATGACCAACATAGATATCTTATTCACAGCTACCTTAAAGAACAATCCAATCAATATAATTATTTTAGACATGAGGAAATAGATCAAACGCAATGTAGTCAAATAACCCACTAAGGCCTTATAAAAGGGACCATAACTTTGGGAAATATATATTCAAGTGAGAATAAAATATCCTCAAAGAGGAAACATACCACGAAAGTTCTGACTGAATAACCACTTACTGATAACGAAAAAAATTCACTTCGGTTTTTAATTTATAACCACTAACGGACATGCATTCCCGTTGAATAAAACAAAAAAAAATGTTGCGAGCAATAGTCAACCATTAAGCTGAAAACATATATAAATAGTATATAAATGAAATAAAAGAAAGAGCTTACTACCTAGAATGATAGACCCCCCCCCAAATGTCCCAAATAGTAATCTAAAAAAGCGTAAATAAATACATATATTTTTTTATCTCGTCTCTCCATGTCAGGTCTTTTCCTACTGCATTTACCATCCCACACACACCCATCGGGGAGCCTTTTGCTCCATCTGTTGCTCCTGTCCACCAATTAAAGAAAATGGTAAATAGGGCTGCTGCATAAATCGAACCTGCGACCGATAGGGTAGCTGCTTCAACGTAGCATTGCTCTTACTATTGATCTGAACAGCAACCAGTAATGCAGTCCCATTTTCTTTAATTGTTTATTCTATTTACGTTGTATAAGCCTAATGATACATTCACCGTGTATTGACGGGAGATCGTTTCAATCTGATGTTGAGAATGACCGAAGGATTTATTTGCACTAAAACGAGAGATCCATTCACTTGTACGGAAACGAGAAAAGATTTGTAAAACCAGTTGATTAGATACTCCTTGTCCATCATTTTTAATGAAATATATTTTACAGAATATATGCTGCCAAATTATATATATATATATATATATATATATATATATATATATATATATATATATATATATATATATATATATATATATATATATATATATATAGTTTCAGGTGGATAAAATAGAACTGTTTTTGTTGTCTCTGATTTTGCATGGCAGACCTGCGTGCCTCGTTTTGAAAGTGAATGCTTGAAGCAAATGAAAAGTCTTTTTTTTTTCTTTACTTTTTTAGAAACGAGTCACGACACTCGAATCGATCGACCATCGCCCGTGACAGCACATATATTTTACACACCATCCAATAAAGATGAAGCTCTCAATGGTGGGTTCATTATTGAATACGAAGTGGATCGGAAATACGACAGCGGAGAAATTGTGGTGAGTTGAGGCTACGGGAGGAGACTCTTGTGATCACAAAGAAAATGTTGATAAGTCGTCGTCGTCGTCGTCGTCGTCGTCGTCGTCGTCGTCGTCGTCGTCTTCTTCTTCTTCTTCTTCTTCTTCTTCTTCTTCTTCTTCTTCTTCTTCTTCTTCTTTTTCTTTTTCTTCTTCTTCTAAGCAGCCTTTAAAGCCTGTCGATCTTGAGGGATCCACGTTGTGAGTCGCTACGCTCAGTGGTTGTTTGATAGACTTGTGACATGGCCAGCCCATTGCCATTTAAAATTTCTAATGGCCACTAGTATATTTATATTTTCTCTCTAACATATTGCACTGTTTTTGCGATCTTTCTATGCGATATTTATCATAATTTTCCTTAGTTTGAGAGTCAATCTCAAGATTCTAAATTTTAGCTCCGTGTAAATTTGCGCGAAAAATTAGCTTTGCTTCTCTTTCTAAAAGTCAGACGATGAATGCGCTAGTTTGATCGGATGGGTTCCTCTAAAAGCCCCTCCCTTAGGAAGCACCTTCTTTTAAAAGCACCTTCATTTAACATTTGTATCGTTATATCATTTAAAACACCCACCTCTCATTAAAACTTTGTTTTGATATGTCAGTCCCTGGCTTATAGGATCTATATGCATCAAAAGGAAGCTGGATCTAGCTCCGAAAAGGTTATATCGGCAAATTTTGTTTCAGTACATCAGTCCGTTATACAGTGACGGCTATAGGTGTAAGAAATGCTATTACAACTGAAAACACGAGAAAAGTCATTTGATTTGAAATACATCGTCATAATCATTCATTTTCAAAAAGCCAGCATTATCCAATAATCACAACTTTGTAAATATTCTGCTCCCGAATTTAATCCATGTGATAAAGACTTTGATTATTCCACTGCCTGAAATTCCTGTCCTGGATACCCCCCCCCCCGGCTAAACTTCATCTCCTGGCTAAAATTCCTTCCTGGTTCCAAATTCCACCACTGGGATCTATATGACTCCCTTTTGAGAATCATAGTTCAAGTTATCGTCCACAATTTTTCTCGATTGGTTGTTGATGATAAACACTTTTATTTTTCCACTAGGCTGTCAATGGTTATTTTGTGCATTTCTTTGCTCCCGAAGGCTTGAAACCTCTTCCAAAAGACATCCTTTTCATTCTGGACACGAGCAACTCGATGGAGGGCAAAAAGATCAAGCAACTCCGGGAAGCCATGAAGCAAATCCTGAGAGATTTGAATAAAGGAGATCGCTTTAATCTGTTGCGATTCGCGCGTCAAGTAGATTTTTGGCGCCCAATCATGCAAACATGGAACTCTGCCAACATGCATGAAGCCCTTGGTTGGATCAGTCACCTGGATGCCGGAAGTAGTAAGTTAATGTTTCTATATATAAAGCTATTTCCACTTATGGTAGATTCATGGGGTTGGGTAATGGACAGGGTTTGAAAAAGCCTGATAACGCAGTAACGGCACACTTGCGCACAAGGAGGCACAAATGATCAATACAGCGTGTGATAAGGAAGTGAAGAGATCTAAATCAAAGATGATTACCTTAACAGGACGCAAGACAAAAACTAATCAAACAGTGAGCAGCAGGATGGAAATTATTAAAAGCAAATCTCTGTTAGTGAGGATATAAAAACGCACACAGAAGACTGCAAATTGATAAGAAGGATTTCGAATGTGAGATCTAGACTATCTTTATGGGTGAAGAAACATTGAATGCAAAATGTCTCATTTAGTTCTTTAATGGTTGATAATTTCAAAATTTCAGTTGAAACTATCCGCAACATTTGTGCCATTGACAAAATTTCAGCAAAAGCATTTGGTCATGATTCTGTCTTACGAGGCATAAAAATCACTTCACCACGCCCTGGATGGGCCTTACTCAGCCATGATGGCCTATGACGTCTTGCAGGAGAATTTTTTAAGAGCTTCGAAATAGGCGTTTAATTTCCTCCAATTCTCCTCCGACGAATGAGTAATAGAATACAATTTTTTCCATTCCATCCGCTTTCAGCGGGTTTTAAGAGTTTCGAGAAAAAATCTCAATCCATCTGCTCTTAACAGGTTTTTGATTATATCGGAAAAATATTTTTATAACACGTCTGTTTTCATGTGAAGGCATTTTGTTTCACCTCACATGACCAATTTGATTTTACAAGAAAAATATTAAAATAACCATTCTGAATTGGTTGAAATAATTTTGAAAATCTGAAAAAACATACAAATCTAGAAAAAGATGTGAATATTGTACCTCGAAAATGTCTCTGTTTCTGGCACAAAATATAACGAATCAAATTATCTTTTTATTTCATTTGATTTTTCTGTTTACTCACTACCGTTGATCGACTCACAACTGTAGGTCGACGACGTGAGTTAAGTTATGACAAAAAGGCTATTAATCAAGATGAAGGAAAATAGCAGTCAAAATTAATAATGATGGTCCACAATACTTCATCTTATGAAAAAATGAAGGAAAGACTAATTTTTACAAATATTACTTGAGTGATCGAGAATGAAGAATTGGTTTAAGTGTTACATTTAATTTTTTACCCAGTCGTCGAATTGTCGTAGCTCAGACAGTTGCTGCAGCTGGGCGTGTACTACGCTTCCCCAGACAGAAAAGACACAGGCTAGAATCTCACGTTCAAATTTTATAAAAATAGGTCTGGTTAGTCACTCAATAAAAACCGTCACATCGTGTTGGTGGTAATCAATAAAAAGATTAGAAAAGGGGTTGATCGATGAATAAGTTGATTTTCTCGCCTTTTATAGAGCAGTGACCACTGAAAGATCCCCCCCAAGAAAAAACAAGAGTGGATGCTACAGCACACAGACTAAAGCATCAGTTTTGCATAAACTTACATTGTAAATTGACCCCTCTCTGCGAAAGTTCATGGGGGGGGGGGTCAAAAACCGAAAAAAGATCTTTTTTTCTACACATGATACGGAGTGAATGTATCAATTTTTCAATTCACTGTCTCCATTGGTGCGGCCTGTACGTGTGATGCATCCGTACATAGCCGGCCAGATGGACTTGAAAACTGAAGAAACCTACGTTGACAGTTTCTAATCAGATAATTTTGTCTGGAATCCAAAACGGTCTTGAATGAATTCAGTCGCAGTTTTGTTGAGATTAAACATTGGATTTCAATTATTCCTTCTTTTGTTAACTTATAGTCACCCTAAGCAAGACCTTTCGGCCACTTTTCACACCAAAGGGTTAGTAAGAACAGAGTTAAGCACGTCACAGAATTAGGAATAGCGAGAAAAAATGTCAAAATAGCTTATTGATGCTGAAATTGTAAAGTTGGAAACACCAAAACATGGCAATTCAAAAATGAAGACTAAAACACCTAACATCGGGGAAGGCACTTATTCACTCTGGATTCAAAAATGTCGAGACTGTACTCGTCGGGAGACATTCAGAAGGGAATTTTTTCCACAGCCGATGTTCTTGAGAAGAGGCTATTTGTGTGGTGAGTCATTAATATTCACTATTAGAACCTATTAAGAACTGAACTATGGAGCATGTCCCCCCCCCCTAAGCTGTGTGTGTGTATGTCTGTGTTCGCGCACACATGTTTTTCATCCGATGCACATAGAAAATCATTGTACACTCAAAAAGTAAGTCACTTAGGGTAATGTACTTTTAAAGGAGTCGAATGGGTTTTAGTTGAACCATTTCCAGCAACTTTTATAGTAACAATCTGTGAATTGATCGTTTATTAATTCAAATTCATTTTGACAATTCCTCGCTCGAAAAAAATATATCATTTCATTATATATAAGTGCTTTCGGGCTGTTGTCCTCATCTCACTCCATTTTTTGAACACAAAGTTTCGGCTGTTATATTCTACGGCGTTCTTCAGGTGGGTGCCATGATGTTTCGTGAAGGTAAGAACGGAAGTCGTCAAACAGCCAATAACATTGTTCAGACCAAACAGCTGCTTCTACTAAAAGATTAGGCCGTGGAATGGGGACATACCGTTTGACGGTGACGACCTCCCGTTTTAGCTTTCTGAAAAATTGCCATTTACCGAAAGAAGCCCGTAGAGTATAACGGCCGAAACATTGTTTTCAGAAGTTGAACCGAGATGAGTACAACAGTCCAGAAACACTTGTATATTATGATAATCTATGATCTAAAAAAAATCAGACAGAAAAGATACGCATTGTTTTACCCCATGGAACAACACACGGGGGAAAGTAGTTCAAAGTATAGAATAATGATACATCTTGACTGATGAAATCATACTTGTATTATATCAAAACATGCCAATACAGATACGTCAAAATTACAAAATAATCTTGAAACATCAGTAACCTGTGCGTGTACCAATTGTTTGGAAAATTGTCCGAAAAAAAAAAGATCTTTCATCTAAAATTATTTGAAAAGGTACCAGGACAATATTTAAACATTGTTGGCTCAAATGGTCACGATACCCTAAAAAGAACTTTTTTGGAAAAACAAAAAAACAAAAAACAAAACATTATAAAATGCTCCCTGTGGTTTGCATTTGCACAAGCATTCAGTACACACATACTTTTGTCCCAGGAGAAGAATTTGCACAACATGAAATTTCAGCACAAACTGATTACTAAAAATGAGACGGAACACATTTGCATGGAGATTCATTTAGCATAGACAAATGATCCAATTGACCCAAGGAGAACAGATTTATTTCAAGTGTTTATTATTTTTTAATGATGTCGGATAGGTTCCATCCGTCCTCGCTAAGAACAGAATTAAGGCTGTCTCAAACGCTGCTCGGGCAGTAACTGGAGTTTCTGAAATCTGGCGGAAACTTGTTTTGAAAAACAAAAAAAATTTGCATCATAATTTGCATATTAATTTTCATACAACACTGAAAATAAGAGTAGTGGTGTGAAAATCACAGATTGTGAAATGGAAACGAACAACACTGCACAAAACTCATTGCAAGCGTTTTGGAACACACACACACACACACACACACACACACACACACACACATACGGACGTGCAGGGGGGGTGTTGTTATTTCTATGCCTATCATGAATTATTTCATCAGTAGAACGACAAATCTTATACTGTGTTGTCTGTTATATTGGGAAAAGAACGTCCAATAGAGTTTTAAAAAAACTGAAAAGATAAAATCAAATCATTTTTTTTAATGATTATAAATTCATAATAGAGCAATTTTGATACCGATGAGAAGCAAAATAAGGGAAATGAAAAGATTAGAAAATGAATAATGATTATATCAGATAAATTGTCTAAAACTCCTAGAAGAGTCATTAACTTTCTAGATTTTGTTCGGACAATAGAATTTCTTCTTCCCATCCTCAATGTTGTTAATGCAACATTTTGGGTGACCCATTCTTCAGCCCTTGCCAGGTGTATAGTTTGAGAGGGGGGGGGGTACAAATCCTTTTCTCCCCAGACAAATATGGCCTTGTTATTTGTTTGAAGATGAAAAAACACACCTTTTTCTTTGTCAGACGGGGACTACCATACTGTGTCCCCGTTGAGCAGCTAAAATCACATTGGGGTTGAATTCCACATTAGTCTCGATCAGCGTTCTATGTCTATTTTCCGGATTCCCACCTAGATAGAGTAGTGTACTGTACACCTATCTCCCTTCTGATATGGTCTGCCTTACCGGGTTTTCCCAAATCGCCTTTATCGTTATCGTTGTGTTTATCGTCAAACTCCCTGTCACTACCGGGAAAAAGTTCTTCTCTTTACATATGGATAGTTCATTAAGAAAAGTGCTGAAAATGGATCAGCCAAAACGTTGTATTTACGATATCAAGGATGGAAAGAAGAGACGTAATTGTCCTAACAAAATTTGAAAATAAATATAATGATATTTTTTCAATTTCTTTTCCCACTCGGACAGTTACCGACATCAACGGGGCTCTTGTGGAAGGTCTGAAAATGATGTCAAAAACACGTGACTCCACCAATGAGACTCGAACCACGATCGTTGTCTTCCTGACTGACGGCGAGGCGACTGAGGGTGAAACCAATAAGAACAAAATTCTGAACAACGTCGACTTGATCAACAAGTACGGAATTCCAGTTTTCGGTTTGTCTTTTGGAGCCGACGCAGATTTCGACCTGATGCGAAAACTCTCCCTTCGAAACAACGCCATCGCTCGACGCATATACGAGGCATCCGACACATCGTTGCAACTAAAACATTTCTATGACGAAATATCGGCCGCACTTATTGCTGACCTCAAATTCACTTACTTAGGAGATCACGTAAGTTTTTCTTTTAATCATCACACCCTCTCCTTCTTCCACCCAAATCCTCCTCCTTCTACTCCATAAACGAAAAAGTAAAAAGAAGGGAGTTAATAATTACTAGGGTAGTGCCTGTTCCAAAAGTGCAAGCTTGGAAGGGACTGGACTTCATGCTGTGTTGAACAACCCGCCATAATTATCGTGTAAAATAAGTTTCCATTCGTCTTACGGAGTATTCCAGTTACTTTTCTCCAGTGTCAATTTTTAGATATTTTTTCAAATTTAAAGCTTCCATGATATTTTTTCTTCTTCTCAGGAACCGTTCATTCAAAAAACTCCAAACTCGACACTGCTCGGCCTTGCATACTGGTTAATATATCTAGCAAATATCTACTCCGTACAATCGTCAGTTGTCAAGTAATTGTGGAGCATTAGATTCCTCGAGAACTGCTGATCCAAACAATTTCAAACTCTACAGTGCAATACCCAGTGTGCTGACTAATATTTCTGGCAAATTTCAACTTTCTACCAGGACCAGGTGTTGCTTAATCGATGTGTATACAAGTGCACAAATATTTATTCAATTGTAATCAGATGATAATATCTAACAATATAATGAGCTTATATGCAATTTGTTCTATTTATTTGTTTGTCGGAGCTCAAATTGGATTCTCTGATTGATTACTTTCGCTGTCTGCGTTCATGTTTCGAATCCGCGTTCCAGATAGGTTTTACCAGGTAAAAATGCGGGACGTTTGTATTTATCTTACCTACTTGCGTGGCCAGTCTTCCCCTGGACATATCTTAACGATTTTCATTAACTTCAGCTTCTTTTTAGCAATCCAGATTTTTATCAGCTAATTTGGTAAAAAAATCCCTGTCTTCAGCGCTCTGCCCTAAGATGATTAACTTCACTTTCACACAAACAGACAATTTTAATTCTGTAGTAACTTGTGTGAAAAGCAACCAATTTTTAACAGAATTTACGTCATTTTGTAGAGACCTTTATTGTGAGTAACTTTCTTGATTACGCCGAAATTGCCCGGAAATTCGGCTGATTGAGTTTTTGGTATTTTTCAAATTCGAATCCGATATAACTTGAACTACCAAACCGAATTACACATAACTTTTCAGACATATTTTCTGAAACTGCAACTGTTTCTATCTTTAAAAAAAGGGGAAGATCCTCCAATTTATAAACCTTGAAAAACGTTATACTGTTGGTAATGAAAAATATTTTAAAAACTCAAACACATTGGGTCTAAAATTGCAAATAAATACTGTATTTTGCGTATATGTCTTGTTGGCCGAGACGGTTAGTTTGTTTGTTTTGTAACCGATAGAGTGGAGGTTCGAATCAAATTATTTTTTTCAAACATTATAGCAGAGGTAAGCTTTGAAAAATATTTTATTGATCTCACATATTTGCTAATTGATTCACGTAATGTAATAAGGAAAATAGAGATTACTGAACAAGAACAGTATTGCCTTTTGAAAATTGATTAGGAAATTTCGCAAGTAATTTTCCTGTTCCCAATCAATCCTTAAGACCTTTTTATTTCTTTGGATAATTTATCAGTTGTGAAAAAGTCGATTTATCGAAGTTTTAGGGAAGGGATTATAATTACAATATTGCTAAATTGGATGATTTTTCGCCATTGTCTATGCACCCCTTTTAAAACATTAGTTCTCTCTTTTCTGACTGTTGAGAAAGAATGGTTTTACATCAATCAAAAAAAATTACCGTGATACCGTCCAGGTATTTAATCTAATAATTAGAGAACGTCAATTAATACTGTAACCGTAAATTTAGGTTTCTTCAATTTTCAAGTTGGTCTGGCTTGCTGGCTATGTATGTATGTATGTATGTATATATGTATGTATGTATGTATGTATGAGGCTTGTTTGGGATATAATACTAGGTAATTGAGATAGGAGTTGGAACCATGATAAAATGGATATATAGAGCCAGTTAGTTGCTTGGTAGAAGAAAAATATATCTTAGCGCTCGAGCAAAAGGTAGGACCTCTGTGCAAGTAGTCGTAGTAGCCATGAGTTAGTGAAGCGGAGATGAACTGAAGTGCTTTGAATCCATAAAACTTTGTATTTCGAAGGCCAACCATAATTATGGTTATCAATGGTATGCGTAACTGCCAAGTTGGGGACGATGTTCGGAACCTGAAATCTATGATAGACGAGAGCAACTTGAGGGCCATTCTCAGACGCTGAAAAACACGTGACAAAAAAGACTATTCAAGTCACAGAAAAGTGAATTAGAAGACGGAAGACAATCATGGCTGTTATGTGGTAAATGCTTTGTCATTTCCTTCACAGGAGACAGGGATTTGAATACGCTTTTTTCAGCTAGAGAAGAGGACCTGCGATTTAGAAGCTGAGCATATGAGAGATATCTAAACATCTGTGAAATCAAAATAGTATCGGCGAGAGAGAGAGAGGCTTCAAATGAGCGAGCAAACACGTGCATCAGGGCTTTTAATTGACAGTAGATAAAGGAAGTGACTTTTTGCATATGTGGCTAGATTCGAGGTCTCTTATCTAAAGCAAATACTTATTTATTTTCGTACTTAATTTCGAATAAAAAAAGGAGTCCCTACTTATGTATGTACGTATCACGCGTACAGGACGCAGCAATGAAGCAAAAAAATTGACTCCTTTGTATGTCTAGAAAAAAGTTGTTTTTTTTTTCTTTTTTAAATGCCGTCAATATGTTTTTGATAGGATGTTCAATTCACGATAAAAAATCATGCTAAACTGATTTCTTTGTTTTTTTTTTTATCTGGAAGCATTTATGCTTTTTTGTGTTTCTTTTTAAATTCGGACTTTTTAGTGATCAGCACCCTACAATAGGTGAGAGAACTTGTATCCTTTTCCCAATTTTTTTAATTGATCACCGTCCACCAGTTTTGCCAACTCAAAGTTTTTTCGCACTAAATCGAACTCGAAAAAAAGTGTCAAAAACTGATGCGAATTATCCCCTGGCATAGGCAGCGGGATTAAAGCAATCTTTCCTCGTTGATTGAATAAATCGCTTGGTTTGAAATTCCGATACTGAATATGACAGATACCGAGTTTGAAGAAGGACGATGAATGCAACGAGCGAAACGTTGTGACTATACCAACCAAGTAGACGGCACCAGTACGAACAGATCAGTGTATAATAACAGAGAATGGTGAATAAAAATGTTACATTGAAAAAAAATGAAAACTCTGGTTAAAACTTCGTGGTCAGAATAATAAAAACTATATTGATTCAAGGCAACAAATTATTAGCCGGCTCAAAGGTCTGAATAGATGGAAAATTCTAAGTCTTGAATAAAAAGAAAAACCCCACCTCTCATGGAGTTATGGAAAATCATCAGACCAAGGGAAGTAACTTGTGTAACTTAAAAATCTAAGGGAATTAACTCTTGTAAAATTGCCACCATAATCTGATCAATTTTCTGGTAGAATTAAATTTGATATCGTAAAACGTCACGCGAACTGTGAGATGGATAGGATCCAGGATCCAGGATATGAAAGGCAGTTTGACTTTTCTACTTTACACAGAATTGATTTCTCATAACAAAGCTGTAACTTTAATTGATGAAAGAACATTTACGTCAACAGACCTAATCATTGTAAGAATGTTGAATTTTTTCATGTTCGGAGAAAACATCTCAGCCGATTCTCAAGTGACTAATTTTGTGGTCATTTGAATGATTTTGCTAATTTATCAAGTAAAATGAAGAAAAAATCAAATCAGATCATATGGTATCAGAATGGCCTCCATATCAACCAAAATATTTTCAAAATGAGTATTTATTAGGAAATAGCCGGATGAAAATGTTTCATTTTTCCGGCAATTATGTATAATAAACGCTAATACTTGTTCAAAATTGATTTTATTATAAGAAATATGTGAGTTATTCACTCGAGGAATGATATCTGGGAATCCAGGTGTAATTTTTCCCCCTGATGCTTCGAACTGAAGATTGGCCAGAAAATGACCCCTGGTGGCCTCGAAGGTTAACCTATGTGGGAAGTCAAATTTCAATGATTTCCCATGCCAAAATACTAGGTTAATGAGCCTTGAAGTTTTTGCGGCGAAGATGCACGAATAACCAAACAAAAGGCACAAATATTAGGATACTAGGGATACCCAGCGTTGCCTTAAGTGAAAACAACTTGAAATATAACAAAACAGGAAAATATCTTCTTTGACATACTTCTTCTAACACAGCAAATGGAAAAAAAAGAAAAGATTATTAACACTATACGCACATAAAAAGGTAGCTCTTACGGAAGAAGCATTCTGATGCACAAAACAGAACCAATGATTTCGCTTAGTTTGACTGATGTTCCGGATACCCTACATAAACGTTTCTCGCATTGGATGCGTGTAAAAAAGGTTGAGTGGGGATCCAATCCTAGAGCAACCATTATAGAGTTGTCCGTAGGAAAAGCATAGAAAAGTCAAGCAAAGGCCAGCGATCTCGATAGATTGCCCTTGAGCCTTGTTACAATTTTAGAATTTTTATCTTAAAACGTTTCTCAGAACAGTATAACTTTTTTTTTCAAACAAAAGATAAACGAATCAATTTTAATAGCCCCCAAAGTTATTTCGTTAAGAACTAATGTACTCCCAAGAATGTAATTGTTTGACTGCAAGATGACAGGAAAAAACTAAAGACTGAAAGGGATCTTATTCAATTCATGATTTTTTCATTTTTGATAAAGGTTTACAGAATTTAAAATAATTTTTTTTCACAATTGATGATATAAATTATACGTGTGCCATTTATAAGTATTAGGCATATGTTTGTGGGAATGTTGTTACTTGGTGAGGTGTGTTCTGTTCGGATACAAATGATAAAACTTTTTTAACCTTGTTTCTCCAGGTAGATAATTCGACCCTGACAAACAGAAATTTCCAGAACTACTATAACGGAACTGAGGTGGTTGTTGCCGGCAAACTTTCCGATAATTCTTCTGTGATAGATTTGGAAGTTGGTGGTAGTACGAAGAAGGGTTCACTCGGGAAAATTGACCCTGTAGCGAAGATTAACATACGAAACTCTAGCCAAGGAATTGGCCTTATGACCGACGATGATATCCAGGCCTTACCGGAAAAATTGTGGGCTTATTTGACTATCAAACAATTAGATGATAAACGAATAGCTTCCACCAACCTGACCGAAAAAGAAAAATTGTCTGAGAAGATGTTGGAATTATCCTTGAAGGTAAGTTATTCATTCATATTTTGGTGCTTCTAAATTGTTGCTCGATCTCATATTTCAACAATGAGAAAGTTTTGGATCACTTCAACATCTCCCACAAGTTTTATCAACCGTACATCCTTTCCTCCTATGTTTTGTCAATTTTGCATCGCCAGCCGAGCAGTCGAAAGAGAACGATGTTTGATTGTAAATCATCATAATACAGGGATCCTGAAAAGACATAGAAATTCATTTATTTTATTCGTAAAATCAAAGAAGATATTTTTTCCTCACATGGATACATAAATTTTCAAAGGTGATCGGGCTTCTGTTATTTGTTATATTCATAAATGGCCTAATGAATATAGTGGAATCTACTGTATACTTATATGCTGATGGCACTAAGATATTTAGGTTGGTCAAGACCAGGGAGAATATGGACACTCTAAAAGATATGCATATTAGACACTGACTTCAAGTATTAGCTTTAGGGGAAGGAACTAAAAATGGTGAAAGAAGAAAAATATCTAGTTGTGATTATAGGCAATGAATTGAATTTGTGGAAAAGTACCCCCTCCCCCCCAAAAGAAACAGTTGAGTTCAATGATTTGAGTTATAATAAGAATATTCTGCAAACTGGATAAGAAGACATTTGTATCCTTATTCAAATCTTTAGTTCGAAACCAACTTCGGTATACAAGATCAATCTAAGCACCATAAAAAACAAAACGAATTAATGGAAGGAATTCAAAGGAGAGTAGCGAGACATGTACTTGGAATGGCAAATCTCATTTATGAAGAGCACCTCTGTAACCAGAGGCTCTTGGCTATAGAAGAGTAAGATGAGACATGATTGTAGTATGTAAGATTATGTATGGAAAGTATAAAAAGGGGAAGTGGAAAGAAAATACAGGAGGACAGGAAAATGTTCAAGGGGGAATAACCAGAAAATGTACCAACAGAGAGCCAGGCTGGGTATATGGAAATATAGTTTCACTATACGCATAGTGCGGATGTGTACTACTACTACTACTACTACTACTACTACTACTACTACTACTACTACTACTACTACTACTACTACTACATGATGATGATGATGATCGTCGTCTGTCGTTAGACAGACCTTCCCCAGGATTCGCCTCATATCTCTATCGTGGGCGTCGCAGAGCCAGTACTTTCTGAATTTGTCTAGTTTATCTCTTCATCTTGTATTCTGCTGGCTTTGGTTGTGCATGTGATGCCTGTGGATCCATGTTGTAAGTCGTGTTGTCCAACAGTTGTCTGCCATTCTTGCAACATTTTCAAAAATGTGAATTCTTTCAAGAACAGTATTGGTAAATATTAGGTTAAACAGGAGATTCTATACAACTACAAGTCCACAATAAACATCAGGAAGTCATGTGAAAATTAAAATGATTACAGGAATCTGGAGGAGATGATTTACCATAAAACCTGTTCCAGAAAATATCATCAAGTTAAATGCTGGATTTTATTGGCAAAATTAAAGAAGATATTATTCACTCATATGAAAACATACATTTTCAAATGGTCTAATTTATTGACAAAGTTAAAGACATTATTCACTCGTATGAATATATGAATTTTAAATGCATTATCGTCAAATCTGTCATCCCTAATAAATCCTTGCGTATATTCCTTTCAAAAGTCGTGTTTACAACCATGCATCTCCTTAATTCTGGACTTCTGCTCGTTCTAACCCCCTTCATCTTTAGAAAAAGATTACTTAAAAGCCCTCCTCCATGGAATGCATCTCTTGACGATACCCCTCCCTGAACCAGCCGTGGGGATGGGATATCCAGGTGATTTTGAGTTTTCCCAGCTTGCTATATTATATAGACATCGGTTAGTGCAAGTAGAATTCTACCTGATTCTATGAATTATAGTTAGGATGAAGAGCAATTAAAATTAAGATGAAAGAAATATCAGTAAGAAAAGGAACAGTAGTTTACCATACTCCAAGTGATAAAAGATAAATCAAGATAATATTACTATTATTAAAACAATCAGTGTACGTTAAAAACAATAACAAATGCGGCACCGAGAGATCAAGGAAATAAAGAATGGAATAATGGTAGTTATTCATCTAAGAATTCGCGGCAAGAAATAATTTATCGACGAAAATAGTCTGATAGACGGTCAGATTTTGTTTATAAATAACTAAGTATTAATTGTAGTTTTCTCTTTTTTTAGATATATTTTTAATGAAAATTTTCCACTAGAATTCGACGTGTCGAGGGAGGTTACATTGTTTCGTTTGTCCGTTAAAAAAAAAAATTCCTTTGGCTTACTTGAGCAATTTATTATGATCCATTTCCGGCTTGCTAGGCCCGTCAAAGTTCCATCTTATCTCTGTTGACCGTAGATTTTGAGAAAACGTTCTCTACTCCGTCTGTTGCCATCCTCTCAAGACGAGGTATTTGGAATCAGAGTTGCCTGTCTTCTATACTGGCTGCCAACCATGGGCTGAATGGCCAAACCTGTCAAGCTATTCACCCATACTATGGGGTAGAAGAGATGGATTCACGCTTTTCTAAAGGGCATCAATGCAAAAAAGTACAAACACGAGAATAATATGATTACTATACACACATATACGTGAACATAAATATATAAGCATAAGCATACGAAGAATTTACCGGGGCACAATGGTTAGCAAGCACGTCTTGCCAAACGTCGCTTTTTTACCAGACGAGTTAATTACCATGGATCCCAAATAAAGAAACATTAGTTATCTCCCTTAGATTCAATAATTTCTACATAGAGAGACATGGCTGCATGTGCGCTTGCGTACACGTGTGATCGCATACGTACACTCAAACACACACACACACACACACACACACACACACACACACACACACACACACACACACACTCTCTCTCTCTCTCTCTCTCTCTCTCTTGTGTGCACCTACGTAATTGTATGCATTTAATGTCTGATATTACGTTATTAATCACCACTATATATCTATTTGGTTTTAGGTTATTTGGTTTTAGGTTATTCAAGCGTTCTGACATTTATATGTATCTATGCATCCAGACTTAGCCCAGTCATAACTGTTTAAAGTAGAAACTTGAAATTTTACTCTCATACAAACACACACACTCTCCTTAATGAGTAAGGAAAATGATTTTTGTCTGTTTTTTTAATTTTGTTTTTTAATTGCCCCTCTAAAATGAGATCTGACTGGGGGTTCAATTTCCAATGTAAGTTTATGCCAAATTGGTTCCTTAGTTTATGCCAACCCTTGTTTTTTTTTTGTTTTCTTTTTTCAATTTGGACATTTTAGTGTCCAACAAAAGGCAAGAGGAGTAACTTATTCATTGATCACCCCTTGTTTCGAATTTTCATTGATCAACCCAACACGACATCCAGTTATCATAATGAGTTAACAATTTTTCTAAAAACAATTTATTTAAAAAAATAATTAAAAAATGTATCTATCTATTTTTGTTTCTCTTTCATGAATTCTCTTATTTCCATTCTTAATTAATTAATTTTTTTTACACAAACAGTTGAGCTTTTTACATTCTTGCAAAACCAAGAAAAATTAATAACGATACACAGTTTCATTTTTATTTCGATTTATTTTCTCTTTAAATCTAAGAAAAGGGGAAATCAAACGAAAATATTTTTATTTAGTGGAAATTAAAATTAAAAATGAACCGAAAATAAAACGAAAATAGATATTTATCATTCAATTTTTGTTTTCTAACGAAAACAAAACAAAAATTCTTGCGCGAAAATAGTTTCATTGATTACCGATGAAAAGAAATAAGAGAATTCATGAAAAAGAAAACAAAAGTAAAGAGACACATTGTATAAACATTTATTTGAAAAAAAAAATGTTTTTTTCAATTGTTTCGCCGGGCTCCTTTTTTTCCCCAAATTTCATTAATTACAAATTAAAAAAAAGAAGAGAAATAATGAAAGAGAGGCAGCTGTAAGTTATGTTTAGAATGGCACTTTTCCTCACTCAATAAATTCAAAAAACATTTTTATCAATCAAAAATGAAAAAATAAGAATTAATGAAAGAAAACATTTTATTATTATTGTTTTAGATATTTTTTCTTTCAAAGATTGTTTTGGCTTGCTTATTTAAAAAAAATTAATACTCAGAATTCCAATCCACTGTGGTTAGGTTATGTCAAAAAGTGTTCAATAAAACCTTATAAAATGGGCATTTTTCTCCTTAAATAGATTCGTAAAACCCAAAACAAATATTTATTAATCAAATATAAACAAAAAATAAGAGAATGATGGGAAAATTTTGTTTATGGGCAGTTTTTTCCCTTGATGAATTCATGATGGGCAGATTCCCTGATAGGCACTTTACTGGGGTCCAGTCTCAAGATGGGGCACATTTCCCGATGGACACTTTTGCTGGACCTATTAACATCAACTACCTACAACAAAGCAGTATAAACACTTCTACTGTATCCAAGTTATTCATGTGTTCTGACAATTATATATATGTACTTATGTATCTATGCATTTGGACTTCGCCCAGCTTTTAAGCGTTCAGAGTAGAAACTTTTACTTCTGCACATACGCGTTCTCCTCAATGAGTTGTGAAATAGTTTTTTTTTCTTCGATTTAAAAAAACAACCCCCCTCTTCCTCAAGTTTTCGGTGGAGGGTTCAATTTATAGTATAAGTTTATGCAAAATTTACGTGATAAAAAATGAGCATGTACGAGCAGCGGGGACTCATAATTTCCCTTGGGATACTAGTAATATATTTTTTTTAATTAGAAAATCTTCCAATCAGTATTTATATCTTCATTTTTCTAAATATTTTTCAGCTTCTCAACTAGGGCAGATGTTTTTGCGTATAATATGCTAATTCATTTCTCATATTATTTTCTCCTTTGAAAAAATGAAGGTAAAATATTAGTTTCTCTTCGTTAAGAACAAAAAACACAGCTGTTGAAATTCTAAGGCTTCGAGATAAGTCGATGGGAGTTATTTCCCTTTGATCAGTCTTATCATTGCTCAACAGCGGAAAACTTGAGACAGAGACGAACACTATGATATTATATGATATGGTCGGACTATTTTCTTCGTTTCTATGTTCATTTGTTCACAACATTTCAGTCGTGTACCCCCCGACCTTCGTTCGATGTTTCTGGTTCTAGAATGTGGAATCATTTCTCAGAACGCATACTCGTATGGACTAAACTCGTCAATTCCAGCGAAATTTTACTCATTTTTTATTTAAAAAAATGTTCAGTTTCACTTTACATGAACTTTTGATTGTAAAAAAAAATAGTTGTTTTTAATCCTTGTTTTGATTTTTTTAAAAATCCAAACTTTTGATCAAATTGAAACTACTCATTTATCTATTTTTCATTGAAAAAGTTAAAATTTCACTAAACAGACAATTTGCGAAACATATACATGTGCAATAAAACGAAAAAAAAAGAAAGTTTTTTACACTCATCTCGCACTCTGAAAAAATAGCTTCACACATAACTTGGGGATGCGTGCACCCCAGGTTGAGAACCACTGATGTAAATAAAAGTAAATATTTAACTAATGCATACATGGGAGTTTTGCTTGTTGGTTTTAGTACAAGTTTGTCACTCCAGTGACCTCCATGTTGATTGTGAAGCCAAAAGAGAAACCTGTGGAGCCAACAAAGAAGCCCCCAATGAAGCCAGGAGAAGAACCCCCTGAGGAGCTGGAAGAGAAGAAGCCAAGCCTTGAAGATTCGTCAGCTGAAGAGACAACGCCTACCTCGGCCGAGAGAAAAGCACCATATGGTGAGATTCATCAAATTATTGTAATATGTACTTGATGCTAACTGAAGAAGGAATCTCTGTGTGTGTGTGTGTGTGTGTGTGTGTGTGTGTGTGTGTGTGTGTGTGTGTGTGTGTGTGTGTGTGTGTGTGTGTTTTGGTCAGGAAAAGTATTTATCTATTTCAGTCTGTTCATATCTATCTACCTGTCAATCTATCTATTTCAGTCTGTTCATATCTATCTACCTATCAATCTATCTATTTCAGTCAGTTCATATCTATCTATCTGTCAATCTTTCTATTTCAGTCTGTTCATATCTATCTACCTATCAATTTTTTTTTATTTCAGTCTGTTCATATCTATCTACCTATCAATCTATCTATTTCAGTCTGTTCATATCTATTAATCTATCTATCTATTCTAGTCTCCATCTATGATATTTTTTCTCGTAGTTAATCTTAGGGAGATTCGATGAACATATCTTTAATCAGTTTCTCTGCCGATTGCATTCATTATCACATTCAGTAAAAGCAAGATTTTGCATGCAAAACTTCATGGAAAGCATACATCGCCCTTTTAAGATTAGAAAGTATA
The DNA here is from genome assembly GCA_963457665.1 of Thysanoteuthis rhombus. Lineage (NCBI taxonomy): Eukaryota > Metazoa > Mollusca > Cephalopoda > Oegopsida > Thysanoteuthidae > Thysanoteuthis > Thysanoteuthis major. The sequence continues at coordinate 10,955,423 of OY735228.1, read as the reverse complement.
CATCGTACACGTTTACGTGTGTGATTGTGGACCAAACTTTATTCTTCAGTAAAACTTAATTAATCATATCTTGAATTATTACTACAAACAGCACTTGCAGATTTTTCACATATGCTTAACCTAAAAAGAGTTGGTTTTTTTTTTTAGAACTGAACTGATTCCTTTCGTAATTTTATTGTTCTCACGACGTTTTGGCCGATCCATTCAACTGTCTTCTTCAGGTGTACTATCTCTATACAAAGAGAGATAGTGACGCGTGAAAAATGCTAGCAAACAGAATTTGTAATGGAGGTTGCAGACGCTTTAAAAAAAATTCGTTTAATTCGTAAAGAGAAGAATTCCATCACGTATCCCTGTTGAGCAAAGGAATTCACATTACGTTGAAATCTATTCTGATCTGACTTTTTTGGCATTTTGGCACCACCGGACAAAGAGAAAGTCGTAGAATAGATCGGCTGAAACATAGTGAAATCAACAAAAATGATAGGAAGAAGAATCAGTTCAATTTCTCGAAAAATTCTTTGGTCGAGAACGACTACTGTCTCAGTTATAGAAATGGTAAACTTTATTCTAATTCCTCAGATGGTAATCGCACAATTTCTTTTTAGTGACCAGTCAACAGGACACCTACTTATGTCATTGACAAATTCGTAAGTGTAGAGAGTACGACCCATACTGGTTATACATTACTTGTGCCAGACCAAGTTAAACGTGGTTTATAACTATATGTGCCCCCTATAGCGTGATATATAAAAAGTTTATTTCGCTGACCAATTCGCTAGTACATTATGATTAGCCTAAATTTGGTGCCCCATTTATGTGGCCTTATGCAAGTCTAATCTAAGTTTGGTAAGTAACCAGAGTAGTGTGGTGCAATCAATAAGAAGTATTTTAATGTTTTCATTGGCTTCGCTTTAACGAGCTCTATTTTATTTCTCTGTTGATTGTTTATCGGATCGAATTTTCATTTCAGTTGTTTCCGAAATCAATGACCCCGACTCAGACAACGAAATCATAAGCGGTGGAGGTGAGTTGTCTTTAAGATTGTCTGCTTATACAACCTCGTTTTGAACTTATGTTACGTCACTTCCTGTTACATCATGATAATTTTTTAAGGCAGTATAGAATTTATTTAGTGTCTTCATCCTTTCTATAAGAAAAATACTTAAGGAATGACTAAAGCAGTAAGAAGTGGGCGGGAATGATTTAATCATCACCAGATATTGTATTTGTTCTTCTTTTACATGCAGACATTTGGAACATGACGTATATCCACTATAAAGCGTCTTTCTTTATTTTATCAATCAACTAACCCAGTGGTTCCCAAATTTATGGCGATCACAGTGCCCTTAGCGCGCAAGGATTTTTCTCACGGTACCACAAGTTAGAAAGTACTTGAACAGTTGCATTTCCTCCTTTGGGACTACTACATATGTATATAAAAATGTTCGACACAGTTTCAAAACAATTCAGAATATGAGCCTGGTCAGTCGACTCAGCGCTATCTAGTATTGGGACGCTGAAATCCAACACTAGATGGATAAAGTAGTTTGGGATATGCCTTTTAAATGTCGCTTCCGATTCTGAAATCCGTACAATAACGCGTTGAATTACGATTGCCTGGAATTATTTACATCATTGAATATCCTGCAGTGCCCATTGAAGTTAACCGCAGCGTCCGGGGAGCCGCAGTGCACACTTTAGAAATAATTGAACCAAGTAATTAACAAATTAACGATGTAGTTATGTAATGACGATTCTCGTCACATTCAACACATTCATGTCTTTCGACCGATTTTGGTATAGTTAGAAAAATGGGGTAAATGAAAATATATTAGTATGATGCTACAAATTTATTTATAAAAAAATAGAAACCTGAAAGTATCTTTCTTATCATCTTGAGAATGTTCTTATGCAATTTGACCCATTTTTTAAAGTATATTTTCATTGGCATTTTTCAAAGGTGAACTAAATATAAGACTGTGGGCATACATGGTCAAATATCTCTTTATTCAGAAATCTATGATCTGTAACCAATAACCAATCTTCAAACAATCTGTTATGTCTAGCTCTGACACGTGTGTTTTATTTCTTTCAGTTTACGGAGATCCCCATTTCCTGGTCAGTATTCAAGGATTATCTGTCCCAGTATGTTTTCATATCTTAGGGAAGAAAGGTGACATTATTAACCTCGTGTCTGATACAAGAAAAGGTAAAATCTTCACTGATTCTCTTTGGAAAGATTTGTAAAATACATGTCACTTTGCTAGCAATGCACCTCGGGGGTTAGCCGACTTGAGGCGTTTGGGGTCCCTGGACACAGACAAAATTTAAATCTCACAAAGATTTCAAAATATGTTTTTTTTTTTAAATTTTCTATAATCTTATACTTAAATTTCTAAAAAGATTTGAAAAATACTTTTAATAGGCCCAAAATTTTCCGTCGGTCCATAAATCTCCGACAATTTTAGGCATCGTGCCTATTGCGCCCAATTGATTTTACGGTCCCTCTAAGGGGTAAGAATCTGAAGAAATGTAGTATCTGAAAAAAACAAACAAACAAAAAAAACTGAAGAGAATTGCCGCACTTAACCAAATCTTCTGCTCACAGACACTTGAAAGCGATTTCAATTCCATCTCATTTTACTTAACACCTTTTTTTCTTTTCTTAACGACATAGTTCAACCGTTCTCCTTTAGTTAATATGTTTATGTTTCGCCCACTACCCTTTTTCGTACCCCTATCCTACATCTCTCTTCCTCTCCTCGTCCATTTAATGGTCTTTGTATTGTGATTCTATTCTGAGAATCTCTCCTCTATCCCCACCCTTTCAACGTATTTTTTTTATTTCGAAAGTATGACAGACGGAAACGGGACAGACAGTCGGGAGGACATGTTGCTTATTATAATATAAATTGGTTTGCCTGTGCCATAAAAAATTATGGAGTATATGAAATATACGGATATACACATTGCATTTTATATACGTGGATAACTGAGATTCGCATTGCAGTAAGCTTGGAGAATAACGTTCTGTTGACCACAAATGGATTTATTTTTTTTTTGCTTTGGTTTTTATTACCTTTCTTTTTTTAA
>OY735228.1:10937327-10947327 GCA_963457665.1 Thysanoteuthis rhombus | reverse complement strand
TTTTGTGAGGTTTGAATCTTTTTAGCGACAGATGATAAGAAAAAGGGGCGATGAGTAAGTATATCAGTATGGTGATTTCGTTCATTGACTACCGAAATGTTTTTGTCTAATTGATTTCATTCTTACAGTTAGTGTGCTGAGTAAGAGAAATATTTCTTAGTGTTCCTTCATACAATAAAGCTTGATAAAAACTGGTCTAGAACCTCTAAAATCTTATCTTTCGATGTTGCAGGCGTCTACATACGTGCTGAGATTATGGAAGGTGCAACTAACTTCAAGAACAACGGTTGGCTGAAGACGTTCATGCGACGAATCGTGATTCAGACTTGGTGGATCACGTTGGATATAAATCCGGAAAGGATCGTGTACAACGGCCGGATTTACCCCTGGAAGAGAGAAAATGCCGTAACAAACCGGTTGATAAACATGGTCGTCAACGGAAGAGGCCGGGACCTTTTGATAACCCTCGGGAAAGGTCAACAGTTTCACATTAAGCGGTCGGTGGCTGGGAAAGCAGACAAAAGAGTGAAATACCTTGACCTTTATCTCCTTGATGGAACGGGATTGTCCCAGAATACTGCAGGTGTTTTAGGTAAAGTTTACAGCACGCACACGCATGGACATACATACGCACGCGCGCATACATTCATATACAGACATGCACACACATATGCGCAGACGCGTACATACATACATACATGCACAAATGTACACACATTCACGCTTAAACGCATACACGCACATCCACACACTTGCATATCCGAACATGCATGCGCGCACACACTTACATACATGAAAACAGACATGCACACAAACAGGTGTGTGCACTCATAAATAAACCCATGCACATACGCACACTTACGCACAAACATACACACACATGCATATATACACCAACATGCACATACACACACACACACACGCGTGCATACCCCACGCTCGCGTCAGGATTTCCTCTGGAAATATTTTCACATATTAATTTATGCAAGAAGTTTTCTGGTTTAAACTATTTGATATCGATAAGTACTTACATAGGTGATCTTGCCGTTTTCTTTCCGATGTTAAGAATTATGTACAATCTGAGACTTTGCCTCCCGTCAATAATATATAATACAACTAACTGGAAGCAGCGGGGTTTTTGTTTTTAAAGCACGTCTTATACAGGGGTCTACCCAAACGTTTAAGGAAGTGAAGACAAAATTGCCTCCACAGCAAAAAAAAAAAAAAAAAAAAAAAGAAATGATAGGAAACGAGTTTCTTTATTTCCTGGTGCACTGATCTCAACGGGAATTTGAAATGTCAAACGAGACATGGGAAAGGCTGAATAATTTGATATATAAATAGACAGGTCTGGTCAGTCACTCAAAAGAAACAGTCAGGTGACCAACGTCTTTTGGCAGCATGCCCTGTTAGGGAGATCAATTGGAATATGATTGTAACTTCTCTCACCTGTAATTGGGTGTTGATCACTTAGAGTCAAAATTTTCAGAAAGCAAGCACGAATGCACGAAGGGGCCGATTTAGCATTAAATTACATTGCAAAATGGAATCTCAGCTAAAAAACCATTGGACTGATTAAGATAGATATTTTCTTGGGCACAATACGGAGTAAATGTTGAAATTTTCAGCATTATAGTTCTATTGGTACAATCTGTATGTGTTGTGTGATACATAGATACATACAGAGCCAGCCAGATCAATGTGAAAACGGAAGGAACCTATGTTAAGAGTTTTGGTGATAATTTCTGATAAATCTCTTCAAATTTCCTGAATATTTGGGTTGCAACTTGCAAACCTGTAAAAAAGGTGATTCAATACGAATTACGAATAACAAAAGGTAAACTGGTTCATATTTTTGCAATGAACAACCCTTAAAAAAGAAATAATAGCGCAGATAAACTACAAATTTCGATTTCAATCAATAAATTTTCAAGAATATGGATAAGTTGCCGTCCTAAAAAGAGTACACCCTTGCGAAAAAATGTTTTTGGCAAAAGAGTTTCAATGCCATTGAGATTGGTCATAAATTATACTCAAGAATATCCGTATTGATTTTTCAACTAGAAATAACAAAATCTTGCGATGTTTACTTTAGGAGAAAATTCTATTCTATAAAAGAAATGTGGTAGGGTGTACTCAATTTATGGGCAACACTGTATATGAAAAAATTGGCGTCGATTTGTTAGGATAACTTCTCGCTCTCAAACTTCTTGTAGATTAACTCTTTGGAGACTAACCTATCAAGATACTTAATGCCTGAATTAAAATCTTCCAGTTCTTATAGAGATATTTATCCGATCAGCCGTAGAAACCTCGGGATATTCAGGATGTTTCATAAAAGACGCAACCCTAAGAATATGATGGTAAGATTTGAACACGCGTAAATTTCATGATATAATATCAAGCATGTGATAACACTGTAATCAAAGACAACAGTATTCAGCAGTGGAAATGATCGAATTATGCTCCAGTCTTGTCCGAGTATTCATTCCTTTGAGTTGTGCTAGCTATATGGTTTTCCAAAGTAATTAAATATTTATGTAATAGAACGGGTACGAGCCTGCACCCAGGTTAAAGGAAATCACTTTTAACGTCTATTATCAAGTTGAAATGTATGTGTAGTTGGCGTCTTTTTGTATTTTTTCGATTCTAAATATAATTCGCCCAAGAGATGATTGCAGTCTTTACTAAATACCTTACGTCTCGGAAGTCTTGAAAGTTTTAAAATTCCGATAGTGTTGGCTTTGAGTTGATTTTATTTGGCCCTCAACGTGAAGGAACAAAATATTTTGTTTTGTGTCTATTAGGTATTCTTCGTGTTTTTAGTCTAACTGTGAGAAAAAAAAATTCTGTATTCTCTCTTCAGGTCAGCTGATCCATGTCAAAGGTCGACTGAGACAATGCGGAAAGAACCGAAAAGGTCAGACAGTCGGGAAGCTGCTTATAAACGGTGGAATTTACAGCAAGAACAAACCCCGGCTCGTTCATGCCGTTCTGAACCTTCAGCAATTCTCTCTGAGTCCTGATCCGGTGTCTTGCTGGATTGTCCGCGACGGACTTAGGGATTTGGTGAAAGGCCATCACTTTTCAAGAACAATTTCTCCCACAGTTAAAGAAAAGTGATCAGGTCGCACGCCTGGGGACAGAAGGACTTTTATATAATGGAATGCGTAAATGAAAGAGTGTTTGATGGAAAGGAGGATACAATGAATGAAGGGGGAAGGAAGGGAGTGAGAGAGAGAGAGAGAAAATGAGTGTGAAGAAGAAATTAAGATAGAAACTGGTGGGAAACGTTTCAAACAAAATGTTTTAAAGAGTTAATAAAAAAAAAGGATGAGAAAGACAAACCAACGGCAAGTAAGGTCAGTTTTTATTTGCTTGAAAATTGTGATGATTGGTTGAATTCTGATTTTGGAAGATGATTATGATAATAATAATAATAATAATAATAATGATAATAATAATGATAATAATAATAATAATAATGATAACTCCCTTAGATTACTCTTATTTTTAGTATAAAAGTTTTGGAAATTATTCAGGAGGTAATTTGTTGAAATTTAAAAATTCTAAATACATAACCAATACATCTTTATTTTATTGAGTATTGTTTTGTTGTCCCTTACCGAACATTTAACCTCATTATTATGTAATGGAAGAAAATGATTTTTATATTTATTATTCATTCAGGATGATGTCCTAAACCCTACTTTATGTAATCTAATGACAATGAAGCCCTAAACCAGCCAGTGTACGTCTGAGCTTTTTAGTTGATTCAAGTTTAATACAAAATTGATACGAGGATTTTAGTTAATAATACCTTGAGTTGGCCTTTCAAATTGCAGGGTAATCATTTTGCCATATAACACAGCTTTGGGTATATCGTTAGCAAAGCAACGGACGTTTACCTGTTACAACATTTTTGGCAATGCCTGTCACGGTAATTAGTATGCATATTTTATTTATTTAGTATAGGCAGCTTAGTTGGCCAGCAGTACTATAGCGAAATGGTATGCTGGACAAATTATACAGTCTTTTAATCTAACGCTGCGTCTCGCTAATGTGGCCTTGCAGTGCTTAGTTCAGTACAGGGGTTTCTGTCTCCTGTAACGTGTCGTTGTGGTATCCATCACGGTGTGTCTTGGGCAAGATAGTCTGATATTGACCATCCCTTATCAGGTTTCCTTTAGACTGAGTGCTTAGCAGAGTATTATTCAGAAACAATCTTTGGTATGACTCGACTCAGGATTGAACCTAAAATTTACCGAACCTACAGTGAGGCAAGCACTCTACCACTGGGCTACAGTGATGCGCCAGAGTGAAATAAGCTTAAAAAGGAAATACCCATGTAATGATATTATTATTAGAAAAATATTTATAATTATATCACTGTTTATGATAATTAAACCGAAAAGAAAAATAATCATAATAATGTTAATTACACTCAATATAGTAGCGACAATAATCATAATAATCATGATTATAGTATCAACGACAATAATTGATTACACACCTAGCTGCAGTAAGGGTCAGACTCCACACCTACTTCTATTTCGTCTGAAGATGATTACTGCAAGTTTTATATCGTATATATAATAAATAAATTCGTGAATGCCACATTAACAGTTTAGCACAGTTGGTAAGCCAGCCGCCAACCAGACGCTCCGTTATGATTTCAAATCACAGTTGAGAAATGTTCATTTTATATATTGGTTTGACGTGACGTGACGTGACGTGGCGTGACAGACAAACAGGGAAGAGTTCGCTCCCCTAAATTATGTGTGGATTAGTTTTTGTTCATCTTGTCGTAGTGGACGGAAAAAAATAATTCCAACTTGGACTGGAGTTGAACGAAAATATGAAGTATGATGAGAACTTTGAAAAATATGTTTATCGGTGATAAGTAAGAAGTCGTGGTTAATTTTGTTGATATTTTTTCGTGTTTATGTTGTTCTTGTTTTTGTTACAGGGGGAAAACAGTGTCAACTCCATTGACATGAGTTTGACAATCAAAACAAATTATGGATAGAAATGCTATTCACCACTAAAATAAAATTATTTCATAGAGATGTTGTGCGGTGGAAGTGCCATGTCAACAGCTAAAAAAAATATTCATTCTTTTCCTTGAAACGGAGTCAACTACGTCTTGTTCTTGAAAACTTAAATTGAACAATAATCCAATGTGCAGCATATATATATATATACATATATATATATATATATATATATATATAGAGAGAGAGAGAGAGAGAAAGGGAGAGAGAGGGGGGAGACATACATGCACACACTCATATGTGTGTGTATATATATGTATATATGTGTGCATATATATGTATGAATTTATGTATATATATGTGAGTATGTATATATACATCATATATATGTATTTATGTGTGTGTGTGTACCAATGCACCACCTGCATGGTATACATTGACCAATGAGCAAGCATTAACGTTTCAGTACCTTCACGTGTTCAGTTTGCTGTTACACATAGCTTGAAGGAGATATGTTTTTCTGGTATGTCATAAAAATGGTCAGTTCAAAAATTGAACAACGCATCAATTCGAAATGTTCGGTGAAATTGAACAAAACGGCTAACGAATCTTTTCGTATGCTAATTGAAACTTACGGGGAAGTATACACGTCATATATACATGCGTTCGAGTGACACAATGTTTAAGGTGATGAAGGTTATAGATGCTCTTGAACGCCAAGAAACTGCAAGAATCACACGAACTGTTGAAAGTGATCGATGGCTTAGCATCTGAATGATTGCAGAAATGATAGAAATAGAAATGTGGAAAAATATTCACATAACATATTCCTAGCTCAGACAGTGAGTATATGATTGCTCGTATCACACGATATCAGTTGAGATTTTTCTAACAAAACTTTATGTAATGATAAATGATGTCATGAAATCATACGAAATTTGTCAAGAAATGAAACAAGAAAAATGTGTTAAAAAGTAGAAACAGAAAAGTTGAGCAGTCACGGCTGTGTCCTTACCAATTTCTTGACATTATAAAATTGAATATATTTGGGATAGGGAGAGTTTGGGTATTATTATTATTATTATTATTATCATTATTATTATTATTATTATTATTAAAAGAGAGATGAAGTAAGATGATGACAGTGAACGTCATTAAATATCATCCAATCGGAATTTGACCATTGTGATATCTCTAATTCAATATGTTCTCTAATTCAATATTATATTTACCAAATGACCAAAGGAATTCACCTCAAGAAAATCGATGTATCAAAAAAATATCTATCTCAATACCTTGAGCAAACATTGATATTTTAGTTAACGTTCTTAATGTTATGTTAATATTCTTATCATTATTCTTATCATGATGTTTTTGACAATGGAACCAATCATGTTGAATCTGAACTCTTAACAGTTTATATTGCAATCCGCCATGGCGATCGTTATATAAAAGTTTATCACAAATTTATTGGGTGAAAGTTTTTAAAATTTGTTAATGAATTCTTTTATTCTATGTTTTTTTTTCCATCAGAAGTTGATATTTCTGTGTTGCTTTTATTGAACGTCCTTTATTTCAGCTTAAAATATGTTTGCTTTTGGGCTGCAATTTTACATAATCGACTTATGAGCTGAGGGTCTAAATGTGTAGCTAATTGCTGCTGTATTAGATTGGAATAATGAACAGTTTTTCTTTCATACAAGAGTAACTCACACACACACACACACACGCAGAGGGAGAGAGAGAGAGGGGGAAAGAGAGAGAGAGAGAGACAGACACATAGATGTAAATAAGTATATGGGCAGTTTCGTATATATATATATATATATATATATATATATATATATATATATATATATAATTTGAACTATATATATGCGTATGTATGTATATGTGTATATATATTTATACATATGTATATGTATGTACATGTATATATGCATAAATATATGTGTGTCTCTCTCTATATATGTGTGCATATATATTTATGTATGTGTGCACATATATATGCGTGTATATATGTGATTATATGTATGTATATATATGCGTTTGTATATATATATATATATATATATGCGCATATATGTTTATGTGTATACGTGTATGCATATAGATATGCATGTATATATGTATTTTCATGTACATATATATGTATCTCTATGTATTAATAGGAATACATAAATATATGTATGTATATATATATGCATGTATATATATATATATATATATATTTGTTTGCGTATATGTGTATCTGTATATACATATAAATGTGTATATATGCATATTCATATATGTATTTCTATGTATATATGTATACGCATAAATATATATATACATATATATTTATATATGTATTTTTATGTATGTATATAAACATTATAATGTATGTATCAATATGTATATATACTTTTTTTGAGTATATATATACATATATATATGCATGTATATGTATTTGTGTGTGTGCGTGTATATATATATATATATATATATATATATATATATATATATATATATATTCATATTCATATGCATATATATGTATATGGGAGAATGAATGCTTCTGCTGTGAAGCGATAGCTTATTAAGGAAGTCATGTGAAATAATAAAATGAAACCAAATCTATTTCTCTTGGGTCTTAACCTTAACTTGAACCCTTCCATAACCGAAATTGATTGTATTGCCTCCTTCTAAGAGACTTATAGTTTACTTGTCACTTATATACCTATCTTGATTATTCCTTTCGGTGGCTGTTCATCAAGAGTATTGTCATTGAATTGGTCTTAGACACAAAAATGATTCTTATTTTAGATTAACAGTGAATCCACAATTGATTTGACGCCTTTTTCATATAATCTTCACTTTGTATGCAATCTTATTTCACTCATCTGCCAAGCAGTTTGTGGTTGACTTTCCGTTGTGTAATGGTTAGAAAGCTGGTCTTGCAGATCATTACTATTGCGTAGTGAGTTCGACCCCCACTGGGTGCTCTATGCCGGTGGTCTTTTGCCCAAACTGAGTTAAATAAATAACATCTTCAAAGGAGTTTGTGTCCGAAATTTGAGAGTAAAACCTGATCTTCGAATAGATTCAAACTCAGACTTGCCAAAATTATTAATAAATCTAACTTTTAGCATCAGTCTGTAATATAAAGTAGGAGAAAATCATATGATTACTTTATACATGAGACCTTTTAGTTTTGTCGTCAAATGTTATAGCGTAGGAAAATTTGAATCGTTCTTTGTGTTGGCTGGACTACTCGTTTCCTGATGATATCATAACAAACAACTTCAGGTTACTTTAAATGTACCTCCTGCCTTCCACTATGTGTCCTTTGACCTGACTCCATAATTTGAATTATACTTCCCTACTTCACTCAACTGTCGACCATTTACACACCTTGGCCTTTAACTGAACAGAAGTGACAGGAAGTGACATCATAGTACAGGTGAGAGTTTTCATCCAACCGTCCAACAAAATTTGAATGAATTTCCAACGGAAGAACAATCAGAAAATTTGCAAAATTTCATCAAATCCCGGTAAACACATAAAACGACCATTTCTTCTGTAACGAAAAACTTGGGCGTATGGGATAGTAATAGCTGGCGAGCTAATCTCTCTAGGCCGTTCGCCAGTATAGTCCGATACTGATAGGGTGTCTCAATTTTGTGGCACTGGGCTTCGGTAAACCAGGCTTGAAAATATCAAGAAAGAGCTTGTCGTAGGACGATGGTTTGTGAGATTATCTTGCAACCGATTAATAGTAAGTTCGTTTTTCAAAAGTTTATATAATCCCATAAATATATTTGTCATGCGGAATAAAGTCTCTCTCTTTCTCTCTCTTTCTCTCTGTCTCCCTTTCTCTCTCTCTCTCCATATATATGTGTGTGAGTGCGTGTGCGCTTGCGCATGTGTTTTTATAGTGGGATGTATCGAAAGTATTTTTATTTTTCAACCAAATCGAGAGTATGTTTTTAATCTTATGTAATACTCTACATATGATATCTTTCGACGGTCCTAACTGATCAGGTTCTCCTTTGACTTATGTTTTAATCCATCATAATCGACAACTAATGATCGCCCAATTTTGAACTTGATTCCAAAGGTAACAGTCACCACCCTTAAAACGGTTAAACCAGTCTTGGGCGGTACGGTAAGATATTGTTTCATTTCCGTCTACTTTGAGAAACCTGCGAGCAAGTTCAGCAGCTTCAAAATTGATCCAAAATTGCCAGAATCTCAGTATCTACTAATATAGTATCTGAAACAAAAAGTCCAATTTATGAGCATTGATAATGATGTTATATATATGATGATAATAATACTAATAACCTAGGGGAGTCATAGTCTTTAAATGTGTACAAGAAATAGGTTTTAGACAAAAGGTATATAAAAAACGAAAATACTTTTGATACACCCTATATTGGTAACAGCGAGCTACAATTTCTACCCAGTTTTGCTTCTGAACTTTTATTATTAAATCTACTTTTTTGAATAAAGACAATGCCTCATGAGCTGTGCATGAAGAAAATTAAAATAAACAAAAGTCAAATGTTTTCTTTGCATTTGTAACAATTTTTTATGATTACATGTTGATTTATTCCAATAAATGTCTGTGCATACTTATAGCAAGAAAACGATTTTCTTGAATTTTTCGATGTATTCTATTCGCATCTAAGCATTATCTAATAGCGCTAACATTACCATGTCTTGTGACTGAGATAATTGTGTATTTCATACCGGTAGAAAAGATCGTTCTTCAAGCCCATTGTAAGTTTGCTTGATGCACACTGATTGTCAAGTTTCTTCCCAATTTTCCTAGCCGCATAATTGGCCCCTACATTCGGTTCAGTAACGTATTAACGCGTTCAACATCAAAGGAAGTTAATTAATGCTTGTGTTACTTTATCTGATAAGCGCCAAACCTCGTTAATTACGTAACGTCGCCCATTTTGAAAACCACGCCATGACTTCGTTTTGTTTCCCACTCACTGATGTGACTGATGCCT
>OY735228.1:10682327-10934827 GCA_963457665.1 Thysanoteuthis rhombus | reverse complement strand
GTAGGAACTATATTTTGCTTGGCACCAATGTTATTCACTGGCAAATCGAGCGTAAATGTCACGTAGATAGATAAATTTATTCATTCACACAATCAGGGCCGCTCGATTTGCTACTGAGTGGCATGGGTAACAAGCAAAATATAGTTACCACTAAAATATGAGTATAATTATCACATATATTGTTATTGATATAAATCTGTCTGTAATCGTGTCAGTGTGCACGCCTGATAGTGGTAAAAACGTGACAAAGTAAGACAAATAAACTTGCAGTAATACCATCAGCGAGCACTTATACAGTGGCGAGAGCTGGCTTTTTTATTTTTGTCAGATGAAATTATTGTAAAGTAGCTTTTCTCAAACCAGAGATTGCGTAAAGATTATTGTGTTTTGGGTGAAATATTATGATTAATTATATAATTAGAGTATTTTTCATCTCAATACAGATAATTACTCCTATTGGCGTTTATTGTGAAATTACTCAATGTTATTCAATAATTTTATGAATATAAATTTCGTTTCGATCATATTCTAGTATTTTTTCGATGAATAACGATAAATACCGTAATTGATATTTTGCATTTTTTCGCTGGGTTGGGTGTTAATTTGTTTCTTTTTTCACTTACAGTAGGATTATCAACACTGAGTGGGGGATCGCGAAAATATTGATCTCATCAGTTGTAAATTAAAAAAAGTTTGAGAAGGCCTTTAATAAGCCATTTTTGACAACTATTTATCTTCATCTTAGTTTTTTACTTGATTTTTAGCTTATTTTCTCTTATCAGTGAAAGGGAAAAAACTATTGAAAATTCTTTCGTCGAATATAGTTTAATGTTTTCAATCAATAACACCTCTGTTACCCTTGAATTAGAGTTAATTAATAAGACCAATACTTTGGCTGAAGGGGTGCAATTTACCATGTCACTATAATTCTGAACTGGGGAATTACTTCCTGTCAATCGTACGATTGTCCAGAATCATTCATTTAAAAAAAAAATAGCAATTTTCCGGATATAATTAGAAATGAAAAAAAAAAATCCCCAAAATGATTTATTTCATATCGGTGATGACATAGATACTTCAAAGCCGTACTTTCGTTCAACTGACGCAAAGTAAGGATCTAGATCAGCATTATAATAAGAACAGGAATAGAACCGCCCCCCCCCCCCATTAAAAATTTGTCTTCTTCAAAAACTGACATTTTCCAAAATGTAACAAAGGTCTGACTGATCGAGACCACCACAGATTTTTTCTGAATAAAAACAAAAAACAATTCTTATGTAATTTCGCTGTTTCAATGGTTGAACGTTCGTTGAACTTTTTAATTCCCAGCATAAATCAGGTCGTGATTCTATGACATTCTGGTCTTAATTAAAGAATTAGTAATGTAAACAATATTTTTTTCAATAAGTTGTGTTGTGTGGGGAGAGATGTAATCATGAAAATATTTTCCACTGTAGTCACATTTGAAGTTAATTTCCCCCAGTTAAGGCCGGGTATATTGTCGCAATTTTAATGAAATGATTGTATTAATGTTTTTCGTGGTAAGAATTTTGAACTTTGTTTCAGAGTCCAGAAGTAGCAAGTACAGAATATAAAATAATATGGCTTTTCATTACATGATATACAAATCAAAAGTATGATCTGAGGTAAGAGCAAAGTAAAACAAAGTTTCGTCTCTAATTCTCAAACGATCCATGGAGACCAACAAGTTAATATTTCAGTTCAAATTATTGACAGACCCCTAAAATCTTTGTCAATATGGAAATCTATAACCTTTACAATACACAAGATGAAAATCTCTATCAATGAATAAAACTAAAATCCTCATCTATACATAAAAATAAAACCTTATCAATATGCAAGACTACACTCTTTATCATTTCGCAAGAATGAAATTTTCATCGGTGTTGAAGACAAAAATCGTTTTCAATACACAAGACTAAAATCTTAATCGATGCACAAGACTGAAACTTTACCAACACACAAAGCTAAAACCTTAATCAGTTCTCAAGACTGAAATCTACATCAATAAACAAGACTAAAATCTGTATAAATATGCAAGACTTGAACCTTTACCAATACGAAAGACTAAAATTTCCATCAATACGCAAGACTAAAATATTTATTCATACACAAGCCTAAAACCTTTTTCAGCACACGAAACTAAAATCTTTATCAATACGCAAGACTAAAACTATATCAGTACACGGGACTAAAACCCCCCTCAATAAATAAAGCTAAACCCCTCATCAATAATCAAGACTAAAACATTCATCAATACACAGAACTATAATCTTTATCAAAATGCAAGATAAATATCTTTATCAATACGCAAAGCAGAAACCTTTATCAATACGGAAAACTAAAACCTTTATCAATACGCAAGACAGAATTATTTATCAGTACACCAGACTAAATCTTCATCAATACACAAAGACTAAAATCTGTGGGGAATCCTAAAAGATATGGTGACAAGAACAAAACCTACCACCTTTCAAGAATTGAAAACCAGAATAGAATAAAACGTCGTCAACATCGACGTTGTACTTTCTCAGTGGTTTGTCGACAGAATAAATGTATCAAAATAAACGGCAGTCACATTGTACCTTTCATGCACTGCATTACATATGTCTATGTATATTACCTCTGCCATTGAATTTGAAGGGGTATATGTATTTAGTCGTGTCCATCTTCACATCTATGATTCTGTTTCGTTTGATACAAGAATCTTTTGGGTAATATGTATTTTACGTATCGGCTTACACTCTTCATTTTGGTGGAAATTGTTCTTGTTATTACGGTAAGAGTTAGACAATAATTCAAGCTGAAATACGAACCCATGGGTCTCTATGGATCGTTCGATAATTAAAGACAAACAAAAAACTACTTCATGCAACACAGGAAGCAACTTTCTTTTGCTCTTACCTCAAATCACAGTTTTGAATTGTATATTATGTCATAAAATACCATATCATTTTATATTCTTTAGAGTTTCATATTCTTTGCTGTTAAGGGTCCCTGAAAACAATGATTAAAATTCGTACAGCAAAAACCATTAATACAATCACTTCAGCAACATTGCAATAATTGTTGACCTTTGGCATCTTTTGAAGGGTAGAATCAAATTTTCTATCAAAGAAAGATGATGTTCCTTAAAAACCATCAATAAAACCTTGAAATGAAAGTAGTGTATATAACATTATACTCAGTATTCTCCAGTAATTGTTGTTGTTATCATTATTATTATGATTATTATAATTTTCATAATTATTGCTGCCATACATAGTGAACCCATTCCATTTTGAACAGAAACTCGATAGAAATACAAAAGGAACCAGAAAACTAAAGTGTGCAAAGAATTTTTCCAGATGTGCGAATTTTTAATTCATTACGCTCCAAAAGTTATTCTCAAGGATCATTTTTATTTCATCATAGTTCAAACTTCATAAACATATACAGAGCGTTCCGAAAGTGACTCCCGATTCATCTCAAAAGTAACGATCAATTCAAAAATTTTTATCGATGCAATGAACAAACTACTGATCTAAGTAAAAATCACACTGAGAAAGATCCATAATGAAATTATTCATTATACCCCAACGACATAGTATTAATGTTCCATGCAATATTTCTTGAAGAATTTGCCTACTATATTCGGTATGTGTCGTATTTTCAGATTGAATAATTACAAAATGAACTCATCAGTTGGTATCACATGTTTATATCGAAAATTTATTTTGATTATTTCAGACGATTTGTATGTATGATTGCTGAATTTAAAAATAAAAGTAATTTTTCTCCATCTGGCATCACTTTTTCACTAAACCTGCGTTTTAATTGTAAATTGTAAGTTTTTGTATAATTCTGCACTTTGCAAATGGACACAGTGAAAAAATGTTTTGACTATACATCTGAAATAATCGAAACATCTTTTGCTGAAGTTAATTTTGAAGATCTGAGATATAATCTCTTTTATTTTTTACATTTCATAATTCAAATATTATTAAAAGGAAATCATAATTATCCCGTTCTGTGATTAAATGTTTGTTTATTCAAAGAAGCTAACGCCCTACTACAAATGAAATATTTGTTTCTTTCCGTATAAGAAGTTGTGAAAATAAGACTCCACCGTCAAAAACGTTGATGAATTTTTGTACATTTTTGTTTTATGGTAAGAATTTGCCTAACGGATGAATAATAAGCAATTTATCGTTTGACCAACAAAACTTAACTATAGCAATTATTTTATTATTTATCTTTATTAGATGAAATATCATAGATCATTATTAGCAATTTTTGGCTGCTATTCACCTCCAACTTATTTTTTTTTATGCTGCTTCTTATATTGCACCTCAACTCAACAGCCATATAAAAATTAAGAGTCAAAATTAACCCCAGCTCGTGTACCCTTCATGGCCTTCAGGAGGGACACAGTCGTTACCTAGCTACCGTTGGCCGAAAACCCAGCTCCTGCTCCACTAGAAAGGACACAACCAAACATCGAGTGGCTCTTAACCAGAACAAGAGGAGGAAATGGTCAAGAGGGGAGAACAGGTTAGTAATGTATTGCTATTTCAAAAGCAAATAATTAGTGCAGTGTTATAGGGAACGCATGCTCAAAATATGGAGGGGAAAATCCACCGTAGAGGTATCGAGCCAGCGTCTGGCTGATCAAGTACGACAAACTCTGAAAAACAAATGGCTCTCGGGGACTACAAGAGATATACTATGAAATAGGGAAGGGAGAAAGACAGATCTCACAATTCCAGTCGGATGAAGTATGACTGAGAAATACATCAAATATGAACAGACCACGTGTAAGGTTATGGGACAAATACAAAAACACGAAAAGTTATCCCTGCGGCAGTGGAAGAGATACATCAGAGGAGACTAGCCAAAGAGGCAAGGCTGAAGAGATACAGGCAAAGAACTGCCCAATACACACAGAACTGCACCTTCCAAAACAATGAGAGAAAGTTTCACCAAGATCTGAACAGAGAAAAAAGACAGAACGTAAAGCTGGATGCCATAGAGACCAAAAGACTACTGGAACAGCATATTTGGACACCTGAAAAGACATAACGAAACCCTTGAATGGTTAGAGAACATAAAAGGAGAGCTCAAAGACATAGGCAATGGAGAACCAATAGTATTGAATGAAACCACACTGAAACACGCTCTCTGGAAAATAGCTGAAAGGAAAGCACCAAGACCTGACAGGATCCACGAATATTGGTTTAAGAAATTCATCACACTACATCACAGGCTCACCTAACAACTCCAGAGTTGTCTAAATGAAGGCGGGGTATCAGAATGGATAACCAGAGGCAGAACCACCCTCATCCAAAAAGATCCCCGAAAAGGGAATGTGGCAAGAAGTTATAGGCCAATCACGTGCTTACAACTCATGTGGAAAATTCTGACCGGACAAATAGCGGACCGAGTGTATATATCCATGTAAAGAAGGGGACTATTACCAGAAGAACAGAAAGGATGCAGGAGAGGAACCAAGGGGGCGAATGATTTGCGCTACATCGACCAGATGATCTTGAAAGAAGTAAGAAAAAGGAAGAATATTGCAATGGGATGGATAGACTATAAAAAGCATGCAACATGATTGCACACAGCTGAATACACAAATGCCTCAGAATGTTTAAGATTAGTGAACCAGTTATGAGACTCATCGCCAACTCTATGAAAACTGGAAAGCAGACTTGACAGCCACTGGAGAAACTTTAGCAGGGTAAAGTATAAAAGGTGGAATCTTCCAGGGGGGCTCGCTGTCTCCACTACTATTTGTTCTAACAATGATACCGCTCAACAGAATCCTGAAAAAACAGCAAAGGATACCAAAGCTCTTAAAGAGAAAAGTCAACCACCTAATGTGCATGGACTATATAGAATTATTTGAAAAACAGGGGAGAGCTCGAGAAGCTGTTCAAAAAAATGAAAGAATACGGTGATGACATTGGGATAGAGTTTAGAATAAAAATGTGCAATTATGATAATGCACAAAGGAAGGTTCGCAACGGTAGAAGTAATCAAACTCCCAGACAACTGGAAGATTAGAGCATTAGAATGTGACACGATAAAACGGGAAGAAATGAAGAAGAAAATAAAAAGAGAATGCTTTAGAAGGATAAGGACAATATTAGAGACCAAACTAAACAGCGGGAATCACATAAAAGGAATGAACACCTCGGCCGTATCAGTAATAAGATACACAGGACCATTCCGTGGGCGGACAAAGGAAGAACTCCAATCAATTGACCGGCGAACAAGGAAGCTTATGACAATGCATAAAGCCTTACACCCCAGAGATGACACGGATCAACTATACGTGAAGAGAAAAGAAGGTGGCAGGGAGCTCATCAGCATAGAGGACTATGCCCAGGGAGCTAAAGCAGATCTAGATAGGCACGTGCAAACAAACAGTGAATACATCATGAAGAGAGGAAAATGGGAACAGAAAAAATTATACGGGGAATTCAAAACCTAAACACAGGATGTGGCAGACGAGAGATCATGGACATGGCTACGAAAAGGAAACCTGAGGAGAGAAATAGAATCATTCATCATGGCAGCTCGAAACAAATAAATCAGAACAAACTATATCAAAACAAAAATCCACAGAACACAAACAAACCGCAAGTGCCGCCTATGTGATGAAACGGGTGAGACCGTAAACCACATAACTAGTGAATGTAGTCAACTAGCCCAGAAGGAGTATAAACACAGACACGACAGAGTAGCAACAGTGATATACTGGGAACTGAGTAAACGAATGGGATTTAGCCATTCAGAAAAGTGGTACAAGCACAAACCAGCGAGAACCCCGGAGAATGGAAACCACAAATTACTCTGGGACTTTGACAACCGAACGGACCACCTCATCCAAGCGAGAATACCGGACCTAGTAAATGTAGACAAGAAGAGAAAAACCTACCAAATTTTAGACGTGCTGATCATAGAGTAAAGAGGAACGTGTGAAAAACTGGAAAAATACCAGGATCTAGCAAGAGAACTGAAGAAGATGAGGAAGATGAAAGTCAGGGTAGTAACAGTAATAATAGGTGCACTCGGAACTGTACCAAATAAACTGAAGGCGAAATTGGAGGAACTCGGGATGAAAGGAAGGATTGAGACTGTACGGACCACAGTACTGCTAGGAACTGTAAACCACAGTATTGCTGCAGACTATGAGAGTGTGAAGAGGAGGGCTAAAGACTTGAGGAGACTTGCTGTCACTCAACCTCCAGCGGTAACCACCACGTGTGAAATTGCTGATAATAATAATGATAATAATGATGAAAATGAAGTAATGCTAAAATTGTTAATACACGAAAGGCTCAGAGAGAGCTCTTTTGCCTTCATAATTATTTAAAAGAAATATTGAGGCTTTTTCATTCGTCTCTACCGAAAGCAAACGTCAAAAAATTCAAAGTACGGTAGCCTTAAAATGATTAAGTTACATTTTGTTTTTCTCTCCGACTACGAACTCATTTTGTGGTGTTAGTTTGGGATTAGATTTTAACAGCAATTTGATCTTGGAGAATCAAAACATTTCAAAGTTTCTCTCGTACAGTAAGTCTTAGTTATTTAGCAATATTTTGCAATACAAGGCATAGGATTTTGAAGCTCTTTCGTTGGTCATCAAAAGATGAGAATGGTTTATCCGAAGGTCTAGATCAAGTTTCATACAATTTCAGCATGATACGACTGAAAAAAATTGATATTCAGTATTACCTATTGTGGTAGTAATAGCAGGCTGAGAAAACCAAAAAAAAAATTTTTTTAAATGAAGTTTTAAGTTGTTTTTAAAAAAATATTTTGAAATAATTTGTCGCTAATATTCAGCAATTAAAAAAAACCTCTTTTTCTTTGTTATTATTTCTTCCTTCTTGGACTTTTGGCTGGTTAAGTCTCCAATCTTCTTCATTTGGAAAACCACAAGGATACACTGGTCTTAAAAAGAACCGGCAAAGCGTTGTGAATAATGCTCTTTTGAATTAAAAAAAAAACAACGAATAAATATGGTGATATAAAAAATCAGGGAAATCATTCAATTATTCAGATTTTTGTTTATATATCTATATACATGAAATGCCCCCCTTGACATCTCAATTCATGAAATTATGATAACATTTAAAAAATACATAATAATACAAAAAATACTTTTGGTCGATTAGTAAATTTGGTAAAATGATTGTGAAATGTTTAATATCACACAGTTAACATTGAAGGCTTCAGTCGGGTTTAAATCCCCGAGGAGAGATCCCAGTCCTCTTAGAAAAATTAACATTTTATTTCAATTAATTTTAGCCCATAATCGACCGTGGAAGTTCTGGTCGCGTTTAAACCTCATAAAGAGAGACTCCTGTCCTCTTGAACAATTTAACAATTCATGGAAATTACTATTTGATTTTTTCAGATTTAGCACCTATTATTTCTATCATTATTCGGACTATCCTCATCTTGGTTGTTTTTCATACAACGTTTCGGCCGTTGTACTCTACGGCCTTCATCAGGTATCATCTGGTAGGTATGGGGAAGTAACGAACTGAACCCTTTCTTACTTCCCCACATGAAGGCCGTAGAGTACAACGGCCGAAACGTTGTATGAAAAACAACCAAGATGAGGATAGTCCGAATAATAATAGAAATAATAATAATACCTCATCTCAAAAATTCAGAGATAAATTAGAATCTGTTGAAAATTTTATTTGAAAGTTCCAAAAACTCACATTTTACTTCAAAAATTAATTTATCTTGAGCAATTAGGAGAAAAAAGAAGATAATATTCGCACCTCGCATGAGTGAAACACCATAGCCCGCGTATGTATCAGAACTAATCATCTAGAAAATTGTCTAAATTATCTAAACAAGAACAGAATTTTTATTCAAAATTATCAAAAAAAAAAAAGATCTTTTATCCAAAATTATCCAAAAAATACCAGCACAAGATTTGGGCATTGTTGGTCCCAACATGACCATAGAGACCCTAAAAAACACTTTTGAAAAAACAAACAAACAAAAAACACGTTTTTAGTTAGTGCTTAGTGGTGTACTCATTCAGATGCTCAAGGTTGCAGCCTAAAAAAAGATGACCATAGGACATATATATATATATATACACACACACACACACACAGAGAAAGAGACACACATATGCAGAACACATAGATAAGCACATAGACAGAGAGACACTCAAAGAGAGAACAATCTGTAGCCCACTTGGCTGGTTGGTCGGGACATATGTGGGGCTACGGTGATTCAATGAAACTTTTACTAACAGAGGATGAAAATAAAACTTCTCTATTTCAAGTCACTCCCCATCGCACAATTACAAAAAAAGTTCCTGGCCTGGTGGTGCCATAAAGTTGAATATTCTTTTTATAATTTTTATCATTTTTGGATACTTGTCAGCATCACAGAATACAAATATCAACTAACAAGCACCCGGAGAGTGCCGACGCCATCTCCGGTGAAAGCTAAAGAATCAGGTTACAGAGGCTTTGCAGAGGAGTAAGCAGTCATCCCCGAGTGCAGGTACGGAAGGGTACAAAATTTCTACTGACCTATGAGCCCCTAAATTGAAAATCATGCCATCCTCCAAGATGTAGCAGAACTACCGCTGTCTTTGCTCTAGCCTTTGAGAAACCTTGCTACGCCATTGCCAAATCTTGCAATGACTATTCATCAGGGACATCAATAGTTGAAAAAAACTATAATGCAGTTTATCATGTTTAATTACAAGCCTTATGAACTGTAATTCGATTCAAGAACTATTTAAATAAATAACAATCTAAATCTTTGAGTTAATTACACCCGAAAATCCAAACAATCGTCCTATCTAGCAATGTTAACAAAATTGAAAAAAAAAAAATTCTGGATCGGCCCCCAAATTTGATTATTTGTTACGTGAACCATGACCGACTGATTGACAAAATGCCATTGAAATTCATTGAGATATTGTGTTGACAAACAAACAGGGGTGACTACATAGTCTCTATCCAACTTTGTTGACACAGGTGAAGAAACACAGTAACCTAAGTTGAAGTTAACGATCAAAATAAAAAATATATTTGATATACTAAGCTTAGATTCGTCTGATATAAGGCCACGTTGAGCGCTCACCATAGTATACTATAGAGTCGCCCTTATAACAGGGTTGGTTTAGAGTTTCTTGCCAAGATTTACTGTCATTCACGCCCACGTCTTCCATTCTTCCGTCTGTGAATATTTCTTAACGAATTTACGTTAAAAACAGGTCAACCTTAAATATTACTGTTGGGCTCTCTCATTACTACTCTGACATACTTTACTACTCACTTACTACCCATTTTTAAGGCTATCAACTTTTATTCGACTCAGTGTCGAGTCTCGCTTTGAGTTTAGGTCTCTATGGTACGAGAAACGAATTTTTCGGAGAGTCCCCTTCTGAGAGAAAGGGCTGAAGAGGTCAGGATCCATCGTAGACAGGAGTGATGATGCAAATCGTCCGTTTAACTGCAGATGGTGAACGGAGTTACAGTTCAAGTAACCAAAAGTTATTTTATTCCCTTGTATGACTAGATGCAACAAATATAGACACAAATACAAGAATAGGTTCGTCAGTATTACATCGATATGATATAGGCGATGCAGAGACCTGCAGATAGAACAGTTACTCTATAGCGAGGAACTCAAACTTTTGTAGATATTGGAAACAAACATCACATAACTGCATAGACGAAAAGCAGAATACAACCATAATGCTCTTTATTGTATTGTATAACTAATCTCTTTACTATAAGTCTTTGATACATAACTATTATGAACCTATCAAGACTGGAAAATTTTGTAGAAAAGCAGACGTTATTCAAAAATATCGAAATGCCGACAATCTGAGCTGGTTTGATCTTAGTTCTGTAGAGCGTTTTGGAGACTTATATCCACATTGCAAAATATTTCTCACGAATTGTATCTGGCATTCCATTCTCTCTGAACTGCACCCACAAATGGAAGGGCCACTTGATGCTATTTCATAACGTGTGCACCCTTCCCTTTTTTTGTGTGTGTCGTCCACTGGCAGTAAAGTCGTGAATACTTTAGTTATACCATCATAGTCTGATGAGAAGTACATTCAGAATGAGGGATATAAGGTTACAACCGGATCTGTCGTTTTTATTTAATTTTGTCATGTTTTATTGCTCTTTATTTAACTGCTGGCTTTTCACTTGCTCTACTTTCACTTGCTCTCCTTTCTTCGTAACTTGAGGGGGGTTCTTCCATGGGCTGTTTTAGCACACAAGCTTTCACAAACGTTTTCAATATCCCTGAAAATATTTATTTATCATTCAGTTTGAAAAAGGTATTTTCAGGATAAAGCATTAAAACCTTGAGCATAATAATTGTTATCATCACCTTTTTGCTTGGGTTAGACTTTAGTGTTTACGAGCTTGCACTTGTTTAGGAAAACCCTTATTCGCCCGAATGAGCATTTACGAGATGGACACGAAGAAAAATATGGGGTCTGTCCAGATAGTACCAAGCCATTTGATATCAATGGGAAAATATCCGTCACTGGACAATTGCCCCCCTTAGCCCCTTCAAAATTCTTCCCATGGTACCTCAATACATCATAGCGTCCTTTTTACTTTTCAAAAGAGTAAAAAAAAAACACCCTCTGGGATAGCCATAAGCTGCATCGTCACGTTTTCCTTAATCTCATCCTCGGCCCGAAATCCCTCAAGGGAAATCCTGAAGTCAGAGGGAACTAAAGGACTGCTGACAGATCTGGACGATTAAGTATTTTTGACAAAAAAAAACCTGCACAAGATGTAAAGAACACGTCATTGTGAATGCGACAGCCACACAATAAATGAATGACACTTTCGGTTTAAGTATCTGCAAAGGTTATATAAGTTTGCTACAATGCCCTAATAAAAGAAAAGCTTTATAATTGGGTGCACCCAGTGAGGATCGAGCTTACAAGCAATAGATGCGATACCAATCAGCAAAAGATTCCTCTATTAGTTGTATTTTCCGTGTATGCAGGACTTTAAAGTAGAGCTCTCCAAACTTTTAGCAACGGCGACACACTTGAAAGAAAAATTTTTTCGACTCATTACTTGAGTTTGGTTCGCCAAACCAGAAACACAGAGGATGACTCTCGGGTGATTTCCATTTTGTTTTCAACAATAGTGATCTGCATTCAATCTGCACAGGATGTTGTTACCTCCGTTGAATGCCTGCAGACAAAATACCTGATACAACTCGCTCGTTAACGAAACATCGTCTTCACATCTCTTCAATGATAATAGATCAACAAAACTGGGAAAGCAAATGGCATTGGTAGATGCTGTTTTAGAAAATGAACAATGCACAAATGATCAGTTTTATAAACGAGCACTGAAATGGGGGTATCGATGGTGGCTGATTCTTCTACCTTAAACGACGAATCTCCATGAAATCCACAAAAGAAGAAATCAAGCAGAGAATCTCTCCAGGTTGACAAGCTTTCGGTAGAGCCAGCCAAACCTTCAAGAACAAGGAAATCCCATTCATCCTAAAAAGAAGGGTTTACAACCAATGCATCCTCCTGATAGTCACCTATAGAGCTGAAACATGGAACTTAGCAAAAAGATTGACTCTCAAGCTGAGAACCATGCACTGCGTGCAAGAGAGAATCATGTTCAACCTCAAATGGAGAGAACACCAGGTAGCACAGCATATTAGATAAAAGACAGAAGTCAGAAATATCATAGAAACCATTAGAGAATTCAAATGACAATAGGCTGGCCATGTTGTAAGAATGACAACCGATGGGCATCCCGACTCATAACATGGCTCCCCAGGGATCATATGCGAAAATGCAGTCGGCAAAAGATGAAATTGAGTGAAGTATAGACATGTTCAGAAAGTATTGGCACAGTGACGCCCATGATAGAGAGGTCTGGCAAATGCTGGGGAAGGTCTTTGTCCAACGACGGACGATAAAAGGCAATACATAACCACGCTGAACAGAGTTAAAGAAGATATTGATAATGGGAGGTATAGGGGTTCGAATGGCCATGGAGGGGTCCCCAAAAAGCTTTATAAGTATTAGTTCATCTATAGCATTTCCACTGAGAAATCTCCCTAATGTTGGTGGGGCCTTTCAATTAGCCAATCCCCCTGTAAACTCTAGATAGGCTTCTTACCAAAGCAGATATATATCCCAGCAGTTCCATTGATTCAGGAAAAGTATCTACGATAAGATATACGAAATTATGCTCAATTTTGCGACACACCAAGAGATTTTCGACGACACACTAATGAGTCACGACACACAGTTTTGAAAGCTCTACTTTAAAGCATATACTGTATACGAACGTGTAGTCGAGCATCTGGTGCCGAGAGTCCTCACACACAATCAGACTATTCAAAGTTAGAAAATAATAATTGATAAGCAGTCAGATTAGCCTACAAGGAATATAATCGTGAGCCTGGAACAATGACTTCATGATTAAGACGAAAAAAAAACAACAAAAAAAACAAAAAAAAAAAACAAAACGAATAAAACCAACTGACCAACTCTAGAGAATAGATTCAGTGTGAACAGATAAGGAATATTGCACAAAGTCGTCAGAAAAGCAAATGATTGATCGAGACATTGTGTTTTCCCAATACCAAAGACCACGCGCTCCTAATAAAAACAACCCCCTCCTTGCAGAACATTGTTACGCAATACTTAATTTTATCCAAGACAGACTGCAGAATGGAATTCGCAGCCTCAGGAGCTGGTAGATGTAACTGTAAACAGGAAATTCAGACACTGCAGCGTTTTCCTGATGTAGTTAATGCATCGAAAAGAACGTGACTCATTCGATGTTGTATTTCATCAGAAATTAATATATAATAATAAACAAACACTTTTTAATATAAGGAAGTTCTTACTATTTGATGTAATGGCAAGTGCATGGCCCAAAAATACATTACTCACTGTTCCAAGATAACTAAACTTGTGAATTCATATATATATATATATATATATATATATATATATATATATATATATATATAAAGCAAAACAAAAATAACAAGCTGCACTATCCATTGACCGTGTGTTCGATTCTCCCAATTGTAGCACAGCGTCAGACTAAGCCAAGTATGATAAATACAGATGAATCCACTCATTATAATTGCAGATACTGTTATCAATCGGTTAACATTATCAGAATCAATCCGCTCCAAACACTTCCTTTACATGGAGTGATCACAATAAACAGCTTTCCCGATATATAGTCCATTTTTCACCTGGTTGTTGTTATCTAAAAGACCCTATCCCAAGTATTTACGTTCGGGTTGTTCATCTCAGAGAATGGAAATTATCATATTTTTCTAATAAAGCGTTTTTGCTTTCTCGGAAGCCATTTTGGCGCCTTCTCGATTACAACTTCAGTTAAGAAGTAGGATCATTGAAATGTCGAGAGAAAAAAAAATATGCACACACATGCACATGCACACACACACACACACACACACACAGAGGCGCGCATTGAATTGATTTTGTTATGAACGTAAAATGAGACGACCATTAGGAGGAGAAAAACACTATTGAATTCTCAATTTGAAATATTTTATATATTGAGATATACTTATATAAATAGGAACACATGTTTTGCCCATTATGTGAATATAGATGTGCGTATACATATATCTATATCCTTTGATTATGCATCAAAATTCTCTGTCTCTCTGTCTCTTTAGAGGATGAGTAAGATACCTCGGCCTCATCAGCCCCTGCAACATATATAACTATATATAACGATATATATATATATATATATATATATATATATATATATATATATATATATATATATATATATATATATATATATATTGGACTATTGACATATAAGGATTAATAAACCTTACCACCAAAAACTTCACTCCCGAGTCTGTCTCACTCTCTAAAGTACACATTATATATATATATATATATATGTATATATATATATATATATATATATGTGTGTGTGTGTGTGTGTGTGTATAGAGAGAGAGAGGGGGGAAGGAGAGTCCTGAAACACTGGTGCAACCGATGACTGCAATAACCACGGATGGGATGGTAAAAATGTCGTTAAAAAACTATTTCAAGTGGATGGTGTTTATTAAAGAGGCAAAAAAATATGTCAAGTGGAATCCTTTTTTGTGAGCTGAACACCAAACTTAGTTTCCTCCACAGGCAATTGAAAAATCCGGTACCGTGCAATCAGCTTATTCAACAGATATATGCGTGCACATGGAATACAAATACGCCCGGGTATTTAGCAACTTAGGCCAGTCAGGTTATTGATCGCCCAAGCCCACTCAGCTTTGGCCTTGGTTCGGTAATGTCAGTCGTATGCATGACGGCTGATTCTCTTGGGACATGCTGCTCGACGAGCTTGCACTGGCTCTGCACCGACGGGAAGGCTAGGTCTTTGCTACAAGGACGTATGTAATCAAGACCTGGAGGCAGGCAAGATCACCCTGGAAGGCTGGGAGGTTTTGGCCACAGATTGCTGCAGATGGAAACTTTTCATCAAGGCGGGTAACCAGACGAATGAGAAAAGGACCAGTGGGAAGAATGGAGAGGGCAATGACAGAACCTACAGAGCCGCACGCAGATGTTACAGCTGCAACTTACATCATAGACTCATTCCTGGTGCACGCCCTATTGTCTTCAGAGGAGGCCAAAAAGAATTCTCTTCCAAGGAAGTTTGTTTTTCAGTATTTCTATCACCAGTCTTAGTCACTGCTCTCTTCATTATAAAGTTTTTGTGTTGTGATGCTTTATTATGAAATTTTGTCCAAGTTGAGCACCCAAGGCGATCGCTCAGATTGCTCAATGTGTTGTGCCATCCTTAAGTGTCTTGCCTGGTCAATACGTTAGACCTGGAGCAGGAATATCAATTAATAAAGGAAATGCTACACACCTCTCTGTCTCCGAGTAAGACAAAAAGCTCCTGACTGAGAGAAATCAGAAGAAAGAAAAAAATGATGTCGACAAAAGAAACAATTTGAAATGTTTCTATTCGATTTGCATTTTATTAACATCAGTGGTTACAGTGTTCGATCCATTCATATACTTATAAAATCTACGATTACACAAACAACATAACTTCTTACAGGAATCGATACATACATGTAAATATCCACTCTTAATTACTCATCATAGTGCGGTGGTTAACTATTTGGTCTCAAAAGTCATTAGTTATGACTTTGGCATAATGATATTGGATTCAAATCGAGGTACACCAACAGCGACTGTCACTTTTGACCCAACAAATGAATCCAAAATTTCCTGAATTCCATCACATCAATAAATTTAACTATTGCATAGTGACAAGCACGGGAGAGAGAGAGAGAGAGAGAGAGAGAGAGAGAGAGAGAGAGAGAGAGGGCGTGTATTCGTGTTCTGATCATCTTAGCAACCCAATACGTGTTGAACACTTGAATCTTCATAAAAACATGCACAAAAATGTCTGACTGCTTTGCATGTGTTTCGCCGAATCAGCGAAATTACCAAATTATTGAGGTTTTAACTTTTTTTGTAAACAGATACGTAGTTTTTATTGGATCAAAATTTTATTCAACCAAAACAAAGATATAAAACGAATATTTTTTTACAATCAAAAGTGTTTGTAGTCAAAGTGAAATCAGACTCTTTTTTGAAAAAATAAGTAAATCTCACCAGTTAGACAATTTCGCTGATTCGGCTTAACACATGCATGTATACTCTGGGAAAAGTGTAGAGACTTGAATAGGTTTTGTATAATTTTAACTGTTTTTTTTTTCTATTTCTCTTCGATAAAAAATGGTTCATTAACTGCCATCAAATAATAATGGTTTCTTGGGAAAATGCAGACGTATTACATTTATGTGTTTAGCACAGGAGTTTGTAATGAACACATCTTAAATTTTCCCGTGTGCAACGTCATTGAATTAGAATAAGGATATCGCTATAAGTCGCGAAAAGTCATGAGAAGGATCTCAACCCATGATACGCAGAATCTCAGTCGTGGTTGGTCGAAAAGAGAGTGAGGGCAATGCCCGTCTCGTGAATTTTATAGGTAACACACAGACATAAGAATAGGCAATTTAACTTTTTAATCTTTTGCCAATAGAATCAATGTTTCGTCTCTCATCTTATTCTGGTTCTAGTTAGTATAACCTATCTTGCTATAACTTGATGAGAGAACGATTTTGTTTTCGATCTATCGATTATGTAAGTCTCACTGTTCAAAATAAAGCGGAAATTATGTGTCATTTAAGTCATTACAACAAAACACAGTGAAAATTACCCAAATGTTATTCAAGTTGTTACAATGGAAATGACCGTATGAGGACATGCCGATGTATTCATCTACGTTCTCATAAACCACTCTCCGTTGCTCCTGCGTCGCCCGACACTCGAAGCAATGCTTCTTTGCCCCTTCTCCGGTGATCCATGGGCACCCAATCATTGTTTGTGGAAATTGTGGGTTTTTGCGAGGCCCGACGCCCAAGATGGACTACCTGAAAGAACTATAGGACCCTTAACTGATCTGCTATTTTATCCATAGCTGGAGACAGAAGTACATTCATGCCTTCCCCAAAAGGATTTGAGCAAACTGTCTCAGCCATTCTTTGTGTCGTTAAACGTTAGGCTATAATGCATATCCCTTTCACTAACAAGCTGTTTATATTTCCTGTAAAGACTGAGATCTGTTTGAACAGAAAGCAATATTTTTGACACCATAAATTTGAGACGATTGTTTAAAAAAAAAAGTGAAGACCTTGGAGTTGAAATTTGAGTAAGCAAAAAACTGTATTGCAGGTGGAGAAGGGGGCAAGCGATTATCTAATGTTAAGTGGGTTGTTTGCTACGATGCCGTGGCCTTGAACCAGCACCGGCTTACTCAAGTAAGCACAAACAGAACGATAAAGTTTTAAATAGCTTTAATCTTTGGGCTTTGAGGGAAAAAGTTAACATCATGCACACATATATGTATATATATATATATACATGAGGTCTGTCCGAGCAGTATCTGAATATTGCATATCTCCAGGACCTTAGAGCACATGCATGAACAGACACTCTCCTGTGGGCTTACTCAGTCGAATGTGAAGCGCCACTGAGTCAGCTTGTCTACTGTGTGACTGTCACATTCACAATGATCGAGCCGGCCCATTCTTCACGTATCGTGTAGGGTTTTTGGTAAAATATTGGATCACCAACATCTGTTTCTCTACAGTTCCAACTACAGTCCAGATTTGGTTCCATGCAGCTTCTGGCTTTTCAAAAATAGATTTCAAACTGCGAACAAGATTAAGGAGAACGCAAGGCAACAGCTTATGGTAATCACGAAAGAGAGCCTCATTACAAATTTAAATATGTTTTGTATGAAGCACTCATTGAGACTGGTCTGTTTTTCAAGGAGTGATCTTGATTCAACTTTTTCATGAATGAGTGTTTCACACGGAACAAATTTAAATTTGTAAATTGATATGTTTACATTTTATATTTAATATTGCCTCTGTTCATACATTGAGACCTATTTGAATAAATATCAACTACAAGTATTCACCTATTGCGTTTTATTATATATATATATATATATATATATATATATATATATATATATATATATACACACTATGTAATTATAATACTAAAGTGGGAACTTTTTGTCCATATACATATTTCCTATTTTATATGTTTGTACACAAGTTCTTTTAATGGGTCTAAAGTGAAGGGAAACTGTTCCCAACTGCTTAAGGTGCCAAGGATATCAAGGTTGAAATGATACCTTTTCCTCCTTGCAAAGGGTCAAAGTGACATTAGATTAATTTTTCTTTTAATCTCTCCTCTCATATATCTCTTTCTGTCAGGATATAGAATTATAATTATATATTGCATATATCTTATACATGAGAAGTGCGTGTTTGTCACGCTTTAAGAATTAACATATGCGCAACCAATTTTGCCATGCATACTCAAAAGACGCAGGGATAGTTTTTTTGGGGGGGGATGATAAGGCTTTGAAAGTGTCAAAAATGAAGCGAGATTTTGCTCCCTCTTAAGGGGTCAAAAGTGAAGGGATACTTATTCACGGCGTGAGGGATAAAAGGAGTAGGAAATCTTTCCCACTTCTTAGGAGTGTAGAGTGAAGGGTGACTTCTCCCTTTATGGGCTAAGTATTAAAGGAAGATCGCTGCTTAGGGGGTCGAAACTGAAAGGAGGCCTTTTCCCTTCTTCCAGGGATCAAAACTGAAAGTAAACTTCTTTTTTTTCCTCTTTTTAAGGGCCGAAAATGAAGGTAATATTTATTTTACTCGGCATACACAGGTTCTTCAGCTATCGGCATATAATTTGTTTTCAGGGTTTTAGAGTTTTTTCTTATTATTTACA
The DNA here is from genome assembly GCA_963457665.1 of Thysanoteuthis rhombus. Classification (NCBI taxonomy): domain Eukaryota; kingdom Metazoa; phylum Mollusca; class Cephalopoda; order Oegopsida; family Thysanoteuthidae; genus Thysanoteuthis; species Thysanoteuthis major. The sequence continues at coordinate 10,915,422 of OY735228.1, read as the reverse complement.
ATGTAACTATTATACCAAAGAGAAAACTTACTTTCCGCCAAATATTATTACCTTCTTATTTTATATGTTTACATATAAATTTTCAAGAGGTATAAAGTGATGTGAAAGACCCCCTTTAAGGGTGGAAAGTAAACAGAGGCCTTTTTCTTGCCAAGAAGCTTTTTTTAACTCCAAAAAAGGTTCAGTATTGATTAGTTTGATCTTTTGCCTATCACTGTTTAGGTTATATATCTCATCTTTCAGCTTCATCATCTCTCTATAATTCACCGAGGCCTTTTTCCCTACCAGGAAGTGATCAAATGTGAAGATGGACTTTTTCCACCTTCAAAGGGTGAAAATGTAGGAAAACTATTCTTTCTTCAATGAGTTAAAAGTGATTGGAGACCTTTTCCTCCCTTTAAGGGGCCAGTAATGATTGGAGAGTACCCCACCCTAAGCAGTCAAAATGAAGTGAGGCCCCCTTACTTCAAGGGGTCAGAAGTGAAGGGAAACCTTTTCCCCTATAAAGAGAAGACGGAGACGTAACTGAGGGAAGTTGTTGGAGGCTATTTTATAACGTCACTGAGGACCTATGTAGGGGCTACCCATTTGCTTTATAAATAGAAGTTCACTTACCGCATCTCTTCTGATATTATACAATAAATACTCTCAATAAATTGTTGGAGGGGGCCTCAAAGGAAACAAGCTTTTTACGTCCCCGAATCACTAGCTACACCCCTGAGTGGAACGAAACTATTTTATGTGTCCGAAGGTTTTAGTTCATGTCTTACTCCTTAATAGAATAATGATATAAGTAAATAATCACAACTGTTTTATTCAGAAGTGACATTTGATAAAGATATATATTTGACTGGTGCTTTGTTTACATTTTTTTCAAAAACGGGACTATCATTTCACAATGCCTCCTACTCCAAGTACATGCGAATTACCATAATCAGAAAGACCAAGGATGAATTGTCAGTAAATCCAAAGGTAAAAATGAGCCAGCATCAATTAGTATCGAAACTGGATACTTTTGACAATGAGCCATATCATCATACAGTTCACTAAGGAAGAAAAGGACACCACTGCAACTCATTCAGGTCGATCTAGGCTATCAGAATAATGTTTTTTCGCGATGAAAAGGTAAAATTTAGAAAAAAAACCTTTGTTGTAAGGAAGTAAAGGTTGCAAATTATTCTGTGTGGTATCTTCATCACTATGTAATTATGACAGAGTGACCTGAAAAAAAGCCGTTTTTTTAAGCAGTATCTTGGCCCGATATTCACTGACGATTATTTGGACAGGGAGGAGAGCTTGGGGACACTCGTTGCAAATAGCAACAAGAAATAACAGCAATAATTTGATACAGCTACTATGGCGGCACTTCGAAAAGAGAGAAAGAACTCACTGTAGAATGGTTCAGTCGGTCAGTGGAACTCTTTTTTTTTACAGTTGAATGTTATTCCTTGTTTATTGTCCACGGCGGAAAAGGCTGAGGGCTATCATTCGCTATAGGTGTCTGTTGTTGTTGATGTCATCTTCATTATCTCTTTCCTACTTAGATAACTTCGTTATTCCTCGATAAATCATAATGAAATTTTGTATATAGTCTTGGTGAGAAATTTCAACCAAGATGTAGTGAGGTAATCTGATTATTAAAATTTTACAAAAAAAAAATCAACGTTTTTCAAATAAAACAATTGAATAATTTCTCAAATCTTGATCGATTTTGCTGAAATGTGGCTATAACGTTGACAAAACTCCATGAATTGAAAAATAGTGTGTTACGGTCGAATCAATTGTTTGTTTATATTTCATGTCTAAATAACCATAAGTCAGCATGCAAAAATATTGAACTTTGGAACAGCCGAACCATTTAGAAGGAAAATTGTTGTACAAGATCTTTGGTTGTGAGAGACAAACACACTCAAGTTACCCTCCTTCTCTCTCAAACAATTTCTGTTAGGGACCTTTATACTTTCAAGATTTTATATATATATATATATATATATATGTATAAATATATATATATATATATGTATAAATATATATATATATATATATATATATATATATATATATATATATATATATATATATATATATATATATATATATATACCACAAATGTCTTGTAACATTAGAGAAAGTAAAATATCATAAATTTACATAAAAGCAGCACAACACTTTGAGCATACACACAAACAACACTATTCGACATTCACTCATGGATTCAGAACTTTCTAACCATGAGACCCTAACGGAGGACCAAGCAGGTGGTAGCCCGTCCCAAGGGACACCATCAGAGGGGATAACACCAAGATGAATGCCCAAAATGCTCATATAGTTTCTAGGTAATTCGTTTTTTTTTTGTTTTTTCTTGTTTAAAAAAAAAAAGAATAAAACATGCCTTTCCACATGATATCTCCGAAAGTACTCAATGAATTTCAATGAATTTTTGTGGAGGCGCAGGCAATGGGGTAAGAATTGGTTAAATTTAGGGCAGATCCAGGAATTTCGAATGAGAAATATTTTTCCGTTTTTTTTTCATATAGTTGCGTATATACTCATGAATGTCCATACGATATCTCCTGAACTTTTTGATGGATTTATAGGCTTATGTCATCACATTCAATAATATAGGAGAATCATTGCAAATGATTGGGGTTTGGGGTCAATTTGAACCAGGAATTCTAATGTTTCTCTTTCCAATTTAAGTAATTTTTCCTTTACTTTGCTGGTTGGTGTAACACACTTTTTTTAAACCGACCTGTGTAAAAAGAGTTAGTGATACTGTAAATTTACCATATCTCATCAGGAAAGTTTCAGAGATTTGAGCAAGACAAAACGTATTTTTTTTGTAATTTGTAATATTTATTTTGATATTTTGCCCATCATTTTGTGGATGATACATCTTATTTTTCTGCTTCATTATCTCATTATGATTCGCTCAACTTCTGTCCGTTCGCTTGTGCTTGGAAAAGTCAAGAACGGCCACAGTTTAGGCCACCAAACTTTTGTGGTCACGAAGAGGACCCCAGAGCAGGTCTTTAGCTAGATGCTTTTTGAAAACCCCGACCCCTAATAAGTTTTTAGTGACGGGTTCAATTTACAATGCAAGTTTGAGCTAAACTGGTCTATTTTTGGTGTCTGGCTACGTTCACACTCACCGAAATTCTTTAGTATCATAATTCTATGATTCAGCAGATGTCTTTCCGTCCATGATTGCAAAACTTTGAAACGACCAGAGCTTTGGTTATTGATGGAGCCCTCGATCAGGTTTTTAGTAAGCTAGTCCTGGAAGATCTTTCCCTAAGCTGATTTTATTTGGGGGTTCATTTTACAATGCCAAATTAGTCTCCTAGTTTGTGTCCAGCGGTGTTCATGTTTACTCAGAAATTTATTATCTTACTATTATTCACCAATTGTCATAGGAAATGCTGTTGGCCAATCGTGTGGCAGCACAGAAAGTAGACAAAGCAACTTGAATTCGAAACTACCTGAGACTGGTACTAATGCCCCTGGTGAAGGTATGAATCACTCTCCTCCCTCAAGCTATGGATAATAGCGAATGGTTAAGTGAGTGACACCACTTCCCGTTTATTGACTCCAAGTTTACTTCACATTTCACAAACTTCGAAGAACTATACAATTCTGATACGTGAAGCCTGTGCAAAAACAGCTGAGTCCGTAACCAGAGTAAAGGCCCCTCACTCTACGAAATCAAACACTATCTGATTTACAGGTTTATATTTTGTTATCTTATTTTTTTTGGTGGGGATGGACAGCGATTTACTCAGCCCGTTAGTTTGATTCCCTGAATGTCTGTCCGACTGTTCTAGCGAAACTCAAGTTCTACGCCACAACTATGGTCACCAAATCTTCTGTGGTTTCTAATGGGACCCTGAAATATGTTTCCGCATATTCATCTTTCACGCTGTCCGCTATAGTATTGATCTGATTCCAATGTATCAACCAATCTGAATAATACTAAAAGTCGTGTTCCATTTATATGTCGTATATATTTATACGTCTAAGAAGCCATAATGATGCATCGTAGCCAGTGTTACAGAATAAGGATAATTCTGAAAAAAAAAACTGTCTTGATCTCATTTAAACCTCCCGCCAGAACAAGCGAGACAAAAGTCCGGACCGTAGGGCGGAATTTTAGCCAATATTTCTAATTGCATTTATTGGTAGAGATAGTTTTGTTTATGATTTTTTCAGAAAATTTAGACTTTTTTTTACTGGAATGTTTGTGTATAGTGATTTATATCTGAGTTGGCCATTAACATGTTTTTTTTTATCTTTGTGTCTTTGGTTCTGTTAACGTTCTCCTGTGTTCTGAAATTCGTAGAGATAATTTTCCCTAATAGGAGAGTTGAAACTTCGGCTATTGCGCACGCTATTTTAAAGGGATTTTACCTACGTCTTATGTAATTGGCCTCATTGGAACTTCGGGTTTGTGTGTCTTAGGTAACCCATATGATTTTGGTGTTCATGAATGGGGTTTTCCCATGTTTTGAATTGATTGTTCATTAGAGTTTTTAATGATTTGTTATTAATTCTGTTTCCTTGTCTATGATTTTCTTATCTATTTTTGGTAGTTATCATCATATTTTGATCTGTTATTCTGTCGTTGCATATGTTGATATTCATTAGTGCAATTATAATTCTATCTTCTTTGGATAATTTTTCAGAGCATTCATGTGTGTTCTTGGTAATGTGGTTTCGTTAATCTGTATCTATCATTGTTTTCACTCATCATCAAGCAATGTTTTTTTTTTCGAATTGAATAGCATATTTTACAAACAAAAATTAGGATTACCTATGGAGTCACCTCTAAGCGATATCTGAGCTTTCCTTTTTGAAGAATCCCCAGAATCAGATCCTTCCACAAATATAATACCCAAGACTGCTAAATATTTTCGGTATATTAATGACGGATTGATATTATACCCACAAAAACAGGATTAGTAAATAGATTTAACTAAGTAGAGCCTATAATAGAATTCACTCATGGGAAAAAGAACAACAAAATCCTACCTTTTTCTGGATATGCTATTACATAGAACTTACTCTGATTTAGAATTACACGTTTACCACAAATCAACGAAAAAAAATGATTGAACCATCACGACAAAATGATCAAATCTGGCATAATCATAGTATTTCATCTGGGAGCTCCAAGATTTTATAGCCTCTAAAATCTTTCAAAAATCTCTGTTGCCAATATCATTTTATACACAATTCTGGAAGGAAAGCATTCAAAATTTACAGAAACAAAAAGGTGATGCAAAAACAATAAACACGGATGATAAAAGGCACATAATATTTACAACTAACTCAATAATCAACAAACTCGGGGAAAGTTTAGCAAATATGTATATGCAGGTTGTGACTACCGTCTCTAAATAGATTAAAACCATAATACTTCTGAGGCTGGAATATACGAAGTGCCCTGTAAAGAAGAACGCATTTACGAACATTAGAGAGCATTGAGGTTGAATAAAGGTCTTAATGTCCTAGTTATTCATCGGAACAAAGTGGATCAAGATTTCGACCTAAGAAAGGCACAATTGATCTGGAAAGAACCCAGTAAATAGAATATGTATTGAATCTGCATTAAACAAACACGAACAAAATACATTTTGAATAGGCTTTATATATATATATATATATATATATATATATATATATATATATATATATATATATATATATATATAATGTGAATTACATGGCGTCAAGAGGTTATTTCAAATAAAGTTTCAAAAATTATAACGCATTCATAATTATATCGTCGGATATCGTATCCATATATATATATATATATATATATAGTGATTAGCTTATACTTAGTTGCTATGGTAGTTACTTATTTTGTATAGACGCCACTGATCGATATCCCAATCCAAGTTAATATCCGGATTTGGAATGCTGATTTTTGAGGTAGGTAGACAGTAAGGTCCCACTTAGAGAATGTCATCCTTTCAATATCTACCTATTCCTATTCTTTCCTATCTATCTATTAGCATTCATCAACCCAAGTGTAGCATTAAGATTATTAGATCTTTCATTTTACTGACATAAAATAGTTTCTATTGTAAATCTCACCGTGGGGATATTTCTCTATTGGGTTTTATTTATCTAAATTTTATACATCCACTTCAGTATGTGGCTACGCCATTCCTTGTCAATAAACTTAATTAAGTGGTGAAGATTAATGATTTTAAAATTGCAACAATTCTCAACCATAATTAGTCCCCTTCCCTCTTTTTTTTCCTTTTCAAATAGAGTTTATCGACGTCATCCCCAAGGCTTATGTATGGTCACCAGTTCCCCCGTTCCTGGATCTAGATTTCCCACTTCCAGTTATCCAGTTAAGGGAGGGTCCCGATTAACCTATTATGGATACTTCGAATATATCTATTTCTTTGATCATGTTCCTACTGTTGAATTTTGTTCCAGAAAACTGTCCTACTGAAGAATTCTTTTCCTTCCCTTCTATCTGCTTAACTGAATCCTAGATTCTGAGTAGAAGAAGAAGAAGAAGAAGAAGGAGAAGAAGAAGAAGAAGAAGAAGAAGAAGAAGAAGAAGAAGAAAAAGAAGAAGAAGAAGAAGGGGGAGGAGGAGGAGGAGGAATTAATGATAAACATTAAAAAACAACACGATATATCAGAGAGAAAACAGGTGTCAGGGATAGCCTGCAAACAATTGGGAAACTAAAATGGTAATGGACAGGCCATGTTGCAGGGATATCATACGACCGCTTGACATCGCGACTCACAATGTGGATACTTGAATATATTACCGAATTGTGACTGAGGAAATAGATGGCGAAATGATTTGGACAATAATGTTTTGGCAACATGGCGCCCGGATTGAAAACACTCACAGCCTTTGGGAAAGGCTCTTGTCAAACAATAGACTTTGAAGGCTGATTAAGGATCAAGATAGTAACCGAATCCGCTTTCAGTACCCCTAGATAGTTCTCTTTTCCGTTTGGTTATTATTGAAAACTGTCAACCAAATCTGTCACCAAAACTATCAATACAGATTTCTTCAGTTTTTAAGTTGATCCGACTGGCTGGCTATGTATCCATCACGTGCACAGGAGCTAGAGGGCTGAAATCTCAATATCTATTCCTTATTATGTCTAGGAAAACATTTTGTTTTTGACTACCCATTAAATCTTTGTAGGGGTTCAATTTTCAATGTAAGTGCATACTAAATTGGTCCCTTTTTGTGTCCGACAGCATTTGTACTTGTATCTTTTTTTAAAATGTGATTACTGCCCAACAAAAGGCATAAGACGTACTGTATTTAGACTGTGGAGAGATCAGCTTACTGCATAGGCTATGTGAGGTTGAACTCTGTGGTAAAAGATCTTACTTTCAAGATAGGGTCCATTCTGATCTGCATTTCTATCCCAGTGGAAATAGCTAGCAGATTCCTGGTCCAACTACGTATAAGCAGGAATTTTGTTTGTCTCTACTGCTGCTTGATTTGAATCTTACATTTCCCTCTCAAATCTTTGTTCAGTTTTTGTTTTCTTGTGTTGTTTTCATCTTTGTTTTTTGTTTTTTTCGTAAGCTGTTTTTGTGACTTCAACGCAACTGTTTAATTCACAATTACTTTTCGTCGTATGCCACGAAGCAAATAGCTTTTCCTCAGATTTTTGTGCAGTGATGAAAACACGTTTTTCACGTGGTTGTACGACATAAGCATATGAGTATTTTTTATGTGTCATTGACTTCTGGGGTCCTTTGCAGTCATCAGAGGTCACTTCTGGTCATTTTTAGCCGATTTTCAGAGTTATGGGCCACAAATTTGCACTAAAGATGCTGAAAGTAAGCACATAGGTACATCTTCTCATCTCAAAAACTTATCAAGGTTGATCTTGGATATCATTCGAAAACACCAGAGGTAATTTATGGTTATTTCTACTCAATTTTCCAAGTTTTTGGTAATAATTTTGCACCTATGTGTCTGACAATGTCAGAGTATTTCTTCCATTAGAGTTACTTTCTCATACGAATCATTTTTTGAATTACAAGTGTAAAAAATCGTTTTTCATGTGTTGCGTGAGAAAGATGTCTCACAGAACATATTTCTCCTGTTTGGTTATTTCATCCACCGGGTATCCTTGCTAGCATATTCCCAAATGTTTTGGTTAAATGCATAAAGAAATATTTTGGTGTTGAAAACCCAAGTTGAGGAGGACGCACATACGCATGCGCAGATTTAGAACAAGCATCAAAAGTTTGTGCTTTGTATTTAGATAAGACTTTAGAAGTGGCGAGATGGGAAACAGGGTCAATGGGAAGAAAGGAATCGGGTCACATCAGAACTCCAAGATGCCCCACGGGGATGCAAGGGGATGAGATAAACAAGGCAAGTGAGAAGAAGGAACACGGAGAACTGCTAGAGTGAGTGAGTGAGTGAGACAGACAGAGATAGAGAGAGAGAGAATAGAGCAGAAGGACAAAAGAATTGCGTACTGGTTCTCAAGGACACCAAATACGATGACGATTATGTCTGTGTGGATTCTGTTGTTTACATCTTACGAAGTTGGAAAAGATACATCTAGTCGGTCATGTCTGGCTGTCTGTCTGTCTGTCTGTCTATTTGTCTGTTTGTTTGTCCACAGAATATCTTTAAACGTTCTCGATAAATTGCAATTACATTTTCTAGATGAGTAGGCTATTGAGTGAGGAGGAATTGGTTGGATCCAGGAATTTCTTCCCGATTAAGAGATATTCCTTTCATTTTTAAAAACGCATTTATGGATTCGCTCATTTTTTGTCCATAGAATATCTTCTGAAGTTTATAATGAATTTCAATGACATTTTGTAAAAGGGTGGGCCAGGATTAAGGAATAATTGTTCAAATTTAGAGGCGGATTAAGGGATTATTTTTTCGATTGAGAGATACTTTTCATATATCAAGACAATAGTCCGAAAAATTGACAAATCGGATCTTACAGTTACTTCCCCTACACTATACAAACTGTTTTTAATGCAGCTTTTAGTCAATCTGTGGAGATGGCTGAAGTATACGCTCAATGCGTGCTTTCTACTCTACTTTTGAGATCGTGCGCATGCGCCGGCATACATAAGTTAATGATAAGAACCAATCTGTGCAAGTTTTGGGATATATCTATACATAAATATCATTCTTTATCACACATGTGTATCTTTCTTTATAATGTACGTGGATCATTCATTATTACACATGTGTATCAGTCTTTGTACTACATCAGCGTCATTCTTTGTAATACACATGTATCATTCTTTTTAATGCACGTATATCATTCCATGTGGAACACATGTATCATTTTTTGTACTACATCAGCATCATTCCGTGTAATAGAAGTGTGACATTCTTTGTAATATGAGTAAATCATTATTTGTTGTACATGTGCATCATTCTTTGTAATACACGTGTATCATTCTTTCTACTACATATATATAATTCTTTGTAATACATGTGTATCATTTTTGTAATGCATTTGTATCATTCTTTGTAATACATATAGATAATTCTCAACATACGTATATAATCCATTGTAGTGTATGTGTAATATCCTGTGTAATACACGTGCATCGTTCTTCGTAGTACATGTGTATCATCCTGTGTCATACATGAGTATCATTCTTTGTTGTAGATGTGTATACTCGTGTGTAGTTCGTGTATCATTCTTTCTTAAGAACGTGTATCATTCTTTGTAATAAGTGCATATCATTCTTTGTATTACATGCACACGTATCATTCTTTTATAATACATGTATATCATTCTTCTCAGATGAATAATTATCAGTAATACACGCATATCTCTTTGTAGAAAATGTGTATCATCCTACGTAATACATGCATATCATTCTTTGTAGTACCTGTGCATCATTCTTTGTAATACAAGTGTATCATTTTTCGTAGTACATGGGTATCTTCTTCTGTAGCGCATTTCATCCTTTGTGATACATATGTATCTCCTTGTATATTATACGTGTATTATACTTTGTAGTACATGTGTATTCATCTCTGTGATACACGTATATCATTCTTTGTAATCCATTTTATCATTCTTTGTAATGTACGTGTATCACTCTTTGTAATACACATGCATAACTCTTTGTAATACACATGTATAATTCTTAGTAATACATGTGTACTAATCTTTGTACTAAATATGTATCATCATTTGTAATATATGGATATCATTTTTTGTAATACACGTGTGCATCCTCCTTTGTAATACATGCGTATCATTCTTTGCAACACATGTGTATCATTTCTGTAGTATACGCGTATCATTCTTTGTGGTACATACGCATCACCCTTTGTAGTACATGTGTATGATTCTTAGTAATACATACGTATCATTCTTGTAATAAATGTATCATCCTTTGTAATACATATATATGATTCTTTGTGATACATGTGTATCATTATTAGTAATATATTAGCAAAATTATTTGTGATACACGTTTATCATTTGGTGTAATATATGCGTATCATTCTTTGTGTTGCAGGTTATCATTCTTTTCAAAAATGCATACAATTCTTTGTAATAAATGAGCATCATTGTTTGAAGTACAATTTCATTATTATTTGCAATACATGTATGTCTGTCTTTATAATACATGTTACCATTCTTTGTGTTACATATGTATTATCTTTGTAGTACATGCAACATGGCTTTCTTTCATGAGAATATTTTCTAATTCTTTAGGGTAGACTAAATATAGTACGATGGGTATATACTTGTCAAGAAGAAAGATTGTTGAAATTTTGATTTATAAATTATTTGTGTACGCTCTACGGAACGGGAGATATTTGTGAAAAGTGATAATGTGTTGCCTAAAAGTTGCTTATCTCAAAGCAAACAAAAATCGTTATTATTTGCACTAGAAAATCACAAAGCAAAAAAAAACTCCATTTTGAAAATTTAGTAAAAATCAAATAATTATCCGTTTTTGATAAACATTTCGATACTTATTTGATAAAGGACGAAAATTATTTTAAAGAAGTTTTCCATTCTAAATTTTTGGCGAGGATTGATTATGCAAAATGTTTTTCTGGGGGCAGCTGTGCAATTCTGAAAGTATCAGAAGCCCTTCAGGATGATAATCTACAAGAGATGGTGTACATTAGCGCGGTTGTCCAAGTCGTTATTCAAATGACATTCGAAAAAATCGTAAGAGGTACATGGGAGCAACATAAAGATGAAATGAGGTTTTCAGCTGATAGTTTGATCCCTGAGTAACAAATGATGAGTGTGTGTATGATAAAAATGGCTCTAGTCAAAGAAACGCTCCAATACATAAAGCAAATAACTCTACGAAACATTTTTCGGGGCATTACCATCAAGAATTCTCAGAAAAGCTGCGAGAGCATCAAAGTCGCTCTTCCCAAAACTTCCTCGGTTCCAGATATCATAGATAATAACCAAGATGTTGAGCAAGATAACCCAAATGTTCTGCAAGATAGCCCAGATCCCTCAGATGTTAACATCTAGAGATTAATCAGCTTTAATTTAGATTGTAGGTAGAAATAAATACTTTTTGGAAGTGGATTTACAGCAAGAGTTAATAAACGATTGGTTTTTGTACATAATTTTGACCTAGATTCGAACTTCGAAAAGTTTGAAATATGCAACTACATCATACACACACATACACGCACACACACGCACACACACACACACACACACACACACACACACACATATATATATATATATAGAAAAGAGATTAGAAAATAGAAGACTTGAGGCTGATTAGTCTTGTCTAACTTGTTAACTTTCTTCACATCATCTTGTCAGATCTGTATCCATTTCACCCTATCTCTCTCTCTCTCTCTCACACACAGCTGCATACGCGCGCACACAAACACAACACATATAGTTAGTTATCTATAAAGAAGTCATACAAACCCTTCTCTCTTGAAAAATTAGTCCAACACAATCTTTCTACATCTGTTTTTCCGCCATTTGACCTTACCTAACCTTGACGTGTGCACGCGCGCGCGTGTGTAAGCGTGCGCGTGGGTGTGTGTGCGTGCGTGCGTGCGTGCGTGCGTGTGTGTATGTGTGTGAGAGAGAGACAGAGATAGATAGAAGATATATATATATATATATATATATGTATATATATATATATATATATACATATATATATATATATATATATATATATATATATATATAGAGAGAGAGAGAGAGAGAGAGAGAGAGAGGGAGAGAGAGAGAAAAAGAGAGAGAAAAGTAGATGGAGAAAGAAAGGATACAGAGGAAGAAACCTGTTGGATTGAGAAAAAAAAGCTTCCGGGTTTGGCGAAATGGGCCTCATCCTCGTTTGCGCCTTGTGTGTCTTTTTGCCATTAACACGTGCGTGGAGGTGTATCTTTTTTCCCTTTAAACAGATAGATGGAGAGAGAGAGGGTGATACAACTTCAGAATGAATATTTAATTAAAGGATATCGATACATGCATACGCACATCTATGCTCACATAATGAACAAAATATGTGTCCATATATATATATATATATATATATATATACATATATATATATATATATATATATATATATATATATATATATATATATATATATATATATGTGTGTGTGTGTGTGTGTGTGTGTGTGTGTGTGTATGTATCTCAATACATTCAATCTTTCAAGTTAAGAATTCAATAGAGTTATTTTTCCTAATAGTCGTCTCATTTTACGTTCATAACAAAATCAATCTAATACCGTAACGGATAATTTTTAGGTGTGTGTGTGTGAGAGGGGCTACTGTTTCAAATTAGCTTGAACCTTGAACCTTGAACCCATGGGAAGGTAGGGAGTAACAGGGACGGATTAAGGATTTTATGGGTGTGGGGAGTGGAAAATTTTTTTTGCAAATGAGTATGAGAGAAAAAAACAAATTTCAATCACTAAAAATAAGCGACATGTGATCTAGCATTTTTCACTTATATTCATTTTTGCAAATAAGCAAGCGGAAAAAATTTAATCATTAAAAACGAACAAGTGATATGCGATCTGGCATTTTCCACTTACATTTGAGTCGTAGATTTTTAGCATTAAAATTAACAAAAGAGTGAAGTTTAAAAAAAAATAATCCAACAAATTTACCATACAATCAATAAAAAAGTATAAAGAATAAGGCGGAAGACATCTAACTTGAATTACATGAAATACACAATAAGAGATTTTTGTTTTTAAGGTTTATTTAAGATTAATTGGTATTATTTGGGGATTTTATTTATAATTTTCCATCAAGATATTTTAAAAAAACAATAGTAATTGTGCTTTACTGGAGCAATGGGGAGATGTGTGTGGGGTGTGGGTGGATCCCTTGGACTCCCAACCCTGGATCCGAGCCTGAGTGATCGAGTAAAAAGTGTGTGGGAGAGGAAAAAAAAAATTTCATGATTGAACGACTTCGCCTGGATCCTGCCAAGGGTGTCGTCGGTCGGTTCCAAAGGGTGCGAAGAAGAGACACTAAGATGTGTTCTCCACCCTCCCTTAATTCACATCCTGCAATGCACACCGATGTGTCTCTGGTTCTTCGTCTCATGGTCGCCGAGTATAGTTGGCCTTCTTACTTCTCATTGGTCGACTCGAAGCGGATCTCATCACATCGGAGTTTTTTAAAGCGATGCCACTTCTCAAAATAAGTCATAGGATTTTGGCAAAGTTGACAGAGGGACACCGTAACAACTGAACTTCATTTGTGAAACAGAAGGCACCACTATGATGTTGGTCTGGTGTTTTTGTGCCCTTGTAGGCATTTTAAGCTTCGAAAAGACATTGGCTGTTACTCCGGTAAGTAGTTGCAATTTTTAATTTTATTTTCATTTATTTTCTTTCCTTTGCATTTGTCGATCAAATACATATCGTTTACATGATAAATGAATATATTCTGTAATTCTAGAAATATATAGGTCGATGTATATATTTAGCAACAGATACATAACAATGATTGTTTACAACATTTCATAGATATGTACGTACATTATAAGCTTTAAAAAGGTTTGAGCTGCTCCTGTCATAGGCGTGCGAGCCTGGGTACGGAGGACAATCGCCCTTAGCAAGTCGTCAGTCCAGTGACACTGACGAGATAACTCGTCTAAAAAGTCGTCAATATAGAGCTGCGGCAGTTTTGCCAATTCACAATATTTTGTTCTAAATTTAGCGTTTTTAGCGCAAAAATTCAACAAATACCGCTATTTTTTACCCAATTTCCCCCTAGTAATTCCAGGTAGATAAAGCCATTTTCAGCTATTAAAATCACCATAAGATGGCTGACTGTGGTTTTAGCGCATTCGAGTTTTTTTTTGGGGGGGGGGCTTTTTTGAGGTCGATTTACGCGAAAAATATTTTGAGTTGGCAACAATGTGCTTAGGACGAGATAACTCGTCCTGGTAAGTTGTCGGTTAATTGCTACGGACGAGAAAATCCGTTTTAGCAAGTTGTTAGTCCAGTACTACATCTTGGTTAGTCATCATTCCTGTGTCACGGTCGAGATAACCCGTCTTACGATAGTATGTTATTCTTTCACATGATGGCGAACCGCCACTAGGAAGTGTAAAGTGAGTTTGCAAAATGCAAAACACTGAGAGAGTAGATACAAATATATTAAATGTAAGGTGGCATTATGAATAGATCTTTATTACAGATATTTCACAATCGTTTAGATTATTAGAATGTTTTATTTTAATACAATTAAATGTATATTACTTTTATTAGATATCCTGTTGTACATATTAGTTGATTTGTATGAAGATAAAACTATCTAAATATGCAATGAAGACTCTTTTTTTATCATTCTTTCACGAGAAAAAACCGGCACTGAAGTTTCCACAGTGGCGTTCCTAAGGTTGGTGTCACCTGGAGCGGTAATTCAGGGTGTGACCTTCTCCCACCTTCCATAACTTGCTAATTTCTTTTTCATATATGCACCAACCTAGAAAAATTTTCTTCCCAGGGGCTTAAATGTTTAGTCAAGAAACCATACCTTTAGTAATACTTAATGATTTTCTTTCTTTTTTTCCATAAGTTACGAAAGAAAATATTAATACATCCATCCATAAATTACAAAACTATTACTCTTAGAGCCCTAATAAAAATACCAATCTTACGAACTTGGATAAATCTTCATAAATCTTGGGAGCGAGTTACGTTGAGAATTTTTTTCTTATCGCTAACCAAAAATTACCATTCCCCGTGCGTTTTTATCTTTTGGGTAACCATACACAGCGAACCCTCACTATAACGAACCTCTATATAATGAATTTCAACTTCAATGAAGACTTGGACCATAACGGACTCTCTGCTTATCTACTGACCGAAGTTCGATAAATGCAGCTAACACATAGACCATGACGAACTGGGTATCATGCTAGTTTCGTGGCCCAGACTTTTGCAGCCTTTAGATTAAGATCAAAGTGTGGTAATTGTTCTTCTCGTGTCAACGAAATCCAGCGTTAACTTCCCGTTTTCAATTTAAAACTTTATGACTGTATTTGAATGATATGCCACATAAGGCTCAACCCAAAAATTAGGATAGTGCTAAGAATTTTCTTCTTCTTCTTCTTCTTCTTCTTCTTCGTCTTCTTATTCTTATTCTTATTCTTCTTCTTCTTCTTATTATTATTATTATTATTATTATTATTATTATCATTATTATTTAACGAATGATGTAAAGTAAATTCGGATATAAAACCAGGTGCAACCGAACTGCCGTTGAATTTACGGAACGATGTTCGTTAAATGCGATAATTCTACCGAACTTGCTTCTCATTTACTAAATGCCTTCCACATCCAGACGGGTCCGTTTTTTTCACCTGGGCGTTGGTTGACTACAATTTTGACAATTTTACTGTGATTTGTCCTTCAGTGGATGGACAAAGAACAAAATATGAAACCCCTGAATCCAATGTCCGTAGAGGACAAAGCGAATTATTGCACATCACTTCAAAGTTAACAAGAGTCAGTCAATTTTGATTCTGTAAATCAACAGATATATTGATGAAAAGATCTTGGAAGCGGGCAGGTTAAAGGTTATATGTATTGGGGCAAATGGGGTATCCCCCCCCTCCTCTAGGGTGAGGGAGGCTGAAAGTGTAAAGTAAGTTTCCAAAATGCAAAGCAATTGTTTTAAGCAACCCCAACTTGAGGTATCCATATAAAATGGTGGTATTATTTCTCGCAGGTAACAAGTTCGCCGCTTGGGCGTTTTCGGACCGGAATATATCCTAACAGGGAACTTTTGGCTTCCGTTCGCCCGAAAATATAGCCTTTTTCTCCTTTTACTGGGGAAGTGGCAGCAGACGCTCATGTTTACATGCGATGTGCCATACACGTACGTGCGCTTGTACACCAATAAACGTATTCATTCATACATACATAAAACATTCTATATATGCCCAGTGGTAAATGGGATATAAATGTGTCATTAGAAACGTCTATTAAACTATCTTACAATGTAGAAATCAAACCAAGTGTACACAAGTGTACAGTGTATTGTGGTTTAATCTACGTACATTCATACCATACGTAACTATATATATTTGTGTACCATCATTGTAAACATTTTGAGGTATCTATTGCTAAATTTTTCTGATTTTATCGCTCTCTCTCTCTCTCTCTCTCTCTCTCTATCTCTGTCTGTCTGTCTGTCTGTCTGTCTGTCTTTGTCACTCTCTCTGTCGGTCTGTCTGTCTCTCTCTCTCTCTCTCAGTCTCTCTCCCTCTCTGTATCCATCGGTCGATCTATATCTCTCTCTCTATATATACACACACACATGCACACTCAAGCACAAACAAAAAATACGCATCTAACACTTGAAATTCCACACGAAACACTTATCCCGCATCAGTGAAATACATGTGCATATATTTATGTAATATGTAGATGCATACATAAAAAGATGAAATGTTTATAGCCATATATATATAGATCTTTATATATACATATCAGTCTGGCTCGTTTTGTTTCATACATCTTCAGCTATAAATATTTTTGATTAAAAACGTCAGACAAGAATTTTCTTTTCCAATTTTTATCGTTTTCAACAAGCATATATACGTATGCGTATCAATCTTAATTTTGCTTTATACGTGATTCTCTGAGAAAAAATGGCGTTCTCTGGAACTTTGGTGTCATTCTGATTATATAAGGCATGGGCCTTCGTTGGGGGTGGGTACACAAACAGGGCATTCATCTACCCCTGCGTGTATCATTATTCCCCGTGTCATTCATCGTGTCAGCCTGGGGTCAGGTCATGCGTCTCCGTTGACAGGCAAGTGCACCATCTGACATCTAGATAATACAGTAAGTCGTACTTATTTACATTACGAATTCCTATCGTGACAAAACAAATCGTAATGATATCTAGGGCACAAGGAGAAATACACTCATGACTTTCCCAAGGGTATAAGGCGAAGTGAAATTGAACAGTCGATCAGAATTCACCGATTTGGTTTTTCGTGCCAAGAACTTCAACCCCATGTCGCAACGACTTTACTTACAATAATCAACCCCAGCATCATTACAATATTCTATCCACACATATAATAACTAGTTGAATATCCGTCCCACGGACAATTTATTCGGCTAGTATATGTCAGTCCTTTAAAGAATTGAGTATAAATATTTAGGATAAAGAGGTATGTATTTGAGCGGAAAGTAGGTTCCACTTGGGCATTATACTTACAATCTAAATAGACCCCCCCCCCACTAAAACCCCTTTTTTGTAAAAAAAAAATTCTTAAAACGTTTTGTTTTAAAACCTGCCCCGTATATACTGAGTAGGCTTGGCAATATTTAGGTACTGTTCATTGCGTGACAGACACACAGACACACCTCACTTGTATAGTCAAGATTAGCAAAGTACATTTGTCGTCTGTTACGCTTACATAATCAGTGACGTCTATTGACGTATCTTAGTAGAGACAGAATTTCGTTACATTAAACTTGTGCAACATGATGTCTTTGATATCTTATAAATACAATGCAATTGTAAAATTATCTAATCATCACCGTCATTTTTTATAAGTATTTTTGCATTTTTTGATATGTGTGATGATCATGATGATAATTGAAAAAAAAACTATCAATGGTAATTATTTGCAGAATTTGTAATCAACATAGATAAAGTAATTAGTGTGATTATCATTCATTGTGAATTGCAACGGAATTCTTTTGCTAGTTGCCGCAATCAAAATGACCTCATTTTCGTTTTTGATCGCCGTGACCCGGTACTGAAGTGCTCGCCTTCGGATTGGTAGGTCGGAAGTTCAATCCATGACCGTGTCATACCTAAACTTCAGAAATGGTACTCAATGCTTCTCTGCTAAGCATTCAGTATAAAGAGTAGGTTCGAGGAAGCTTGGAGGGGGATGGACTCTGTAACGCTATATCGCCCAAGATACACACGTGAAAAATAGGTGCCCACACGATACGATGCAGGTGGCAGAAAACCCTATTCTAAGTTACGGGACGAGTAAGTGTATATCCTTATTCCCAGGAGGGCAGAATGTGACAAGGTTTTGTGGTTGGACCCATGTACTCCACGGCCTTCTTCATAGGCGTGTCGTGATCAGGAAGGGCTGGGATGTTGGGACAGTAGCCCCCTCCGATTCAAACGTCTACCGTTCACGAACGCGCATCAGGGGAAAGCTGTGGAAACGATTTGTTAAAAGGTTTTTCGAAGTTTTATTAAATATGAAGTACATTTAGAAACGACGAGCAACTGAAATAGAGTCACTCACTTCACCATTATTGTCACTACTTAATCCATAGCTGGGAGCTAGGGGAGATAAATACATGCATTTCCCAAGGGTATTGCTGCAAGGTGAACGCGGATTGTTTCAGCCGGAATTGTACCCGGCTCGCCGATTCTATTTTCGGTGCTGCTAACCGTATGGCCACCGGCACGTCCAGTGTTAAGTTTACTGAGCATCATTACGTCACAGTGATGGTCGAGGTTCTGAAGTAATTGAAAACACACATTTCTCGGGCAAATGATAAAAAACAGGTCAAACGTCAGACACTAATTTGATAAGCGGTAGTGAACTGGATTTTTAAAAAAATGTCTAAACGAGCCGTGTCCCAGTTCAGACATTGTCGCTTGCTTGAATAACGAAGCAAAGAAGAAAAAATATAGTTGCATTTTCCTGTTTTTTTGTTTTTTTTCATTGTATACATCAGAAAGTTTGGCTGTCTCTGTAAGTAAGAATCGTGATGAAACACGCAGCCGGTTACTTAATTTGAATTTTGGACAATCAAGATTTAACAAATAATGCATTCAGTCAAAAATTAATCTACTGATACTTGTTGGTAATCTAACTTTATTAAAAAATATATAGGAGCCATGTCTGTCACACTTATGTTGATTTAAAGTGCTTTTATTTTGAAACATATAACCCGAACGTGAAAATGCGTACACGTCATAATGACGTAGGACAAAATGTTATGAACAAAGAAATAATTACTTAATATGCATAATAGCATAACACATACGCACGCACTCACACACACACATACACACACATATATATAAATATATTGATTGAAGAAAATCGTCAATTTGAACTAACATGATGTCATTAATGTGTCGCTGGCTTAGAATTCTTCTTGAATTACTCCCTGAACAATATATCAGTTTTTGTGATTTTTTTTTTACCGATTATTACATAAACTTTTATTTGCACTCTTATGATAACCGGCAGCAAAGCGATGGGTCATGGACAAGTATAAACCGTATTTCCTCGTTTGTTAATCAAGTATCAATTACAAGAATGTTTATCGGAGTTACATTCATCTTTGAGATATGTTACTCTTCGTGTTATAAATTGGAAATAATGAAAATCTTTGGTGTTATGAAAAATATGAATGTTGAAGACAGCATACAGACGCTCCAAAAAGTCATACAAGGGCTCTAAAAAGTATAACTATACAACGTAATGATCAGATGTTAACACAATAATGAAGTTAAAAGTTATTATCAATTTTCTATGCTGTGTTTAACAACTGTGTTTTACTTCAATGATATCGAGTATTACCTTTTCCACCAATCTACAATGTGGAAAGCAACATGACCTTCCAGCTTATATATCTAAGATTCTCTAAAGGACAGAGTCTTTTTCTTTTCTTCACAGGAGAAAACTGATGTTCCTGAAATCTATTACTTACACATCACGTCCGATATCCGAATGCGATTTGCAACAACGCGTGTGATAAGTCGGATGGCTAACCACAAGAATTATTCAACGGAAGCAACATTCCATGTCATCCTTCCCAATGAAGCTTTCATTTCCAACTTTTCTGTGTAAGGATAACTTTGCTTTTTATTTGAATACACACATTGCATGCTCAAACTCAAAAACTATTGCTACAAATGGAGATTTGCTGAATAAAACGTGCAACATATTTTCCCTGGGTAATGGGTTTTATTTTCGAATCGATTACGTCTGATCATAAAGGTTATGAAAATGCATATTATTCCCTTCGAACTTTGCTTTTGCGACCAGGACAATGGTATTTTGAAGCATGCCAATATCCGATGGTATAACGGGTGAATTAGCATATTTTTATTCACTTGTTTGATAAAATCGTATTTTTCAGATCAACAACATGTGAATCTAAATTAACACGTATTCGAACTAATGCTAAACAAAAGGGATAACAGGTTTAGAAGTGAGAAGATTTTCAAGATTTACGATTGCTCGGTAATTCAATTTCACGAATCAGATCCAAAAATGGAATACCCCATCATGAACCCGTTACGTGTTCCTTTGCAATGGCGTTCTAAATCGATATATCCTAATGGACGCGCTCGTCCTGCTCCTCTGATTACGCTCCCATATTCTCATTGTATTAATCAAGGATATGAAATTTGGAGGACTCTGTCTGCAGCCAATTTTATTGTAGTTCTTTACCATTGCCCCAACCAACTCCACATGGTTTTCGTCCTTGTGGTTGCCTTGGACTCTATCCATTATCCGAAGAAGACACCGGCTTTGATCTTACCCTTAGGCAGTACTCTATGGCAGTATCTGCTTAGATGTGTGAAGCGTACAAGACATATTTCAGCGAGCCCGTTGGGGATCGAGGCAAATTCTGAGCACCCCATTCCACCTTCAATACATTATCAAGACCTTATCAGATGCATTGAAGTATGATGAGTGCGACTGGAAGGTCGTCAGAGACTTCAAAATGATCTTGAACAACGTTAAGTGGGAGCCACTGGTTGACATTCGGAAGGTATTGATATTGTATATATATATATATATATATATATATATATATATATATATATATATATATATATATATATATATATATTATTATATTTTATTGCACACAATATTATTTGTCACGGTTCTTGATGAGGAATTTGGAGCATTCAAGTGCATCCCTTTAGCTATCTGAGACAAAGTGGGTAAATTACATGATATCAATGTTCTGATAACAAAAGCAGAACTTGAAGGGAATAATAGCCATTATCTATACTTTTTAAACATAACTAATAAAAAATAACACTTATTAACCAGGTTCACGTAGGAAAAGTAAAATGTTGCATGGTGTAATCTCATGAAGAAGACATTTTTATTTCTAAATATGAATTCGTATTTTGGCATACATAGCCTCATTGTGAATTATTTACTCCTAATCATACTTCTTTTCCTCGTTCTTCTTTAAACAGAGAGATAGATGGCGTTGTGTATCCAGGACAATTAAAAGAGAAAGAACAGGCAAAAAAAGATTTTGAACGGGCCAAGAAGAGGGGGCACAGCGCCGGCCATGTCGCTCAAAAGTAAGTACAATTTTTGACGTGTCTTCTAATTTTTGATTTTTATGTTTATGCTTTTATTTGTTGTTTATATTATCGTTCTTGAATACATTTCGAAATTGAGGTGGACTATTTGAAAACGCCCCCCAAGACCCAAATAGAAGGGGCCCAAATGAAGGGAGCTTTATAAATGAGTTCACCTATTGCATTTAAACTGGCGTTATGCAATAACAAGGATGTATTTGAACTTACATGGAATGCATTAATAATAATTCAGCCTTTGGGGTTGCTTTTCACCAATCTGGTAAAATTTTTGGGTCACCCAATACAGTGCTGTAAAATTAATGCTATTTTTTGCCCATTTACAGATATATATTTCAAGAATTTCAGCTAATTTTTGCTATTTATTTGTCATTCTAGCTATTAAAATGGCTTCAGAATGTCGTACAGTTTTGGCGTTTTCTGACGATTTTTCGTGGTCAGTTTGGCACAATTTTTTTTAGTTGGTAACACTGACCCTTTATATATATATATATATATATATATATATATATATATATATATATATATATATATATATATATATATATATATGTATATGTGTGTGTGTGTGTGTGTGTGTATAAAAGCGCATACATATAAAACATTTACTTTTCTTTTGTCCTTTAGACCACGTGACACGAATACTTTCAAAGTGAGCATCAACGTTGCGGCGCTCAGCAAGGTGACGTTTGAGTTGCGTTACCAGGAGCTTCTTCGCCGTCGCCTGGGGACTTATGAGCACGCAGTCTACGTTAACCCGGGTCAAACGGTGAGAGACATGAAAATTGAAGTGTTCATTACTGAATCCCAGAAGATCACTTATTTCAACGTACCTCCCCTCAGATCTGACAATGCTGGATTGATCGTCAACAACGCAGGTATATCCACTTTACACAATCTAGTAAACTTCATATTTCATAACACCGTGAAAACACGATCTATATTACTGAATAGTGGGTGTTATTTTTTTACCCCTTGCCATAAAAATGCCAATAATTGAGTGATTTTGCAATTGCATTGTACTTATAAAACATCAAAAAACAGTATATCGAGTAGCATTTTCTTGTTTATGTTCAATATTTCTTGAATATTAAACTAATCGAAAGCTAAAATCAAGTGAAGATACAACTTATCAAGTTTTGAGTAACGTGGGATTCTACGTCTACTAAATTATGCCACCAGATTACGTAAGCATGACAGACGACAAATGGACATTGGCAATTATTATGTGTGCGGATTTCTTATGTGTGAAAAGTAAAGAATATGACTATTATTCCGTTCAAACTTTGCTTTTGTGACCAGGGAGAGCAATATTTCGGAATTTACCTATTCCTAATCGTATAACAGTAAAATTAGCATATTTTATAAACATTGATTTTTTTTCATAGAAAAAGCATCATTGTGCGAATTCAGATGAACATATATGTACAATACTGTTAAACAAAAGCGATCACGAAAGATTTGGGAGTTGGTAGTTTTTCGATATTTACGATTGTGCTGTAATTCGCTTGCACGAATCAAACCTAAAATATTATCTCCCCTCATCTTCTTCTTCTATGTTGTTTGGTAGCTGCGTTCAAAGTCCCATGGATCCTGATGTAAGCGCTTGCCTTGCTCCTTCGAATAAGTCCACTGCTCATCTTGAATTCATCAAGATGAGTATGGACATGGACTTTGAAGGACAGCCTGCATTTTAGCGTAGTTCTTCGCCATAATCTCAACCAGCTCCATATTGTTTCCGGTCATGTGATTCTACTGAGAGCCCTGAACCACTGCGACAAAGCTATACCAAGTCTATTTCGCCTTCCTAGTGAGCTTCTTGAGGGCTCCTTTGACCTTTGCTTTAGATAATACTCTGTTGTGACATCTGCTAAGGTATGCGAAGACAACAAAGCATACTCAGGCATGCCTATCGGTGTCAAGACCTTCCTAGACACCTTAAAGTATCTTGAGTACGACTGGGGATCATCTAAAACTTCAAAATGGTGACATTCCTATAACTTTTGCCTCTGGGGCGGCTGAGAGACCTTGGCACTCTACCAAAAGCAGGACTAGCCACAGCAACCCGAATTCTGTGTGGGAAAACAGCGTCACTTGGTAGCCACTTGTTGACCCCCAGGGAGTTATGATACCACCACTGCATATAAAAATGTGCCTTATGAAACAATTTGTCTCTGTTGTAGCTTTCGGGTACCTTCCCTTAGCTGTCTGAAGTAAAATGGGTAAATTACAATTTATCAAAGTTCTGATCATGAAAACAAAGTGTGAGGCAATAATAACAATTTTCTAAATCATTTTAGACATAATCAATCAGGAAATAACTCTTATTACCCAGTGCATAGTGTAATCGATGGTGACATCATCTTTATTTTCCTTTTCCAAACTACTTATTTTTTAAATTTCCTTCGGCACCGAAGCTGACTTTTTATCAGATCAAACATTTTCCGATAACTATGACAAAATTGAGAAAAAATGTACTTGTTAAAAACGAGAAAAAGAACGACTTGGTTCGAAAACTGCGACGTTGTATATGCATTTTTTGACATTATTTGTCAACATTTGAGTCTCTAATTAAATTATTTGTTTCCAAATGAGTTTTCAAGCTAACCCCTATAAAAACGCCCGAATCTCCCTATATTGTATATTTCTGTCTTCACCAACGATATGGACAAAAAGAGCGCTGTCTATCTCTCTTTCTTCGGATCACTTAATCCCTTACAAACGCAGTCAGCCGATTTGAAAATTGGTCTTAACACGAAATTTTCCCCGTCCTGAGAACCGTCGACTTTCGTTGCAGTTAAAAACAAACAAACACATGATCTGTAAATTTTAACTTCAAAGAAGACATTATTCTTATTTATATGTATTAGATGATGCATTGACACCCTTATCAAATTTTGACTATTTCTTTCATCGTAATTTTAGTCGCTTTTCATCGCAACTTCTCGGGCTGCACATCTTTACTTTAATGTTATTTTTTGAATCCTTCCAGCGACCAATCCAGATGCAACATGGACTCGTCCTACTCCCAAAACAGCCAATATTGTTTATAAGCCGGCAGATAACACACAGATCATCAACGGGGCTTTCGTTGTGGAATATGAAGTTGCCCGTCAACCAGGAAGTGGGGAAATACTTGTAAGTATAGTCTGTTCTTCTCTATCAATCCATCTCTCTCTCTCTCTCTCTCTCTCTATATATATATATATATATATATATATATATATATGTGTGTGTGTGTGTGTGTGTGTGTGTGTGTATATATATATATATATATATATATATATATATATATATATATATATATATATATATATATATCAGCCTGTTTATATTTACCTACCTATCTTCAAATCTATCTCAGCCCATTCATACCTATCGATCTATATTCATACTTATTTCAGCCTGTTACTATCTATCTATCTATCTATCTATATGTATATATCTCAGCCTGTTCATATCTATCTATCTATGGATCCATCATCTTGGCCCATTTATATCTATCTGTCTATCTGTCTGTCTATCTCAGCCTGTTCAGATATATTTATCCATCTATTTTTTCATATTTGGCACCAGTGTTAATATTCTTTCTCTATTTTTTTCTCTTTCACTTTTTGCCCGTTGCTTTACATATTTGGCTTTTAATTGCATTTGCATCAGTAGCTCCAATCTCCGTCACTAAATGACATACCAATATTTGAGTTACATCCCTTGTTCGGTGTTGCCAATTAAGATGTTTCCCATCTATATATAGCTGTTTGGGGGTGCGTCCAGATATCAGAAAAAGCTGTTTAGATTATTTCTAATGAAACAAATGATGTTTTTATTTAATTTGTCACATATAGTTCATCAATGTGTAATATATTTCCTAGATATCAGGTGTATTTCTGGAGAGTCTACGTTTTTCTTGGTGCTTTAAAATGATTTTGCTTAATGTTAGATGTAAACTTGAAAATAGATTTGGCTACACTGTTATTATCAGATTTTCATACAAGAAAAGAACTAGAACTAACTCCGAGGCAGGGTAACTAATTTTGATGTAATTTTTCAATTTTTTCTCTTCTGGAAGTCACTTTCAATTTCAAAAAATTAAAAAAAACCCTCTTAATTGGCAAAATAGGACTTTCAAATCATAAAAAAAAACATTGGTAACCCTGATTGCAGACTTGCTTTTCATTTGTTTGATTTCTTTTTTAGGCGGTCAACGGTTATTTTGTGCACTTTTTTGCCCCCAAAGGCTTAGAGGCACTTCCCAAAGATATCATCTTCATCCTTGATACAAGCGGTTCTATGGGTGGAAATAAAATAGCCCAACTAAAAGCAGCCATGTTGAAGATTCTAAAGGATTTGAACGAGGGTGATCGCTTCAATATCATTCGATTCGATAGCCGTATATCCCACTGGAAAAGCCAAATGCAAATGTATAGAAAGAGAATTTTGCTCAATGCCCTCAGCTGGGTCGACAATTTGCGAGCTTCAGGCGGTAAGTATGCACATTTCTTCGCTTATAACAGGCACTCCCCAACTGTTTTTGATTAAGGCGTCCTGGATGTGTTTTATCAAATTTGATTGATTATTTGATTATTTAGGATTAGGGATAGTTTTATGGTTAGTTTTGGTTCAGGGTGGCAAGTAACAACGAACAATTGTTTTCTCTCATAATTGCAAAGCTAAAAAGATATGTACATTGGTAACTAACAATGAAAATCCATTGAAGAATTTTTTTTATATCTTTGATGCTACATACACATATCCAGTTTTATAATGATGAAATCTGTTGTTACTTACAACCCCAACCCTAAACAATACTAACCCAGTCCCTAAAACTAATTCTAAAATTAACCCTAACCCTAGAACTATCCCTAACCCTAAATCATATCCTTCATAATTAAATTCAATGAAATAGAGTTTTAATTGTTCAAGTTTTCATTCATTCCGTAATACATTAGCAGCGGCCCCATGTCAGCGTAATCGGTTAACTCCCTTTGATATTTACTTTACGTACCAAGAGCAAAATTATACCAGGATATACAAAAAAAAAAAAAAAAAAAACTGAACGAATGGATTTATGTTCATGTGGTTAGGTTAGATATTAAAAAAATAATGAATCGTGTAATCTGAATTTATTAAAAAGTTCTATATCTGTGTCCTCTTCTAATAATTATAATTAGCAGTTGCCAATTTAGCAAATTTTGTGCTAAATGCAGCGCATTTCTTCTTTTGGCAGTGCGAAAACCCTGCTCAATTAGCACCAGCGTACTTAAACATTTTTTTGTGTTTTTGACCATTTTTAGTATCTTTTTGGTGTTTTTAAAAAAAATATTTTAGCATTTTCTAAGTTATTTTTTTTTTTAATTTAGTGCTTTTCGGCACTCAAACTAGCGCGAAAATATTTTTTTGTGTTGGTTGCACTGGTGAGCCTGTTCACCACAACTATTACAACTCAATAGGGACAAGGTATGGAAATCCAAGCTTAGCAAGAGAATAGGGAGATTTCGACATCTCCCGATTCCTTCGTTGTAACGTAGCTTCCATTGGAATCTTCAGTGTACTGCCATCATTTGAATATTCTGCTTACCACGATTACATTCTGATATCACTCCTGAAGAAGGCCGTAGAATGAACGAATCAGTGGAATTGTCGAGTTAACCACACAAATAACGAGAAGGAGTTCAATCTTCCGAAGAACTCCTTGATTGTTAATAATCCTTCTCGAAACTATAGACAGTGTATTTAGAAACATGTTTTTATTGTTAGATACGCATTCTGTTCCCAAAACATTATAATGTATCCGTACTTCGCATTATTGAATCATCTAGCTATAAGTTTGAGTTCACCCAATCAAAGAATACCATAAAGGTATATATCTTAAAAAGCCCCGACAGTTTTCTACAGGTACCATTAACGATGCATTGGTTGAAGGGTCTATCGATGTTTAAGAGATCCTGCTCCTATGTTGACAATCAAAGTTACATTATATTATTATATTTATATTATATCATTATATTTATCAATATCATGTAATAGATCTTCTAGATTTTAGATATATATCCGGAGAATCTAGATTTTTCTAGATGTTTAAGACTCAATTTAACAATT
Organism: Thysanoteuthis rhombus; assembly: GCA_963457665.1. Classification (NCBI taxonomy): domain Eukaryota; kingdom Metazoa; phylum Mollusca; class Cephalopoda; order Oegopsida; family Thysanoteuthidae; genus Thysanoteuthis; species Thysanoteuthis major. The sequence continues at coordinate 10,887,488 of OY735228.1, read as the reverse complement.
TGTAATAAATTATGCAACACAATGTTTATAGTGTTCGCTATCACCTCATCAATTGCAGGGGATTCCCAGGACATATCTACCGCGGATAACGATGTCCTACTGTATTCATGAGGAGATACATATCTTAAAAGTTTTAATCTAACATCCTTATGACTACTATATACTGAATTTGAAAGGCACGGGGGAATAATACCTAAGATGAAAATAGTAACCATTTACTAATTTATACATTAGCCAACGACAACGACGATGATGATATTGAATTTAGTACATCAAGTTACAAATATGGATGGATGAATGGATCGAAAAACTTTCACTTTTTGTATTCAATGATTAACCATTATGATTTTTACTCAGCGTAGGCAGTGCCTACCTTGCCTACTCGGACTGCCAGTACTTGCTTAAACCCTTGATATATTTCACTTCAGGTACCAATATCAACGATGCTTTGGTTGAGGGTGTAACGATGCTGAAGGAGTCCCAAACTCCTGAGTTCGGGGTTCGAGCCGGCATTATTGTATTCTTGACCGATGGAGAGGCTACATCCGGAGTGACCAATAAACTAATGATTTTAGGTAACATCAAACAATCCAATAATGGCGAATTCCCAATTTTCGGACTTTCATTCGGTTCTGATGCTGACTTCAAATTGTTGCAAAAGATTTCTCTTCAAAATAATGCCGTTGCCCGAAGAATCTACGAGGGTGCTGATGCATCAATCCAGCTGAAAGGTTTCTACGATGAGATTTCAGCAGCCCTTATTGCCAACCTGACATTCAATTATCTGCCAACTGAGGTAAAGTTTTATATCTTTATATAATACTAAATATCTAATTAGTGTGTATAAGTCGACTTTTTCAGCATGAAAAAAATTCCCCAATGGATCATATTAATCTGTTTAGAGTCTATGAACTTGAAAATGTGATGGACACAATGCTGCCCATTTGCAGGGGGAGTCAACTAACCTGGCGAATATTGAACTAAACTTTAATTAACCTTTAGTTTGGGGGTTGACTCCGGTATGTTGAGTATCTGTTTTTGACCGTTACAGTGCATTGTACATAAGAGTATCGAATTAAGGTACTGCTAAAATGCATTAACTTGAAGAATACAAAAAATTCTGGTGATTTGCAACTGTTTATAGTTTGGTTTCTACGTTCAAGATCTCCCCAATCTATATTAAAGTGTTCAGTTTATCATTGGAGGTAAGTATTGAATGCTAAATATATAGTAGTCTCTATTATTTATCTATCTATTTTCACGTGTGTAAAAATCAAGATTTATTTTAGTCACATCAGGTTGCACAAAATTCCTTTAAAAGGTTACCCCAACGGGTCACAGGGTTGTCTTGTTGCTGATATAATGGTTCTATCAGATTGGATGTATTCATCCTGCGTGTGTACGTAGCAACCCACTGAAAGAAAATCTGATACATGGTCTTTTGTAATGTTTTTTTTTTTTACAATTTTACATTCTCATATATATATATATATATATATATATATATATATATATATATATATATATATATATATATATATATATATATATATATATATATATATATATATATATATATATGTATCAGGAGTAATTCATTATATACCACTTTTGACTTCATCAGAGTTCCGTTAACCGTACATTTTGGGAACACATTCCGTACTCTGTTCATTGCCAGCCTCTCACTGCGCTTGATGAGGGGTCAGACTTTGCAGATTTAAATTCAAAGTCATCCTCCCCCGGGAGTGTTTTCATTTCATATATATATATATAAAAGGTGGGGGTCAATACAAGACCAATAAAAGAGGCAACAAAAGAAACAGTACATAGTTGTATAACAGACAAAATTTACATGGACAGTGCTTTACGTAGGATATTAGCAGTGCCTGTGAGGACAATTTTCTGTATCTCTTAGATGCTTGGGTTTCTTGGTATCCTACCTAGATATTTTCGGCACGCTTTTTTATGACCCCAAGGGTTCCTATAACAACAGGTATTGTTACAGTTTAAAGTCGCCACACTATTATCATAATTATTATTATTATTGTTATCATTATTGTTATTATTATTGTTATTGTTGTTGTTTTTGTTATCATTGATTAATTAATGAATTTCTGATCTAGTTTTGTTTCCTTTCTTTGTAGGTTGTAAATGATTCGTTGACCACTAATGAATTTGATCGATATTTCAATGGAACCGAGATGATAGTTGCCGGAAAACTGGCCCAAGATGACCTGTCCAGTATTTTGACTTCCATTGGTGGCACCACCAATTCCGGTTCTTTGGATTTGTCCGAAACGGTCAGATCAGATGAGAGTAATATTATAGGCCAAGGTGCTGGTCTACTTTCCGATGAAGACATCCAAAATATGCCTGAAAAACTGTGGGCGTATTTGACTATCAAACAACTCAACGCTAAGCGACTCTCAACACTGAATGACACTAAAAAACAAGAATTGGCACAAAGAATGTTGGAATTGTCTCTGAAGGTAAGAAATTCTATTTTCACTGGTGATTGATTGGTTACAGTGACGTTTTCAGGTCCCCATCGGTTGCAATTGCTACTATGCCCGACTTGGTGCATTGGATTTATTTAGAGTTTTCTCTATTTTTTTTAGTCCTGATAAATATATTATCAGAGAAATCTAACAAAAATAGAATTAACGGACAAGCAAACACACACACACAGCTTATTTGTTGACTGAGGTTTATATCTCAATAATAATAATAATAATAATAATAATAATAATAATAATAATAATAATAATAATAATAATAATAAGTACTGCAACGAATTGTAGCTCTGTCATGATATGCGAAAGAGAGAGGAGACGTTAGCTGAAGACCTGAGGAGACTTATTGTCACACAGCCTTCAGCGATAACCACTGGGCAACCGGTGTGAAACTAAATCGTAGAATTACTGCGACCTACGAGTACTAGGAGAGGAGGGCTGGAGACTTGAGGAGACTTGCTGTCACTCAAACTTCAGCGGTTACCACCAGGCAACTGGTGTGAGATTCCAAATAATAATAATAATAATAATAATAATAATAATAATTTTAACCTATGATAGACATGTATGCAAGTTTCTTATTCGTTTGCACATTAATCTCATTGGTTAATTTACTTTCCTATAATGACATAGCGGCAGAATTTACTTCATAGAAACTCTCGAGACTTTATTTCCGATCACCCTGTCAAAAAGCTTGAATTAAGAAAACTTAGAATTAGAATACTTGAATTAATAAAAATGAAATACTTAATGAAATAGGGTTTTTAGCACCGATTCATACATAAATAATTTTTGATGGGCTTCTTCTTATTATTATTATTACTATTATTATACGAATTGTCTCTGAAAGTGAGAAATTCGATTCATTCATTCATTTCTTGTCGTTCGTAGTCAGGAGCTCGGGGAAGGGGCTTTTTGGTTTACGTTATTGAGCATGATGTAGAGATCGGTCTCCTCCTTAGGAGATTGAACGGGATTGCCACCTTCTTACGGCACCTAACATTCGCAGACGGTCACCCATCAAGGCACTGGCGTTAACTCGACGTTGCTTAACTTCGGTGATTATACGAAAACCGGTGTGTCAAACGCGATTCGGTAGAAACAATAATTCAATCTCTAGTGAACGGGTGGTGACAGTGACGTTTTCGGGTTTGTATAGGTAGCAACTGTTTCTTTGATTACCGTAAGTTACTGAATTTATTCAGCATTTTCTATATTTGTGAGCTGCAGGTGGCCTAATAATTAACGACACGGAGAATGGAGTCGACGAAGCGAGTTCAACTCCGACTGGGGTGGTGTGTGTTCTATTTGCACTACTGTCCTTGGGAGAGGCAGTTGGGGTTCTTTAGCCCTGAAATGAGTGAACTATGCAGATAAGAAATAAAAAAAATAGAAAAGTTTTTTTTTACCATCATGTAGGATAAACCAGAGTTCAAAAGAGTCATGAGTTCGAATCTCACTGAGAGCTTGTTTCTTATTTCTGACCGTGCTGTTTAATCACTGCCGTAAATAAAACCATTATAAAGTTGCGTTAAAAACAACTAAAAATCAAGATGAAAGAAAATATAAGTAAAAGATATATTAGTAATGGTTGACAATTCTTAATTTAACAAAAACTAACAAAAGATCACATCGTTTCAAGTGTACAGAGCGAGGATTTTGTTGTGTTTCAGTACAAATTCGTGACCCCTGTCACTTCAATGGTTGTAATTAAGCCTGAGGACGAAGAAGAGGACGATGAACATACCACGAAGCCACCCTCTACCACTACAACCACCCCGAGACGTAAGTTCTTTTTCTTTCTTCTACTTGTATATTATCTCTTTCCTTGCTTTAAACTGACTCGAAATTACCAAAACTACAGAAATACATTGCTGGAAATTGATTTTTACGAATACTTCGTTAATAACGGAAACTGACCAAAAACAATAACCAAACTGAGAACCCTACTTAAATCGATAAAACTCAAGAGAGATACTGACTCATATGTTCAACCTATAATCCATGTTTAATTGATATATTAAATACCGTGTTATTTTAACGCGAATGTTTCATTTGAAAAATATTTCATTAATGAAATTCAAGAACAAGTTAATGGATTTTATTTGTGATATTCAAAATCAATTGTCACTTGTCGTATGGTAGGCCGGCTCTGACCCAGAAATGAATATCTACGGTGAATTTTCCTGCGACGTGTAGTCGGCGATAAGTTCTTTGCGATGAATTTTCCTTGAACCGGAAATAGAATATGAACAAAAACATATTAATGAAATTACGGATTTTATATCATTAATAAACGATGACAATCGTTTGAAAATGGCTGGTGAGGCCTCCCAAATATGTTCTAGATATTTCCATAGATATTTATTTGCATTGATGGGAAGTGATAGGTCTCGAGTTCAATCACTGGCTGGTAAGACGCAACAAGTGGTAATTTCTATATTTAGCTTGGTATTTTTTCGAATGACATCGGAGGATTAAATAGCTTACCGCCAGTCGAAGTCCCCAACTCTTGGTTTTCAACTATGTCATTTTTTTCTTTCTATCATAGACAATTGAGATATTTTTCATAAAAAACCATCTTCCCAATCGGGAATTACGGCACTTTTCTCCAGATGGGATACAAGACTCATTTTCAAGATATGTCAAGATATTTATCATTAGACTATGAAGGTCTTCGTTACATAAGTATATAAGTATATATTAATCTGCGTATTGTAATTACTTTGGAAAAGGTTCTTTTAGATAAAAATAACCGGTTGATAGCATTAAGCAAAGGATATAAACATTGGAACAATTTACTTTCATTGCTGTAAATTTACGTTTATTATCATAAATTCATTGTTACGTTATTAAATTCATTGTCATGAAAATCTTCATTATGAAAAATGAACATGAAATTTATTTTTTATTCTTTTAAATTTTCGAATCATTTTAAATAAAGTGTTTGAAATAACAATAACCATTTGATAACGTTATCCATGAAATGAAGTGTTTGATAACAATAATAGCTCGATAACATTAGCTAGGATTAAAATAAACATTTCCCTCTGTGCGCGTTGATCGCCTGTCATAGAGTGATAATAAGTGAACATTTCCTTCATTCTTTCAGCCATACGCCGTGCAACATCAAGCGAATATGACCAGGAACGCGATAGCGCTGGTGGTTCTAGCAGAAGAGGCGGTGGTGGAGGTGAGGTTATCTTTTTTCTATCAAAAGAATATTCAGAGAATACCTAACATTCACGCATGTGCGCACGCACACACACACACACACACAAACACACACACACACAAACACACACACACACACACACATATATATATATATATATATATATATATATATATATATATATATATATAGTGAGAGTTGTCACACCATATGTCTGTGTGTGTCTGCTTGTCTGTCGAACTATTAGAACCATCTAAACATGGGTGCAGCCCAACCAAATTTGGCATTCCTAATCAATGGACCTACAAAAATGTTCTGAAGCAAGAAAGTTTTGAGATTTTTTTTCAGTGGTTTCAGCAGGGAGGGGGGTTCTACTTAAAATATATAACTATTAACCCAAACTGAAACTTCTGTCTGGTAGACATATACGAGAAGCGATAAAAAAGTTTTTTAAAAAAAAGACTGCTGCGAAGAAACTGAGTATGAATAGTCATGCCGTGATGCAGGAAGTGAGCAGTAATCGTCACGAATCAACAAACCACGTGGCGTCATGCTGTGAACAATCGGACCAGTGTTACATGCATTTTTTTTTCGATCACGTTCACGTGCTCATTTGTGATTTCAGGACAGACCTAAAACTTTAAACTCGAGAAATCGGAAACGAGCTGAATAAGGCGTTTTGAGTGGCCCTTATATATATGTTTATATACAGTTTTTTTTCAAATATCAATCGAGGAAGAGAACTTTTACCCCTCCAAGGTGTTAGAAATTAAAGGAAGCTTCTCTCCTTTAAGAGATCAATAGTTAAGGGAGTGAAGTAAGATTATTCTCTCCTTTGAGGGACCCAAATTGAACTTTTTCCTCTTTAAAGTGGTTAGAACACACGGGAAACTTTAATTAGACTAAGAACTTAACTTCTCTATTTATTCATAAAATGTTTTACCCAGCATTGACGAGTAATTCAACTACTATATGTAGCTCTTTCCAGGCTCCTGGGACATATATATCCCAAGTTTTCTTAAGTTTGCCGGGATGTATGTACTCAGAGCCCTTTCAGCTCCCAAAAGGGGTTTGACCAGGTGATACCAGCTCATCTGCACTCTTCACAGCCAGCCAGGTGATCTTCCAAAAAATAGACTGATCTAGAATAGACAGCGAATATCTGAGTAATCTCAGAATTGCAGACGACATTGTACTTTTCGCAGAGAACCTCCATTAGCTCCAACAAATACGAGATGAACTGAATGAAGAAAGCAAGGAAGTCGGCCTTCACGTGATCTTCAGCAAAACAAAGGTCATGTGCAACAATCACGTAGGAAACAAACACACAACGATCCAAATTGAAAATGCAGAACTAGAGAAGTGTACCGGTACATCTACCTAGGACAACGAATGTCCATGAATTCTTCAGAAGAAGAAATCATGCGAAGAATTACTCAAGAATGACAAGCTCGAGAACAAGAAAAATCCTATTAGTAATAAAAAGAAGAGTATACAACTGATGCATCCTCCCGATAGTCACCTATGGGGCTGATACATGGTAGCTAACCAAAAGACTGACCCTAAAAACTAAGAAGCATGCAACTTGTACATGAAAGAATCATGTCCAATCTCACATTTAGAGATCATATCAGGGAAATACTGGAATCCAAGACATCATAAACCATTAGAAAACTCAAATGGCACGGCAGAACATCATGACTCACAACATGGATCCCTAGAGATCAAATGTGTAACCGAGGCTGACATAATACAAGATGGAGTGACGAACTAGACAAGTTTAGAAAGTATTGGCTCCGCGACACCCATAATAGAGAGGTCTAGCGAATAACAGGGTATTTCTTCGTCCAACGATGGACCATAGCAGACTGATGATGACGATGATGTTGATGATGATGATGCTGATGATGATGATTACTGTTGATCTCTATAAGAAGTCTACTAGGACGTATGAGTCACAAAAAAAATTAAGTAAACGATATGTTTTCAGCTTTTACAGCCACAGACAATGACATCATCATAGTTTAAAACCCAGACAGAAATTAATTCGCATTACATGACTGAACAGTAAAGACGCATAGGCGAAGCGATCTTCTAATTCCCTGTTTTTCATCTGCCCCATGGGAATAATGTCTATTGAGACAAATGTATTCCATCATGATTTTTGTCCTTCAAAATACGGAATTTCTTCTCGTTGAATAGAAGAATTATTTTCTTTGGCCATTAAATATAGATTGATACGTTTTTGGCTTTTCTATAACCCGTCAAAAAGTCAGACATTAAGTTCTCATTGAAGGGTTAAATCTGTGGTCTTAACCTTTTTTGCTCCGTGTCTAACATCGACAGCTCAAAAACGTTTATGTTTCCATTGCTACAATAAAAACTAATTTGATTATTTGGCATTTTCTTGAAAAAAAAAAACTGATGCATGAACTTTAGGATACTTGTTAAATATTAATAATTTCTCTTATATGTAAAATAAAGAAACTACGCAATTTCCTTATCGCTTCTATACATCACAAAGCTAAAGAGTCAACCATTAGTTACTTTGGAATCAAAAGTAAAATTAGTAATTGATAGTACTGTGTAATTAGGATTTGATCAGTCAATCTTTATCAAAGCTAAGTTTTGAGTGACGCTCTGAATACTCCCCCGCCAATATATTCGAATTGCCACCTTGTGGTGCGTGCGCCCCTCATTCAGAATCACAGGGTTAGAGGAAAATGTAGGGATTTTTCAAATTCCCCATTCCAACTTGCATTCATCTGACCTCGTGACATTTTCTTTTCTTCTGCCTTAAACATCGGATTATCTTCTTCGATTGGCTGCAGTAAGACCAGGGATTATTCCATTAAACTGGTAACATGTAATCTATTCCCGTCTGTCTCTTCATACTTGGAGAAGAGAGATACATTGCCAAGTACTTTTTCTGTTCCATTAAAATGTGATGTAGGACAAAATGTCAGATCTTGACAACCCAGTCCATCATGGCGCCCCAATGTCTGTGATCCCCCCAAACTGTTGTAATTCGGGCCATGAATTTTGGTACCATAAACACTCATTTATCAGCACAAAATTATTCAATTTACAATGTAAGTTTATTCTAAATAGGTCTCTTAGTTTGCGTCCGTTTGTATTTAAAAAATTCAAACTTTTTTAGCGATCACTACCCAATAAAAGGCGAAAGAGGTAACTTATTTATCGATCACCCTATCAAGCCTTTCTGCCAAAAGACGTTGGTCATGTGACGATTTCTAATGAGTGACTAACCAGACCTGTTTATCCATGTTCAGTGATAAAAATTGTTGAAATGTTTCTTTGTGTCTTTCCAGCGAGTGGCGATCCACATTTCCTTGTGGATATCAACGGAATAAATGTCTGCTTCGACATTTTAGGCAAAAAAGGAGACATTCTCAATTTACTCTCTGACCCCATCAAGAGTAAGTATTTGATTGTTTTATTAGTTTTGTTCTCGAACAAAAATAAGAAATAGAATTCAACTTTTTTACACTTATCACGGATCTTGTTTCGAAACGTTGATGCAAAATTTAAAAAAAAAAACAGACTGTAATTTGAGTTAATTTCGTACAAATCTTATTTTTCAGTGACTTCGTTGCTTTTGTTACTCACACACGCACGTACACATACAAACACAAACACACATACAAACACAAACACACATACAAACACATACAAACACATACACACACATACAAACACATACACACACATATATATATACACACACATATACGTATACACACACATACATATACACACACATATATATATACACACACATACATATACACACACAAACACATATACTTATTTTCGACTGATTAATTTCAATTTTCCTCGGTTACACATCAACTTAACATGATTAATTTGTTCAGTCCTATCATCGTGGTGGTCGTTGTCCTCGCCGTTGTCGTTATATAACTTTTCTCTCACTTTTCATCGAATGTTTCTATATTATCAAAATTGTTCAAATTGACGAATGTATTTTACAAGTATAAGGTGGTTCTGTTTTCTACTAAAGATATCTTCGGAACATGACCACCTTTAAGCCGGCTAAATAATAAATCTACTCTCCTGCTGAGTTCCTGTGATGGCGGATTAGTAAATGTAACACAGATCTGCAAAATCAAGATTATTAAAAATTAATTTGAACATATAAGATGATATTTATGTATTTTTGGTCGCTGGATTAACAAGTATAGGAAACTCGTTGTCAGTTTTTAACTCAGAGACCAGAAGTAAATAGAAATCGCCTAAAATAATGAGATTAATGTTTTCAGTGTATCCATATGTATAATGAAGAGTTATGCGAAAACCTATGATTTACAACTAAAAAATAGGTTTCTTGAAAAAATTAGACCTGATGGAAAATAAAGGTTTTCATTTTTTAATCCAGTGACCAAATATACATAGAAATTCGCTGAACCTTTTTAGTGTGTATTTGTATAATAATTCTTCCGTATTTTTTCTTTTTGATAATAGAAATCTATGCCAACGCAGAGATCGTGGAAGGATTGAAACATTACCGAGACAACAAAGATTTGAAGACTTACATGGGACGAATTCTGATCAGATCCCCTGGGGACATATTTGACATCACCCCGAACCAGATCCTCTTCAATGATCTGCCATTGTCTTGGGTGAACGAGACGATAGTACACACAAAGTCTGCCCGCGTTCTCATCAATGGAAGGGGGCGTGACATGATTATCGAACTTGGATTGGGTCGTCATTTGCACATCAAACGCTCATTGGCCAATGGGAAAGGCACAATTGATTATCTCGATTTCTTTGTCACCAGTGGCAAAGGATTCTCCCACGAGACGAAAGGCATTTTAGGTAAGTCAATATTTCATATCAAATAGGGGTCGATATATATATATATATAATATGAACTGTAAAGAGTGAGACAGACTTGAGAGTAAAGTGTTTTAAAGTAAGGTTTATTTATCCGTAGATACTTTTTTTTGTTGGTAATGGTCCAGACATGTTTCGGGAAGTATTCCCATCTTCAGTGCTGTGTGCTGTGTGAGTACGTGCTTTTAGGGGTTAAAGGTTTAATGGTGACTTACTATTCAATGAATTCAAATTTCTAAATTTTTAGATAAATAAGAATTTCTTAAAGTAACGCAGACATGTTTTTAATGAGAGAAAGACTGATAAATATTGTTTAAATCTGAAAAGTTCATAATCAGAAAACGTGGAAGATGTAATATGCAATAAATCATGAATATAGTAATAACAATTATTTCCAAATGTTAAAATAAAGCGTGTCATATGAACTAAAAAAAGGGATATTTTTACATGTAAAATAACTGTCCTATTCGCGTGTTGAATGCATTGGGTGATTGATTTGTTTATGATTGATTTTTCCTTGGGAATAGTAATGAAGTTCTATACTGCTATTTATTTGTGGGCCCTTCAATGTTTTGGGCCCTACACTGTGGCAGAGTTTATGTATAGACTCATCTGGCCCTGATCACGGTTCTCCACAGCTTCTTTGTCGCTCTCAGCATCTTCTGTTCTTCTTTGCTTCCAGGCACCCTTTCTGTCATCCACCTGCTCAATCCTTTCAAGTAGGTTACTAGCTGCCTACCTTTTGTCTTCTATGTGACCCGTGAGCGTTAATTCTCTAAGACTTTCTTCCTGTTTATATGCCCGAAGTATTCCAACTGTTTTTCTCGTCTTCTTAGTTTCCTTGTAGTTTTCGATCCCCTCAAAACTTCTTCATTTTCTATGTCATCTGTCTATGATATTCGTACATATCGTCTTAATGTTATTGTTTCATATTTGGGAGTAGAGATTAGCAATAAAAAGTATATCATAATTGCTGGGTCTGTGTAATTTCTACGGGTGTTGTCAACCAAGATATCTTTACTCACACGTATATATTTCTGCAGGTAAAGAATATAATTTGGTCGAAATAGTTTATTACCAATGGAATGTATCTATATCTATATATATTGCTATTGTTATTATTGGTAACTTTTGCTATCTGGCTATATTTCTTTGATCAACTTCTATAACTTAATTTGCAAGTTTCAGACTTGTGAGGGAGGGGTGTTGAAAAGATAATTACAGTGAAGGTTGAGTCCGATTTGCGCCCATTGAAACATAAGCGCCCTCTTCCATTCTTATCTTTGTTCATTTCATTGCTAGGCTGGTGGGTAGGGAGAAGGGAAAGGGTGAAATGTATGAAGAACAATAATTAGAAAGTGTAACAGGTATGAACTCTCACAATTGTATTTACACGAATTATTATACGCTTCAATTTTCTTCTTAAAAAAAAATACAATTCATTGATGATATTGAATTAAAGAGTCAAACTCCATTCCTATTTCTATTCCAACTGAAGATGATTGCATCAACTTTTGTATTGTATTTATAACAGATAGAAAAATATTAAAGTATATATTCTTAGTACAAATGTATTAATTCATTAGAATCAAATAAGCCTTGCGTATTTGTTACATGAATGTTTCGTGAATATGTAAGACCTTTCCGTTTTGGCTCACTCGGTAAGAAAGCCACCACCAATCACTTGGTCGTGATTTCAAATCTCAGTCGGGGAATGGTACTTTTGTATATGTATTTGGTTTAATGTGATGGGACAGACAAACAGTGGAGAGTCCAATCCTCTGAATTAGATGAGGATTGTTCTTAATCTTGTTTCGGGCTGTTAACAAAGTCAACCCCAGCCTCCGACTCGAACTGGGGCTTGACAAAAATCAAGCATTGCCTTTACCAATTTTTCTTTTTTTTTCTTTGCAGGTCAATTCATCCACGCAGATTGTCATATCAAAATGTCACATCGTAATCTGAAACGGATGACCCATGACAGAACGCTACTCACTCTGACCCACCGTAGATACCAAAAGAGAATCGTTCTGGCCAATATGAACGTCCGAAAAGACATTTACGGCTCGGATGTTTTCTGTTGGATGATCCATGATGGAATTTCCGAATTGGCAGTCGGTGAATTTTTTCCAAAGAGGGTCGTTTCCAAATAAATAAGTATTTTTACCCATTTAATTTTTGGGCTTTCTCATTAGTTCCAACCAAAAGCTAACGTCATAGTTTTAAGGCGCGAAAGCCTAGAAAGAAATACGAAGATTAATTTGATTTTTTTTTCTCATAGAAGAGAAGTTCAACTGGCGGTGTTAGTTTGGGGATTCAAATTCTAACAATATTTTGATCTTGGAGAATTTAAACAGAACGGTATATCATTTGAATTGGGTTCTACATCAGTGAAATTGTCTGATTTTTGCAGCTTTGCCCAATAAAGAGGCCAATGCAATAAAAAAATTGAAATAAGAAAACATATCAATATAGGGCATGACATTTTGAGGCTTTTTCATGAGTTCCCACCAGACCAAAATTCTCATAAACTGTGGGAATTAATTTTGTCTTTAATCCCCCCTAAGTTTCGGGGTTCGGATTAAGGTTTTCGTTTTTATGTTGCGGACTAACGAAAAAGACCTCGCATTTTGGATCTCTTCTTGCGGGAGAAATGCAACTTTATCTTCTTTTTCTTTTGAGGCTATCGTACTTCAAAATTATGAATGATAGCTTTTGGTGGGGACTAACGAAATAGACCTCAAACAACATTCATTAATGTTGTAAACTTATTCTGAATCATATTGTCACCAATAATCAATCCTGGATATTTCGTGTAATATCCGTGTGAACGAATTCTGTGAAGTGAAATTTTGATAGGCAGAAGTCAAGTCGACTGAATACCATGTCGAATTAGAAAAAAAGACTATGTTATAGCAAGATTGTGAAACTGGTGATTTCGTGAAATTCCCAGGAATTTCGTGAAATCCCTGAACATTTCAGTAATTACATGAAATTTCCATTTTCACAATCAGTGCAGTAATAATTGATAAGTTTGTGATGGTAACCATTGGAAGTGGGGCCGGAACCACGGGGCAGCTACCCTGCTGCCTTCTTGGCACAGGATCAGCGGCAGTAGCTGTGTGATCTTAATGAAAAAAGGAAAGTGTAAGGCATACTGAATTAAATATTTATTTCTAATCACCAACTGAATAAGGAATTTCTCGAAACAGCCAAACATTTTCACTATGAAATAAAATCTTCTTTAAATTATTATTAAGTGATAAATGACTTGCTTATTATGCTCAAGTTCTTCAGTACGAGCAGTTTTCGCTTGCATTGCTTTAAACAGAAATACAAGTATTGCTTAGCGAATGAGAAATTTTAGTGATTGTCTCAGTGTTGCCAAGTATGGTTTGTTATTTATAGCAACATGAGTTCTCTTCAGTTTATAGATAAATAAACCTTTTTAAATAAAAACTACATTGCTTAAATCTGTTGAGTAGTAAAAATCTGTGATTCATCGAATTCATTTAACGTTAGGAAACAAAAAAGATGTCAGTGATTTCGTTTTTTGATCCTCAACTGAAAACTAGACGAAGGCTTGGTAAGTCATAGCATTCAACAACATGTTCTTGCATGAACCCAATTGGAAAGTCTGTGTGTTCCGTTGTAGACAACTCAGTGTTGCCAAATTAACTATTTTTTAGCAAGAACTGGTTGATTTTTTTCCAATTTATTCGATAAAAATCCACGATAGCCGAGAATCTGTCTATTTTTTAAATAATAAGTAATCTTAATAAAAGCAAACTTTTTTTTTCTCATTAATAATTAGTTCTTGAGTCTTAGTTATTTAATTAGATTTGTAAACTTTAAATGGAACTTTAAATGGGTATATAAAACATTTTAGCGATAAAGTTAGCTGGAAATTAAAATTTTAGCAGATTCTGGCCATTTTTAGCCATTGCAATAAAAAAAATACACGTCCTAAATGCCTTTTGAAAATCTATCCCCTGGCCCAAATTGCTTCCGGCTCACCTGTAATGAATTCGATCTTAACTGGGTACCTCACTACAGTGACATTGTTGTAAACTAAGCAAAATGTAGTAACTATCAAGTATATTCTTATTAAGTATTAAGTATTTGCAGCTTAGTTCATTGAAGTTCACTGTAGATTTGTCGGGACATCAAAGGACAACAATTACATATCATACCACGAACGTTGTAAATAAACTCCGGTGTAACGACAACGCGAAAGTCCTCGCTTAAAAATGATCCAAAAAGACGATACCCAAAACCATCACGCAACGTACTTGGAAACACCACTGCCGTTGTTATTTTATCCATTTTTTTAAGAATAAAACTTTTATGAAAATGAACCTTGTTTTTATTCGATATTTTCTTCACTGAATTTCACCAAGCAACAACATCAAAGTACAATGAACCTTCACTAATCAGGCTACGTGTAATCCGGTTCCTTCACTAATTCGGTACTGATTTCAAATTTCCCCGGTCACTGTGATTTCGAATTCCCCAGGGTACAGCATCCACCTGCTGTGCATTCTTCTTTGTGTAAATCCTGTACATTTACCTTACTCTCAATTTTATGTGTGCCTCCACTACAATAATTCGGTGGAATTCCACTTGCTTTCCATTCAATATTTCTGTTCCCCGTAGTGCCGAATTTCTCAGGTCCCAATGGCGCTGAATTAGTGAAGGTCTACTCAGTGCTAACATTAGACCAAACAAGGCAGCCACCTAGGGTGCAGACCTCAGAGAGGCCCAATATTGACCTCCTCAGAGAAAATTTTAATAGAAGATCAAGCAACAAGGATTGTAAATCTTAAGTCTCGTCTATGATGCTTCAAACCCTCGTACAAATTCTAAGTCTCGCCTTGGGTGCATGAAACTCGTGCGCTGGCCCTAAGTCTACTGTGCGTATCAAATAATGGAATACTTTTTGAAAGTAACAATAATTGTCATAACATGAATATTTTGTAGCGAATGTGTTTGGTTTACACCCAATGCAAAATTTAGGATTAAGTCAGATGAGGTCTCAAAGTTTTGCATCAACTTTCTCCAAGTCGTATATAAATTGACAGGATGGGCACAATCATTAAGTTGCAAATTCGACTGAAAATCGCTTTTTAATCCCAAGCTTAGATCTAGTTAACTGTATCGCATTAACGAAAAAATTGCTCTGGTGTACATTTTTTTGTAATTTGATTAAAAAAAGAAAACGAACTAACAGAAATTGGATCGTTATTATTCAGATTCTGTTCGGTTTCAGCATTTTGATTCTTTAGAGAAGGAAGGACGTTGCCATAAAAATTTGGGAAATCCAAAAATCTACGATAATTATTTGAAATTTTTATTATGAAACCTCATTATTCATTTCTAATAGGAATTTATGTCAAAATTCAGAAAATTATAAATCTTTATATTTTTGATCGAGTATTATAATTTATTCGAAAAAAAAAGTATTAGAAACTATTTCCATTTTTGAAATACAGAGTTTAAATCGAAGAAAATTTTAATCCGTAGCAAAAACATATTGAAAAATGAAAATAACACAACCAAACTTTCCTGTTAGTATCAATATTATTGAAAGATCTTTTATCTAAATTCCACTTGCTTTTTATCACGAATTTCTCAAAAAAATATTACTACAAAAATTTATCTGTTTTAAAGCGTTATAGATCGGGTTTGGTAATAAATTTGAGGATTTCCAAGATGTTACTCCACGGGAAGTGAAGTGTAGCGCCCCTATATTTTTTACTTGGGAATTAAATTCGAAAATCTCCTTTTAGCTAAATATCGGAAACGTCACTTCCTACGACGACCCCTATAAAAGCCCTGGATGCACATAGTCAAACGCTTATTGGCTCTCCTGGCTGGTTATGCTTTTGGCCCCGGCACTAGTTACTGGCTACTCTTTCTCTCTCTTTCCTTCTCACTAAGATTGCAATCATTTCGCCAACCGCCTGGCCGATCCGACCTTAGCTATCTTTCTACTATGACTTATCTCAGTACTAACTTAGCCCATTTCACTTCACTGATGTCGAGGCACCTCACATACGCACAGCTATGCAGTTGAGCAGCTACGCAACCGTGTCTCCACCACGTGCTCTTCGGGAAACATGCATCGATAAAACTGTGTTCTCTGTCTTTCATGGTCTGTCTGCCGAGTGTCTACCAGCGTCAGGGAATAGCTCCCAAGTCACACACATACACAATTTGGCAGTTTGCTTCACGCACAGAACCCAGTCTCAATAATCATTCCTTGGTAAGCTCCAAGCCATATGGATTCAAAAGGAGTTCAGACACCCCCGCTTCGCCTCCGACGCCCGTACTATAAATGAAAACAAGGCTCCCAGCTTTAGCTATCTTTTCCCTTTTTTTTCATCCGTGTACGCGATCGATCTTATTAATGTTATCATTACATGTACTTCATTTTCATTCGTTATTTGTCATTACTGTTCCTGTATTAGATGTACATCTTATTTGTCCATCCAAATGCTTGTGTATGTCCTTTTTACTTTGTTTCATCTCTGCGTCTACGTTCATACATGGCGCTTGTTCTCTTTCTACGTCTCCCTTCCTTCTTAAATATCTCCAGTGACGTCGACGCTAACACTAAACCACATGGCAGAATGTAGAATACCACTCGCTGTAACATTTGTTGACTTTAAAAAGGCCATCGACTTCGAAATCCCTAAAGTCATTGGTGCAATAGTACCATAAGATGTAGACCCTGTATATGTCAGAGTACTGCAACACATCTACCAATACATCAGTTCCTTCATGAGGCTACATTAAGATACCCAAGTAACCTCAGATTTGCTGGCGACAGCGTCCTCTTTGCTAAGAACCAGCACGATCTCCAAATAATACTAGACGAACTAAATTCGGAAAGTGAGAAAGTTGGCCACTACATAAACTTAACAAAGTGGATGTCATGCGCAATAAACATTTCGAGATCAAAGACACAACGATCAAAATCGAAAACGTAGAGCTGGAAAAAGTAGACCACTACATCTACCTAGGACTTGAAATCCTCAAAAGACGAACCTATTTTGGCATAAGCCAATTTGCCGGCTGATGTTTTGGCGTTAGGAAACATGTTGATTGATCCGTCATAATTCTTACGAGAAACTTCAAAAGGCTTTAAAACTGTAAATCAAACTTTATTGAAAAATAATTTATCTTGTAAATATAGATTAAACTTAAAAGACTGAAACGACGGTTTTTTTTTTCAAATCTAAATTTTCTCTCGTGTTTCAGTTTGTTTTGAGTGAAGTAAACTGTTAAGTAAACGTTCGGGAATTAGTTATTATTTAGTTTGAAACACAAATTTACTTCTGATTTTCATCAACACAATCGACTTAGTATTATACTTAAAAATACGACGGATAGACACAATTTTAGTTATTTTACATTAAATTAAAGCTTACATTTTGACATTCAAGTATTATTAATTTATAGACACAAGTTTATCTCTACATGAAATAAGACGTGTTTATCTTGGAATTTTTTTTATTCATATTCATCATACTTTTACTTCTGTTTGAATTAGTTTTAAATTTCTTAACACGATAATTTCTTCGTTGCTGAACGAATTTGCGAACAAATAAACAAGGATTATTCATTTATTTCAAAAACAAAATTATCGTATCAACTTGAAAAGGAAACGCCAAATAAGATTTGATATGAGACATTAATAGAACTTGTTTAAATAGGTGTAAAAGTCTATAAAAAAAAAAACATGACAAAAAACTTCGAGATAAACACGTCTTATTTCATGTAAAAAAAATGTAAATAGATCTGAAAAGTCAATTATTGATAATAGTTAATTGTCAAAATGTAAGATTTTATCTATTCTAAAATTGTAATGCATGGTTATTCACCAATTTACTCTAAACAAGCTGAAATAAATGTAAATTTGAATGAAAACCGTCGTATCATTTTTCAACTTTGAATTTTATTTACATCACAAAAATATTTTCCAATGATATAAAATTTGTAATTCCAAGGCATTTTGCCGAATATACAATTTTAGAGAGATGAAAGCATCCGTACCCTGACAATTTATAAATGTCCCACTGCCTTGCGAAGGAGGAGGGAAAGGCTATGGATAGACCCAGGCAGAAAATCCATAAAAGATCTCTTTAGACGACTGGATTCCAATTGTGGTTCCCTTCGGGAAGCTCCTGCAGCCAAGCTGGTGCCCAAGATATCACTCAGCTGTCCTTTGGACTTCATAAGCGTTACTGAGACAGGGGTTCTGGCGATTTAGCATCCTAGGATCTTTATACGATTTGCCCTGGCTTACGCCATGCACAGTGTCTGAAATAGACTGCAGCAGATGAAGACTTTCCATCAAGGTAGGTAAATACACATGCACAATGAGAGATCATTTAAAATAGTTTCAAAGTAATATATATATATATATATATATATATATATATATATATATATATATATATATATATATATATATATATATATATATATATATATATATATATCAGCCAGTCTTGTTTTTCTCATAGTTTCAGTATATTAAAACAGTTCGGTAATGGAAGATTTAGTCAATACTAAAAAAACCATAACGTCAAAATTTGAAGGTATCTAAAAATAATAATGGTCCAAATAAATTCTATTTATGACGTCACTGGTGTTTTCCTCAGGTAAAGTAAAATAGAATATCAAAAAACTTTTAGATTCTCCAGAATTTTAATGTTATTTATAAATCCCTTTTTTGGATTCCGACTCCACTTTTAACATTATTCCTCTATTTTTCAAACTCCAATACTTTCAAACCCCTACTTTTTATGTTAGTCTTCCCGTCTTTTGACCTTATCTCTTCTTTTTAACATTACCCCGCCTTTTTCAACATTATCCTAACCTTTTTCAAAACTGTAGCCTTCGCCCAACGCCTTTGTTTTGATACTAACACCCTTTTCAATATCAGCCTCCTTTTGTTAACATTTGCTCTCTTTTTTTTTAACATTAGTCCCCTCTTTCTTTTGACAATATTTTGGAGATCAGCTCTTTTTTGAAACTTAAACACTATTTTTAACATCCTAAACGCCATTTGAAACTTTACCAACGTTTTTTCTTTTTTATTTCTTTCTTTTTTCTTACATTAGCCGGTTATTTAATCTAGTTTTTCTAAAACCATTTTAAGACGAAAGAAATCGAGGCTTGATATATCAAGGGAAATAACTCACAAAAATATTTTTCTCGGTTACTTCCCTTTGGCGATGAATTTCATTTTTAATAAGATCTTCAAAGCAAATAGAAACGGTCTGAAATATCAAGGGAAATAACTTTTGAAAAATAAATTTTACAGTTATTTCCCCTGGTTAATACACTTGATCTCTTCATCATCTCAAGCCAAAGAGGTTATTTTATTTAAGATGCATAGATATAAGAAAATATACTTACTTAAGCTTCATTGATCTTCATTGATACATTTTAGATAACACATGTTTAGATATTAAAAGGAATATGAAATATAGGCTTAGCCCTCTGAAGCTGAGTCATAACCTCATCAGCAGCAGTTATAAGCTCACTGCTGGTCAAAGGCCTTTCCCATCTCCTTTCATACAAGTATTTTGAATTATTCTTTTTGCACATATTTCTATTACGTCCTTAACCAGCATTTTTTTTTTAATCTATCAACAATAATTTTACTTTAAGATGAATTTTATTAGAGAATTGATAGTGACTCATGCAAAAAAAATGATTTAAAAAAGAAATGCTGTCGCCTATTTGCTTTGAAAAGACATTGAAATAATTAGTCCAATTGTAGCAAATTTACTAATATATATATGAAAAATATTTTCATCATATCATTGTTTCCTGGTACAAGCAGAAATATCTCAGAGGGATTTTGATAATAGCAAGAATATTTACATTCTGTGCAGAGCTCCAGAGATTCTCCATTGGCTGTAAATCTCATAATTTCTTATAATGGTCACAATTTCTTTGGTCAAAATTGAAAGAAAAAATACCAACAGTTATAAAGAGCCTTTCTATGGCTTGGCTCTATCAGGTAAAAAATTAAAAACAAAATTCTTTCTCTTTAACCAAATATGTATTAAATATTTCTAAAAAGCATACACAATTAGTAAGACTGCCATTATTTAATATAAGTTTTTAAAATATGATTTCTTTCATGTTTATTTTTAGTTATCCAGCCATTTAGAATATCGTGAGAACTGGTTGCATGAGGTTGATGTTATTTAGCAACTAATCAGAGGAGATCTTACTGCACATGCATGAACAGACATTCTTCCATGAGATTACTCAGTTGGCAGGAAGATTGAGTGAACTTGTTTACCCTATGGGCACCACAATCACAATGAAATAGCCTGCCAATTCATTACATCTCCTGCAGGGTTTTCTGGCATAACATCACAACACCCAAGCCAATCAGTCCTCCTATCATCCAGATTTGCAGTGGTAACTTCTGGCTTTCCACAGATTTAAGACTGTGGATGAGATTAAAGAGTGCACGGTAGGGCAGCTGATAGTGATCCTGAAAGAGGACTTTGCAGATTATTTTGAAATGTGAAAGGGACACTGAGAAGTTGAGGTCCAAAGGAGAGTACTTTGAAGAGAACTCAGGTTACTTTTCCTTGATACCAAATCGCTGGATACTTTTTGGTCCGACCTCATTTGTTATTGGCTCATCACTTATACAAACCTAATGTCTTTTCTTTCTTAATTGAAATTTTTGATTAAAAAAATCTTTTCATTTTGAATAGATGTGTCTCAGATTTTTAGAAACTGTCATGAAAACTGTCACGAAAACTGTCAACATTGGTTTTTCAAGTTGGTCTGGCTGGCTGACTGGCTGGCTGGCTGGCTGGCTGGCTATGCATGTATGAATCATACATGCAGGCTGCACCAATGGAGCTAGAGGGCTGAAAAGTTAAACATATACTCCTTGCTATACTTGGACCCCCTCCCCCCCAGGATTTTAATTTGCAGTTTATGTTAAATTGATCCCCATTTTATGTCTGGAAGAATTCACACTTGCTTTTGGAAATTCTGACTTTTTTAGTGATCACTGCCCAACAAAAAGCGAGAAAAGTAACTTATTCACTGATGAGTGCTTTTTCCAATTCTTTTTCCAATTTATCATCCCCAACACAGTATGCTGTCAGAAGATGTGACGGTTTCTATCTAATGACTAACCAGACATGTTTTATTCTTAGAATTCTAAGAATTCTGAGAATCTTAACATTTTTAATGTAATTTTTTCAATTAGAAGTTAGATCTTATTTTGAAAACAACTTTCCACAAAGAATGCAAATAGTTATGTATCCGTATTAGTAATAATCTTCATGTAAGGTGTAACCAGATTACTGCTGATAATTGGATGACTGCTCCATCCTTGTTTTAGTGGTTAAATCTATTGAGATTTCTCTGCAACGATTTTTTTTATTAAATAACTTGAATAATACTTTTCAAATGAAAATAGTTCATAATACTTGACTTTATGAGAAATTATGTTTGAAACTGGTATTTAATTACTCTGCATTACATATAGGATATATGCAAATGAGCTATCCTGAGCAAGATATCGCTCACGTGTATGTAGCTATGTAATGCCAATGATAACAAAGGTGCACAGAATCTGAATTTTATTAATAAGGATCCTAATGTAAAGTTATGTAACCAAACTAAGAAGAAGAAGAAGAGGAAGATGATATGGACACAGAAACAGAACAGAAAATGTAGCTCAATCACCAGTCTGTATTGAAAGTGTCCACCTTTATTTATTTAAAGACATTGACTTCTAAATTCATTTCATTTCATTGAAAATACCCATTTATTTAACCCTAACCCTGATGCAATGAGTTTTAACCTAGCCAAAATTTAAGGTTTTCTCTTTGTAACTTTCAATATATATAATGATATATTGCCTATCACTATGTAGATGATATATCTCACTTTGCTTCCCCACATTCTCACTATATTTCAACAAATTTCTATCTGTCTGTTTGGGAAATCAAAGTATGGCGACGGCTGTGGCTACCATTTGTTGGTCACCAACAAGATCTTAGAGGAGGTCTACAGTATGATGATTTCTGAAAATTCTAACCCCAAGAGAGGTTTTTAGTGGTTGGTTTTATTTGCAATGTAAGTTTGTGCTAATTGGGTCCATCACTTTATGTTTAGCTATATTGCCTAAAATATTTACTATTAATTCAATTGGCCAAATATCCATCTGATGTTTTTGCATGACTCAAGGACAATCTCAACTATGGACACCAACTTTTCTGTGATTTCAAATTGGACCCTGGAAAATACTTTTTTTGTACTTGAAAATCGAAAAGAAAATGTGGGGCCTGCATTTGTGCTCTACCTGATAATAATGCTCTGATCACTATGTCTTCATCCATCTAAATAATACTAAATGTCTGATTCCATTTATATGTATATGACCTCTTAGTAGCCAAATGGTGCATTATAGCCAGTGTTACAGAATCAAGGTAAAGCTGATAAAACAATTTTAATCTCTCATTGGGACCAGAAGCCACAATTTTGCCTTCCAAGGAAACTAGCTGGAAATTCCGACCATAGGTATGGTTTCCATCTAGTTACATAATAAGAGCCGTATTTGCCACACTTATAGTCTCAGTATCAGATATCAGCTAAGCTTGATGTTTTCCAGGCAACACCAGCCGTCATCAGTAGTCAGTGGCAGCAGCCTAAACAAGTGCTGAGTGTAGGAAGTGAGAGCCGTGTTTACTTAAGAAGCCTTATCATAATGAAATATACACTCTTATGTTACTTAAATAGAGGACTTTATTTTAAAATATGGGAGCTGAATTAAATGAATTCAAGGCACCATAATAAGGAAGAGTGTAAGAGGAAACTAACAAAAAATGTTGTCAATAAACAAATGGATGGTTGATGTGTATATAAGTAGTAAGCAAAAGCATATAAGAAAATAGCATAATAATTATTTATATATTGATTAAAGAAAATGATCATTCAAAGTAATATAATGTCATTAAAGTGTTTTTGGATCGGGATTGAATTCTTAAATCAACCCGTACATAATGTAAGAGTTTTAGCGACCTTTCACCTAATATTACAAGAATTCTTATTTGTACAATTATGATGATTATTAGTGGAACAAGAGTAATGAGGTAATGAGAATAATAAAATGGGATCGATAATCAAAGATCGCAGCAATCAGTGGGTTAATGCAGGGGTCTCTGACCTGTTGCACTGCAGACCAGTTTAATATTGACGATATTCTTGTGAAAAGGTCAACAGGGAGATGGGGTTTATGGGGTTGGATGCTAATTACAACCACAATATAAATTATGAGTCACTTACAAGAGACCTGATACACTAGATTTTTTTTTCTAACATGGTCGATGACAAGTAGGTTAATGGATTGAAAACCCATCTTCCACACCAATACTCCAGCCATTCAGATATTACCACTTGAACACTTGAACAGTGGCTCTGAGGGTATTAGTAGCGTCTCTCTTTCTCTCCTAATATCTCTTTCTCTTTTTCCTTCTCTCTTGATATATATATATATATATATATATATATATATATATATATATATATATATGTATATATATATATATATATATATATATATATATATGTGTGTGTGTGTGTGTGTGTGTGTATGTGTGTGTGTGTGTGTGACATCCACCTTCTCATCCCATCTCTTATCTTATCAACTCTTCAGATGAAGAGTCATCAAAGCTTGTTAACACCTGCCTCAACACTTATAACTTCCAGATAACCATGATAAAAAAAAATGAAATGAAGTCTCAGGTACAAAAATAGTTGGCTTTTTATAAAAAGTCACCGATATTTATTTGGAAATGATCTTAACCAATTTAGATTATTATCAGATATGACAAAATTTTGAAAATGATTCCAAATAAACTGATAATATTAATGGCAGCAATATTGATTTTATTAGTGTGTCCATGAAAGAATGACATCAGTTCTAAGTTGTAATTGTAGCTCATTGTAAGCTTTCAATCTGTAATTTGTTTTACCTGTTTAAAGTAATCCATGATTTCCAGTGGCATCAACTTCCATTTCTAGTGTACATTGGGTGGATTTGGGGTTATTGTTATAGTTCTCCCTAGACTTTGTGTATTTGCACGTACATGCACATTCTGCAACAAGTGCACAAAAGGAATCAATGTGCACATTAAATATTCCAAATTCTGTAGATAAATTACTGAATTTTTATTGATGATAAAATAAAACATTGATTCACTATGTCAAATTCAAAAGTGAGCATGTATTTTTGCCACAGGAAAAAAAATCAGTTGAACATAAGATTTTTGTGCACACAGACAACTGAAAATTAGAGATAACATTGGTGAGCAAGATTTTATACAATCTAATTGACATCCTCGATGCTAAAAATGTACATACTAAATCATCAATGTAGTCTTGGGTTGTTGATAAATTGTCAGGTGGCTAAGGTCTGCACTGAACCGCAACAGATCCATGTGACAGAAAACAAACAAATACAAAAACATTTTATTTAAGATGAAGTATTGTCAAGTGTCATTATAATTAATTTTTGCCGTATATTTTCTGTTATCCTCATTTTACATTGCGTAAGTAAGTTGCAATAAAAATGCAACTTACTCCAGCTATCGATCTACGGTAGTGAGTAAACAGCATGGATTGGAAATGAAAGATAAGCTCTTGATGAGGGGAGTCTCAGGGAAGTCTGGTTAAACTTATCAACTGCTTTTTTGAGTAATGAGAGCTCTACAGTAGGTAGAGAACCAATCTAACCTTTAAACCTAACCTACATTGAATTTAACTCTACCAATTTTCAGTGTTTAGAATAAACATTTCTCCCCACCATGGGCATCACTGCCACTTTACAGGTGGGGGTGATGGGATGGCAAAAGGGTATACTCAGAATATATCTTAGTGGCAACTCTGTTACAGGAACATCATGCTGGGCTTATATAAAACAATTGTATAGCACCATTATCATTTATTGACTATAAAATTCCAACTTTCAAACTCCATTATCCTTGATGAGAAGGCCTGACCCAGGTGAAGTGATGCCCCATTTGCCCCCACCACCCCTTGCAGATGCCTCTACACCCCTTCCCACCTAAAAAAAAAACTTCATAACTCTTCTGTGTCTTATTTGAAGAAACTCACCATGCTAGGCTCATTTTGTCTTATACAGGAAGGACGTATATCATATTATATATATAAGTAAATATTTATTTATATATAATTGTATATATATATATATATATATATATATATATATATATATATTGTACTTCATATAAATAAATATCTATTTACATAAATATTTGTTGTGTGAGATCAATGCTTTTTTTATCATTAGTCTGAAGATATGAATGTACCTACGTATTACCATTCTGAACCACTTAGTTTAAATGATATGAACAAACTTTGACCTTCTATCTTTTGTTAATTATTAACAAATGACTAGTAGATAGTGAGACACTAAAGACTATAACTCTTTTTTTGTCTGGGTGCTGAATGACTAAGCAAAACCTTTCAACTATTTTTCCTTTCATTTTTCATTTAAATTGTTGAGAATTAGCAATTAAAAGAAAATGAAACAGGCTTTAAAAGAAGGTTCTACAACCAATATGTCTACTCAATAGTCACCTATGGAGCAGAAATGTAAACATGAGATTGGCTGTCAAGCCAAGAACCAGGCAATGTGCACAAGAACAGATTGTTTAATTTTCCTTTTCTCTACAACTTTGTGGTTACATGGCTTATGAATGATATCAGAAAATACAACGCAGTAGATGTAAGGTGTTAAAAATTGAACATAAGTTTAAAATTAGCTGCTTCCCAGTGATCATTATATAGGAGTTGATGTGTAAGGAGCTATATTCATAGTTCATGATCCATTTTCTTCTTCTTCTCCCCACCCATTCCATTGTTGACAGCAGTCATTTTCTCTACATGACTTTAAATGGGAATATAAACATACATATTTAAAGAGAAAAGGTGAATTTTTCATGAGGCAGTGACTCATTGCACAAGAACAATGGTGAGTGAGATTAAAACGATTCAGCATTGTAAAAGCAGTCTTCAATCTCTTCTCCCCCCCCAATCTCTTTTATACTGTCATTCTTTATTGGAAATTTTGGTATGTATGAATTTGTCTCAAACCCTTCCAACCAAAACCTTTCTTCAATTTGGGGAATTGATCTCTTGTTTACTCCTTAATTATGAATATATATCTGACCCTCTGAGAACCATGCAACGTACACACGAAAGAATCATGCTCAACCTGACATGGAGAGATCACAAGACAGAACAATATATAAGGGAAGAAATGGGAGACATCATAGAATCCATTTGAAAACTCAAATGTCGATAGGCTGTTCATATTGTAAGAATATCAGACAACCGATGGACATCACGACTCACTATATGGATCCCCAGAGATCATATGCGCCACCGAGGCCGGCAGGATACAAGATAGAGATACGGCGTTGACAAGTTATGAAAGTGTTGTCTCTGCAATGCCCATGATAGAGAGGTGTGGCGAATCCTGGGGAAGGTATATGTTCAACAAAGGGTGATAAGAGGAGGAGAAGGAGGAGAAGGAGGAGGAGGACACCTCTATATCATAGGATTTTAGGTGCAATCTGTTACAGCATGGCAACTATTGAGAATATTGAGACTATTCTGAAATCAATCAATGGTATCAATCCATTAAAGCCTACCCCCACAATAAAAAAAAAAAATATATATATATATATATATATATATATATATATATATATATATATATATATACCCAGAGAAGGAAATGACAAACGTGCATTACTTTCCAAACACCACGAATGCTAGAAACATTTCTTCGAAAAGAAGTCATCAAGTGTTGGGTACCAAAAATGACTCATCACTCCTTCTTCTAGCCTTCCAGACTTTCATACAAGGAAGGGGACCCAAAAAGATGAGTTCGGGTGGAGGGTTTGGGGACAAGGTATATACAAAGGATACATCTCTTTGATAACTAGTATCTGCTTGCACAGGAATTTGAGCCAGGAGAGCAAGTTTTTCCTCTGCCCGTTCACATTAAATTTCAGGCAATTCAGTGTAATTCAATCAAATCTTGGCCAAATCAAGCCCTCTGTCCCACCTTAAGCAAAGAGTTCCCATACGCCTAGGTCAGCTTGATTCAGATAAATCATATTTGAAACTTTTGCATTCTTTAATAATTCAATTTGTTGTGTCACTGTGACCCATTGGCAACCAATGGAAGTCTACATTCCTTCCTCCTTCATTAAAACAAGTAATTAGTCATGAAATAAGCCTTGCATTGACTTTGTTTGGATTGAATAATTAAATAAAAGTAGAATAACGTTTTCCATTTTCCAAAGTCAGAGCTTATATTAATTGAATAATTGTTGCAATCATCAAAAATAAAGTGACAAGAAAATAGAATTAATTTTGATAAAACGTCATGACATTTGGGTGCATGCCCGGGCATTAGGACCGTGTGGCCCGGGCCAATGATTTTGAGGGAACCTTCTCCTGAGGTGGGGGGGGGGGGTGTATAAAGTCACATGCTAGCATTATTATCAACATTTCAAAAAAATATTTCATGAGCAGTTTGAAATGGGGCCCACTTTTCCCATCAGTCCCATTTCTACTGCCAGCTCTGCCTCGTCCTGATAGGGAGTCCAAAAATCTGTCTTAGAAGTCATTACAGACAAACTCTCAGTCTATGGAGCACGATGCATGATGCAATGGTTTTGTGTCCATTTCTCTAAGGATCCATTGAGACCCAATCATTGTAGCCATTGCAAGTTTTTATAGGCCCGTGGTGCTGACCCGACACCCAAAATGAACTGTCTTACAGAGCTGAAGAGCTTCAATGTCCCTGCTATTCATCCATATCTGGGGAAGAAGGGGTTCATGCCTTTTCTAAAAGCATTAGTGCAAAATGAAGAATGTAATTTTAACTCGATTCACCGATTCCATTTTCCGTGCTATTAACCATTTGGCTACCCATACCCCCTCTGAATTAAGCCAACCTCTTTTATGACCAAATGAAATATCTTGCCTTTTTTTCAACTCCAAAATTCATTCACATTTCATGTCACTAAAATATCACTATTTCCCTTATATTTCCTTATTTCCTCAATATTTACTTGATATTTTATTAATATTTCCTTCTTTCCTTAACATCCCCTCGACATTTCCTTATTTCTTTAATATCTCCTTAATATTTGCTTAATATTTCCTTAATATTCACTTTATATTTCCTTTTTTCCTTAATATTTTCTCAACATTTCCTTATTATTTCCTCAATATTATCCTAATACTTCCTCAATATTTACTAAATATTTCCTTAATATTTTGTTAATATTTCCTTGATATTTCTTCAATATTTTGTCAATATTTCCATATTTCCTTTATATTTTTCTGATATTTCCTCAATATTTTCATAATAATTACTCAATATTTCCTTAATATTTCCTTAACATTCTCTTATTTCATGAATAATTCCATATTTTTCTAAATATTTCCTCAATATTTACTGTATGAATATTAACAGTGTTAACACTTGTGTAGAAAATAGAACAATATATTTTTAATGTAATTTATATGATATGAATCTTAGAATGCATAAAAATTATTCGTATTTGCTTATGCTTTTTAATTGGTTGTATTAAAAATAATTTATAATATTCAGAAAAAATTGATAAATTCAAGTCCAAATTTAAGCTAAAATAAATATGAAATGTTTTGAGTTCTTCAATTTGGTTTCAAATTGTAATTAGGTTTTTACCCCCTTGGTTTAACAAATCATGGTTCAAACTATGATTTGAAACCAAATGAAAGGACTGTAGTGGCAGATCAACAAACTAAAGGGGGCGGATTCAAAATGTGACTTGCCACAGAAATTGCGGCACTACAGAGTGCTGGTTTCAAGAGGTACAACTTGTAATATCTTTGCCTTCTAATCAAAATGTTCGAAGATAGGGAATTCTATGAGGTTATACACCATACTTTACATTTAAGATAAATAAAATAGAACAGTCCTTAAAGAGGGTCTTAAAGCGTGGACAGAATCAGAAAGGATTAAACACTTGGGGTCTCTTGTTCGTTAATTGCATTTACTGAAGATCATCTCCAACGACTGCAACCAAGTTCAAATTCCTGTTTGGACAGTTTGCGTTCACATCACATTAATGCTGTTGTCCATCAAAACCTTGCAGTGTTTTAACACAAAAAACTTGATAACTTCAACACCTTTCCTTCTATAGTGCCTATCTGAACATCATCCCCCTTAGGTTTTGGCAAATGAAAACCTACTCTCCGAATGCAGTCAAAGGAGGAAAAATGCTTTATTTTATCTTATTGACCAAGTTGAAGACATTATTCACTTATTTGAATATGTAAATTTCTAAAATGCTTAATCACCAAATTTGTTTTGACATTTCCAAACATACCCATTAGGACATTTTGTATATCAGGTCCAATTCAGTGTTTCATCACACTTATCCCACTTTGTTTCATACTTAAGATGGCTGTTTTGTTGTAACGTGCAAATTGCTGGCAACAGGTCCTCCACAAGCAGAGGAAGAATGATGGCCATGTTGTTAGCCATGGGTTCTCCCCCCTTAGTCTTGACAGATGAGCATCCCCCCATCCTTGAATAAGAGAGGATGTTAAATTGATCCAAAAATTAAACACTGAGTTAATATCTTCCCCATAGATATCAGAATGGCACAGATTTAAACAGTTTTTCCCATGGCATTCATTAATCCATTAAGGTTTTTAAACAGAAATGATGAAAACTTATACAACTCATAATATCAATGGCATGACTCAGAACAATAAAATTGAACAGATCTGGTTGGTCACTGAATAGAAACCACCAGATGATCAATGTCATTGGCAGCATGTCCTGTTGGGAGTGATCAATTAGAAAATTCGAAAAAAGAGGTGATTAATGGATAAATTACTTCTCTTGCCTTTTGTTGAGTTGTGATCACTAAAAAAAAGTTCAAATTTCACAAGCCTGAACACAGTCTAATACAAACAAAGGGACCAGCTTGGTATAAAGTTACATTGAAAATTGAAACTCCACTAAAAACTTATTATAGGATAAATTCTAATCTCCCCCCCCTTTTTTTCTAGACATGATAAGAAGTAAATGTTTATATTTTCAGACCTGTGGCTCCATTTATGCGGCCTACACGCATAATATATATTTAGCCATCCAGACCAACTTAAAACTGAAGAAACCTACATTGATGTTTTCAACATTGACGTTGACAGTTTAAACGTGTTCATTGATGTGACAGCATCTGACTAATTATTTGAGTAATTGTGAAGGTAAGGTTGTTGCTCATTCATTAGTAATGTACAATACAATAAAAAGTGATTAGTTGAAAGAGGGAGAGAAATGTATTACTATTTGACTTAATTCTTCCTTCACCAAAGTAGTAAGTTCATTCATTAGGAATTGTATCAATTGCCAATGACATTGATCATCTGGTGGTTTCTATTCAGTGACCAAAACAGGTTAAAAGGGTTAGGAGAAACAAATCATTTGTGAATTGAAAAACAGGTCTGGTTAGTCACTCAATAGAAACTGTCATGTGACCAACACTTTATGGCAGCATGCCAAACTGGGCATGATGAATTGAAGATATTCGAAAAAGAGGTGATCAATGAATAAATTACTTCTTTTACCTTTTGTTTGGACAGTGAACACTAAGATTTCTTACCCCTCCGCTCTTATCAGCCCCCCCTCCTCACTAATCAAGTCCATCTCTACTCTCTTCCTATCAAAAGAAAACCATTAAACAATGCAAGGGGGAGAACTTGCTAAACCAAGTTGATTGTATCTTTTAATTTCGGCAATTTTAATATTCTGTGCCACCAAAAGACTTTTCAGTCAAATTTTTCTTCGAAAACCAAAATATTTTCTCGTTCCTGTCATTACTGCACATTTTTACTTCCCAAGTGCCTACCCTATCCTTACTATAAATCTTTCTCAAACAACTTTGTTTTGTACAGATCTTACTAAAATGTGTCAATGGCCATATACACTCCCCGCACGCAGCTTATTCTACCCACCGCCCAATTATTAAGTTGATTTTCCGCCACCCCTGCTTATGGTCACGCCCCCGTAGTAATTAAGCACTTAGTAAACTCTGATAACCTCCACAGTGGGCCTTGCATAGAATTGAAACCATATAAATGCCTTTGATCAGGAAAGAACAGACTAGGTTTAAGTCTTCAAAATAGCATGGGATATAAATATTGGCTAATTGCTGCAGTCTACCTGATGGCAAGCCTTATAGTTGTGAGTTCAATCCCTGGAATCCACTCTGGTTCAGAAACAGCATTACAAGGGCAAATTATCTGAATAATTGATACAAGATATCTTCTTGGATGGACAGTGGAATGAGAACAGTCTATCCATGTAGATTGAAGAAAGGATTCAGTACAGAATTCCCAGAGGGTTACTAACTATGACAGAAATGTAATGTAGGCTGGGGGTTACAGCAGCCAAAATGCAGTGACAGCCAAGATGAGGGCAATAGTTTTAATAACTCAGTATAGACCTTTTCATGTTTTTTTGTTGTTTTTTTTTTTTCAATTGCTAACTTCTACGCCCAACACAAATTCATCTGAAAGGATCACATGCATGTTAATGCGTGGAAAATGTGTATTTGTACTAAAGTTTGGAGTTCTGATATGTGGGAGGAAGGAAGGGAAAAAAAGAAAAAGAGAGAGAGAGAAAGAAAGAGAAAAAACGAAAGAACAACTGAAAGACAGACAGACAGAAAGAAATGAATGAGAGGAATACAAATAGAATAGAAGGAAGGAATATGAATATAAACGAAGAAAAAGTTTAAAAAGAGAGGAAAGAGAAGACCAAACCGAAGAAAGAGAGAGAAAATGACAGTTCTGTGGAGAGAGAGAGAGAGAGAGAGAGAGAGAGAGAAAGAGAGAGAGAAAGAGAGAGAGAGAGTTATATTAATAAATAATGGTAGAGAAAACTAATAAACACATGGGTGTGGCTGGAAGACAAAAGAGAAAAGAGAGTAATCGTAGAGATAGAGAGCGATGGCAGAGAGAGAGAGAGAGAGAGAGAGAGAGAGAAGGTAGAGAGGGGCTGATGTATAAGTGATTGAAGAGTGAGGGAAGCACCTGTCAGGCATAACTGATCGAAATCAAGGCACGCACTTGAAAGCAATGTTCGGATTAGTCATTACTAGCACATGTCAAATTACATCTTTCCTATACAACACATCGCACCACATGTCTCTACTTACTAAGCGTAAGTTACTTGATAAGAGCGAGCCAGTGTGTGTGTGTGGATCTGGATGTTGTTACAACACACAGCCGGTATTTCTATGTTATTAATTTGATCCTGCCAGTCAGCCAGATCGGACTCTTAACCAAGCAGGTTATTAATCTATTACATTTATTTTTCTTTGTTAATGTCTTATCAATCGAATGTCGAAATAATTCATTTCAGTTTTTGCTATGATGAAACATTGCATCTTCCTCCTCTCGCTCCTCTTTTCCTGTATTTTTTCATTGAGATTTTTCTTCTGTAAATTATGCTTATCATTTTCAAGTCTTCAAAGAAGTAACAGGTCCATATTTTCTTAACTTGGTTCTTAAGTTATTTTCATTATTGTCTTTGAATTGCAATGATTAATGATAATCTATTTTTATATTTATTTGCTCTCTTAAGCCGTTGAACTAACCTTTAACCTTGTGGCGGATCTGCCACCCGGGGCCCCTGAGCTGAGCTTCAGCAAGGCTCCCCTCTAACCTTGCATCCCTGTCGCATCCTTAGTTGATAAAAATAAAGTGATATTGTTAGGTTAAATGGCTTGTATCGTTGTACTGATGTATAATCTACATCGCAAAAGTACTAAAATATCATCCCAAATACTCGCATATACACTCGAACCATTTTTGTTCACTCAATTAAGCCATTTTTAAAAAATTGTTTTTTGCTTTCGGGGTCTCCCTCTCTTTCAGGGCCCTAATCAACCTAAATCTTAAACCCGTCACTGGCATACTTATTATTGTCAAACCATCTAACATCTGCTTTAACGATCTTAATTTTAATTATTATTTTTTCTTCAACTCCTCAATGACCTCTCAAAATCATACAGCTTCTGATTACGAATTCTTTATGGGATTTTTTTTTTTTCACGTCTTATTTCACTCTACCAGTGATATGGATTTCTGAAACTAGGTATACGGTAAATAGATACTGAATATGCACCCCCCCACTTGAAATTGAGAAGTTCTATAAACCGTTTACCCCCCCACATACACACTATGTACATTTCATACCGTTAATTCCACCTGACCTATTGTGTACCTGCATTGATTGTTATTCAATACCGTAGTTGTATCAGCGATCGATATAAAAGCCGGTTTCATTTATTTGACTATAATTGGAACCGGCTTTATTTCTGTCGTTAAAGAGCAGAAATAATCGTTGCAAACCTTGGGAGTGAACCAGGCCTGGAGAGCAGAAAAAATACCTACTACCACCATAACAAAAAATTTACAAATGCGATTGATTGACAAGTCTAAAACATTAGTTTATCTTCATAACAATGTCAAAATTGTACCATTACTCTTGGTAAACCCTCGGGTAAATGCTATTCTAATTTTTTTTTTTTCTTGCACTCTTAGTAATGTTTGTTTAATAGGTGCTGCTTGCAAATTTAACCCTAAAGCCATTTATTTCCTTTTTCATTCATTTTTAAGAATTTCTAATCTACGATTCGTGATTATCATTTTTCTATCGTTTCCCCATAAAAAGCTCTTAGGAATTTCTGATGCGATTTCTTTTACTGAACTAAACAAAACAAACGCAAATTATGGAGGATTTAAGAAAAAATGCAATTGATCAAGCCAAAAACTAAAGAATGGTTCTGTATTATCTTGCATTTCTTCTTCAGAATTAACTTCAACTAAAATGAATTACACTTTTTCCAACATCCTTCACTCATAAGTTGTCCCTCGAACCCCTCATTTTTCCTCCCAAGATAACATTTGTAAACTTTTCCTTAGAGTTTCAACTAATTTTTAGCAATGCAAGCAGATTCTTTCATCATTGTATTTTATTATACCAAAATAATAAGATAATTTTTTTTTTCACTCTTATGTCAAGAAAAGAAATTAATCTCTTCGAATTTCTTATTGACAGCTCCAGGAATTGTAGTGTTTCTAGGTGCACTAGGTTAGTAGAGTGTTTGTCTTCTGATTAAAAATAGCTTTCATGGACCTATTTTTTTTCTCCCTTCCATCTTCTTGTCTGCATTCCAAGTTACATCCCAATGTGGATGTTGTTAGTATTTAGTTTCTTCAGTTCCTACTAGTGACTTCAGTTCACGATGTTATGGTCCAATTTTGTTTTTCTCATTAGGAAGAAATATCTCGTAAAACTTGTCATTTGAGGATTCGAATGGAAAAATATTTGATATAAAATACCGCTTTAAAAAAAAGCACTGGTTACAGATTTGGGGGGGGGGTAATCTTAGGTTTGGGGTGTAAAATACGGTAGCCTAATACTAGATTTTAAATGGCTAAAACTGGCTAGATCTTCAATTTTCACATGATAGTAAAATTATTATGTAAGGGATGGTGGTGTTTGATATACACTGTTGGGGACTCATGTTGATATAAATGTTTTTAAATCCCTGAAAGTTTTTTGGTAATCGACTGATGACCGCGACAAGAATTCACACACAGTACCGCTACTGTGTATGATATAAAACCCTTTGTAAAGCTTGCATAAATTGCATTAACACGCATTTGGAAATAATTGACTGAAATAGCATAACTTTTTTAACAGTCTTTCACATTTATAGCGTTTAAAGAATGAATGAATATATATATATATATATATATATATATATATATATATATATATATATATATATATATATATATATATATATATATAATTAATTATTTAAAAACTCTTTTTTAGCTCATTCGTAAGAGCAACGCTACATTGAAGCAGGCTACCCTATCGGTCGCAGGTTCGATTCCTGCTGCAGCCCCATTTCCTTGTATATCTATTTACGTTGTCCAGGGCAAAATGGTACATTCACCGTGTAATAACGAGTGTTCATTTCAAATATGAGTTTCTATATGATGTAACGCAATTGATAATTATTCTGTCGGATCATATATGCTCGAATTCATACAAAGGCCCCAGAAAGGATAATTATTCAACGTATTGATCAGTTATTAACTCAATAATGAAAATGAAAGTCGTTAATTTGTTGTTTTTTTTTATTTACCTTTTTAGTCATGCAGTCAATTGAAACAGATGTATAGCATTGTATTTGTTTTATAGATTTTGTTTTTATTGGTTTTCAAAGATTTATTCAACGAAGTTAGTATAGAGCATTTTAACAGAAGTCAAAATCTGACTCTGAAGAATTCGCTTGGAGGGGCAGACTAGGCCTAGCCCAAGTTGGAAAAAAAAAAAAACAAACAAATTTTTAGTTTCAGATTTCAAGAAATATTTTACTCTGGGCTATTCATACTTCAAAAAGCACGTGCTTCATGTTGGTATATTTATTTAGGTTAAGTCTGAGATTACGCTCTGCAACTGGTACCATGTAGCCTAGTACAGCCTATCGTGTGAGAGGTGACATCGGGGACCCCAAGTAACTCCGAATTCACTCAACACTGGTACCCCAGCGATCAACATTCTAGATCATAGTTGAATTAGACTAGATTCTTCTTGATTAATCTTGGTGATCTTTCTGTCAAAGTTCATCTACCCAGCATAACTGGAATTAGAATGAAAATTATACATATGGCAAATAGTTGCAATGGTAGTCCTGATTGTAAAATTTCACACCTCGCGCGCAATGTTCAAAAACTGCATTCAAATTAGAGGAAGAAAAAAAAGAATTAATGGAATTAAAAAAGTAAATAGAAATTGTTAAATTGGTATTTTGTTTTTTGTTTTTTTTTAATTTTTTATTATTGTGCCGAGTGAACGAGGGTGAGGAACTTCACAGTCGGGACCACCTTCCCTACATACATTGTGACTAGTTATTATTTCAGACTTGACAATCTGAATTTTTATTTTTGATTAAATTAAATTTCTTCGCATGAAAGCAATCACGCCCCCCTTTAAATGATATTAGTATTAGTATAATTAGTTTCTTTCTTGTCGCAAGGCAAGAAGTAAGTCAGTGAACTTTTCTTTTTTAAAAGAAAAAGGGGCGTTGTCCTCGGACCTGAACTGAAAAGTAGGAAACTCGTAATTTATCTGTTTAGATGTTTCGATGATTATATAATGACGTTAATTATTTTGTTTAGGTTTTATTTCGAGTGAATGTTTCAGTTTCATGGAGAGGGTTTTCCCTCCCCGATGCGTGTTCAATTGCAACACAATGCACTTACTTCTGTAAAA
This sequence comes from Thysanoteuthis rhombus, assembly GCA_963457665.1. Classification (NCBI taxonomy): domain Eukaryota; kingdom Metazoa; phylum Mollusca; class Cephalopoda; order Oegopsida; family Thysanoteuthidae; genus Thysanoteuthis; species Thysanoteuthis major. The sequence continues at coordinate 10,850,467 of OY735228.1, read as the reverse complement.
CAAGTCAAGCGGAAAATAATATATTAACTTTTTGGAATGACGACGAGCCACAAACCATGTTATTTTCTGAAATAGTTCTTTTTTCCTTTTCCTATTATCTGGCAACGGTTTTTTTTTGTAATGTGAAGATTCTATACAATTTTTAAAGCTTTCAGCCCATGTTGAACAGTAACAACAATGAATTAAACCATCATGTTGTCACCCACGCACATGTGCTCACACAGGAGTGGGGTGGTGGCTATTGCTGCTTTTGTCATTCGAAAGTGTAAGAAGCAACGACACTAAACCCCATTAAAACCACATATTTCAGATAAGATGAACTTCAAATAAAGATTCAGTTAAAAAAAAATATTAATATATGATATTCGCAGTGATTAGGGGAACCACCAGAGGTTTACAAAAACAAAAAATCCGTGAGTAAATTTTGCACCCTCCCCCGAACCCTTTTAGTCCTCCTTATCCATATATCTTGAACCATAGACTAACAATAAGCAAACCCTTTACCATTCCCAAGTTGGAAATATACTAATAGATGAATACAGTAAAATTTTAAAACTTCACTTCATTATTTTCTGGTGTCAGATCTCTCAATTATGGCGGAATCAATATTTCTTTAGTAAAAATACCCTTAATCTGCTCAGAAATTGTTTGTCAATACTACAACTAACTCCACGATGCATTTAGGATTTCCCTAACTTTCCACTTTTCGTTCCTTCTGCACAGTGTATTTTCTATGATGTGGGTTTTCGTGGTTCGCTACAAAACTTACCAAAAAATCTTTATTAAATTACTCACGACTCGAATGCATATTAGAAACCTACAATTAGCGAAGCATAAAATACTTTTGTACCTTTTCATAAATGAAGCTTGTCACTCACTACAATTGTTATTTTTTATTCGTTACCAAATTTTGTCTGCTGCTTGTTTCTTTGAAGTGTTACTACATGATTGTAACCCTTACTCTCGTTTTGGTTCATGTTACCTTAAGCGTCGTAAATTTAAAGGTAATGATAATCCTTGAATGTCGAGTATGGTAGTTGAATATGGCATATAAAGGCTCCATAAAGTATAACTCTACAATGCATTGATCAAAAATTAACACATTGAAGTTGAAAGCCATTAATTTGTTCTTTGTTAGACATCTAGAATGTCAAGTCTCTGGATGTGCATCAAAAAGAAATTATGACATTTTGACTTGTCGAATGCACTGTTTTCATAATAGTAAACAAGCTCATGGTGTGCAATATTCTGATAAAGAACAAATTAATGGCTTTTAACTTTGAAAGTGCATTGATATCTGTTGTACTTTTTAGGTATCAGAGTGATCGGTTCATTTGAGTGAATTGAATAAGATTGAATTTTTGCTGGACTTTAGCAAACAATGTTTGTTGATATCATCTGCATGTACAAAATGCAATGTATATCAGTTTTTTTATTTTTTAAATTTTTATCTTAACATTTTTCTATGTCATCAGAAAAGTCCACTACTACATAGAGATGTGCAAATTACTCCTCTTCATGTAATGGGCTCTTCTTGTAATGTGATAGAAATAGAATTTTATGTTTCTCTTATGTTGAAATTGGTAAATAAAACTCCATAATTATTCAATGGTAAATAGAAAGTTATCAGTCAATTGGGGGCTGAACATTTTTTTTAGTCAAACTGACAGATATGTATGCTTGTATATATTCTTCATGTACATTTGTTCCACCAAATTGATTGCAAGTTATTAAATTTCACATCCTCACTCCTTCACTGTTACAAACAGTGACCAAATAAAAAGAAATAAGAGAATTTATGAAAGACAGACAAAATTTTGATTGGGCATTATCATCTAATAATAGTGTCTAATCCTAATTCTGTTTTCCATTATTTCTCTAATTCCTATAATCAGAACCACTTCCTTTACATTGTGCCAAAAAGGCTTCAATTGTCCATTGCTTCTTACGGACACTAAAATATATCTCCGTTTTTTTGCGCATCTAGTGGACAGCACTCCCAATATACAAAGCACCATGCATCACTGCATAAACTCATATTTGTTAATGATGCTTAGGTGATAAAGGGTTATTATGTACATAGATATCGTTGCTATAGTTTTCCACTTAGAGTTGATCTGTCATTGGTATCACCATGTCTCAAGGGTGTGGCTTTGGTAGGACAAAGACTTAAGGGCATGTAACTCACTTAACATTACTACCTTTTTTCATATTAGTTAACAAAGATCAAAGTGTAGAATCTGTTTCAGTTTAATGAAAAATATATTGGAACATGTGTGGTTAATCATTCAATAGAAACTGTCAAATAACCAATGTCATTTGGCGTCATGTCATGTTGAGGATGATGATTGAATAAGTACTTTTTGTTGGGCAACCATTGCTAAAAAAATTTTGAATTTTCAAAAAACAAATGAATACTGCTGGTCACAAACTAAGGGACCAATTCAGAATAAACTTACATTGAAAATTGAACCTCTTTTTTGGAAACATATTTAGGGGTGGATTTTCAAAAAACAAACTTTTTTTTTTTTTCTCTCATAAATGTTTACATTTCCGGCCCTGTAGTTCCATTGGTACAGCCTGTATTTGTGACACACATAGTTAGCCAAACCCACTTGAAAACTGGAGAAATTTATGTTGGCAGTTTTGGTGACAGTTGAAAGTTTCTAATAAATCAAAATGCAGATGTAATTTTTTCAATAAAATTCCATGAAAAATGATTTTATGATTTAACGAATAAGTTGTTGCATATGAAATGTAATTTTTTGAATAGTAAGATAAAGGGTGATATAAACAACAAAAAATGAAATCAAAAGATCAATTTGGAGAATAACCTTTTGCCAATGATTCTCTAATGTTAGTATGCTTTCTCTATGAAATTCTTTAGGCTTAGTGGTTACAAATTCAGTAAAAGTGCAAATTATGGCTTCCTGATTATTGAACATTTTATTACAGACATGAAGTTCAAAATGCTCGAAAAGATAATCAAGATAAATGTCAGATGTATTCAAAGGATGCTGCAGGATTTCATATCCCAATTCTCTAATCTTAGAAACAGTCACCTGAGAGGTGTCATGGAGCAAATCATTCATGTGGGACTTATTTTCCAACCTTTTAACCTTTCCTTTTTCTTTGAGATGGCATGATATGGTTGCTGTTGGAATTTCAAAATCTCCAAAAAGTGCTCAAATCAATGTTTGTGTGTCATTGGCCAGTGCTGCTTATGATAACTTATCATTAAGAACAGGTGCGGGCATCCCCCTAGGTTTATTATTGGTACCTGTGTTTCCAGACCTTAATTTATTGAATCAATACTGAACTGTTCGCACCGTTGTTGTATTCATTCAAATGTTCTTGATGTTATCAACAGCTGAAGCAGCATTACTTCTTAGTTTGAAATCATACTTGAAAATTTGTCCAACTTTTTGGGGAGACACCATTCTTGGTAAGGGCCTATAAACCATCATTAATAATGAATTGTACCTCTATTTATATACATATTGACAGTCTCTGAGGACTGACTTTACTTCAGCTTCTTCTGAGACAAGTCCATTAGTTTTGGTGTTCTGTCCTCCCCATTTGTGGCGCATTACTCCCCCAGAACTAGTGGTGGACCAAGGTGGGGGTAGCCAGCCCCACAGAACACCATCAGAGTGGGTAACCCTAAGACAACTACCTAAAAATTTTCCATATAGTTTCTTTTTGGTAATTCTTTTCTATTGTGAAACATCTGTCTGTCCACACAATATTTCTGAAAGTTCTCGATGAATTTCAATGAAAATTTGTGAAAGGAAGGGCAATTGGGTAAAGAAAAGGTGGTTAGATGTTGGGGTGGATCTTGGAATTACTTCTTGATTGAGGGATATTTTTCCGTGTGTGTGTGTTTTTTCCTATATAATTATGTAAACATCCATACAATATCTCCAAGTTATCTGTGGATTTCAATGAAATTTTGTGGGAAGATGGACAATTGAGTATGAAAGACATGATTAAATTTTAGGATGGATCTATGTGCAATTACCTCCCCATGTTGTATTATATGTTCATGCTACATGTCGCTAAAATTTCATGTTTGTTCGCATGTCTCCAAAGGTTCTCAATGAATTTATATGAAATTTTGTGGAACAGTTGAAAATATGCCATGAAAGGAATGATTAAATCTGGGTGTGGATTCATGCATTATTAACTCCCACTCTGTCAGTCACATGTCCATGTAATATAATATTACTGAAAGTTTATACTTCATATTATTTAACAAAATCATAAATAAAAAAATTAAAAAATCCAAAATAAAGACAAATGGAACTTTTCGTAAAATTCACATTCAATAGTATGAGGCAATGATGATGAATACTAATGAATAGCATGATTACAAAAAGATCACCAAAATTCTTGATATCCTGGGAAGGGAGCAGGTTTTGGTGGGTTGGGGGACAACATGAGTTACCACAATGGGTGACTCTAACCATAGACACATCACTGTCCAGTTTCATTGACATCCGAAACGTCTTTCATCTCTGGATTGCAGAACAGCATCATTGTTGGATTGACCATGCGCAGATATCCCCATCTGATTGATTTTGTGTTGTAACCCACTAAGAAAACTTACAGGTGCTACACCTTGCCTAAGAGTGACCTGGAACTGTTCAAGGCTGTGGCAATCAGCTCTCTGAAGTATTTTTACATACCTGCATACCATTCTATACACATCGAATCTGTCAAAAAATGCAAATATTTATAAATCTTTCACTTTTAGTATTATTCTCTCATAGAGCTTTCCAAACTGAGTCGCCAATAATCTCTAGGTGGATTGCGGAATTTTGTATATCTTTCAAAAAATACTTCTCTATAGTTGGTTGAACTGCAGAGATGACGTATATTTAGTCTGGCAAGAAGCATAACAACAGATTTGAGAGCTAGGGGGACTTTGCTCCTTGAAGGGCCCCCTTCCCATGTTTGGTTGATATGTCTGCAGGAATGCAATAAGTGAACTACAATGCTTTTGGGGGTTCCCTACATAGGGGGAGCTGGGATGTTTTCAGTTAGCAACCCCATCCCTGACTCTCGGCTGTGCCTCTGTGTTGGGCTAAAAAACTTCAGTAATGAGTTGCAAAAAAAAAAAAATTATTTCTTGAAGTTTTGAAATCTCTGCTCTATGATGTAAAAATAACATGTCACTTTACCAACCTAGTATTTTACTTACTTTCATTCCTTGTGCATTTTTGCTTCTATTATTTTATCCGGCCAGTCCCATCTCCACTTGTTCCTCTCTCATCATCTCTCCCACAAAACATGGGCAGCTTCCTGACTTACTTCTTCCTCCCGGACGTTTGTACTTGAAATTACAGTCCAATGCAACAGGTGCAGACTAGTTTTTCAAACAAAATCAAAAGTTTGAATTTTTCTTCCTAAAAGAATCTGATTGATTAATTTATTTATTTTTCTTTCTTAAACAGACTTAAAACTTTTCATAAACGTATCTTGACAAGACATATTTGAGAACTAGAAATCACTCAGATAGTGCATTGGTAAGCACTAACTAAAAACTGTGTGAAAATCAGTCTATATATAGCTATGGTGTAGGGGTAGTAAATGTGTAAGTTTCAGTGTTTTTTTTTTTTTTTTTTTTTTTTTTCTCCCATATTTCCAACTTTTAGAAGTTTAATTCAGGAATCTACTTGGTAAATATTTGGAGACAGTTTATAATTATATACATATATGTAAACATTTGCTAAGCATAGGCACAAGGCCACAGTTATTGAACGCTCGGTGACAATCACCCACAACACCAGGGAGTAGATGATGAATCTAGCTTGACTTAATCTGGCACAAGGTCACATATTTAAAGTACCCAATGGGGATCAATTACTCACTAGTGTAGTAATTGTCTGTGGGACTAGATCGCAAACCATTGCTCCGTGACAGGACATTCCTTCAACTTGCTAACCATGGTACGACACTTGTATCAGTCTGTGTAGGTTAGAGATATGCATATATACTAAAGGTATTTACTGCGTTGTATTTGAGTACAAAGCAATTATAGTGAGGCATGGAAGATTGAACTCACAATCTTGTTAACTATTACTTCATAGCAAGTTCCCATTGCAAATGAATAAGATTCACAGTAAATTCATTGCGGATAATTACATCATATTAAATTGTAATTTGAGGAGCTGGTAAATTCATCGCAAAGTAATTATATTACGAGCCAATACATCGTTGCATACTTTTCTATTGGTACTTTTTGTTGATAAATTTTGGTACTGCGTAATTTTCCATTAGTGCTTGTAGTGTCTCTAATTCTGGAATGTGTACGTTTTGAGTTTTATGTAAAATGAGAGGTGCAGTATGTGTGACCTCAGCAGTGCCAAATGCTCGCCCCCCCCCCTTGGGACAACTGCAGGAGATTTGATGTAAATGCTCCCCCCCTTGGGACAACTGAAGAAGATTTGATGTAAAGTCACCAGAGATGGCAGGCTGAGATTATGCAAACAGAGATATTCAAACTGATAAAATTGTAGGATTTAGTTGTTATATACATATCTATTTCTTAATATATATGTGTGTGTGTGTATGCATATAATTTCCAATTCCTCTTTTTGAATATCTTTCGTCCTCATGCATGCATCCTGTGTGAAAGTTTAATGATAAAAAAAGGAGGTATGAGTCTGTTTTGGTTCCGAACTTTTAATAGCATTTCTGGCATTTTTTTGTGCTTAAAAAATGTTGCAAACTTGTCATCAGATTCTCTGCATGTTGTTTTTTTTTGTTTTTTTTTAATTTAAAAAAAAAATTTATTTTTTTCCCCTCTTGGGAGGATGTTTTGTTATTGGAACATTTCTACTGGTAACAAGTCTTATACAGTGTCAGTATTCTATCTTAAAGACATCATCCCGAACAACAAAGGCTGAGGCTCTCATCTTTGTCTGTCTTCATCCTCGCATTCACATCATCTGGAGAAGTCACAAGATCAATTTCTGCCTCTTGAGGTCCACTCGTGTTAAGCACTTAGTTGCACTGATTTCCACAGCAATCGAACAACTTGTCTTTTCCACAAGCTGCCACCATAAGATTCAGACCTCCATGTTTCTTAAGAAATACCTGAATGACCCGTAAAATGCTGGTCACTTCCTACAAGCCTCTCAGAATATGGCTTGTTACCATTCATTGAGTTCAGAATGCTCTCATATTCTTGAAGGCTACCAGGCTGTTACAGATTGTTCTTAAAATCCTCTACTGTAGAGTAGTTATGGACTGCTGAGATGTAAACAAAGTATCAACCCCCTAAATAGTAAAAGATGACTTTGGGTTGTGGGAGTTGGAGTCTAAGCAGTAATATGGTAAAAAAAGAAAAGAAAGTTTGTTTATCTGTATTGACAAATGTTGGTACTCACTAAGTACATCTTAGACCAGCACAAGGCTAAGAAAGGTTATATTGCACCAATATTTGAAGTTCAGAGGGTTTGGTTGATGTGAAAATTGGTTAATGAAATACTGGCTTGGACTGGAACATTGGCACTGATGGAAAATAAACAACTCTCTGTCACTAAGTGTGTGCATATATATCTACATAGATATACTCTCACTGCTATATATTGAAGCAATAGTTCATCTTTCTAGTGCATCATTGAATATGATTAAAACATTTTAATGATAGTTTTTCCCTCATATTCGCAAGGAGTTTTTTGAAACCATAATTCTTTTAAAAATCAATCATTTTTTATCCTCTCTTACTATCAAATAAGAGTGGCTATTGGGTTTTTATTAACTAATTCTTCATCATCAAAAACTGATATTGGTAACTAGTGTGCATATTACTGTTATGATTTTGTGAAATCCTTGGACATTTCAGTATTCATGAAATTCCTGGTATCACAATAGGCGCAGTAATGGATAACAAGCTTGTTATGCTGACCATCGCTATTGTAATGAGTTTCATTCTCACTGGTTGCCCCTGCTACTGTGGCCTTGGGTCAAGCTTATTGAATATCAGGTATATTCTGCTTCACCATTTACAGTGAATATAAAACTTGAAGGGTTTTCTTTAATTTTTTTAGTTAACTTACCTTAACATAGAGAACTTATGTGTAGATCCAGTATATGTAAATGTTGTCTGAACTGATTTCTGTCCATTATCAAGATCAAGGAAAAAAACTATGGGTGTTGTGTTTTCAATTTTTGGACTCTGTGTTTACCATTTGATTATTACGATTTAAGAATTGGCGTTTACCATTTGTCAGCTGCATCATGTACAAGATGACATACAACAAAAATTCTGTGCTGGACTCTTTGTGTCTGTCTGTAGTTGAATGCATTTAGAAACCTAGATCCAAGATACGAAGAAATCTCGTTTATTTTAGGTTTTGATTTTATGATAAGGACTTCTAGACTCTGAAACCTTTTTCCTTTTCTTTTTTTTTCTCCACAATAATGCTGCATAGTATTGGTGTATTATTCTGTTCAATTCAACCTATATCAATGAAAGATAGCTGTCTAAACACACACACAGAGATTTATATATATATATATATATATATATATATATAAAATGCAAGACCTCAGTTTCGAAGAGAGGAAGACCGTAAACTGATGTGACTGACTACTGAAATTTTGTGCTTGTATGTAAGTGTCACATCCTACAAGAATACACGTGTTTTTTTTTTTAAACAATGTTTATAAATAGAAATATTTTAATCTATTCATAAGTAACACAAAAATTCTATCATTTTTTACGGGTACTATGTTAGTGAGATACATATGCATATATATTTTTGAAAAAGTTTTTTAATGTTTAGTGTTTAAAGCTTGACTAATATATATATATATATATATATATATATATATATATATATATATATATATATATATATATATAATGTGTATATGTACGTCTATTCAATTTCAAGCTACTGGCAGCAAATGGTAGTCATATACTTATAGCATACATCCACTCACTCTTGATTTCAGGTATGTGTCACATGATTGTTCATTATCACCAATGTTAAAACACCAATACTTGATACAGATTTTGTTTTTGTCACATTTTCACTTTTCTGTTAATATGAGACAACCTTGCCTAATCAATAACACAATAGTCTATGTGTCTGGTATCATTACCACACTACATTCAACTGGTTTTCATTCTGCTGTACCTGAAGATTCAACATACATAAATCTACTTACATAATGACCAATGTGACTTTTTCTGTTTCTCTGTCTGTATCAATGGACACTTCCACTTAAAGGTAATGATTTTTCTGATAATATCTCCTACCACTGAAGTTGCTTTTGTATGTAGAAAATATCATTGAAATTCAAATGTATCTGAATTCTTTCACCGGGATTAAGTAGTAAATAAATATTTTATAATAATCCTTTATGTCTTTAGATATACACTGTATGTGTATAAGTGGCCCCCCTCCGCCCTGCATTTGCCAACGTATAAGATTGTAGCAGTCCTTTGTTTTAAATATGACCTTTTATTTTTTAAAATCCTTTCTCGTTGACTATGAATGTCAACGTTAGGCTTATATTTAGCGTGGGTGACTTGTGCAGTTTTGTTTACAATGGAACCGAGATGAATGGGTGGAGGTCAGATGGTTGGATAGATATCTGTATATATTCATAGTTATCATTATAGAAAAGTAAACTTGTCTCCACATTTCAATTATTCATCAAATATGTAAAAAATCTATTTTTAGCCAACAACATTGAGTTGGTGTGGGTGGCCTAATGGTTAACAGAATGGAATCTGCAAACTAGAATCAAATGCCAACTGGGACAGTTTGTGTTGGGAATGGCATGAATCTGCTTCTCTTCCTAACTATGGTCGAATAGTGGGACAGTTGGAGCCCTTTAGGCATTCCATCGTGGATGTTCGCCTAGCACCTCTGCTCCATGAAAATCCATAACTGCTCTCTGGATTGTTTGAGAAATGGAGACAGTCATTACTGAATGAGTCCTTGGATATGAGAGTGAGTGAACTGAAACAATATTGGTGCGACCAGTGGCCCCAAGAGCAATATACAACTATTTCAGGCAGGCTGATAATGAGTTATGGTTTTGGCATAAAGGGTTAATTCTGCTCAAGCCTTTGAGGTACAAGTTACATAGTGAGGTCACTCCTACAGAGCTAGTATCACTTTGCTCCCTTTACCCTACCTTGGTGAGTTATGACGTACAAATGCTTGGTCTAAAAGGTGGGGTCTGTCAGACCCATGCTGTGCTTTAGCTAAAACTTTATGGCATAGAGTGGATGGCTATGTAGCTATGTATAGGCCTAGCTGGCACCTGAAGGCCTACAAGGCATGGGGAAACCTTCCCAAATCTTGGTTTGCAAAGCTAAGCCATGATTCATGCTTATTTTAGCGCAATATTTCAGCTATTTGTTTGTCCATTCATCTTTTAAATGGGATCCTCATCTGGAAGATCTTTTCTTCTTATTAATCATCTTTAGTGATGTTCTCTTTTTGAATAATTTTACCCACATTTTATTTGTTTTAATTTTCTATTTTTATTTTTCTGTAAACTGCCATCTTTTTTAAAATTGTTTTTTTTTCAATTCTCAGTCCATCTCGACATACCTTGATATGTCATATCTACAGTCTTCATTTTTTTTATTTTTATTTTTTTATACACACTCAAGCATATAAACAATATTGTGTTTATATCTACACATTCTCTACACCCCTAACCCGTGTCCTCTTTTGTCGGAGATGCAGAATTCCATTGCCCCCTCAAATTCTCCACCCCATTGTGACAAAGTTTTATCTTTTGTATTATCATTTTTTTTTCCATATCCTGGGATCAGAAGAATGTATGTAATGTTTTGGGTAGATAAATAACTTTCATTACAACAAGCTTGAATTTGTTGGGAATGTTGCTCGCCTTTTGTACTTTTAAAATTATCATGGACTATTAAAAGAATTCAGAAGCATGTTCATATGCACTCTTTTGCTTTGTCATTTTTTGGCTTACCTGAAAATGGCATTCATTTTCATTTTGGCAATGAGCTTATATAGAGGCAGTGTGCACTCTTTTTCCTTTACTCCAGTCTTGTGTACCTTCCACTATCCCAATCTCTGATATCTTGGCCTATCATCATCACCATTTTTGGGGAAGGTCGAGGAGCACTCAAAATTTTTTCCCTTATAAATCAATGGTAATTGCATCTTCACTTTATGCCATTTCGGCTTTAGGGAATCTCTACTTTCAGATAGCGGAGGAAACCTGTATTTTAAAACTTCCTTTCATCCACGTATAGCATGAGTATCTACTTTCATGGTTTGGTAGTTTTTATAAAGTAAAATTCTATTAAGAAAACAAAAAGTAAGACATGTCAATTGTACCTAATTGAGATCTTGTTCAAGATCAGAAAAGTTTCTGATCAGATTGAAATTCACATATTGAAAAAAAGAAATCAGAACATTAAAAAAAAAGCACGTCATTAATTTAATTTTTTTCTTTTTTAGTAATGAGTGAGCTTGTGTACTGTGTGATCATTACATTCATAATGCCCTTAGTGTAGTGAATCCTTCTTTATGTCCTGTGTGGGGCTTTTTGGCTGAACGTTGTATCACCCAAGTCTTTTAGCTACACTGCAGTTCAGATTTGGCTCTCAATGACTTCTGGTTTTTCCCTCAGATTTCTAATATTTTAAGCATTTAATCATGAATTTTTGAGGTGTTTGCTGAGCCTTCAAGCACTTATGGGCTCCATGCATGCACCAAAAATTATCATTTTATGTAATTTTTGACCCAAAAGTAGTCCAAGTTATAATGTGGTTTATTTCACTCAGCATGGGGCCTGTGGCAGTGGGGATGAAACCTGTAATAATTGACTGGCAATCAACGTGTATGATCTAAGGTGCCATAAGTAAGCTATTTTTTTTTTTTGTTTTGTTTTTTTGTTTTTCCCCTAAATATGAAATGGCTGGGTACTTCATAGATGGACCCCATATTATGTGAATGTTCTAGAGAACCTGTAGAATCACATCCACATCAGTTCCAAGAATGTTATGGTGTTTTTTTTGTTTTTTTTTCTTTTGTTTTTTTTTTTACTTACAAAAACCAAAGATGAATTCTTGAAATTTTAACGGAAAAAATTGTTAGAAATAGGGCCAGCCTGGTTTCCCAGGCAAGCTGACTTCCAAAGCCCTTTAGATGCAACTCAACACAGGGTAATATCATAGACAATAGGGCGGGGGGGGGCACAGAAACACTGGAATATTTTTTTATTTTTTTATTTTTATTTTTTTTTTTAAGAATGATTTTCTTTAAAAATTTCTCTACAAAAATGTTTCCTTCATTGACTATTGGAATATTTTTTTCTTATTCATTTCATTCTCTCAATGTGCCACATAAGTCAAATATATTAGTGTGCATCATGCCATAAAGTTTGTGAACCACAAGAGATGAGAGGTTCTGAATCATTACATAACGATTGCGGAGAGGGAAGAAGGTTAACTAAACTGACTCTGCATATCGCAAGATGAAAGACAAGCATGGTCCAGAAATTCCTTTGTGACTTCACTTCACCCCATTAGCCTTCCCTCTGAAGCTCTAACTATTGTGAGCATTCTGACTTCACATCATGGAATTTTCTTTTTCTTACTGTTTTTATTCTGTTTAATTCATTTCCCATATTTTCAAAAAATAGTCAACATAGGTTTCTTCAGTTTTCGAGTTGGTTTGAACAGCTAGCTATGTATCTAGGCTGCACCAATGGAGCTAGAGGGCTGAAAATTTTGTTTACTTCTGAATGGGTTTTTGATGGGAGTGGGGGTTCAATTTGCAATGTATGTTTTGCTGACTTTTTTAGTGATCACATGATGATATAGTGAAAAATGGGAAGGTTCTACCATCTCAAACATGACAGTTGCCCCCAGCACTTGGTACCCTAGTTGCTTGTATCTGGGGCTAGCTATGGCTATGATAATATATCCTGATAATTTGAGGTTATTCTGTAGTAAATGGTAATTAAGATAAGAAAAAAAAAACGTTGTCTCAGCCACCTATTCTGTTGGAAGTAATAAAAAGAAGGCCTCCTTCTGTTCCAGTAGACAATAGAGTGAAACTGGTGACCTTTCAAGGCACAAGCCTGGGTAAAGCATTTGGTGATCCTGGGATGTCCTTTCAACAGAATCCACCTTCCAGCCTTGCTGATGTAGTCCGAAGGGAAGTGGAACAACATGTTTTGCATCAACTTGGCTGAAAGAGCTGACATGAGGAAGTCAGTTAACATTCAGCTACCTTAAAAGGGTCCTACTCTCTGGTTTTGAATCAAAATTATCTGTCTAGACTGGTTGCCAAACATGGGTAGAGAGTCCAGCCTACCTTGCTATTTGTACATTGTTGGGGGGATATATTTATGCCTCACCCAAGGCCATTAGTGAATAGTCAATACAAACTGTCTCAATGGAGTTTGAACTGTATAATTGTTGCCTGATAATGTTTTTTTTTTTCAATTTTTATTCAGGGTATATTTTTAGTATGGCATTCAGAGCTGCAGGGATAAAACATTCCTACTGAACATGTGGTAATGAGTGTTAATAACCTGGTTTTCAGATAGATCTTCAAATCATTTAGCCTTTCTATAACAACTGATCTTACCCAGTTAGATGGCCTTTGAGTCACTTTATATTTGATTTGTTAAATATGTAAGTAGATGAAGACTTTTGACTTGTACTGTACTAGGTCACTCTTGGACATGATAGAGCTCTCAAATTTTTGTTCTGATAATTGAATTTCTTCTTTGCATCCTTTGTGCTGTTAACACATGATTTGGGTTGATCCATTTTTCAGCCCAAGTCAGCTGTACTATCCGAGCAAAGAGGCAAACCTTTCTTTATCCAGTCAATTTTACACCTGATGATCATTGAAAAATGAAATGACCAAAACATTGTGTTGACTGCATCGAAGATGTAAAGAGATTTGATTGTCCAAACAAAATTTTGAATGGTAATGGCAAAGTGTTCCCAGGTGGAGCACCATTAAACTTCTTCTATAGAGCTTACCGATGGTAGTCTGAAAAACTTTGTTCCAGTATTTAAAGATCACTTATCTAATGATACATGTCTATGTAAGCATTTTCAATGGATTGATATAGATAAGGATTATACTTCATGCAACCACTTCATTAGAAAATACTGCTTGGGTTAAATATATGCAAAATTTGTTTATCATCTCACGAAGTTGAGAGATTATCATTGATAGTTGTGGCTGCCATGTAAACTATTCTTGTCAACCAATCAAATGAATTCAAAGTGTTTTCTTGCCATTTTGTTTAGATTAAAAAAAACTTTCCAGGCTATTTGTTGGAGGAATCTTGCTGTTATATTCATATAAACAGTTTACAAGATCAATGTCTCTGCTTTTAAGGTATTCACAAGTATTTTTTTTTGTGCAGAGGTGGAAACTCAACCTTTCCTTGAATTTCACTCTCAACAATTACATAATTTCTCTCACCGAATCTGTGTAGAGAGGGCAGGTCAGGGGGGCTGCAGAAATGAGACTAACTATCCTCAAAGGAATGACTGCCTCGCCTAACAAAATATTCCATGATCCTCCCTACTCTTGGCTCTCCCCAATCCTAACCCTTCCCAAATAGAAGCAATTGCCATGAGAAGAAACGGTGACAAGCTAACATTGTATTCAGGGAAGGACTGTATAATAGTGTCATTGTTGCTATAGCAATTGGCTGTGCCTCATGTCAGTCATTCGGTGGAACAACATTAATTAGATCCCAGTTCTGTTGGTATTTATCATATTTACGAACATATAATTTGACAAGGAATACAAAGGAAATTTAAGAAAAAAACCCTCAATTTCCATGAACATTGTAGCCCACTCCCCCGATAGGGTTTTGATCCGAGATTGTCGGCTACTGGATATTCTTCTGCTGAACTACTCAAGTAAAACCTGCAACTAATCTTATGATCACTGGTGTGTCTGCACTTGTTGCTAACCTGCTTCGGCTAGCTTGCTTGGGATTTATAGACAAGCTCACAAACTACAACATTGTTAAAGGAGTACTGGCATGTACATCTATCACTTATTAAACCTTATAACCCGAATATGGTTTATACAGATTACTTGAATTGACTGGTAGACTGCTTTAAAACTTAGCAGTGCAGCCTAGATTACTGTTTTGGTAGCATCCTCAAATGTAACAAAGTTTAGCAACAACATCTGGCAGTACAATAACTGTAGTATCATTCACTGACTTAACAACTACAGTATTTTCAAGCTGGATATTTTAACCATTATAGCAAGGGTTTAACAACTCTTGAAAATTCACATCCAAGTGATGTTGTTGATGACACCATGTTTTGTCTGTGCAAATAGCACCAAAACATCAATGGCTGTCTGGTATCTATACCATCAATGTTGTATAATAATCTTACAGATTTTATGTTGGTTTTGGTTTTTATATTCAATTGATGATTCATTCAAACTTAGCTGTAAAGAACAAAATGCTTTAGTAAATACAGTATATCACTAATAGTCTGGAAATAGATAAAATAAAGCTCTTGAATCATGTGCTTGAGGCTTCTGGCTATTGGATTTTGTTTTTGTTTTTTTTGTGTAAAACGTCTTTTTTAATATTTAAACATTATTTTGATTTGTAATCATGATTTGATCATTCAGAAAAAAAATTTGTTAGATGAAGCAATTTCGATGGCTTCAGATTGCTTTCTTTCCTCTTAATTTTAGTTGCCTTTCTTCTCAACTAATAGCTGCCAGCTGACAATCTAAATAGTTGTGATAAAAAGCAACTGAAAATACAACAAAGGAAATACTATTCAAAAATTGATAATGGTTGACAATGTTTCATCTAATTAAAAAAAAATCACGTTAATATCATTAATAATACTACAATTGTACGTAAAAAGAATAAAAAATATGGCGCTGAATGTAAAATGAAGGGTAAAGTCTACATGGTTAGAGTTGACCTTCTGCCAGTCATGGGGCTGTCATGATTTAAGCCACAGAGTAGCTGGATAACCAGGCTTCCTTAAGGTAAAAAGGATATGTTTGAATTTCATTGAGAGTATATTCTTTATTGCCAATTAGCATTGTTCACTAACAGCTATAAACTGGCTGCCTGAGTAATTGCAATGAAAAGCGACTAAAATTAAAATGTCAGAAACAGTAGTCAAAATTTGATAATGGTTGACAATGTTTCATCAAGATCAAGATACAATTACTCTGTATAACCATGTTTTCTCTTTTGTTTAGTCGTGTATTTTTTAAAACTTATTTCAAAAGGACATTACCTAAAAATTAATGTCTTCTTCTGATCACATATTTGTAAAAGTAACCTGCAATTACATAACTAAAATAGTATTTTTATGTAAAAAGATAGAAATACTTGGCATTTATTGCTACACCAAAAAATATCTTCACATTCATTTGTTGTTATATTATGGAACTCTTTTGTGTCTGAAAACAAAATAAATTTGCCTGTTTTTGTGTTCAGCTTCTCTTTATCCGAATCTATTCATCCAATTCAAACTATCCAAATTATCTTCCTGACCTGAGAAAGTTCCCCTCTGAATAAATGATGCCAAATGTTTCCATACAATATTTAATGACCTCTAACATCTGAATCCGGTTTCCCTGCTCTTACTATGATAAGGCCAGTTTGATAACTACCCCTTTCCAATAATTTCTGTGCAAATGTCATCTCGACATTAGAAATTGTCAGCCCTGACATTTCAGACAACACTAGAGGTTAGAGGTTTTGTGGTGTTCCTACCAGGCATCACAAACACTACCATAATTTTTTGTAATTCAAGATTCTCAGTTTATCTCTTCTAGAATACAAATGTTTTTTTTATATTTTTTTTTTGCTTTCATGAAGTTACATAATCTGTTTGTGAATATGAAATTAAGGTCTCTATGTGAGATTTTTCATAATCACTCTGTATGTGTTAGGTTTATAAGGAACCCCAGATTATGTCATTTAATAGGTCCTTAAAAGGTGCTGACAGACCTGGGAGGTGCAATGTTTTGTGAAAAGACCCTGCATGGACATAAGAGTGATGGTGAAACCGTATACAAGCTCACTTAATGGCATCTTACTATCACCTGAATAACTCTATGGGAGAGTCTGCTCATGCATGTGCAGTAAGGTCCTCACTGTTTGGTTTACATCTCAGACACACAGTCTGTTCTCAAGATATTCAAAATGGTTGGTTCTTTTCCAGACAGACCTTGTACATTCTAAAAATATTCTTAGATTTCTACCCTCAGATTCTTTATGCATAGTTGTTTTTGCCTGGCTTTTGATATGAATTTTCAAATGGTAGATAGAATTGAAGTCACAAAGTACGGGTTCACATGATGAAAACTGATGTTCATGTGTGGCTGTGGAAAAAATTTGGGGCGCCCAAAATTCAGTAAAAATATTTTTCCAAGTTATACAATACTGAGTTTATTCAAAATGATGTCCGACTCACTGTTAGTATGCTTACAAATATTGATGTTTATATATGCATATGTACAGAACTGCCCAGTAATGAATATATATATCTGCATTTCTTCTGTAATCCAGAATACAGTTAGTCTGTTGCTCTCAATTTGAGAAAATGAGTGAAAACTACTTTCTTTGAGAATGGCTTACTTTCGTACTTGGTTCTTCCAGAGCAAAATAAAGTTTTTCACATCTTGGTATGTTAAAAAAAGAAAAGAAAAAGTAAGCCTAAATATGGGTCTAACTGATTTTTGACCAAATTTTAACTCCTTAGGTTTTTCCAGATTAAAGGAGATTTGCTCTGAACAAAAGTCTATGCATGCGTATAGCGAGGTCATATATTTTCAAGTAAGATCAAACACAGTTGCCGCTCACATTTTCTGGCCTGCGACTCAGCTTTCAAGAATGTGGCTAAGAAAGTTCTTTAGATATTTTAGTCTTTTGTTGATGGGATTGTCCTGATTGTAGGATTGGATTCAAGTTAACACAATTTATTCATTTATTTATTTATTTTTTTGGTGGGGGAGAGGGTAACAACCGTCACACATGGTTACTCTTTCATGCTAATCTTTCTCTTGACTGGCCAAACCACTTTGATGCTTTTATTCATTTATTTATTAGTTATTACTTGTGAAAAATCCATGGACATACTTGAATTTCTATTAGATGTTTTTTTTCTTTTTTAGGAAATAAACTATACATGACTAGTAAGTACCTGTTACTTTGTTGATGGTATACTTGAACCTGTGGTCTGTGTCGGTATGTTTACACAGTAATTTGAAAGTTTAACACAAGGTATTTTTAATTAAAATTCTCATTCATTTGAGGCAAAAAAAATAAATCTGACAGATTAGCAGCAGTGGTAGTAATTGTAGTTTACTACCTGCAGCCAGAGGATGAACACTTTTACACTCACACACAGCAGAACACTCAATTTTGTGTTGGTGTGTTCACATTACCTGCTTCCCCTCTTTCTATTTATTCTACAGACTGACTGACAGCTTGCAAATTATGATAAATATATGTACTGGTGGCTGTACTCTATTTGGTAAGAATATTTACTTGTGTTTCTGGTTAGTTTGAATGGTTCCATCATTGACATTCGCTTTAAGACTTGATTGGTCACTACTTCAGAGCTGTTAATAATGTAAATAAATGTTCTCACCTTATCAATTTTTTCTGAAAATATATGTAAAAAAATGACTGAACATGTCTGATTGGAAGAATCCATTGTTTCAAATGGTGGGTAGGAGATATTTTCAGCAACAGTATTTACCTTTAGGTGGAAGAATCTATAGTCATGGAGAGAGAAATATGAAGAAAAAGTAACTCTACTCATTATTTAGATTGATAATTAAACTACAAATATACACACAGACGTTACCTATCCATAGTTGGTGAGATGCTTTGTGATAAATGTTCTGTATAGCTTTCAGAACTAATTGGTAGATATTTTTATGTCTATTATTCATTGGCAATAACAGGCGAATAAGTGTTTCTCCCAGGCTTCTCATCATACATTGGTTCTAGCATAACAAAGTCATTGCCTTTTGTAAGATAGAACACAGAAACTTTTGCTAGAATTTTGGTTTTAAAACCTCTGCTTATACTGATGTATTTACAGTAAATCATATTAGATCTTCTATCATATTGCATTGTTATATTGAATCATAGGTAGATATTTTTACTAAAAAATTACAGCATTCAGTGTGTATGTCAAATATATATATATATATGTATGTATGTATGTATGTATGTATGTATATATATATATATATATATATATATATATATATATATATATATGAGAGAGAGAGTAGCACATCCGATGATTGCCCTTGCATGAAACTTGGAAATACCATAAAGAACTGAATAGTGTATCTATCTACCTTTCTAGTCCTTGGAAAAAATCATCTTATAGAAATTAGAATACATCCATGAATTTTTTTCACTAAAAATAACTACTAAATATATAAAAGTATAAATAATAATTGTATACTCAAGAATTACGCTCATCATTACAGGCCATGATTTTCTGTAGGTGATGGAAATAACCATTAAAATCAGATCCACTTGGATTATTAATTGAGCATTAATGAGCTTCAAGCATGTTTTTCCAATAATTTTCATTGTCTGTGCTTTAAAATTGTTTGCTCTATTTCATTGAAATACACCTATGACTGTTGTTAATTTGATAGAGCATTTGAACACATTCTTTAAGCAGTTCACCACCCACTTCATCCTTGCTTTAATTGCCGAAGAAGAACCTTCACCTTTCTCTCTTTTTCTTTTCTTTTCTCCCCCCACCACTTTTGCTGTCCGCTACCCATTATAATATGACCGGACTCCTGATTAAATAACACCTCCTAGCCTCTTTCACGTACCTGTTGGTCAAGGCTTGTTAAGTCTTCATCTGTCCTCTAATTAGACTTAATTTGATTAACCTGTCATTACATACCTACTGATCCTTCATCTCCACCCTTCTAACACCTCGTATCGCTTGCCTGACTTACCTACTGCTCTTATTCATATACCTGATGCATCTATAACATTATTCTGCTTTTCCCTACCTTTCATCTGGTCTTTGAATAATGTTACACATTCTGTAATAACATTAGGTAGGAAAGGATAGGGGAGAAAGTTAGATTAACTCATTCAGGCCTTGATGTTTTGTGTTTTTTTTTTTTTGTTGGTTTTTTTTTTTCCCCTCAAAGGGTTACAAAGCAAGGACATGATGGATAGATTCAAGTTTTCTCATTTTCTAAGAAACCCTGGGAAATCCTCATTTTGAATGTCGTAAGATATGGATTTCACTTATGGCATATAAAATGGTTATGCGACCTCGTGTATTCAGAAAGGCTATGAAATTGACTTAATAAGATGGACTGGACTAGTTGACTTGTACCCAACTGATACCGACTTTATTATGTTGAAAAGCCTGCCATTAACTCAACTGTGATACAATTGTGGCTAAGATAAAGTCTTTTGGGATTAATTTGATAATAGTCTCAATAATCAGCAACCGATTTCAGTTGATTGGAAACGATTCAGGCAAAAGCAGAAATAAACCCTCAGTCTGTTTAAAGATCCATTTGACTGGGTTGGGGAACCAACAACCTCTCATTCAAAAGGGCAAAAACAAGGAAACTTATTAAGGAAAAAAATTCTATGTATTATTTTGCTTGTTTGTATATACGACACGTCTTCTATCCTTTCTATTCTCCCTTCCCACACATTTTTGCAAGGTAATGAATAAGGGGGAGAAATGGTACTTATGCTTCAATGGGATCAAAAGAACTCAACCTTCATTAATGATGTCTCCCTCCCCACACACTCATGCAATGTAAAGAACAAAGGTCAAAGTGGAAGGGGATGATTATTCTGGAATTGGAGCAAAATGGTCTCAAACTACCTATGCAATTCTAACCAACCCTTGTAATGTAATGAGCAAGTGTAATAATGGAAGAGGGTGATTATGCTTCAATGGGAACCAGAGGGATTCAACCGTAACTATATCGGTCTCTCTCCTCGCACACTTCTGCAATATAATGAATAAGGGTAATGATGGGAACAAAAGGGACTTCACCTTCACTATAACTGTCATTTGTTTATTACTTGTGCCCCACAAGTCAGTTAACAAAAGTAATCAGTAATCTTCTTGCATAATGAACAGTACTTTCCCTGGTTCATATTTCATAACCATGGACTCTTCCACTTGAAGGTGAGAATTTTGCTGGTAAGAATATCTCTTACTCTCTGTTTAGACTCTTTCACTGAAAAGAATTCATCAATTTTTCAAACGGGTTTCCCTTTTGCAAAAGGCACATGACTACGAGTCTCATGGAAAGCTTATTCTCTACTTCAGATCCACGTTGTTTACTCACCGCTATAGATCAACAGCCTGAGTCAAGCTGTGATCAAAAAAAAAAAAAATCAAGATGGAAAATAGTAAACAAAAATTAATAAGGAATGTTCAGTTGTAATAGAAATGTGATTATATCAATGAATTTTTTCACGGGCGTTGACTAGTAATAATAAATATATTAGTTTCATTTCAACAAAATCATTTATTTTAATTGCGGAAGTATATATGCAAGAGTTATGATCTCTTATTTGTCAATCGTCAACGACCGTGAAATTTCAACAGGTGCATTAATAATCAATATTTTGATTGGAAATCATCAAACAAAACTGTCAACATAGGTTTCTTCAGTTTTTCAGTCAGATTGCCAGCCTATATATGCATCATGCATATAAGCCATGCCAATGGAGCTAGAGGGCTGAAAATTTAATCATTTAACCCTTATGTCTAGAAAAAATGGATTGAAGGTTTTTTTAAAACTCCTCCCTTAGGTTTTTAGTTGTGATGGGGGGGGGGTATTTTCAATGTTAGTTCATGCTTAATTGGTCCCTTAGTTTATGTCTGGCAGCTTTCATCCTTGGTTTTTAAAAATTCAGACTTTTTCTCCAAGCCTGAAAAAAAAAAAAAAAGAAAAAAAAAAAAAATCATTGCGCGGGGTTGGACGTTTATATGGCACCTGAGAGTAAGTCTATACGATTCTATTTTGTCTTTTACCAGATGCAAAAACTCTTGTAGCTTAAGCAGTAGATAACCAGACTTCTTGAGGCAAAAGGAAGCTTATTTTCATTTCCAATCTGTCCCGTTAATTAAATGTAGCCATCGATTGCAGTCGCAGTGTAGTTGAGATGAAAAGCAACTAAAATTAAGATGAAAGAAAATAGTTGTCAACAAGACTGGCTGCTGCAGGGTCAAACTCCACTCCAACTTCTATTCCAACTGAAGATGATTACTGTAACTTCGGTATTGTATATATATGAAATAAAAAAATGATACAAATATATATTCTTTTGTATCAATCTATTTATCTATCAGAATGATATAAGCCAAAGCGTATGTATAGGATAGATTTTTGTTAATATCTAAGATATGTCAATTTAGCTCTGTCAGAAAGATAGCCTCTTGGCAATCAGTCGGTCATGAGTTCAAATCATAGTAGGGGAATGTGAATTTTTATATATTTGTTTACATTCCTAATTTTGGTGTGGATTGTTCTTGTTGTGGTAGAAAAACGAAGTCAACTCCAGATTTTGTGCTGGAGTTTGACAAAAGAAAACAAAGGCACTTATCAACTATAGACACCCCTCCACAACATCTATGCATAGGTGAATTTCTAACTTTCCTTAAATTATAACTGATTCTCCTCTCACTTTTCAAATAACCAAAGTTCTCTTCCCATGCACCACGTGTTAGAAGTTGCTCTGTAACCTTTTGTGCTTAAAAGAGGAGTCCATCGAAATTATTGATGGTTGTAATAGTAGGAGACAATTTTCCAAGCTGTTGTTTTCCATTCTTTCTCTTGTATTATTATTTTTCATAACAGATGGTACTCAGTCATCCATTCAATCAGTCACAGTAAAAGATGGTTTTCTTTTATTTGCAAAACCGACTCTCTACTTACCAGCTGTGATGATTTTTGGTTAATTTTTTTTTTTTTTTTTTTTTTTTTTAAAGGAAAAATTTACCGTGTAATCTTTTCAGCTGTGTAAAAATTGAATTAAATGTTTATAAGCTAGAATGCTTTACTTGAAATAAGTTAGATTATATAAATTATATCTTAAAAAGTCGACAAAATTTTACCCAATGATGATGGACTTATTGAAGGAGTTCAAGTATGCATAGCTCTAGACTCCTTGTGGAGCATAGTGCCTCAACTATATCATGCCAGCAGACAATCAATGGGGTGATGCCACTGCATTTTCTGTGGTGTTTATACAGATGAAGTTGCAAGCCCCACGCCAAACCTTCCTCCTTTACCCAAGCTCAAGTCGGACTGGTTACAGGTTGAGAGGGTTCCAAAAGCAAAGCTATTTACCATGAAAGTAGATTCATGTCTTTCCCAAGGGTATTAGGATGCAATGAATGTAAGATGCCTTGTCTGAAATCTGAACTCAGTTTGCATGCCTGTAGCCATTACATCACCCCACACCTCCTGAACAGCTGTTGGGAAAAGTGAATTATCTGGGGTACTAGAAACAAATGTGGTTGGTAGAATTCTGGGTATAAAAATCAAGAGTATCATATAATCCAGTAACTGTCGCCCCAATTTCTAATAAGTTTGTAGAAGAGAGCAAAGAGACAAGTTTAGAAGCTTTCGGGGTATATAGTGCTGTACTAAACAATTTTTAACCAACTTATTGATCATGCTACCTACAACAGACCGGTTTAAATTTGTTGCTGGGTTTAGGTTATTCATGTGTTCTGACACTTAGCTCTAACCATTAGAATAGTAGAAAATTTAAATTTTGCACATTCCTCTCAATGAGTAGGGAAAATGTTTTTTGAAAATTCCCTCTCAAAATAGGATTTTAGTGGGGTTCTTCAATTTGTAATAAGAGTTTATCATTAATTGATCCTTCAGAATTTTTCAGTGATCACTTCCCAACAAAAGGTGTGACTAGTAACCTTTTCATTGATCACCCCCTTTTTCCAAATTTTTGATTGACCTTCCCCAGTATGGCATGCAACTTAGAGACATTGGTCAGTTGATGATTTCTATCCAGTGACTAACCAGACATGTTTCTGTTTTTTTGTTTTTTTTTTCTTGTTTATGCTTTTCTAAATCTTGAATCCATGGTTCAAACCATACTGGTAGTGTTTTCATCAAGGTAATTTAATTATACCACCACCACCACCAACATCACTGTTTAATTCTAAAGGTGAAAAGAAGCATATATGGGTAGCGGTGATTCATTATTTCCCTTGGAATGATAGTTTCAAAATGTGGACGATGAAAAAAAAAGAACAATAAACACAATTATAGTAACAAATATTTAATTAATAAAAGATAGAGAAAACTTTCCCCCCGCAACAAAGTGTATTTCATATCATCTGAATATTTAGAAGATGGTATCAGTAAACACTGAAATATTCATTGATGAATTCACTTTTTTCTGCAAGTTTACTTAAATGTCTTCAGAGGATTATGATCTATGTATGTACAAGTATAAAACCTACAGAAAATGACGGGATTATTTTGTGTATGGATTTGCACGCAATTCTACCTAGGATCAGAGTGTAGGATCTGTGTGCTCAGGCTAGGATCATGTTGCTTTCCGGTATTTCTGCCTAGAATTTGAGGGTAGTATTTGTGCTCATTGACAGATGTTATACACGCACCAAAAAATGCTCTAAAATTCAATTTTTATGTTTATAGCCTAGATATTTTGCGAACTTTCTCTGGATCTTATCTCGTATATAAATCAATATTAGTTATATAGTTATGTAATGTGCTGTTTCCAATGTCGAAGTGTAGCATAAACCAAGGATGGAAGGTGGGATGTTGGATATTATGGAAAAATAGACTGAATGCAAGTAATTATCTAAAAATACTGTATAATAGGAAAAAAACAAACTTGTCAGTCTTGGAACAAAATGTGGAGATAACCTTGAAAATCATGTTCGTAGGTAATCATTATTGAATAACAAAAAAGAATTATTGATTTTGATTAATATTTCAATGTTTATTCTCATTATCCTTCTCTTCTTTATAGTAGTCTCTCACCATTTATGTGCTTTATTTCATTTCACAATATGAATGAGGAAGTGTGGGTTGTTAAAGAGTTAATGACACACAGAATGGAATTGGTGTGCTGAGAAAGGCATGAATCAATATCTCCTCCCCTGCTATGGATATATATCGGGGCAGACTGGGCTCTCTAGACATGGTTGGCAATGAGTTTAGGAAATGGACAGCTCTGATTCCAAACAAGGTTGGGGAGTGGGGTGCCACAATGTTGTGGACTAAAGAGCACCCTGCAGAGCACCCTGATCATCCACTGCATCCCAGTCTGTCTCCAGCTGTCCTGACTATATCTTGTCTCTGGACCCAGGTCAATAGGGAGAAGTGGGGCTGATGGTGTGTAACTCTACCCGAATATAATTTAAGTTGAGCACATCATGACTTCAGACCATGCTGTGAATCACTGCTGCTGTGCCAGTCAGAACTGAAGCTCATTTTAAACCATAAAGGACCAACATGATGGTACGCTTATGAATAAGTAGCAAAATCACCAATTCATATCAATCACTGCTACCCACAACAGACTGGCTTAATCACTGTTGCTGAGTTTAGGTTGTTCATGTGTTCTGACATTCATATGTATCTATCTGTACTTCACCCAGCCCTTACTGTTCATAGTAGAAACTCTACATTTTGCACACACGCTTCTCTCAATGGGTAGGGGAAAATTCCCTTTGAAAATAAGTTTTTAGTGAGGGTTACAATATGCAATCTAAGTTTCTGCAAAATTGGTCATCAGTTTGTACCCATCTGGTTTTTGAAAATTCAGATCTTTTCGGCTTGCAGCCCACCAAAAAACGAGATAAGAAACTTATTGATTGATCGCGCTTTTTTTTCCAAATTTAAAATTGATCCCCCCCAACACAGCATATATAGGTGGTGGTGATTCATATTTTCTATTGGAATGCTTGTTCTGATTATGATGTGAATCAACATTGAAATATTAAAAAGAAATAGTGAATCAAATATTGATTACCTATGAAAATGTATTTCAGACATTTTGATGCATTTGTGTGAAAAAAAAAAAAAAAAAAAAAGAACCATCTCTAATGATTTGTTTCCATTCCACATTAAAATCTCATCTTGGTTCATATACAGTGTAACTGTCATCGTTGCATATCTCCCGCCCTTCCAGTGTTCAGACCAAGAAAAAGTCAGGATTTCAAAATGGACCATTCCCCACTAGGTAAACTAGTGCAATCTTGTAAGAATATGGTGTGTGAGTTTGTTTGTTTTTGTTTTTTTTTTCCTTTAGCTCTCTTTTCGGGTGGCGAATCAGGTGGAATGTCTGATAAAATAATGCCAGTGGCTCACCTTTTGGAATGTTAATTGTTCAATCATCTTAAATAGGTAAGAATAGGAACTGTAGTGCTAGTAGAATTTAAAAGGACAGAGAAGGAAGTAGATAAATGTCATGGTTTCTAGATCCACAGCTTAAGCTTGTCGCAACTGCATCTAACTTTACAGGGAGAGTTGAGACCGCAGCAATCTTTCAATCTCCTGCTATTTTGACCTTGTGCCAGACTAAGCCAAGTTTGGTAAATATCTATGTATTTAAGTAATGTATAATTTGAATTAAGATATTTTCATCCTACGTCTCTATTCCAATCTTGAAATAGCTGATGAGAGAAAAACTACAAAAAAAAAAAATTGAAAGCAAATGATGTCTTCTTAATGAACAATTTTTGTCCAACTCCACTTAAAATTGGAATTGACTTTGTTCCTCCTCCCTGCTTAACAAAAACAATCCTCATCAAATTTAGAGGGGTAAGTTTTTCACTGTTTGCCTCTCCTGTCGCATCAAATCCAACAGATATATAGAATTAACAATTCCCTACTGAATTATTATCATATAGTTCAGAAGTTACAGTAATCATCTACAGTTGGAATTGACATAGGAGTCAAATTACACCTTGCAGCAGCCAGGCTTACACAAATCTTTGTCTGAGATGTCACATACTTAGCCTAGTTTTGGCTCAAGGTCTCAAGCCTTGGGAACCCTGTTAGGATTGAACTCACTATTCAGTAAGAATGATCTACAAGACCAGGTTGCTGACCATCATACCATGACAAGCTGTCCATATCTTTTGTCTGAGATGAGGGGAAAATAATTACTTTAATTTTTGATGCATATTTCAAACCTTTAAAATCTGCTTGTGAAATCAACTCCTCCCTTTTTTTTTTCTTCTGATAAAACTTCTTCCGTGCCAAGTATATTTCTCAACGTAATTCCTGTGCCAACTTTTTGGGAGAAAAAAAAAAGAAGAAAAATTGATGAAATAGAATTTCTTCATTGCCTGTTTAAACCAGTTTTATTTTCATACAAATCAACTCTTATGTACAACAGAATATGTAATGAATGTAATTTACACAAAAATGTATCTGATAAGCCTGGCTGCTGCAGGGTCAAACTCCACTCCTACTTCACTTACTGATTACTGCAATTTTGTATTGTATTTATAATAAAATTTAAGGTATATAAGACATGTCAGTGTATGTCAGTTGGTGAGACAGTCACCTTTCCATCTCATAGTCGTGATTTCAAATCACAGTAAGGAGACATTAGTTTTACATGTAGGTTTGGTTCAACATGAAGCGATTGGCTTACAGTGAAGGGTTTACTCCCCATTTAGTGAGGATTGTTCTTGTTGAAAATGGGGGTAAAGAGCAAAGTCAACTCCAACTTCTACTGGAGTTTTACAATGAAAAGAATAATATACAATTGTAAGATAAATACTCATTGAACTGGATTGACAACTCTGAGAGGAGTTTTTTTGTCTGGTTGCAAACGGGTTAAAGAAAAAAGGAAAAAAAGAAAAGCA
The DNA here is from genome assembly GCA_963457665.1 of Thysanoteuthis rhombus. Taxonomy (NCBI): domain Eukaryota; kingdom Metazoa; phylum Mollusca; class Cephalopoda; order Oegopsida; family Thysanoteuthidae; genus Thysanoteuthis; species Thysanoteuthis major. The sequence goes on along the minus strand of OY735228.1, from coordinate 10,822,569 downwards.
ACCTGTTGCTCATTAAACAATTCCTTTTACATACACACACACTTTTGCAATCAAAATATTCAAACCAGAAATGTTCATTATTTAACATTTTTTCACTCCAATAATCTGTATAACATCATTTTTACAGCTTAATTCAATCTAATCCGCCTCGGATAATAATCAGCTTAAATCTTTACTAAATCTACTTTTTTAACTGTTGATTCAGGCTATTGCTTTCATCTGTAACTATCTTTTTCTCCACTGAAAACTAAATATGTTGTTTTTTTTTTTGTTGTTGTTGTTTTTTTCTTTTTCCTCCCAGTTTTTATGCAACATTCAATAACTTTCTTACCGCAAAAGAAAATTATGCATCATACTGTATAACACTCGAATACCTGGGAAACTTTATTCTGATAGAAGAAAAAGGTCTTATTTTTTCATAAACATTTCATTCTCCTGTTGGAGCCTTGACCTACAATTCCTTGATGGTCAATTGCTAGCTCCTGTCCAGGTTAAGCCTCTATTTATGAGATCCTGCACTAATATGGCTTTCAGGGTTCATCTATGCTAGTGGTTGCCAAACTTTTTAGACTGTCTTTATGGAAACCTTCATCCTCAACCCCCAGACAGAATTGCCAAGGAAATTTATCAAATGTATCCAATATGGAGGTATGTTCTCCATAATATACGATTTAGGTTAGAATAAACCCTTAGTGATGAAGAAAGATGGTCACATATTTTGATATCACATGGTAATTTAGAACTTGTAATTTCTGTGAGGAAACACAACTGAATATGGATTTCAAAGGAAACTAATTCATTTATTCTTTCGTACAAGATAAGTACATAAATTATTCGTATTTGAGAGTTCTTATGCTTCAATATTGTTTGTGCTTGATAGAATCAATGAATGTTGTAGTGGATGCGAATTCGCTCAGAATGGTGTACTTACAGTTGGATGGGGTGGGGATTAGGTGGATAAATTGTACACACACCCGTTGATCAGCTAGCCAGCTCCAGAAAAAGAGTGAAAGAGGACTATAGTCAGTGACTCTTTTGGGTCAAAACTAGATGAGATGCCAGTCGTCTCTATTTTTATGGAGTTATGTGGCATAGTAATTTCTAACCCAATTCATAATCACCACGTGAATGTCACAGCATAAAATGTGTCAAATCTTTAAAAAAATGTATCAAATCCAGCTTTTATAATTATATATCGACCAATGCAATAATTATGGTGAGTCTGTTCATTGCATTTATTAAAAACTTGGTAGAAAAAAAATACAAAAGAGACTTGGACATTTAAGTGGAAACTGTTGGTTGTCTTTATGCTAGGCTGTTACATCAAAAAGTATATTTCAGTGATCAGAATATAAAAATCAATATGTAAATCAGGAATGTGTATCAGCAAGTAGTATTTTCATTTCTTATACAATTGTAAGCTTTTGACCCCAAAAGTTCAATAGACCCCCCCTCCCCTAGGCATTTTATCGACCCCTTGGATAGTCCCATCAACCCCCTGAGGTTTATATCTACCACTCTGATGACCCGCCCATCCCTGTTCTTGGCCATTTACATAGCTGTCTTCCACCAGTCAAGCAAGTGACTTGTAGTTTTATGACATTGTGGTAAATGCTTGTCAGTTTTTTTTCTTTCCTTTCATAGAAAAACTTTGAAGAAAGAAACTGAATTTTACTTTTTGAAGTCAGTTGTTATGAATGTGGTGAACATCTTTCAATAGATGATGAGTGGGTGGTAACTACTTGGTAATATTAAATCTGAAGAGTATTCGCATGTTAGAATCAAGATTAGCCAACATTTTGTATACCAGATGAACCCCTAGTGTGGGTATCTATCTGTTTCCCCAACTTTGTCAGAATGTGACCCTAGATCAATTTAGTATGAGGACCCTCATGTGTATGTGTGAGTGGTTCCAGAAATTGTCTAGTCCTCTCAGCACTTCCCCAAAAATGTGTCCCATAAGGTGTTTTACTGCATGGTCTTCTTGTGTGATCTATCCATACCATTTTAGAAAGATTTTTGAATTCATTCAAGCATCTCTATTAGATACTTCTTGGTCAATCAGTCCCTTACATGTTCAATATAAATTTTCTCGGTCAACAACTAGTAATGCTAAATATCAATTTTGTCAGCCATGTCTTGTTGGAATGATATGGAACTTGATACAGATCTTTGGGTGAACCATCCTCATCTTCCTCCTCCTCTCCTTCCTGCTACTACTACGAAAATTTTTTTTTTTTTTTAAAAAGTCATGAATTATTATAGTTGCTAATTATTGGGTATTGCTTAGTCACTTGCTTAAAAATTTTGTCACTAATTGTAGGTCACTGTAAATTGTGGCAACCACACAACCAGGTATGGACGTGAGAATTTTGGAAGCACTGTGGAACTTATGATTCTTGTTTTCTAATTAGCAACATGCATTGATTCCTAACCTCATAGTATTTTCACCTGTGATAATTTCTTGTTTCTTTAGTTATTTTTGTGGAAAATAAAATAAATCTTTTATAAAGATCCAGATGATCTTCTGAAACCTAGATTGGGAAAATAAAGGAATTGGAATGGATGGCAAATACCTAAGCAACTTCAGTTTTGTAGATGACATTGTCCTTTTTTTTTTTCTTTTTTTTTTCTGAGAACCTTCATGACCTCCAATTGATGTTAGACAAACTGATTGAAAAAAGCAAGTTAGTCTCTTCATAAGCTTCATTAAAACAAATATCATGGACAATGGACATGTTGAAGACAAAGACACAACAATCAAAATGGAAGACTGGGATCTGGAAGAAGTAGACCACTATATCTACCTAGAACAAAAATTCTCCATGAAATCCTCTAAAGAACTCAAATGAAGAATCTTTCAAGGTTGGCAAGCTTTTGGCAAGGCAAACCCAACCTTTAAAGTCAAGGAAATCATGAAACATGGAATCTAACCAAAAGATTGACTCTTAAACTATGAACTATGCAACGTGCACAGGAGAGAATCATGCTCAATCTCACATGGGGAGATCACAAGAGAGCACAATATATTAGAGGAAAAACAGGAGTCTAAGGTATTATAGAATTCATAAGAAAACTCAAATGACAATGGGCTGGGTATGTTGCAAGAATGGCAGACAACCGCTGGATATCACCACTCATAACTTTGATCCTCAGATCACATTCTAAACCGAGATTGACAAAATATAAGATGGTATGATGAACTAGATATGTTCAGAAAGTACTGGTCCCATGATATAGAGGTCTGGCAAATCTTGGGGAAGGTCCTTATCTAACAATGGATGCTAAAAGGCTGCTGCTACTGATGAATCAGGGCATATGTGTACTTATTTCATTATTATAAATTAGATAAATCAAATGTGATTCCCCCCCCCATGACACAAGATTTTTAGTTTAGGAAACAAGTTTTATCAAAATTGTTTGCCTTTAATTCTAACTTTATCTTTTTTGGTATAAAATGCACAAATTTTCCATGTTTTGTTCAATTTGAAGAATTTGTTTATACAAATGTTATTAAACCTTTCTCTATTAACATGGAATGTTTACATATATCTACCTTTTTATTTATACTTTTCGTTTGTTTTTTTCCAGGTTCTGCTTGAATAACCTGCTTTTTTATTTTTTTTAATGGCAAATCATTTTTAACCTTGGATATTTTTTACGTGTCATCCATCCAACACCGAAAATGTCCGAGGACCAAGAAATGCAAGATGTCCGAAAGCACATCCTTGAAGATACTCAACCCTCAGAAAATGCTGGTAAGGATTTACACCCCAAAAGCTTTACTTTTATTTACAGTTTTCACTACTTGTTTTGACTAATCATTCTACAATGGTTTCATTATGTTTTTAGAGTTTGCGTTTTAGTAATATATCAGAACAAAGGAATCAATAATTCATTGGATAAATGTTATCTAATGGATGCTTTTTTTCTCATTTTCTTCCAGTGCCAATATGTCAAGACCAGGGTTGATCCCTCACCTCTGCCCCCCCCCCCGTCTCTCTCCAGTTTTGATTGAAATATGCAATAAAAGCAAACCTTGCTCTGCGTGATTAATTTGTCCTGATTTTTCCTTGTGGAAGGCAAATTCATGTCAGGCAATTAATAGAATAAATTAAAATGATTGAAATGAATCTCTCTTTTCAGATCATCCATCAAGACTTTTAAAAATGTGTTTTAAAACAACTTTTACCCACATATACCAAAACTATCCTATTTTGTAAGGAATACAGTGATGATATGACTATGAAATGAAAAAAAAATGAAACCAATTATTTTTCTGAAACCATGATTTAATTCCAAGTGACAGTTATAAATGCACTGCTGCAAACAAAGTCTGTCTGCTACTGTCATGTACATAAGCCTTATGATATCTTAGTCTCGAAGTTGAATTTAGGAAGGCAAACATCTTCATTATATGTAAACTAGCAACATACCCATGAAAAATGATGAAATTATTTATATATGGATCTACACTTCTGCCAAGGATTATAGTGTAGTATCTGTTGACTCATTGAAAAGTATTACTCACAACACAAAATCATGGACTAGATATTCAGATGATTTCTGTTTTTTTTTTTTATTATTTTATTTTTTAAAAAAATCTTTTTTAGTTGAATATTTGGTTTCCAAGCTAAACTATACTTTCTACTTGTCAATTGGATGAATTCCAAGCTTTTTAGGGAGTTCATCTTAGATATTTCAACATTATACACGTTAACGTTTTGTACTCCATTATCAGTGAACCATCCATTGTTCCTTTTCCTTAATTCCGCAGATCCCTGCGTCTGTTAAGCATTGTGTGTGTTAACTCCTGCTTTGGACCAACAATATCAATGGAGGGATAATAATTTGCTGCATTCTACAACTTATTAGAGTAACGGTGCTAACAGTCTGAATTTGGTCGTCCCTTTCCAAATTTTTAAAAAAGACACTCTACACCAGTAGTTCCAAATTTGGTGTCTGCAGAGCCCAGGGATCCATAATGGTATTAGTGGGGGTCCCTGAGCTAGTTAAGTGACAGACCTTTCATTGTAAATTCTATAAGTCTTTTTTTTTTTTTTTAGTCAGACCCCAAAAAGGACAACAAATTAATGCCTGGCTTGGCTGTCTGTTGTAAAGCAGGACATATAGCCATCTTAGTTGATGGTCAATTCTTTGGTGATATACTCCTCAATAACATTTCTTTTAGCTACTGAAGAGTATGTCACTGAAAGATTGTTTCTGCAGTTTGATAATAATAAACAATAGCAACCTGGGACGATAACACTGAATGGTTATGGGGATCTACAGAATAGAGAAACAAGGTTCAATGAGTGACGTACAGATAACACACCTCATATTTTCCGAGAGACAGACAACATCGCCGTCTACTTATTTACAGTTTCAAGAGATAACAAATTTATTTGCATTCTGAATATATCATTGGAAGAGAGAAGCACATATAAAAATGTTCCTTGAAGAAAATGTGATATCTTTGCCTTTTGGGGAGAACTGGATTCCTGCCTCCCCGAGAGCATTAGTATGAAGTTAGCATTAACTGTCTCAACCGTAATCCTAACACTGTTTGCCAATTTTCCCACATGTCCATGATTGAAAGATTTCTCTCCAATATTAAGTGATTCGAATATCAAGTATCCTTTCTTTTTTAGATTTACATTTTAATATTCGCTTCTAAATTCAGAGCCAAATGTACTTTGATGAAATAAAAACCCCTATACACACACACATGCATATGCATGTACACACATACAAACACATTTTAGCCCAAACTTGTGGTATCCAATTTACATTTTTTTCCCTTTCCTTCCTTCCTCCCTTCCCTTTGTCAGCTTATTTTAGCTGATTAACTACTTCTCCTCTTTGCAGCTTTTGGCTCTTTTTCTGCAAAACGGGTTGTTATTACTTTTTACTTGGGTTGTTCTCTGTTTATTGCCAATTGGAAGAGAGAGACGACCTATTTACACTGGTTGATGTTTCAACTCTTGTTAACTACTACCCGAGGAAAGCAGGAGCAGCTCCTCAGCTGAAGACTTCTCCTGAGTATTTTGGGTACTATTCTGGGGGATTTCAGGTGTACCTTTCATTTGTACTATTCTGTATTTCTAATTAATCTACTGGCTTCACAAAAAGTAAACGTGGTGATTGTATGTTAGATAATACAGGTACACTACCAATTTTCCAGTACCCTTGGTTTCAGAACTGTACTAGATTATCCATTTAGTTGGACCAGCAGAGTTGTTAATAATAATAATAATAATGCATCTCTGACTAACTAATTATGCACATCTGCTATCTTTGAAGCATTAGGATTATTTGAAACTTGAACATTGAATATGAAATCAATGGTTAAATGCAATGCAATGCAGTGATATTAATGATAAAGTTGAAATGAAATAGATACTATCATGATAAAACAAATATAGATATCATATTGTAGTTTATGAGCCAATAGCATATGTCTTGCACAGCCTCTGTACCGAAACAGTGCAGCTGTTTTCTCTACCCTTTTTTCACGTTGATATGTATTTGTGTTTGTGGTTTACACCACCATTGAAATCTGCATTTTGCTTGGAAACCATTACTAGGGGTAAATGTAAGCAAATTAGGTTTAAAATTTTCAAATTTGATGGAGCAGTAACAACCACTGCAATATAAACAATAAAAAGATGGTTCCGACAACAATGCTATAACCACTATGTATGAATGCTGTGGGGAAATTTGAGTGTTCACTTTTAGTTTTAATCCAGATTAAAATAGGTGCTGGGACAACAGTTGAAGGAAAATTAATGGTGTATCTGTTTTATAATGTGGAAAGTCAGGTACATTAAATGACCATCCTTTTATATGCTGGTTGAGCAACTTTTCCTTGTCTCTTTGGGAAATGCCCTTTCTTTTAGAAAGTTTCTGTATTTTTGTTGACAAAAGTCAAGGTTTACCTGTACAAGTTGATTAATGTGGGTGACTTCTGCAGGATCTCTTGCTTTTTAACGCATGTTGGCCCTACTACGTTACTTCACAAAAATATCTGTCTCTTGCATAAATGTATCACTGTAGCCAACACATGTACCAGGATTAATTATCTAAAAAAAATATTGTCGACTCAAAAAAGCACTTGAAAAAAAAAAAAAAAAAGATTTTAGATGGTGTCTAGTGGATACAAATTTTCAAGGTTGCAGCTCACAAAATTTTACTTGGAGACACACACACATAGACAAGGACAAGCAGAGACAAAAAATTGTAGCTCACATTTGTGGCACTACAGTGATTCAGTAATTGTCAGGTGCAAAAGCAATCTTGGATTTTAGCATCCCAATCCTGTCTGTAAAACCCTCTGGTAATGGACACATGACTATGAATCATTACCATAATTTTCTTGTACCATCCACTTTTGTACATGAATAAACTATGGTTTTCTGGGCTCATACCGAGGAAAAAAAAGTAAAGTGCATGAATGAGAAGCAACAGGAATTCTTTTTAGATTCCTACCACAAGGAATTTGAATGGAAATGGTGAAATTAATAGTTTCCCTATTGAAGTAAAAAAAAAACATTCCAGAAGATACTTTCAAGTGTTAGTAAACAATATCCTCTGTAATCCACTCAGCAATGTGCATTCTTGGTCTCTCATGCTTACATCATCAGTGACGTCTTGTGATGTAATTCAGTAGAAATAGCATTTTATGCTAGATTAAACTTAATAAATTGAATCTTTACTCATAGATTAGTTGAATATTCAGGAATCAGGAAACATTGGATGTAACAATGCTATGCAACATAAAGTTTTTAATATTTCATAAGTTCAATGCAATTGCAAAATTGCTTAATTTTTGCTGACATTTTTTAGTCTTAAGCAGACATTTGGAGAATTATAGTGTGTGTTAGCAAAACTCAAGTTTGGTCAGAGCTATGGTCACCAGGTTATTAAAAGGACCCTGGAGCATTTTTTTTTTTTTTTTTTTTCAGCATATTAGCTTTCTGAAATATATATATATATATATATATATATATATATATATATATATATATATATATATATATAAAATAGTGTGTGTGTGTGGGGGGGGGATCTGCATTTGTGCTCACCCCCAATTAAATGATCTAATTTATTGAAGATAAATTCAGTTTACCATTATGTGACCTCTAAGTAACTGAAAAGGTGCATTATGGTCAGAACTTTTGAATTAGAATACACCCTAAAAAAAAAAGCAGTTTGAATCTTTTATCGAGGCCTAAGTTTCCATACAAATGTTCCAGAGGAACCAGCTAAAAACCCTCCCATTGGTTTGGTTCCCGCTAGTTAAACATAATTTGAATTTTATAAACTTGTAAAAAAAAAAAAAAATCAGAATCAATTTGAAAGATTTTTTTCAAATTTTGGATTTTTCAAAATCGATTTCATCAACAATCTATCAATACTACTGCCTAGTCAGCAACACCAAGGTTTGAACTTGGTACCTGGTAATCTCCATTCAAACCTTCGATGAATGAAGTTATTCTCAACTATAATAATTCTACTTGATAATAGACATTTGAAACGCTTGTTTCTATATTGATGACAATAGAAACGAAGAGTTACCTCCCTTATTCTGTTCACATCGATTAAACACTTTTCTGCCTGGTGAGCCGGTCACACTGAGTCTTTAGAAATGCTTTAGAAAAATGTCATCATTTTATGCAAAGGCAGTTTTAATTTATATAAAGACTCTTTTGTTAGCTCTGCTTGGGAAGTTGGGAGAGGTATATGTATTCACTGATGCTTGTATATTTGTCCACAAAATATCTTCAAAAGTTATCAATGAATTTTTGTGGAAAGGTGAGCCATGGTTGGAGGAAGAATTGATTCATTTTGGGATTTATTGTGAATTTTTTTTTTTCTTACAATCGAGATTTCTCCTCATATTGAGATAATAATCCAAAATATGAAAAATTGGTACTTGAACAACAACCTCCCCTGCATCGTAGCTATATATGAACCGATTTTCATTCAGTTTTTAGTTGGTGTTGGCAGAGGTATGAGCACTCTCAGTGCTTTTTAGTCTCTGGTATGTGACCTACATGTTTAACTTGATCTCCTTTCAAAACCCGAACTACACCCATTTTTAAAGATATGCTTGCTTTTTAGTTTACGAAATAAAGAAAATGAATGGAAGATATGTACTTCTTGGTAACCAATTAAATTAGCAAACACCCAGAAAGACTGGGGTTTTTTTTTTTTCTTTTGAGAAAGTCCATGTAAATTCAAAATAACAAAATTTAAACTCAAATCTTTTTGATGTCGCCTACCGTGATTTATCATTCTTTGTCATGGAATTTTAATTTTCTAACATCATTTTTCTCAATTTTATATGTTTTTCTCTCCTCAACTTGTCCAATAATTTTTTTTTTTCTTTAAATGTGAAAATATTGAAAAAGCTTAATCTATCACGAGGCCACTTGCCATATATTGTATACATGCAACACAGGCACATAGAAATATATGAATTATATAATATATTCTTTTATCGTCTACATCGTACTACCATAATATAAATAAGCACTTGCCTGTTCGGTAGTGGAAAGTGTGTTGGTCTTGCAATCTATTTGTGCTGATTTTATTCTTAAAATTCTATAAATTTAACCGTCTGCAAGATTTGTTTTGAAAATTAAAATTTAGTCATATGAATTATAGTTAATGCATAATATTAATTCGAAGTGTTTTAATAATGAGATGAAAAATTCAGTGCCTTGCATGGCCACCGCCCCCCCCCCCACTTATTTTTAAAAATATTTTCTTGTGCACACTAGACCCTTTATACAACCTGAATTTAAATATGAAATGTTAAGTGAAGACTTCAGTTATAATGGAGATCATATTCTCTTAGGGGAAGTTTTCCAAACCAGACCATTAAACATTTACAGGATAAACATATCAATCAAGTATAAAAAAAAAAGTCTATTAGAAGCATGTTGTGTTAGGGATGATCAAATAAAAAAAATTGAAAAAAAGGATGATCAGTGAATAAGTTACTTCTCTCACCTTTTGTTCGATCACTGAAAATTCTGAATCTTCAAAAAACAAGCATGAATGCAGCCAGGTAAAAACTAAGGCAAATTTAGTATAAACTTAAATTGTTAATTGAAGTCCACCCCCAAACCTTCTTTGAGACTAAACTTTGGAAAAACGTTTTTTTTGTAGACATAATGAGTAAGTGTTTAAATTTTCAACTCTCTAGCTACATTGGTGTGACTTATATGTATGTACTATACATATGTTTTATCTATCTATGTTGATAGTTTTGGTTGATGGGTTCTAAGTAATCCATGATCTGTTGCTTTGCTGACCATTATCATGTGTGCAACATTGGGTTTGGCTCATGACTTTTACTGATACTATAAGTGTGAGAAGTGAGGACAAAAAGCTAGGTAATTTAATAAGTCGGTGAGAGGAGAAAGTTATGTAGTTTAACGACGGTAGGAGGAGAGATCTCATCATTGTTTCAGTCTCCTTCTCTCCTTTATGTCCCTCTCTTTCTCTTCTTTCCTTTCTCAAATCAAACCTCGGGTACCAAAAAGTAAATGATACACTCTAACTAACAAATTTGTTATGGATTAAAATAGTAAACTATACTTATTATTCCAGTTGATTTGGTGTGAGGAATGAGTACCTCACCCTATCTCACAGCAGCCATCTTGATTATGCTCCAATAAACAGGCAATCAATAACTCTGGCCACCCAGCACTTTCTGTTTCTATAGGTACATAGGCTGCCTCCACACTTGCTACCCAGTTATTACTCGCTTACTCCGCTGCTAGCTTTATTTTTCCAAACTCTGAACAATTTTCTCCTCCTTTGCAGTCTGGCAATTTCAGCAGACTCTTTTATTTTCTACTCTAACATTTCTACCAATTCTTTTGTGTGGAAATAATTTGTTGGTTAGAGCATTGGACTGCAGCCTTGAAGTCTATTGTTGGATTAATGATACTAATAAGTTGGACTCATTGAGTAATTCTGAATTTTGTGGCTATTACAGTGGAGAGGAAATGAGAAGTTCTATATATGGGTGTATCGGAACTCTTTGTCTAAGGGGGCCACAATGCTTCATTTGGTCAAAATCTCACAAGGTTTTGCCAAAATTTTCATGCTGCCTTGCCCAGCCCTAAGTTTTGAACCCCCCCCCCAAGTAGATTGGGAGGGCAGTTACCTTAGCCCGTATGCCTATGGTTCTGGGGTTCTATCCCAAGCTCATCTTTCTACTACCATATATGCTAGTATATTAGATGGACATCTAATTTAAAAATACTGTGCAAATATTACATGCATCCAATTTACTGGTATTTTAACTAGGAGGCCATCTAACAGCTTTATATAGGTAGTTATGGAGCTTGGATGAGTTGCAGGTGAGCAATAGTCCTTCAAATACCTTTGTAAATCATTCGTCTTATAGTCCGGCATATCTGGTAGTCTGGGACTCTTCAAGCTTACAACACTAATATGATATGTCTGCTTGGGTAGAGTAATTGTTAGCACATCTGCTTCGCATGCATAGGGTCCTGGGTTTGATTCCTGGTATATGAGTGAAAAGTGTGGGAACTCCTTCATTTGGATAAATATGTGCTCTCAGCAGCTAATTGAGTATTCTCTAAGCTGTGTGATTAGGATGAAGACATCCCTTTGGTAGACTAGCATCCTGTCAAGGGGATAGTCATAAAAAAATTGTAAGAATAAAGTCCTGGTCTCAACCAGACTTGCAACTGCAACCCACACTTTGTCACTAGCCTCCATACTCCATTAGAAGTTGAGAGACGGATGCTTTACCTTATTAACATTTATACAAGAATTTTCTGAAATTCTGTGATATGTCACTAGTTCTATTTTCTTATTCCTGTTGGCTTAATCACTATACAAGCAGGAATGCCAATGTGCATGGGAGAAAATAACAGAAAAAAAACCCCAAAAACTAAACAGAACAAGATAGGAATATGTATCAAATATTTTAATAATTCTAATATATTTCATCTTGCATAACATGATAAATGAATAAAAAGGTTATTTGCACATGAAAAAGTAGCTGTTATTGGAAAAATATTCTTTTGTTCAAAATAAAAGATTTTTAGTTTCATGGAGCTTCTGGGTATATAACGTTAGTGCTTCTCCAATTTGGTGCAAGTAAAGAAAGTTGTTCAGGTATCAAACCTCAGAACAAACAACATAGTGCTGATCATGGAAAAAGCATTCAGAAGTCAGGTAAAACTTGTGATCTAATGATATTCCTTGTGCCTTATGATTTTAGAGTTTTTTTTTAAAAACATTTTCTAGGTTACAAAACATTTTAAACACATTAAAAAATTGAGTCTTTTTCAGTCTTTTTAGTTCTTTTGTTTGACATAAAAAGCCTCAGGTGACTCATTTTCTTTAGAAGTTAACCACGCATATATTTACATTCTATGAGGTAAATTGGCTTGACTGCAATTCAGATCATAAAAGCTTCTAACTAATTTTACCTCAAATGGGTCCTTGTGACCTTAAGGGTAAAATCTGACCTTGTTTATCTGTGAGGTCAAAAATATTTTTGTACTTCGTAGCAAACTCAATATCTTGCTCCATTTTGTTAAAAATTCCTTTCATTGGCTAGAAATGACCAATTGACCTTGAATGAACTCCAAGGTTAATTTTGTATAGTGTATGTCGCAACTGGATGTCTTTGGAGTCTTTGTTCCAAATGATAGGTTATCAGGCCTTGGGGTATTATCATTATTCTGTTCATTTTGTTTGTTACATAACTGGTGCTTGTCAAGGTCAACAATGTATGTAAAAGCTTTTTGCTACCACTGTCAAGGCAGGTAAGGGAGGTATAGAAGATCACCTTTTTTTTCTTTATGAACTGTTATATGCTGACGAAACTTCAATGTATTTGGCAACGGGATGAAGTCTAGGGAAAGTAGATTCATGACTTTCCCAAAGGTGTGAAGAGAACAGAAGCAGCTTCAGCTCAAATTTGATCTTGGTCAGCCCATTGATTTCCGTGCAGATAACAATTAGGCTGCCTCTCACTTTTGTTTGTATATGTATTAATCATCCGAAAGGCAAAACTAATCGGTGTATAAACCAATTAAGGGTGTAAATATTTACCTGTCAGAGGTAAAAGAAATAATGAGTATATAGGTTATTAATGAACGTGTTTCTATATATTGTGTGTAGCTTGTTGCAATTTGCCAGGAAAACTTGTCTGGAATTTGAAGTTTGTCCAGAAAAATCCAGCCGTTTAATATCAATGGAAAAATAGCCAACCTTAGGCAATGGTAACTTAATCCCTTCATAGTACTCCCTTTTGGACCTCGCAGAGGGTCCCTTCCTTTTTCTCATAACAGTCTGCTAAATCCTCTTTAAGGATTGCTATTAGCTGTCTCATCGCATTCTTAATCTCATCCATAGTTTATTTGGGAAAAGCCATGAGCCAATTTTGGACTGAAGCAGAGCTGACAAATCTGGGTAATGTGATGATTTGCCAAAAACTCTGCATGAGACATAATTGTCAATGTAACAATCACTGAGTACACAAGCTCACTCTATGATGTCTCACTTATGACTAAGAAAATCCATTCAAGATTGACTATTCATGCATGCGTTGTAAGTTCTTGAGATATTCAGAATGGCTGGGTACTTTCTGGCCAGATATATATGAGAAATCTGAAATGTAAAATCATCAGAAGACCGTTGACTTCAAACAATATAGTGTTTGTAAAATTACACTGACAACCTTTGATTTTAAGTCACGATTCAATATTATGATAGTTAAGGTTTCAAAAAACTCTTTCAAAAAACTTACAGCTTTGTAGTTATCATAGCTGGTTCCAAACTAGAAATGGGGAGGCTTTGGCATTGGGGCAACATTGTAGCCCTATAAAAACTTACAATTTCTACTAAAACTATGAATAAATGTCCAATGAACATATCTCATCGTCTGAAATGAAGACAATCATCGCCCAATATGCCTTGTGACATGAGAGTATGTTTGACTTGTTTTTTTTCTTTTTTCTTTTTTCTTTTCTTTCTTTGTTGTCGAAATCTTTGTCAAGTTGTACTTCTGTTTTCTGTTAATTGGCTGTCAAAGAGATTCCATAACTAAAAGCAAAAGGTGTTTGGTAACGTATCTTTTTGTCTGAAGACCATACCATGCAATAATGATGTAGAGGAATGAAAATTACATTTTGGATGGTTTTTGGTCAAAAAAACAAATCTCTTATTGATAAAAGGGAAATCCTGAAATGTGATTGGTTTTTGGATTTCTCCCCCCACTGCCCACAACTAATAAGATTTTTATCTCTTCTTGTTCCCACTAACAATCATTTCCCTTGTCTCTGCATCCAGGAAGGAGTAACCATATTGACAATGATGATACTTATTGTGATGATATTGAACTTAGTGACACCAGCGTCACATTTGCTAGTGAGTATCCTCAACCTGAACGTTTTGGACGAGTGCCTTCTCTGTTTTCGCTGGATATGGCCTTTTTGATTTATTGTTTTTGCATGTGGCTGGGCTCTTTGGGTTTTTTTTTTTTGGTTTTTTTGGTCAATTTATTTGTCTTTACTCATTTAATTATCTATTTGAACGGCTTTTATACAGTGGCTTGTGGCTTCTTCATTTTGAATCTTGTCATCCATTCACAATTACATCTCATCTTTTTATTCAGTTTATATTCTTGTGGCATTTTAAACAGGCTGCAACAACAGAGAAAAATCTTTTTTGCAGTGTTCAATGCTTTTTGTTTGCTTTTCTTTGTTGGCAATTCAGCAACTCAACTTTTATCATAAATAAAGATCCTCACAGCTTAGTTTCACGGATAAAGATATAAGGTTTTCAGTGTCTGTTGCAGCCCTTCTTCCTTTATTTTCTTTTCTTCTCTCATTTCAAGAAAAACTAAACAATGAATGAGTGAAAACAAACAAATAAATGAATTATATAAAGAGCCGAAAGTTCAATGAGATGTATACTATAAAATTTGAATGCCATTATTGACAGATCACATGACCCTGAATGGAAGATGTTTTCTAGGTAAGAAGCCTCCCATCAAGAAACACCTTCCAATCAAGTTTCAAGTGAATCTGACTTGACACTGTCTGTCCCCTTATTGTTTCCCAGCTGACTGACAAAGCCTCTTATTGAGAGGTGAAGATCTCTTTGAAATGTATAGAAAAGAAAAGAGGTAACCTCCACCATTTTTATTCATTTATTTCATAGGTGAAGAAAAATTGATTATTTGTTTAGCTACCAGATAAATCTATATCAGCAGTGCTAGGCATACAGATGTAATTATACCACAAACCAAGCGCTCGTGTACTGAATTGGGGAAGTCCTTAACACCTGCTTTGCCAAAGAAAGAAAACCCAATATGATGTTAAAATTTGCCCCATTTCTTGGATTATATACCTGACAAGGGCTGGAGAATGGATTGTTTGGAAAGTTGTTGATAACATCAAGGATGGGAAGAAGACATTAGATTGTTCAAAGGTTAGAATTCTGTATGTGCTTGATATAATAAATAAGAACTGAAAGTACAATGAGGTGTTCACTATGAAGTATTGATGTGATAACTGTTAGATTACATGACCTTGAGTGAAAGTTTTTTTTATGTAAGAAGCATCATCGGGGACAACTCTCTACCAAGTTTCAAATAAATCTATCTTAAAATAGCTGAGAAACAATATGGGGATCGACCAATTATCTGACAGAGGCCCTTATAGAGAGGTAAGGACAAATTAATTTCAACTTTTAGTAACTCTGCAAGTGTTACTAATGCTAGTTTCCCCAAAATACAATGTTTACTTTCTTGTTTATAAAGGTCTTCAGAGCAGCAATGAATCTACTTACTGTTGTATATTGTCCTTGGTAGATGTATATGTTTGTGTATTATATAGGTTCTCGGACAAAGAAGCTTTTATGCATATCTTTTCATGTGATGAATTTCTGAAGATGTGTTGTGTTGCTCCTTGCCAAATCAAACATGTGTTGCATTGCCATCACTACTTGGGTTATTGGTAAAGCTGTAAAAAAGAGGAGGGCTGTGAATGAAAAACATACATGAAAACCATGGAACAAGGCAAAACGCTCTGTGGAGAAGGAGAAATCCTTCTTTGATTCCTCCAAAAAATCAATGAGGGTACTTTTTTTTTTTTTTTCCCCCTCTTAAAACAGGAAATGCTGCTGGGATGAGATGCACCTGCCTTTTCTCTTTGGCTACAATCTTCCTGGACCCCTCTGCTGCTACAGCTATCTCCAGCCCTTCTCATATCAGTTGTTCTACCCAAATGAATAGCTTTTTGCTTTCCTTTGTCTTGTCAGTCAGCTTGATTCGAATTTCCCATTCTTGCCTTCCACTTTAGAGGCCACTACAAATCCCAGCCAGATCCTAGAGACCACTTGAGATTCCAGCATTATCCCATACCATCCACACCACACATCTTGTTATATAATTTCTTTGATCAAAATATTTCAAAAGTCAATTTCTGATATGATTAGTCATAACTGACACAATCTTGTCAAATTCAGCAGAGAATAAAGGAAACAAGCTTACTTATATTTATTTTTTTTGCATGCAAATGCCCTTCAGTATTTTCAAATAAAATCAATCCTTTTACCAAAACCGATGTTTACTTGTTCTATTGCTGAATGCAAGAATGATTGTGCTTTGATCGTTCACGGCTGTTAGTTCAAGGTTTTATTTCAGGCCACATACTGGTAAGTTTTATTTGAATAAAATCTCAGACATTGTTTTAAATGCAAATGAAAAAAGTGTTGACTAAAAATCTGTGAAATCTGTTTTATCAATATTTTCATTCTAAGTTTGTTTTTGGCTATCCATTTTTATTTATTTGTTTATTTATTTTTTCAAATATTGTTGTGATATTTGATTTTCATTTTGAGCACATTTGTATTTGAATATACAGTTTAAGATCACAATGTTAAAATCGGTGAATAAAATTTAAATGATCTCACTATAATTCATATTTTAAAAATCCTTTCTGGTCATGTTTAGGCTTCTAAATATGTTTTTTGGATATTTTAAAAATGTGAACCATCTCCAAAAAAATTTTTCTTTTATGATGATGATATTTGAGTGAATTATTTTGTGTAAGTTTATGTATAGAACTCAGTGACTTTCTCGGCTTAGTCCTGCACAGGGTTGAATAGAGAGAATAGTGTTGCACCAATCTTCCAAGTTGATAGGCAAGATCTGCTCTGAAAATTTGCACTTAAAATTCAAAATCCTGGCTTTTATTTGGGGTTTAAACACTACCAGTGACACCAATTAGAAGTAGAGTTATATCAACCACCAGATGTATATATATACATATATATAATGTCTATCCAGAAAGTATCCAGTTATTTTGAATATCTCTAGAAGTTGGTGCGCAACCATCATTTAACTTGGCGATCAATCAGATAAGACCTTACTGATGCTGGTGCGGTTTTCTTTAATTATTAACTCGATTTATGCTGTCTTGGCCAAGTGACTCATCCTCTGTGTAATAATGGGAAGATGTTTCAAATAATATAGTATGTTTATGTGTATAAACACACACACACATATATACATACATATATATATATGTGTGTGTGTGTGTGTGTGTATATATATATATATATATATATATATATATATATATATATATATATAGTACAATGTGGATTTGCTACACAAATAAGTTTGTTTCTGCCCTGTCTACACCCTATCAGGCAAATGATTAGGTATATTTTAGATTCCTATTTGGGGAAATTTTTGTAGGAGTTTTCTTTTTTTTTTTTTTTTTTTTTTTTTTTTTCTCGGTTTGTTAAATTTGTAGTATGTGTTTTTGGTGGTGGTTATACAGTAGATGTCGAGGTATGGTATGGTTGTTTATAAGTTGATGCTCTATGTGTTATATAGGAATATTTCATTTTCACTTTGGGGAAATAAATCTAATGATTTCTATGCTAGCAAAAAAACTCACATACTATAAATTTGACAAACCAAAAAATGAAAGAGGGAACTCCTCCCACCTAGTAACACCCACAAAAATTTCCCCAAATATCCCAAATAGGAATCTAAAACATACCTAATCATTTGCCTGAAGAGGTGCAGACAGGGCAGAAACATAAACGTGTTTGTGTAGCGAATCTACACTACTATATTTCCAGCTCTACTCTAAATCAACTAAACATTTAAAGTTGAATGTATAGAGCACTCTATGAAATGAATCCATCTCATATCAGACATTGCATTATATTATATTATGTTATGTTATATTGCATTCCTGATTTGTACTTATAAATATATATATATATATATATATATATATATATATATATATATGAATGGATAAAATTCATATGTGGGTGTCCCTATAGGTATGTCTCCCTCCCCATTCATACACACACCTTTTGGGGGGGTGTTATTTTCTAGGTCACTTTCTTGACAAACCTGTTTTTTTTTTCTAAGATGTTAAAATGATTCAAACAAGCAATCTTGCCAAGTTGCAACAATGAAAAATAGAAAATGCTTTTTTTTTTTCTTTTCTTTGAATATTTAATTTCTCTTTCTCAAAGTGCAGTGAGTGAAAAACACGGTCATCTGTGAATTTGCGCTCGCCAAAGTTTTTGAACCAGATACCGTTATTGGTAGAGGCACTGTCTGGTTTGGTGTGAATGTTTGGCAACTTATGGCTTTGTCATGATATAATCAGTTAGAATGACCCCAACACACTGTTTAAAATGGCAAGACTTTGGCGGAGTCAGACCTTTTCATTCACAACCCCCACCCCCTCAAAATTTTATAAATTCTCAACTTTGATAATTTTGGAAAATTTTTTAATTTTTACTTAAACATGATTGCCAAACTCCAGTCCAAGTTGACTTTGTTTTTTTTCCCCCCGTAGCAACAAGAATAAGAATTAATCTCAAACTAATTCAAGGGAGTAAACTCTTAACTCTTTGGCTATCATGTCACGTTGAACTAGACTGATATATAAAATTAGTAGCATTTCCCTACTGTGATTTGTAATCGAGTAATGGGTGGCCTTCTTACCAACTGAGCTAAATGAACAGATTTTATATATTCAAAAATATATACAATACTAATGCAGTAATCATTTTCAGTGGGAGTAGATGCAGGAAAGGAGTTTTACCCTGCAAGCGGCCAAGTTTTTACATCATATATTCAATTTTTTTTCTCTCTTGAACTCATTTGAATTTGGTCATAGTTGTCACTGCTTAAATTTTGCCATTTAGTTACTCCCGTTGTGTCTGTGTCATTCTACCTATCTATCTTTCATGTGCACTCACTTATTATCAGTTTCAACTTTGGTAAATGAATAGATTGAGCAGCCAAACTTCCTTCACAACTGACTGATTTACTAGTCAGCCTGAACTACAGCAAATGATCACCCGTTACTGCAGGTGATTAGTTGGGCGGTGACTTTAGAGGACTTCCATTTTAGAAATATCTTCTCTCCACTCATTGGATAATATAGAATTCTTGCTCTATTTTTCATTGTAACATCTCCATGAATGGGTGTTGGGGTGTCAAACTCTTAAATTCATATAGGAAAATGTAAGTAGTCCTGATGGGTACGCTTTAATTTGTTAAAACACATTTGGTGACAATGTATTTAAAAATTTATATGCTCTTAAGATTGAACAATATCTTTAACTTTGTCAATGAAATAAAACATTTCCCCCATCCCCCTTGGACTGCTTGAAGTGGAGGATGATATTCAAGTAGCCAGTTTGGGAGTGGGGATTTTCAGTTGATGAAAAAAAATTAGGGCACTTTTTTTTTTTTTTCTTCAACCAGTAAATGGTCAGACAATCGAGCAGTGCCTGTGGGGCCCAAAACACTGAGGGGCCCAAGTAGCAAAGGTCTTGTTTTTGAAGTGGCCTCAAATGAATGTACATTTTTTTTTTTTTTTTTTGTTTTTTTTTGCGATATTGAGCCCTAGAAACAAATATCTGATTATGATTGTATATGTATATCTTTATGGAATGGATGGTGGGGTGAGATGGATTAAAGGGCCAATAAGCCTATTAGCCCAGGAGCCCAGATCACAGTCAGTCTTTAACCATATCTTAAGATGATTAACATGAAATAATCTTTCGAAATCCTGTGTCATTTTCACAGGCATTATTTCATGTGGTCCCAAGTCTTGAATAATCTTGAAGAAAATTATGTTGAATTGAATCTTGCCTTCTTCATACATATATATATATTTATATATATAAGCTGGAATACCTTGCATCCCTCCAACAGCACAGTGGAAAGTATGTTCTTTAATATATATTTCTTTGTACATAACAACAAATGGATTATGTACACTGAGAACGTAGTCAGTAATAGTGAAAATATTCATAAAATGGACATTCCATTTATAACCAGCCCTTCCCTTTATTCATGGCTCCATTGACTAAATTCTGGGTTTGTCCAAGTATTGATCAGTATCGATTTTGTGCTGCTGTTGATACACAATGCATCTAGGCTGGGGTAGCCATTCCATAAGTCTGCAAATGAATTCTATAGTACCAAGCTTTCCCTTAGTAGGAAACTCACATAACAAATATGCAACAAGCTACTGGCTTGTATCCAGACACGTGACTATTCTGAGTTGCCTCACTTTCTCTCTGTCTCTATTTAATTTTATTAAAACACAAACCATTGTGGCTGTGCTACAGTATTTTGACTCTGTTGTTGGTATTTCTGATACACTTTTGAGAGAGAGAGAGCTGCAGAGACTGAGAGTGTCACGCATTCTGAAAGAGACTTTATGACAGTTTCATGATTAACCTGGAAAGTGTTGCATCATTTCATATGCAGAATAGCCATTACATGACTAGCTGCTTGTAAAGTCTACCATGTCATAATACTATATCCATGGGCAGATCCAGCATTTTGAGCAGGGGTAAATGAATAAGTGGAAAAGAAAATTTCCTTCTTCAAAAACCAGAAAGTAATAATAAATGTGACCCAGCATTTTTTTTTTTACTAATATTTGAATAGTTTTGAGTCGTAGCTTTTTAGCTCTAGAATTGACTAAAGAGTGAAGTAAAAAAATTAATCAAAGAAATTTACTACTGAACCAATAAATAATTAAAAAAAATTATGGAGAATAACAGGGGAGACATCTAAATTATATCAGATGAAAAACAAAATATTTGTTTTCAAGGTTAATTTATGACTACTTGGAATTATTTAGGTTTTTCATTCATAAAACAAGTTTATCACTGAAAATTCACAGATATTTAGTTTTCCCCACTCTCCAAAAGTAGGATGCTATTCTAAAAGTATTTCCTATGCTAAAATGGCATAAAGCAAAGATGCAATTACCATTTAATTCTTAAAAGGAGAAATTCTTGAGTGTCCCCCAGACCCCCCCCAAATTGCTCGTATTGTGTATCAGATGTCATGGTGGTGAGGGTTACAAGACAGGGAAGAGGGTGTCTGCTGCTTATATAATGGCTAGCTGCAAAACAAAAACTGGACACTATTTTCACTTTGCGCCTTTTTCGTAAAAGCAAAAAAGTGGTGTAAAGCAAAGTCTCAAAAAGGGAGACTACCCGTTTTAGAATTCCATTAGTTTTTTTTTTCTTTTCTGTAAAAGAAACTCCAAAACTCATTTTAGTGGAACAGACATATGTTTTGAATGATGGGTAAGAAATATTTATCTGCAGACTTGATACCTTAAAGTGAAAGAGTCTGTAGTTACAGTCAGAGAACCGAGGAAATCATACCATTCATTACACAAGTAGATTTCATCATCTGGATCAGTGGTTCTCTACTTTTTTTTTTTTTTTTTTTTACTCTGTGACCCTCCCCCCTCCCTCCCATGATAGTTAAAAATGATATCTCCCTCACTATATATAGATATTAAAAAAAAAAAATAGAAAAATTGAACTACATTGTTTGGCAAATTTTTTGTAAAAAAAAACCCAACAAAATACCGGTATATGAACTTTGGGGCGATTACAAAATCTTTTGTAATCTCTTTGTGTGATTTATTAATTCATATCTCAGAAAGTTAATGAATAAAGCATAAGTTATTATAGAATCTATTGTAAAATCAGTTAATAGAATAATGTCATAAAGAAGTACTGTGAACTCTCATTAAAACGGACTAATATGATGGAAAGAGACTGTTTTAGCTGATTGTCCGTGCTGAGCAATGGGAGTGATTACTACTACACTGAAAAGAATACATCAAATAACTATAAAAAAACATATATTTTATGAAATTATTTGAAATGTCTACCCCCCCCCCAACACACACACACTGAATCTGTATCCAGCATTATCACTATTTCTATGCACACACACAAAGTTGGAGTTTTAAAAAAAAAAGGGGGGGTGTAACACAGCTACAGCACCAAAAAGGATATGTGGTGAATATTTTTAGATATGCATCTACCAAGGACATAGCAGCTAAACCATAGCGCAGCGTAGGGAATTCAGGAGAAGTGAATTATATTCAGACAGAGGACGTATTGATGACACTTCAGAAAAACATTTGACTTGTCTGATGAAATTGGGGAGGGGGAAGTGCTATACTTGTTACGGAATGTACTTCAGATCTGTAGAGATAATTCATTTCATTTTTGAATATGAAAAAACAGTCACTGGTTATATTAATGAACACATCATTTATTCATCTTTTCCCAAGAGCATTGGTAATACTGTAACCTCAAAGGACATGAGACTGCAGCTAATTATAACTTTTCCAATAAAAGCCAGGTTGGAGTGGAAAATGAAATATTTTGTAGCACTTCCTTGTTGTCAATCAACTTCATTAATTTTTACTTCTCAAGTTTCCATCTCTTGCCCACCCCTCCTGTGCATAAAAGTGGTCAGTTCTTCTGATCTCAACAGGGTCCTTTGGAAAACTGACCCCATCTACCTGAGCAAACTCCTATCAATCGTCAATATGTTCCGGTCTCTTTTCTTTATATTTAACATGCGCTTGTTCATTCCTCTGTCTTGTCTTGGTTCTTCTATCACTTTTCATTTCCTTCTCTCCCATAATAAATTCAGTGTTACTTTGAAAAATCCCAGGGACGTAGAGATTTTCTTGATGGGTCTCAAATGGGATACTGTCTTCCACAAGTCTGTGTCAATTTTAAGATAAAGTTCCGCCATTGTTAGCCAGTAAAACATTGTTAAAACTGATTGAATGTCTTGTAGAGAAAAAAAAATCACTTCACTTAGTTTAGTTTTAAAGTAAGTAGAGAACCGACTTAGTTGTAGAGGAAAAAAGTCATAAGTTTGGCTTCTGGCTATGAAAAAGTCACATTTGATTTAAAGTAAAAAAATAAGTGATATTTTAATGAAAAAAAAAGGTGTTGACGATAAGTCATATTCAATTTAAAGTAGTAGAACAAATGGTATTGGAGATTTCTGGGACTCTGCATGCTGTGATTGTACCATTTATCTAAAATGTAAGTACAGCAGGTTTTGTGATATTGTGTGAGAACATTTCTGTGATCTTTGATGTCTGGCAAATTTGAGCATCAAATTTTGTAGTAAGTAGGACTAATCTACTAGAGAGACCCTCAGAATATTTTGTCAGGCTTTTGATGAACATTCTTTGGGTTGAACACAGGTTTTAGAGTGGCACAAGCATTCTTGGAGACAAATCACCCGCAAAAAAACAGAAAATGTGGAAAAAGGCTGAACTCTTCCTTTCCGGAACAATTCATCAGCTTTCTCATGTGGTTGGAATCGCTGGTGGAATCAACAAGGAGATCCTCACAGAAAACTGTGGCAGCCAAGTTTAGCTTCCAACTCTTGACATATGTCATGCGCTTCTCGAGAAGGCAAATAACTACTGAACTTTCATCTCAAGAATCATCAAGGGCAATGAAAGTTGTGTTTACAGCTACGAGACAAAACATCAGTCATCGCAGTTGAAGAGTCAACATTCACCAAGACACAAGAAAGTGCATCATGTTTAGAGTACAACAACCAGCAAGCTCATCTGTTTTGGTGGGCTTGGAGGTGCCATTAAGGGCAATGTTCACCGAGAATTTGTTTCTCCAGTCAGTATGGTTTTTGAGGCGCTTGACAGATGTACGACAAGAAAGACTGAAACTATGGTGCAACTGCAATTAGCTACTGCATCATGACAATGTGCCCACTCATATCTCCCTCAAAATGAGTCTTTGACAGAGAAAAACATGGTAGTTGACCCACACCCTCTATACATGCCTGATCAATCCCCATGTGACTTGGCCATGTTCTCCAAAATGAAATTAAACCATAAGGGGTGCTGCTCTGAGACTGTAAATGAAATTCAAATGGAATCACAGATGATATCAGATGTACTTCCAGAAAAGGACTTCTGTGGTGCATTTGGGGTGTGAAAGAGATGCTGGGAGTGCTGTGCTCATTTCTAAGAGCTCAGTGTAAGTAAATTCTGGTATTCTAGAGGTTTGACTTTTTTCCTGGCCCAAATTATGACTTTTTTGCTGGTCGCCACTCAGACATCTTGTTTCAAATTACTTGTCAAAGTATCTTTTAAACTTATTCAGAAAAGATTGAAAATAGAAACCTAAGAAGCATATTTCAGGGTTTGATGATTTGCAAAACTTATCGAGATGTTTTGTGCCATGGAAGTAATTCAGTTATTACGATTAATTAAAAAAGAATGATTATTCAGCTATTTTATCAAGACTTTCCTAATTTTCTGATTTGTTAATCACTGCTACCCACAACACTGGTTTAGATACTGTTGTTTGGTTTAGGTTATTCATGTGTTCTGACATATATATTGTGTCATCCACAGACAGCTGTTTCGATGTATTACATCTCTTCAGTATGGCTATAGACTTTCCATTAACCCATCCAGTACCGTGAGGTAGGATTGAAACCTTCGCTTCAGATCCAGAGAGCAATATTCTACCTCTGATCTGCGGAACTGGACAGTCAGGCTGAATTTAAGGGATATATTTATTTACACATAAATCCCCCATCCACCAGTGTGCTCTATTCCTATAGAAGACCATTGCATATATATATATATATATATATATGTATGGACTTCACCCAGCCCTAACCCATTACAGTAGAAACTTAAAATTTTGCACACACTTGCCCCAGTAAGTAGAGAAAATTTTTTTGTTTTAAAAAATTCCCCTCCAAAATGAGGTTTTTGTGGTAGGGGTTCAAGTTTCAATTTAAGTTTGTTAAATTGGTCCCTTAGTTTGTTTCCAACCTTGTTTTTTAATTTTTAAAAATTTTTAAATTTGGACATTTTAGTGCCCTACAAAAGGCAAGAGAAGAAACTTATTCATTGATACCCCCTTTTTCCAAGTTTTTATTTGATCATCCCAACAAGACATGCTATCAAAAGACATTGGTCACAGTCTGGTTGAGAATAAAAACCCACCTTTTCACATATATCTTATCTGTTATGCATGTAACTGTTGTTGCTGTTATTATTCACCACTTCCAAAAACAGACTGGTTTAAACACTTTTGCTGGGTTTAAGTGATTCATCTGTTCTGACAATTATGCATGTATTTATCAATGTATCTGAACTTGGCCCAACCCTAACTGTTCAGAGTAGTAACTTTAAATTCTGCAGATACACTCTCCTTAATGAGCAGTGAAATTATTTTTTTTTGTCCCCCTTTCTCCCATTTTCTATTGAGGGTTCAGTTTACAATATAAGTTAATGCTGAATTTACATGATAAAAATGAGATCATATATGGGTGGCAGTGGTTCATAATTTCTCTTGAAATGCTAATTTTCAGTTTTGCTAATTTTTGTTGATAATATTTGCACAAAAGGTGATTGTCTTTACAGTCATTAGTTCATTAGTATGCACAAACTGAATTTATTGGTACATGAATTTGTCGTAAAATAAAAGTGACAGATGGAACATGATAGATGAGTTGTTTGGGGGTAAATTAAAAGTAAGTTTTTAAAGTATTTAGACTGGTTAAAGATTATTTTTGTCATTTATATACAAAAAGTGAATAAACCTGTTGAACTTTGAAGAGACAAATGTATGGTCTACCACTGACGATGAGGCTAGAAAAGGTATTTGTATTAACTCGTGTTTCTTTTGTCCACTCAATATCTCCAATAGTTCCCAATTAATTTCTAAGACATTTTGTGGAAGTGGGAATTGTGTGTTGAAGAAGAACTGGTTAAATTTGGGGGCAGATCTAGGAATTATCTTTCGATTGGGAGATACATATTTATATATTGAGACAATAGTCTGAAATCTGGAAAATCAAAACATTCTTCACCCCATCAATATTGCTATATATGGACCAATTTTCATTCATCATTAAGTGATAATGGCATTGGCAGAGATATGCACTCTCTAAGTGCCTTTTGGTTACTGAATGTAGATACACAATTCAAAAAATTTGAGGAGTATTTCTAGAATTTTCTGTGTATGCTTTTTTTTCGGTTTATTATGAATTTACATAATGTCTTGCCATATAAATCCTTTCATTATTGGTAATAAACAAATATAGTGTTTCTGGATCTGAAAAAGTATAAAAATGTAGATTATTAAGAAATATTATTGTCCTTGGACGTAACAAATGAATTGTGGTGGATATATTTTTGTGGTGACACTTTATATGTATGATAGAGAGAATGCATATGCACAGAGGAAGCCATTTATTATAATCACGTATGCTATCAAACGGTTATTGTTATCACAATCAGTTGGTTCCAAACACCTAATTTTATGTGTGAATTTTAAAAAATATATTGAAGCACATGTATATTTTGATAATACTTTTTTTGATAATGTATAATTGTTTATAATAATGATGAATGTATATTGTTTCAGTTTTTATATTTTTTTGCTCAATGTTGTCAGCTGTTATTTATCTAAAAGACCCTGTCCCAAAGTGATCACAATAAGCGGATTCCTTCCTTTCTGTGTGTGTGTGTGTGTGTGTGTGTGTGTGTGTGTGTAAAATGGGCACTTGCTGGCTATGAACAAGTTTGAAACTCATGGGATGATTCTTTATTGTATCCTTTTCAAGCTAAACTTGGTACACACACACACACACACACATATAGATGTGTCTTAATGCATACATTTTTCATGACTACAGTATCTTTTGAAATGTTTTCTTACTTTGTATACACATACACACATGCAATTTGATTTTACTTTTGATGCATAAAAACAAACATAGCTCTAGTTTCTTAATCAAAGATTGATTACTTACGTGTAATTTTTTTTGAAAGTTGCTTTGATGCATATCAAGACATTGATTCACTCTGAGAATACTTGAAGTGCATTTTTCTCGGGTGGATGGGTGTAAGTGACAAAATAAATAGAAATGTCAAGCTTTGTTCACTTGTGATGGTACGTCAGGAGTTCGGAAGTTTCTTTTTAAATTTTCATTTTTTTGTTTGATTTGTTTAATCTTTATTTATTCGTAATTTTTTTTCTTCATAAATACTATTGGCATAGCACAACAGCGCGCGCACGCACACATACCTGTTGGGTGTCTTTTTTTATCTTTTTTTTTATTTTTTAAATTTACACTTGCAAAGTAGCCGAGAAAACTTCCTGGGGAGAACTAACCCCCCCCCCCAAAAAAAATGGACTTATGCGAAAGGTTCTTCAGTGGCCTTATGCCAGGTTTATTATGATAACGATGAATAAATGATATTGCGCGTGTCTCTTACTATGACACAATGTTTGACTCCTGATGTACGAAAATCGCGCAATCAATTTCTCCTCTCCCTGCTACTCTTATTCCTCCTCCCTAATCCGATCGCGGTCAGTTCTCACTCCCTCTCTATTTTCTTATAATGTATCTATTGTCCAATCGGCAATTTCTATCTTTCTCGATTGTCCCTGCTGTTTTGTTATTCTTATAACTTTCAGAAATCTCTCTCTTTCTCTCTTTCCTCTCTGTAAGTCATCCAAGCCCGTGAAAAGACTAGTCAGGGTGTGTCAAGTCGGCCCTAACTAAGATTGCCAACTTGAATACTTACTACTTACTTGTCTATCGTGCCGAAAAAGATGTATAAAACGAATCTTACGGGAAAGAAAGGAAGAAAATAATCCATAAAATGAATTAGAAGAACCGGATTTTCAAGTTTCTTTCTTTTACTGTTTATTTTTGTGCGCTTTGATTAATTTTAAAATATTCCCTCCGGGGGAAAACAAGTGAATTCTTTTACAGAAATAGACTCATACACGTGACAAATAAAAACAAAGACAATGTCTATTTTCAAAAGATTTTCTTCTAGTCGAGAAGGGTTGGTTGAAGACGAAAGTAGTGAACCATCATCTCAATGCCTCGATGTTATTTCTTCTTCTACAGATATTATGGGCGATATAGAAAATGTAATGGATTACCAGGATTTTGACGACTCTGAACAGGTAAGACCCTTCTTTTAATTTCTTCCCTTTCATTTTTACCTTTTTATTTTAGAATCAGGATGGTTTGCATTTATTCAAAACTTAATATGACCCGTCAACCCTTGGGTCAAGATTCGGCAACTCCGTTATACGAAGGTCCCGTCTCAAAAAAAGAGAAAAATTAATTTCTCGCGTGGCGAGTAATTTTTTTGTGCTTTCAACAAATAAGACGTTCGTTTCCCTAGGGAATTTACCAGTTTTGAAATAAAGTTTGTTTTTTTTCCTTGAAAGGTTTTAGAGGGGGGTATTTAAAATGTAACTATGATCATAATGCGAAATTGGGCACGCATTTCCGTCATTTTTACGAAGTAATGTCTGTCAAGTATATGGTTACTTCCCTCACCACCGTATAAAGAATGAGGACATTATAAAAATGACGGGTAAAAAAACAGATGAATGAAAAAGAAATGCAGAAGATTTTTGGAATAAAGGAGATATTCATTCTGAAAATAAATGAGGAATGCTTTACGCAAAATAGGGTTCTTTATTTACCTAGGATCGTACATTCAGCTGCCGTTTGCAGAAAATTATATAGTCTTCTCTTTCTGTTTCGGGAAACATTCTACAAAACAGGTAATAGATACTTGGAGTAATAAACCTCCTTATTCCCAAACTGGAGACTGAGGAAGCCATATCTTCACATCTCTCCCAAAACGGAAGTGTACGAACCGCATACTTCAAGGACGTACTTTCGCAAAAATGGCGGAGAGTACGTTCCTGGTTTCGCATTACAGATACGTTGTAGGTAGAAATCCCTTTGACCCCCCCCCCCAATTAAATTTTCTTTAAACTGACGAATTTCCCTAGCAAGGGAAGGTCTTATAGACTGAAAGCTCAAAAAATTGTTGGCGAAAAATTCATTTTCTTATCTTTCTGAGGTGCGACGGAACCTTCGTATGTCAGAAGTGCCTCTTCGTGCTGGGTATTCGTCATTATTTCGTGTGATCCCTAAATTTGTTCAAGATTCCGATCCACGAAAAACACAGAAGACTGTATTTAAAAAAAAAAAAAAAGAATGATTTAAAGAGGTATTTGGGGGAGGGGGGAATTCCAATCAATAAGACCTTCGTTACCTTTGGCAAATGTCAGTTAAAAAAACAAAACAAAACAAAAAAAAACTATCAGGTTGAGGTGGGGTTCTATCAATCATCAGTTTTTTAACCTCCATCGTTGGACGGGAACCTTCCCAAGGATTTGCCACAATCCTCTATCATGGGCGTCGCGGAGCTAGGATTTTCTGAATTTGTCTAGTTTATCTCTCCATTTTGTATCCTGTTGGCCTCGGTTTCACATATGATCTCTGGGGATCCATGTTGTGAGTCGTGATGTCCATCAGTTGTGTGCCATTCTTGCAACATGATCTGCCCATTGCCATTCAATTTTTTTATAGTTTCGGAATCCCGTTTTCTTCGTGATATACTGTGATGTATTGTGGTCCCTCCATGATTCTCTCATGTGCATGTTGCATGCTTCTCAGTTTGCAGGTCTCTCTTGGTTAGGTTCCATGTCTCAGTTCCATAAGCGACTATTAAAGTGGGCACTTATTTTCCGTCATTTTCATGTAGGAACAGCTTCCTGAATTATCTCTTCTCCCGGTTACTTTCTTTAATACCCAAACAAATTTGAGATTATTAAAAGAATTAAAGCGACAATGTAGGGTAAATGCTCCTAATTGTAATTCATCAAGATTTGCTCACTCAATGGTAAAAACTACATAAATAGAAAGAAATAAGAAAGTTGTTGAAATACAAACAGGAGTTAATGGATCGTTATAGCTTTGTTTGACTGAATTAAATTGTGAAAATGTTTTTATTTGTTCGCTGTCTTTAACATTGTATGAGCGTGAGCTTGTGACCACCCCTCTATTGCGCCCACCAAATATGTGTCAGTTTTGTGAAATTTTTTATGATTTTATGGGATAGGATGTCTATTTACTTATAGATTATTAGATATAATACTTTACTTGGCTCTACTTTTCATCCGTCGTATGCAACTGCTGCTGTGAAGTATGTTTATTTTTATTCGTTATAATGGATTCTATTTCTTGTAAAGATTAAGTTTTTTTGATTTGATTGTAATGTTTTACAATGTTGATGAAGCAGTTCTTGCTTTCAGACTGTATTCAGTGCTTCCAGATTATATATTTACACAAAATTTGCTTTACAGCTTCTTTCTTATTTCCGTATCAAATATCTGTGTTATTTAAATCTTATATTTTCTTTAATGCACAGTTAGAGTTGTAGTTGGGGTTGATTTAAGGTTAAAATAGGTATTGTTGCAACCGAAGGTAGTGAAGAGTTCTATTCCTTTTTATATATATGTGTGTTTGTATGTTCCAGCACTCCTGGCCATACCATTTTGTCTACAGGCTTGAAAATTGGCATCAGTACTCCACTAAACCACTTTTTGAAAATATTTTTATTTTTTATTTTTGGAAAAAAACTTTTCTTGATCTCTTTTGGACTGATTTATTAATATTTAGATACTCCATAATCCAGATGTTTTTTTTTTTTTTTTTTTTTTTTTAATTTCATTTTAGATGTGATACATATCATAAATAAAATTTTTTTTTACATGACTTCAAATTTTGATGCTAAGGTTGTTGAAATATTGGTTGTAATGGCAAGTTCTTATTTATTTCATCTTTTTAAGGTTTAGGGTTAAGTGTAGGGTCGTTTTGAAGTTGAAATAAATCACCAAGTTTTTCTCGTTTTAATTCAACCAAAGGGTTTTATCCTTCTTTGCTCCTTAACTGAGCGTATTTTATCTCCCATCACGGGGCCAGTGTCAAGGTGTCATGCACACTGAGAGTTGAAATTTGCATCTGGGATTCATGCATCCTAGGTGAGATTTAAAATTTGAACCCCCAGTTGCCTCATATTATTTTAAACTTCCAGGTCAGTATTGTGCCCCTCTGAGATCTGGGCTGTCCATTCTTGTTAGGCAACAAGTCTAGGAGAAAGATAACTGTGAATTTAAAACCTGCTCACCAGGAAATAATAGCAACGGATGAGTCCAATTAGTTACTGCTAGAACCAACATCACTGTTTAATTGTCATTGGAGAAGTGTAGAAAGGCCTTTGTCCAGCAGTGGACCTGGAATAGCTGATGATAATGATACATATTTTTGTTTTGCTTGAAAATGATAACCAAAACTGTCAACATAGTTTCCTTTAGTTTCTAAGTGAGTCTTACTGGCTGCTAATATATGTATTACGAATACATGGCTGAAGAAACTTTTTTTCTTTTTCTTCCAATTACCTTTCTAAATCTTTTTTTTCTGTGGGGGGTCCAATTTACAATGCAAGTGTTTGCTAAATTGATCCCTTAGTTCGTGTCAGGCAGCATTCACACTTGTTTTTAGAAAATTCAGACTTTTTAGTAATTTCTGCCCAATAGGTGGGAGAAGTAACTTATTCATTGATCAACCCTTTTTTCAATCTAATTGATCACCCCCAACATAGCATGCTGCCAAAAAGATGTTGATCATGTGACAGTTTCTGTCAAGTGACTAATCAGACCTTTTTTGAATTCTTATCAATTCATTCTGGAAGTTCTCTAGATTATGCAATTAATTAGAAAAACCAGTAATTAAATTATTAGTAAGATTGAATTTAATCAAAATAAATTAAAGATTTTTGAACTTTATGTGTAGAGACACATTCAATTTTGTTGTGTGGCTACAGGAGTTCTATCTTGAAACATAACACTTTATTAGCCAGGGTGTTCTTACCTTTTTGGGGTCACCGCTAACCTTCACGTGGATAATTTTCCCGCTTCCCAACTGTGTAGTGAATATTCAAAAGGATACCAGAAAGTTATCAACTCTTAATAAACAGTAGAAATGAACAGCTTTCGCTGTTTCTTCAATGGAAGTTTTGTGAAGAAGTAACACAAACATATCGTTGTTAGATATTATCAATGCGATACCTGTGTGTGGTGAGACACAGCTAGTGCACATTGGATTTAATATCACTGTACTGCTTGGTAAATCAATAATAGAAAATGTTGCTATTGACCCCCTTTTTTTATAGTCTTTTATTGACTTGGATACTGAAAATCCCAGACCACCCATTAAAATTTCAAATTTGTGGCCTTATTTTGACAGGCTTACTAATAACATCTAGATTTTCCAGTATCTGAATGTGTGGGTTTTCTGTTTTTTTTTTCTACTCAAAAAGACTTGAATACTGAAAATCCCAGATCACCCATTAAAATTTCAAATTTGTGGCCTTATTTTGACAGGCTTACTAATAACATCTAGATTTTCCAGAATCTGAATGTGTGGGTTTTTTGTTTTTTTTCTACTCTATTTTAGATGTTTTCGAAGGGAAACCGTCAGTGATACCGTAAATAAGAATTTAATCTGACCATGCTTATTCTTTGATAGAATTTTTTTTATGTGACTTCAGATTTTGATGGTACACTTGTTCAATTATTGACTATGATGGCGAGTTATATAATCACTCTGATTGGTTGTATCTATGGTCGTTACGCTCTCTTATTATCTATTCTCCTTGTATCTCTCATCCTTTGTCTTCTCACTCCTCACCCACCCTTGCAATGTAATGAACAAGGGGTAAGAATAAGAGTGCTTATAATTGAATGATAAAAAAAAAAAAAGGAACAACTTTCACTGTAACCGTCTCCTTTCTCACCAACCCTTGCAATGTAATGAGCAAGGTGATTCAACGTTTACTATAAATATCATCTATTTATTACTCTCCTTACAAGTCTGGTGCCTAAATATCAAGTTATAGTAGTAGTAAACCATAGGAATATTGACAGTAAAAATAATCAATAATAACTCATATTTCAGTTCCGTTTGCCTTTGCATATTATTATACTTATCAAAGATACGTTCCATAAGTAATAAATTACCCTAACAAAATAATGTACTTTAATTGCAGAAATATGTATGTGAGAGTAATGAGGATCTCTACTTATTAACACCCTAGGAAGATAAAATGAATCGCCATACATTCCCTTACTACCTACAGATTCTTTAATGATTATTGGAATATGAATCGGAGAGAATAGATAAGGCCATCATTTGAAAAGATAGAGATACACTTGCTACAGCCAGTATTTAACCATAAACCACTTTATGGTGCCATTTTCCAATGCTATAAAATGTAAGAGTTAAAGTATTAGTCAAGCAGAGAAAGACAACTAAAAAAGAGAGGAGTAGTTTTTCAAAGTATTTTTTTGAAATTAAGAACGCTTTTCTTATGAAGATTAAAATTATGAAGAACTATTAATTTATTAATTATGGATTTATGTTCAGTTAGTAGCTAAGTTTGTCGAATCATACTGCATTGACGTATTTTATTCATTTAAAGCTTCAGTAATGCATACTAGCACATATTTTTTTATCATGTAGGCATTTTAAGATATTGAAAATATTATTAGATTCTGCCCTTATTTTTGGATGACCTGATAGTTTAAATGTCGGGGAATGATGACAATGAGTCATTTGAGAATTTTGGTCAATGTTCTGACTATGTATCATTCAACTAAATAGCTTGCTGCCTCTTCCACTAATTGTTGAAGTTCAAATAGATTATTGAAATAGTCAATGTATTTGTAAACGTACCAACGATTGATCTGAAAAAATCTCTGTTGGAAATATCTAACTTCTTTTGTAAATCATAGATATTAGAAACCGTTAAACAAAAACTGTTACCCTAGATTTTTTCAGTTTTTAAGTTGGTCTGGCTGTGTATATATCATGTGTACAGACCATACCAATGGAGCTAGAGGGATGAAAATGTAAACATTTACTCCTTATTATGTCTAGAAAAAAAATCTTTTTTAAATACCCTGGTTTTTAGCAGGGGGGGTTAATTTGCAATGTAAGTTCATGTTAAATTTGTCCCTTAGTGTCTGACAGGGTTTTTGTGATCACTACTCAACAAAAGGTGAGAGGTAACTTATTAATTGATCACTCCTTTTTCCATTTTTTAATTGATCATCCCCAATATGGCATGGCAGAAAAAATGTTGGTCACCTGACAGTTTCTATTGAATAACCAACCAGACCTGTTCACTTTGTTTAAAAAATTTTTGTACTATGATTAATAAAAAAATCACAGATTTCCCCTGTTATCTGAAAATAGAGCATTCCTATAAGAAACCTTCTGTCAGCTGATATGGCATAAAGTGAAGACTAACTCGTCCACATTTATACGAAAATCTTTCTAGACAGACACAAAAATGATAATGATATTTGAGTATGTTAAGCAGAGTTGTTGGAATTAGGGATCATGAGAGGCACAGTAGACTTGGGTGTAGGAGAAATGGGATGCATACTTCCTCTATGCTGAACTCTATCTTTGCATTTCACTTTTTTTCATAAAATCAAAAAGAGATGTAAGGCAAACTTCTAAGAAACGGGGATATACCTTTAACTGTGTGTTCTATTGCAATTGGTTGCATTTCAACTGAACCTCCTTCTTTAGATTATTGATATTAAATAGATTTCCTATATGGGCATCTCCATATACAATTTACATTAAAAATAAATAATCAACATTGAAATACACATTAATTTAAGTAATAAAAATGTATGAAACTCGATGATAAAAATACAAGCTTATCAGTACAAAGAAACATTAACCAGACATATTTTATTTATCTTTCCTAAATCCTTCTATTTATTTCAGCTGATAACTCCCAAAATTGCCATATCAATTTAATTTTCTATTCCAGATGATCTAGATTTATCTTAGTTATTCTTAAAATTATTTATACTTGCAATATTTTTCACATAAGATGATAAACCATTTAAATATTTCAGAATTCTTTGAGAGAAAAAAATGGAAAGATAACGACCTATAATTTCATGCTATGTTATATGTATATCATTGTTTCTCCAAAGTTGATATTGACTTGTAAATATTTTACAATCGAATTTAGTATAAGTCAAGTATAAACTATTTTCTCTGTCTCTGACCTTCATTTGATGCACATGTGAAAAATTTTGAGCATCCCCAGACCCCAAAATAATCTGATGGGATATATATTTTCACTATGATTGTAGAAAAGTATGGCTTTAATTTTGAAAGTGAAGTAGGTTTAGAGTAGGTTTGCAGGATGCTTTGAGTGCCTACAAAGAATTGTATGGTAGAAAAATATGTGAGGCTAAGCAGTCAAGCATACTGTTGTATTTTAAACTTTCCACTCAGCCATAGAAGACAGCAGACCTTGACCTTTGACATTCGAGGCATATAAACAAAGGTTATTTTGGGTCTCTGGGAATGTTAAAAAATGTTTCTCTTGTAAATTAATGATAATTGCTTCTCCACTTTATGCCATTTTGTATTGTGAGATAAATCTGTTGTAATGTAGATTATTTATTAAAGTAAAGTGGGTGTAAAGCTAACTTTTGGAAAGTGGGGTATGCCAGTATTTTTATTAAGATAGTTTATCCATGAATCATGATTACATTTGTTGGATCTGTAGCAACGTAAGTGTAATTTAAGAAGACCAAAACTTGTAATAGTTGAGCCAACTTTTTGGGGAGTGTAGAAAGAATTATGGTACGAACAACCATATTTTGTAAATAGTTTGGTATTAGTTTGTGTTAATTTAATTCGAATGTTTCTTGGAATATAAGAAGAAACCAATTATAGTTGTCTGATGATCAAATCTGAGTTAACAAGTACACAGTCTGTTTGGAGAGTATCCAGCCATATTATATTAATGAAACAAATTTTTGTCCATTTAGGGCAGACACTGTAGAAGCGTTCAAAGTACTCCTCTTGTGACCTCAAACACTCATCCTTACATCTGTCCCACTTTTGAAAAGTGATTTAGGATGTCAATAAGTAATGAGAAATTGAATAATTGAAGGCTTCATAAACAGTCTGCAAGGTTTTCAGTTGGGATTGCATTCAGCTGTCTGACCACGTTCTCCTTGAATCGGCCAGAAATCTCTTTCCAATAGATAAAAGCTGGAAGTCATAGGGAGCCAAAACAAGACTAAAGGGGACTGACAGATCTGCCTGATGTGAACCCCCCCCCCAGATATGAAGAGTGACTGACTTGGTCATTCTGAATATTTTTGATATTTTCCTTCTTTGAAAGAACCTTTTATTAACATCTTATTAAAAGTATCAACTCCCTCAGTGTGAATTTAAAAAAAACAAAAAGTGAAAGGTCTCTTTGCTCTTTGTCATGTTAGACTTGACCAGGACAAAAATATTTAATAAGTTCATCTATTAACATTTTACTTCATTCATTTCTCATTATTTGATGTTGTTTTAAATGACAGGGAATTCTTTATTTTAAATGAACTCTACTACTTTATGAAAGTATTATCAGCTTTGACATTTGAAAGAGATTTTATCACAATACAAAATATTGTAAAAAAAAAAATGTTTTGGAAAATTTTTATTTTTCATGTGTTAGAAATTTTTTTCTCATTTTGTTTACATTTTGAAGTACAAGTCTTGTTGGCTTTACCAACATTTATCTTAAAGTTCAGTTATTTGAAGAGGAAGACTTTTTTGCCTTCCAGGGGTCAAGATACATGATTTTTTTAAAAAAATTTAATTTATTTTATTGAAATTTATCATGTTGCTAAATAGGAAATGTGCTTTTTTAAGTAGTACAATCAAGGATGATATATAATCACAAAAAACAGTAAATCTGACCCATTTGAAACCATGACCTCTTTCCAATTAACCTCTTATGATAATATGCTATTCCTATAAAATGTTTTAGGTTTAGTGGTCATAATTTGTTAGAATATGGGTGGAGAAATTATGTAAGATAATGAGTACATTTTTTAGATATTGACAAGGACATGTACTTGCATTTTATTTTCAAGGATTTGAGACAAACATTATTTTGAGGAATGGGACATGAATAACAAGTAACAGTACCCAATTGCATGCTACGTTCACTAGTCACTGGTTGGGTTAACCATCGAGACCAAGAACTTTTCGGAGCAAAAAGATTTGATAGTTTGCTTTCAGTTTGGGAAGAATCATTGGTGACAATGGTCAGCTATTGGGCTGTGACACTCCATGGACAAGTATGTCCGATGACGAGACGGAAAAAGAAGGAATATAAGAATGACAAACGGAGAAGAGACTAAAAGTAGTAATGAAAGAATAGCTTGGATTTTTGTGTATTTTCTCAACCTATTTTGCTATGGATATTGCGTGAGCTCATTCAAATACATAAAAATATTACTTGGAATTAAATCAATCTTCATTCTATCCTAAAAGATGAACTCCTTTATTTTAAATTCTTTCCTGAGAGAGATGGTATGTGCACATTGTATTTCATTTCTTCACCAGATTTGTGAAACATTGGAATGCATCACTGTTGAAATAATCTTTCTTCCTTTTACTACTTAGAGAAGGACTGTGGCTCATCTGGTAGAGAGCTGATTCAGATATATTGATAGCAGGGCAGAACTCGAGAATAAATTTTAGGCAGGTGAATGTGCTTCTACTGAATTAGTGACCATTAAACCTGAAGAATTTTTCAGAGATGGCATACTCTCATTGTTGGCAGAAGGTCATTGCTTCTGATGGGTCATATTTCAATTAGGTATTTTTTGTTTTTTCTCATTTATATATTCCTTTATCTTATCATTCACTGGACAATATGTCATATCAAAGAAGCTTATGGACCAGTCTGGTTAGTGAATCCATAGAAACTGTTATGTGATCAATGTCTTTTGGTAACTTGCTATGTTGAGGGTGATCTATAAATTGGAAAAAGGGGTGATCAATAGATAAGTTACTGTTCCCACCTTTTGTTGGCTTGTGATTACTGAAAAAAAATATGAATTAAAAAAAAGAAAAAAGTATGATAAAGATTAAGGGATTGATTTAGGATAAACTTACATTGCAAATTGAACTCCCCCTCTAAAAACCTTCTTAGAGGTCAATTTTAAAAAGAAAAAGGTTTTTCTAGGTGACACAAGGAGTGAATATTGAAATGTTCAGCCCTCTTGCTCCAATGGTGCAGCCTGTACACCTGATTCTTGCATACCAGTCAGCTGATCAGACTTATTTGAAAACTGAGTTGAAAATAATCAAACTAAGAAACTAGAAACTGAAATGCTTAGTTACTTCTGGTATGAAAATTATTTATAACGAAGAATGTGTGCGTGTGAGTAACCACCAGGCATTCTTGACCTCTTTCTGAGTTTACTGTCTCATTCACACTCTTTCTCTTATTCACTCTCTCTAACCCACCTATCTCCTCATATTCATTCTCTCTCTTTCCTTCAATCTCACACACCTTCTGATCCTCTTTTATGATTATAAAATACTTATTAAACACTTCAGATTAAACTGTATATAAAAATTTAAAACAGAATTTTAGACTGAATGATGATGGAGACCTCCCCAGCCAACACCCCCTGCTCTTCCCCAACCTCATTTCTTCTCTTCTGTCTGTAACATCTCAGCAAAACACCAACCCAATGTTAGTCTTTTAAAAAAAAAAAGAGTTTTCTTATTGCTCTTTATATTATAGTGTTTCTACTTCTTATAAGTCATTTCAACTCTTTTATTGCTTTTTTTAATCACTTTTAGTTTTCATTTCAAACATGTCTGCTTTTAGTGTTTCCAACTTGACAATTTTAGCATCAATAATCTATTTCAACACTTTTTTTAATCATCTTAATTCCCTGGCGTAAATAACTCCCTTCTTACTAACCCTTTTAATATGAGTAGCCTTGTTTAGGGAAAAAAAGTAAACAAAAAAAAATCAGTTTTAATTTCAGTAATGAATTATCCTAAATATCTGATGGAACCATTCAAGTTTCAGAAACTTTTGTAGCATTTTTTTACTCTTCAAGATTAACTTATCAAGGTGCTCAATGCCAAGAAACAAAATGTCTCCATAGACTTCTAAATGAGCTCTACAGGATCTATATATACCAACAGTTATAGAAATCTCTGGATATATGTCCCCAGAGTCTTGAAAGTGTTAATACATAAATTTCCCCTCCCTTGTATGGTATTTGATACACCCTTCCCACATGCATACCATTCACAAATTTGTTGGAAAATATGATTACTGGAATGTTGCTGAGGTGTTCACTAAAACCAATGCAATCTAGGACATTGAGTTGTCCATGTTTTTCAACTTATTTCAATATAGTTTTTAGGAATGCAAGAAAATGCGTGAGTAACTCTCTAGGGAAAAGACACCTTAGTACTATGGGACCTTTTCAGGATTGGTATTAACAGCCTTGTAGTGTTTTCTTTAATATTGTCCCACCTGAAATCTCATAGGGGGAAAGGCCAGAAGTTGTAATGGGCCAAATCTGGATGTTTTGCTAAAAAAAAACCTGCACAAAATATGAAAAATAGACAGGTTTGCTCATTTCTAATGCAATGATGACATCCTATACGTCTCCAACCTATTGTTACAATGTTCAAAATGGCTGGATAATTTGGGGACAGACTTTGTATGAACAAAATCTACAAGTCCAAATTCCAGTCTTAAAAAAAAACTGCTAAGCATCCGCTGTAAATATAAATTAGGCTTTATGGCACATCAATGCCTATGTAATGGTCACAATGTATTGAACATTTTTTTAAAATAGTCTTTTTTTAAATCACAGATTTAAAACTTCGGTGCATAAAATAACTATTGACTAACTGCATCCATGGAATTACCATGGGTCCAATTAGTCCATGGTTATTTTATGGTAATTCTATGGATGTTGGCAACTATGCTATCATTTTTACTCTTGCACATGTATTTCTGCAATTAAAGTATAGTTTTGTTGAAGTAAGATATTACCAATGGAATGTATCTTCAAGTTTTTAAGTTGGTCTGGCTGGCTACGTATGTATCATGCATAGAGCTAGGGGGCTGAAAATTCAAAGATTTACTCATGTTTAGAAAAAAACCGATATTTATATTTTTGAAAATTCCCCCCTAAAATAAGTTTTTATCTGGGGGAGGTTCAATTTACAACATAAGTTTATGCTATATTAGTCCCTTAGTTTGTGTTCAGCAGTGTGCATGCTTGCTTTATGAAAATTCAGACTTTTTAGTGATCACAGTCCAAAAGCTAGTAACTTATTCATCAATTGCCCCTTTTTCAAATTTTTCAATTGATCACCCCCCCCATGACATGCTGCCTTAAGACATTGGTCATATGATGGTAATCATTGAGTATTTAACCAAATCTTCTATTATTATCATTGATTACTCCTGTTATCTGTCTATATTCCTGTGGTCTGCTTCAGACTTGTTGGTGGTATCAGATAATTGATAGTTATAGTGAAGGTTGGGTCCCTTTTGCTCTCATTCAAGCATAAACACCCTTTTCCATTCTTACCCTTGTCCATTACGCTGTAAAAGTGGAAGGGGAGGATGAATATAATGGTTGTACATGCTAACAAGCAGAACAATACTGTTGACTCTTATCATGTTCAATCTTTTTCTCACTCAGGATTTACTAATTTGAAATTGAAGTTTTATTATAGTTTTTTTTTTTTTTTTTTTTTAAATGAACCTCATTAAATTTGGATTGAATCTGTGACTTTTTGTTCATCAGTCCTCTACTCTATCTTTATTCCTGTTTGTCCCCTTTTCTCCTCCAGGGTCGACAACTCTACTTTAATGATGGTGTCCGGAGAATCGATTACATCTTGGCATGGGAGACAACAGGCAAGAAAATGATGGAAGCAGAAACAGCAAGGCTGACTTTCTATGACAACCTGAAGAAAGAATTCTTGGAATTAGAAGAAGATACAGTAAGTGGTATTGCAACATTCACCAAAGTATCCATCGTCCCATTCTTGATTTGATCATATGTAAAACAGCCTGTGTCATGTTTTGTAATGCACAAAATATGTCACACTTTGTTTTTGTTCATAGTGTAGACCAGATACAGCAGACTTTCAAATTTGGAAGACCAATTCTGACTAGACTGATGCAGATGTGATGCCCTTGGCATTGCTCTGTCTACTCTAGACCATTGGGATCAGGATTTGCTCTTTAACCAAACCAAGTAGTCTTATATCGTTGTAGAAATCATTGTAAGAACTAGAGAGCATTTTTGTGGAAGTTCCTGTCTCACAAGGTTTTGTGTAAAGTTCCCTATGTTGAACCGACCTTGTGTCAAATCCTAGTGATTCAGGTAAATAGAGACCAGATACAACTTTCATATTTTGCATACATAACCCTGAAACATGTCTGTATAAAATGATGTCATTTATGTTGCTCATCTCAACGAGGAGGCAAGTACCAAAAACACAAATTTGCAGAAATTATTCAAAACTCATTGCAATAATTTAGATATCTTCTTTGAAGTTCCAACTTGATTTTAATTACAAGAAAATGAGATTTGGAAAGTTAAAAGCATGAGAATAAAAATTACTCTTGCATACTTAAGTCAAGTTTTAGACTGTCTTTAATGTCAATTTTAATTATTCTAACTTTGATCGCATCATGATTGATGTGTGCTGACAGAAAAATTAAAACTTTGAAATTAGCCTTTCTTGCTTGAATTTGAAGTTTCGTGGGACAGCTGAAGTGTGGATGACCAAAAAGTTGCTAACTGAAAATCATTCTCTGCTTTAACCCTTTGAGCCGAACGGTCACAGCAGATATATATTCCTTTAATATCATGCAATTTATGATTGAGCACTAATTGCTAATATATGATATGTAGTTTGAGAGGCTTTAAAGTAATTCATAGTTTTTTGCACATACAAATCTTATTTTTCGATAGAATTCCAAATGGTATTTATTTTTGTGAATATAACTTTTCTAAAAACCTATTTCTGATGGTTTGGAAGGATCTTTTTTTCAAATTAGATGATGAATGATTTTCACTTTCAAAAAGGAACATCATATGCTATGTCCCTTTTTTTTTTTTTTTATCTAATCAATATAAAAGCTCTTATTATAGCATGTCACGTATTACAAATATTCCAGTTCTGAAAAATTGAAATTCAGCAAATAAAGGTTCAATAAAATTTGGAAAATTACTCATTCGGATTAGATTGACAGCAATTATCAAAATCTGATTTGGTGATTCCAAAATAAAAAATAAAGTCTGGGAATGAATAAAATATAAATAAAATGTTTAAAAAAATCCTTTTATATGTTATGAATGAAAGCTTATTAAAGACCTTTATAATGAATATTTCCTTCCAGTTTGTTATGAACAGAAGGGAAATAAAGTGAGCACATAAACACAAATTTGGCTGTTCTGCTGTTTGTGTATGTATTCATTGGCTGGTTGTTGATGATATAATTACGTCTATTTCTACTGCTGATTTTGTTAATTTCTCCAAATGAATACAAGAAATTTTGTCAATACCTTGCGTTAACCTTTCAATTACCTGAGTACACACACTGACACAGGACACAGCTTTATGTATTCCATTATATTTGGTCTATCCGGAAGGTATTCAACCATTTTCGATATCTTGAAGTAGTTACATACCTTGATGTAACTTGGCAACCATTTAGATGCGTGAACGCTCTCTATAGGATTACTTAATTAGCAATTAGATGCCATTGAGTGAATAGATCAGCAAATATGCATTAATTTTTTTTTGCAACACTTTGCATCACCCAAGTCTAGTGCACTTACAGTCCGGATTTGGCTCTGAGATTTCTGGCATTTCCCATAGCTAATATCGTTATTAAAAGGGAGGAGATTTTAGACCATGAACAAGATTAAAGAGAATGCAATGGAGCAGCTGATGGCAATCTTGAAAGAAGACTTTGCAAATTGTTTTTGAAAGTGAAAAGTATGCTTTGATAAATGTGTTAGGTTCCAAGCAGAGTATTTGAACAGGACTAAGGTGCCATTGCCCTAGATGAGCTATTTTTTTCATTGGTATTAAATTGGCATTTCCAGACAGACCTTGTGTATGAACAAATTATCTAATGTTTCTCGGTTTCATTGAGTTTTTCCTAATTTTCAGAGTGATCCTGACACGCACTACATGAAAGTCCACGCACCTTTCGATGTCCTGCGTCGATATGCTGAATTGCTGAAACTCAAAGTCCCTATGAAAGAGGTGAGCTTTTTTTTTTTTTTTTTTTCTATAGACATAAATCAATGACTTGAAGTCTATGAATTGATTAAGGCATCCTTAATGATAGATGATCTTATGGGCATCAGTTGACACTTTTCTATTTGTACAGTACCATTGTCTTTTATTGACTGTAAGGTTTCAACTTTCGAGCCTCCTCAACATAGGTGAGATGGCCTGATTTGGGAATGGGCAGGTGGGGCCAAATGTACTGTTTGACCCCCCCCCTCCAATCTGTGAATGACTTCTTGGGATATGGGATGTGACAAAGTCTTGTAGAAAGCTACTTCTTTGTTCATATTTTATGCCACTTTGTTTAACAGTCAGTGCATTCAACAAAGAAAATTGTCATAGAAAGTAACAGTAAGATAAACAAAAGGATTAGCCAAAGGTTCAACATCTTCATGTTTGTCCATTATTGATCAAGATGACCTTAACTTAAGCTCTGAGTGGGGCAATTGCACTGCAGGGTTTGAAGTTGTACCTGACTTGGATTGAAGTGAGGGAGACTCAGACTTTCCCAGTCTGAATACAGAGTTATCCTTCTCCAAGACTAGTGGCCAGACAAGGCTGAGGCGCTCAGTCTGCCCTGCTATTTACCCATAGCTGGGATGTGGGGAAAGTGATGGATTCATGCCTTTTCCTGAAGACATTAGTTTGAAATGAATGCAAACTGTCACAGTCAGAGTTCGAACTCAGTTCGATGATTCTATTTTCTGTGCTGATAACCATTAAGCCACCTGCA
This sequence comes from Thysanoteuthis rhombus, assembly GCA_963457665.1. NCBI lineage: Eukaryota > Metazoa > Mollusca > Cephalopoda > Oegopsida > Thysanoteuthidae > Thysanoteuthis > Thysanoteuthis major. The sequence goes on along the minus strand of OY735228.1, from coordinate 10,778,377 downwards.
CCTCTAATTGAAGGAAATACTTCATCACAGAAAATTAAAAAGCAAAAATTCATAGAATTATTTCAGAGAAATTCTGTTCGCATCCAAAATTCAATGAATACTAAAAAAATGTCATACTTGAACATTGAAGAGCTTATGTCTATTATTAACATAAATGAAGTACAATCTTACTGCCATATTTCCTATCTGCTAAACTCAGAGATAATGCTTCCATAAAATTTTTCATCCTAATATTTGAATGGTCAAGTATTTAGCATTTCTTCTAAAACAATGAGAGAGATGTTGCTGAAATTTCTATTTACTGATTCATTTTTTTAAATTTTCAGACAACAGAGTTATTGGATTATGCTGAACAGTATGACGAACAGGTATAACTTGGTTTTTATCTTTTGCTTAAAAAAAAAAAAAGAAAAATTGTTCTGATGCAAATTAAAACCTAAAAAAGAACAATTCTTTAGAATAAAAGTGGTTTTAAATTCTAAAAGATGAAGTTTCTAGATTCGGGTCTAGTTCCTGTTTGAAATCTCTTGTCAGCAGCACAAAGAGCCACACTATCCTCAAACCATCACCATGACCTTTACCGCAAATATTTTCCATCCTCCATACATCAATTCCATTTGTCCCTCTAACCAAACTTATCTCTTTCCGCCTCTTCAAAATCTTTTTTGAGTTTTTTTTTTTTTTGTCATTGTAACAACATACACCATTGCAAATAGTTATCATTGCAATAATGGCTACTTTTGCCACAGCCTTTTTGGTCTTTTCTTTTTGCTTTTTTTCTGTAAAACATTGTGCAAGACTTTCTTCTTGTCCCCTCACTCTCTGTTGATCTCCATCTTGTCATCCAGTTTGTTCATCTTTGTAATTCTGGGATGAAGTATTTTCATTATTTCGCAAATTATTCAGTCTAGTATTTTCATTGTTTTTTATCACAATGTTTTGGCCAACGTGTTCTCCAGCCTTCCTCAGGTGGAAGTTGCATCTGGTAATCCTTAAATGTTGCTCAGTACTTTGTACCTCAGTTGTTCCCAAACTTGATTATGTTGATGAAACACTAAGAAATTATTTTGACTTTTATGGTACACCAACTCTTTACTCCATTAAAATATGAATACGGATTGGTATGTATTAAGCCATAATTAGGGCATGGAAGTTGTACAAACTCTTTTGGAAATAATGTGTAAAATTACATTACTGTATTAGAAAAAAACGATATAATACCTGCACCAGAATTGTTTAAAGCCTAAAGTACATATTAGGAAAAATTCACACGATATGGCCCGTTTGGAAGATTATTGTGGCATACTATTGTGCGACAACTCACAGCTTGAGAACCACTTTTCTACCTCCTTGATTTTTCCAAAATCCAATTGATTTTTGAGGAGGTAAGGAGCACTTGCTGACCCAAAAGAACAACACCTAATTAAGGCTGAAGTATTTATCAGCCAAAATGTTGTGATAAAAACAAAAATGAGGATATAAGTTTGAATAATTCATGGAATGCTGTCCATCACGTCTTACTTTTTTGTCTGTCTGCCGATTACTTTTTTGTCTGTCTGCTGATTACTTTTTTGTCTGTCTGCTGATTACTTTTTTGTCCGTCTGCAAATTCTTTTAGACAAATTAAACTATGTTTTCTGCATGTCTATTATTCTCAGAGATACAAAGCGAAATGACCTTTGCTTTTTTCTGTCTGATGCTTTGGGATTTTCTTTGATTCTTCTCTGGTGGCTTATAGAAAAATTCCTAAAAGTATAATTGATCATAAGAATCAGCCTTAAAGTATGAAATCTGATTAAACTGCCAAGTATATTTTTTAGTTGTAACTCATGTGCTAGATTTTTCTTGTAAAAAATTGGTGAAAGTAGAAATTCCCCATTGTATGTTTAAGATAGTTTATTAGTGTGAAAATAAAACCCTATACAACAGAATATCAAATAGATGTAATGTATACATAAATATATGATGATAATTATTGACATTATGGAAATGAAGAAATCAAGATTTGTCTTAAGACATTTCAAAATTATTTCCTTAAAAGTTTCCTTACATTTTATTTGTATTATCTGACTTCTTCAGGGAGAAATGGAGTTCAGTTGAGATAGATGAAAGGCATTGGAACTTTTGATGAAATAATTTTGAGATGTATCAAAATGAATTTCAATCTCATCATTTCTATATTGTTAATTATTATCATCTCGTTGGATTTTCCACATCCACCCACTAAGCTCGTCAATGTATGTACTAAAAAAAAAACAAAACAACATTCTATCATAAGATGAGTTCTCATAAGTTGCACTGGACTAATATCTTGTTAAGATTAGTTATATCGTCTGACGCAGCCGACAATTTAAAACAAGCTAATTTTCGTTTTGGAAATAGTCAACAAATATTTAATTTTCAATTTCAGTATGATGTACACTTAATGAATTTGGAAGAAAAATTTTGAATGAGATTCAAGTCATTCAAAGGGGTTTTCTGTACAATTGAACTCATTCTTAATTTTGTTGTTCCCCCACAATGTTTTGTCTGATTCATTCTATGGCTTTCTTAAGGTATAATATATGTAAGGAAAGAGAGGGTCTCTTTTTCCGTTAGTGCAAAGCAAAAGATGAGTATTATACCTGAAGAAAGCTGTAGAAAGGATTGGCTACAATGTAATGGAAACAAAAATAACAAGAATGTGTTCAATTATCTGAAAAATTCATTGAATGTTAATGATGGGATTCAAGCCAGCCTGGAATTTGTTGATTCTTTCTTCTTGGCATCTGAATGCTTATGATTCCAATCTCACTGACAATTTGATACAATTTGGATATTGGCACAAGGATATATTTTAGGATTACTCGGTGAGAATTAAACTCACTGTTAATGGCTTGCAAGTCCATCACGCTCATCACTGCACTTACATATTTTATGTATCATATTTGATGGTATCTAAGGTCTCCGTCCTCATTTCAGCAAAGAATATTAAAACAAAAATGACTTTAGCTGACTTTCTCTTATTTATCACTTGTTTTTCTTCAACTCCTCAAGTTCTGGACGATCAAGGTTACAGTTACCTTTTGAGACAGTTTTTTGGAGGGGTTGTTCCTATGTGCTATAAAAAATGGTATTCAATCTTTAGGACTTAATTCATTATAAAAATTTTGAAGATTCATATAAAATGAAAATGAGTCCTAACTAACAGAGCAGTCATTACTTCTATTGTTCTATAATCTGCCCCTATCCACTTTTTGTGGATAGAATCTCAGTAATTTTCCTTAACACAGTCTCTTTTTAGGGATCCTCTAACTGTTGTCTAATAAATCTGCACATCATGTTGGAACTTCCCATTCAGTATGGAAATGCACTCATTCTCCTTCTTAACCCCTTCCACTTTTTCATATTCACACAAGATCTGATTCGTTTGACATTAACAAAGACCTCTGGGTTTCATGACTAAGTATAAAAATATCGTAGATTTACTCAAAGGTTTCATGTTCCAAATTCAGTGTCATTATAACCATTTTCATGATTACCTCATTTCAGGAAACAGCTCCAAATCTTTAAGAGTCCATTAAACATCCCGAAATGTTTTCTCTCCTTTCTCAGCCTTCTGGCTGAGATCAGTGAGATATTTTACTATCTGTGGTCAAGAGTGAGCAATCGTCTAGTTACAGAGGACGTGTTCCTTCAGTCTGCACCAAGGGAACTAGACAATTTGTGACCCCTAAAATAAATCTGACTTTGTGTCGAATTTTCACCTTGTGGAGAGGAGAATAATTACCTGGAAATATTCCACTTACCCTGGAAATGGAAAAATTTGACGAAAACATAAAACCACTCTGCAAGCCTGGCTTATTCTGCACATGATTGTGACTTATTTTTACTGATATCACTGGAGAGTTTTTAAAAGATGATTTCTAATTTCAAAGATTCTTTCAGTGCATTTTTGCATGTCTGTTCAATTGCCTTTTGCATCATGAAGCATGATACAGACTCAAAGAAACACCTAAAAAATTTCTGTATTAATTTTTTCTGTTGCTAGTTGACTTGAAACAAATCCACTTTCAACTGTGGTCAAGCTAGTTGCTATGGTTTTGTTTTCAGGCATCAAGACTCATTTTTATCTCTAAATCATTTTTGGGTTTTTCCTCAAACATTGATTTTGACTTTTTCTAAAACCATTTCCAGAAGGCGAACCAAGATTAAAATCTCTTGTTTGAATTTAGTTAGACGGGGTTTTTTTAATTGTAGTATGTTAGATTATTTCCCTTGTCAATGTTCATTTTTTTACAACTTTTTGTCCATGTATTGTCCAGCCTTTCTCTGTTTTCTATGTTTTTAAATGTGGAAAAACGGTGCAGCATGTCAGGTAGAATAAGAGTATGTATTCCAGAGAGTAATTTCATGTTCAAGAAGGCAGAGGGTACATGGCCGAAATGTTAAAAGAAAAATTAACATAGACAAAAACAGATTAACATAATTTTTCTCATCTTTACTAACCTTGCATCTGCTTGTAATTCATCAAATCATTAACTATTTTTTCATGTTTTTTAAATCTTCATTTAACAGGTATTTTCATTTCATCATCACCACCACCAGCTATTTAAAGTCCGTTTTTGGACATAGGCCTTCCCCATAGTCTGCCAGGTTTTTTTTTCCTCTGGCTTGTCCAAATTAAATTCCAAACTTGTCCAAATCATCATGTCTTATTACGTTGGCCACAATTTCTCTTATGATCTCAAGGGAACCGTATTATGAATTGCAATGTTCTGCAGTTGTCTGATATTCTTACAACAGAGATATCTTGGACACCTGTTTTATCTCTAATATACTTTAGTGTTTTGTGATTTTTCCATGTGATGTCGAGCATGATTTTTTTTTTCCAGTGCACATTGTATGGTTCTCAGTTTGAGAGCCTATCTCTTGGTTAAATACCTTATTTCTACTCAATAATTGACTATTGGAAGGACACATTGGTTGTCGGCCACTCCCCTGCTTTTTATTTATTTTTTTAAAAAGATCTTTTTGTTCTTTACACGTTCTCTTTATCTTTCTCTTCTGTTATCCTTTCACCCAGCAGAAACTTGTTGAGTCGAAATTGGCTTAGTTTGAAAATTCTAGCTGCAGGGAGCCTGGCTAGTTCCAAAATGTCATTCTTTGTTAGATAATGTAGTTCTCTTCTCAAATCGCGAACTGAATTTTTGAACTCGTGTTCATAAAGATTGTCATATCCGAGGGAAGAATTTCTCTTGAAGTTATAGACAGGCTTTTGGCAAAAGAGACTGTTGCAGACTAACTTAGTCGGACAGTTAAATTATCATTATATCCAATCTTGATATCTGCCGTAAGTAGTTGCATTCCTGAACTACTTCCAGATTTTCATTCACTATACTCATGATTGTTCTCATGACATTACAGTTGAACATTACTTTTGTCTTATTTCTGTTAATCTGGAAACCTACCTTGAGACTTTCTGTATTCAGATCATCTAGCATTTCTTGCAACTCATCCAATGATTAGTTTTGAATAAAAAAAGCTGAAAAATGTATTTGTACATTGACTCTGTGCTTCACTGGACACATAAACCAAAGTTTTCAGTTTATCCTTTCTTGACTTTATTATCTAAAAAGTTCATTTTTTTTAACAACTTCTGCCTAAAGACAATGGAGAATGACCTTCCTATTTCTCATGAAGATGTGTAGAAATGTATGTATTATACAAATTTATTTTACCATACAAAAGAATCCAGAAAAAATTAGTATTTAACAAAATAAACTATTCAAATGAATAATAAAAATGATAAAATATGTTTCACCAGTCATAGCTCATCTCTTACATATTCAGTATCAATTTGAAAAAATATATTTGCTCTAAAATTCTCATCTTCACGAATAAGTTCTGCTGCCTGATTAAGATATCCTTCTCAACAGTGCAAAGTCAAAGAAAAAATTATAGATCATATCCTCCCAAAATCTGTAGTCTTATTAGTGGTAATAGATTTCTGAAGTAGGCAATCTGTGTCCCATTTATGATTTACAAAAAGATGCTTTCTTTGTACCTATATTTTCCAATCCAGTCAAAATGAATTCCTGACAGTTGAAGAATTGTGGTATATTATTCTTTAAGAGATGAAAATGATTATAGAAATAAAAAAGTGTATAATTTTCATTAAGCCAAAATGATAACCCAATTCTATTTTCCATTTCTCAATATTTTCATTCCTGTTTTGCCTGTACTAAAATTTGTTTATATAAACTAGGGCCCCTTACTCTGCATTAAAATATATTTTCTTGTTGTTCTCTTTTTTTTAATATTCAGTATTCCTTTTTACTGAAGTAATATTCAGTCACACAAGTGAATCTTTCAAGCTTATTAAAAAGCAAATTAATCTAGATTGTATAGAAAAGATACCTATTTCTTTTTTTTTTAAAGATGTGTTCTCTTTGTTCAATTTATAGTTATGAACAAAGGTTTATTCAAAATCTTAAAAGAATTCTCCACCGGGAACTCTTCACATAATTTAACTGAGAACTTGGCTTTATTTATCTGGATTGTGTGATGAGTCGTGAAGGTCGTCTTGGTCTGATTAACAAAGAGTCTGGGTTTGTGTAACAAGGAGTCACTACCATTTATAGTCTTCCTGCCTCCTTTTTAGAGAGCACTTTCATTAGAAAAAAGTGTGGCCACCACCATTTTATAGTATCCACTTTCATGAGAACATTACAGATTGAATCAACAAATGTCCAAAATTCCAAGATTAAGTAGCATCATGATTCAATATTTCATTTGGACAAGCATCACTTTTCACTTGAAGATTTTAAATTAAGAAGTGTATATTAGTGATAAAAATCAGTCTGGGGAAACCTTTTGGCTTTGAATTTCTCCTATTAAACCTTGGACAGCATTTTCCTTTGCGTTTTCCTTAGTTGTCTCATTATTCTCTGCATCATTTAATCCTTTTTTTTGTTTATCCTTGTGGCTCTTAGCTGTTTGTAAATCCAAATCAAAACTTGATGTCTTTTTGAAATGTTTCCTCAATTTCAAATTTCTCAACTTGAGTACTAGTTTAATCGGATTGTTGACTTTGGAATGTTGCTGTTGTCAAAAACATGTGTACTAGTAACGCCATAATTGAACACTTGAATTCTCTTTGTATTGTTAAGAATTTATCTATTTTTTTAGCCTTGCTTTAATTAAATATATATTCCTTTTGGGTGATTGATTTAAAAAAAATAAGATATTTTAAAATCTTAATCTCTGAAAAAAAAAATCTGCTTGTATTTGAACCCCTGGCAATAATTAAAAACACTGAAAAACAATTTTGAATTCAGAATAAACAAAATGAATAATTTGATGTTTTAAGATATAGAACAAGCAATTAAGATGAGCTAAATAACATAAAGTCCCCATTTTATGGCATACAGTACTATTCAGAAATATGTACCATTATATTAGTACGCATGTTTTTGTGATGCAAGCTACATCCTAAAGCAGACGATAGGATTTAAGTAGTACCCTTTACTTGATTTGAAGCCTTAAAAATAACATCAACCATTACATCATTAGAAAGGCATGTGAGAAATAATCGTTATCAAATACAGGTGTAAGTTCTGTTTTTTTTTCTCCTCTCCAATAGATTTTATCCTTGAAATTTGATCCCAACTTGTTCATAGCAAATTCTTTGGCATCTCTGAAAGTTTTAAGAGGAATAAGATTTTTTTTTAACTGATGACTTTTTAAATAAAAATATACAGTGAGGCAAATGAGTATTTAACCCCCTAAACAGGTAATTTAAAAAAATTTTTTTCTTTCTGATAAGTAAATCTGTTTAAAAAAATTTATACAATGAGCTGTCAACTCCTCCTTATAATATAATGAGTTATTGAATGGTAAAAGAAATTGGCACATTTCATTGTGTGTGCAGAGGTCATTCTAGGAACTTTCTAGAATGTTAAGTCTCATAGTGGTCCATATGATTTTTACAAACATTATATATTACTATGAATGTTAATGTGGTTGAGTACTTCATTACCACACAGTAGACTGAATAATTGAATGTACCTTTTTAATAAATTGAAATTTTTCAATTAACATTTATAATATTTTTAATGATTTTGAAATAGTACATTTCAAATAGAATTAACAATTAGAAGTGCACCAACTTTTAGATAAACTGTGTTTTCCAGGGGAGTTGAATACTGATTTACCTTCCTGCATATATATGTAAACTACATGAACTATAAAATTGTGAAGAAGTTGAAGTTAAATTCTGGATGTTAATTTAAAAATCCTTGGCTTTAAAGAAGTATTTTTCAAAATTATTTCAAGATTGTCTTTAAAAATAATTAATTTAATGTACATATTTTAAATTTCTAAAAATGAAATATCATTTAAAACCCTGCCTTTTCATGAGAAAGTTTCTTTCAGTTGATTTGTCACATTATATCTGTCTGAACTGAATGATTCTTGATTGGAAAAAAAAACAAAATGTGTTTTTTTCTTTTTTTTTTTTTTTTTAAACACATCAAGTGTGGATTAACTCCTCTTGGCCTGTTTATCTCCCATAGGATTCACCCTTAAATTATTTTTGATAGATTCCAATAGCTCGGATTTAGAAATAACTATTATTTTCAGCATTATGATTTTTCTGGTTTCAGTTCATCAAATTTTGCCACACTCTCAACCCCGTCTCATTCTCCAGGAATGTTGATCCACTCTTGGTACCAACTATCTGTCTTGAAATTTTTTTCTCCCCAGCTTTCTCTTAACCCTCTGCTACATTCTTCACTGTACGTAGGTGTATTACAAGGATTCCCATGGCGTGGAAAGAAGGGTACGAGAAAAAGTATGGTCGGCAGGGTTATATATTATTGCCTGGAAGTCTGTGATTGCAGTGTTTTTAACAAACGAGTGTGTGTATTCCATATTTTGGTGAAGTGGAAGTGATGTCTATTTAAGAAGTTCAACCAACCTTGTTCAAATGAACAAACCTTTTTTCTAAATCCCTGACCAACGTATCACTTTTAATAGTAACCCCGGTCCTAATGGCAGATTTTAACTCGGTTATTATCCCTGAAAATGAAAAATCCTATTAATCCAATTTTTAAAAAAATGTTTTTATTTTTTTATCCCATGATTGAACTATAATAGATAAACAAACTAAGGTACCAATCATTATTAATTTTTGACTAGTATTTCCTTCATCTAATTTCTAGTGCTTTTTATTGCAACTGAAGCAACAGAAATTACGGTATATGTTGGACTATAAGACAAATGGTATTTGGAGGATTACCATTCACTACAACTCATCTGAGCCTTCAGTTGATGCCCTCACTGATAATCCCAGCATATTGGCTGCTGTGTAATATTTGTATAATTCTAAAAAAGATCAAATATTTCTCATATACCAACATGATACAATATTTCTTTCATCTTCATTCTTTTGCTTTTTATTGCATGGTCTTAGAGTTGCAATAAAAAGCACCAGAAAATAAGATTAAAGAAATACTATGCAAAAATCAATAAAGATTGTCAGTGTTTTGTCTAAGATATCGAAGTTATTCATAATGTTCTCTGTGGAATTTAAGTAAAGCTTACTTATTAGTCTGGTCTCTTAAATATTTTTCCTCAAAAAATTTCTTAGTTGGAGCTATTTTATTGTATAAAACTGTAATATTTGAGGTGTCCTACCTAACAATTAGGAAGATTTGCTTCAATTTTCAACCTCTGATCATCATAATCATCATCATCAGCAATTTTTGTTGTCAAGAAGAGTTCAAGAATGTCTCCTTTGAAAGCTTCAAAGTCTAATCCTTGAAAATCATATTCTTCCATACACTATACATGGAAATTGTCCTGTGATATTTAGATTGTTGATTCATTCTTGATGTTACTGTTTGCATATTTCTCATTTCACTTCTGCTTCTGGTCTATGTTTGATCTGGAATTTCTTCATTCCATGTCACTTGAAGATATTTTAAAAACTGGAGCGTAGTTGATCTGGAGTTGATATTTTCATCATTTTCTTTGATCACCTTTTATTTTAATTCCTTCTCTGAGTTCAGAATACAGGATTTTTGTTAAGTCTTCATTTGGAAAGCATGTCCCGTCCATTGAAGTTAATTATATTTGATGATAGCTTTAATACTCATTTAATTATTACATCCAAAGACTTGATTCTTGATGACTCTGTCCTACCATCTGACAACTAGAATTGATCACAGCTTTGATTAGTGGACTTTTCGAGGCTTTTCCAGAACTACTGCAGAAAGACCCTTCCGGCTGGTTTCCCTTATGCACCATGAGCAGCATCCAGTTATGATGGTAACCCAGTTCTGTTATGATAGACTTGTCCCAGAATAAAAAACCGGAAAAGACCTATTTTGTAAATGTTTTATATGGCATGGCTGTTTTCATATCAGAAACTCTGAAAAGATCGACTGAAAAAGTTTGAAATTACAAATGTATTAAATAATTGAAAAAGATTTCTAAAATAAGCTATAGAAACAAAGGAAAATGTTAAGTCTTTCTCAAGAAAACAAAGAACTGTGAACAATATTCCATGCAGTTATAGCAGAGTACAAGGGCCATACCAACTTTTTCATAATTTTCCCTCTTTAAGATTTGAAAGACTGAGAAGCTGTAATTAGTGAAGACTTTTTATAATCAGTGAAGGTTGTAACATAACTGACACTCTGTCAGAATTACCAACCTTGAGTAAACCACACATAAGAGAAAAAAATGTGACTTTTTAGTTTCTTGTTGTAGAAATTGATCAAAGAACTTGATGTAATTCTATCAAATTCTTAATTGTCATTTATCTAATTGAAACCTTTTCCTGAAAATTTCTCTCATTCTCGATTCTTTGACTTTTGCTTCCTTCTTGGGTTCCATTTCATCAAATTCCTATTTTGGTGCCATTTCTCAGTTTGACCATTCTTTCAGGGCCTAGAAATTCCCAAATAGATGAACATGACTTCTCTCTTGGACCATTTTATTCAGACTAAATTTTATCACCAAAAGTAGACAAAATTTCTTCAAACTTTACGACTTCAATCAAAATTTGGTTTTGCGAATCAATTATCATTGCCAAATACATGATAATTATTACAATCTCCCTCCATAAAACCATTCACGAGTATCATCTAAAAATGTCATTTTAAGCATAATACTCATGAAAAATGATGGAATTATTCATGCTATGTAAGGATGAATTATAGATTGGTGCAACACTCTTCATAATGGGTGTAAACAAAAACAGTGACAAGCAAGTGAGTAAAGCTGTTATGAGCAGCAGCTGTCTGAGCTGCACCTTCTGCTTGGTTGGTTAATTGCTACTTGTAACTTAATTTCATCCAATATTAGAGCAGTGTAATATGTCATGTGCCTAAATCATGGCCAGAAGCCAACCGACCGATGAACAACCAATTGCTTGTTTTTAAGGTTGTAATTTTCTAATATAATAAGAATTTTGATACAGTTATTTTTGTATTGTCTTGTTTTTCCAAACAATTGATAAGGAACCATTTTGTAAATTTTAAGAATCTTAGCTTTAGGTATTTTCCAGGTTGATATCCTCGTCTTTTTCTCAGATCAGTAAGCATCAGCCAGCCTGTAGATATTCTATTATTAATTGATGTTCTGTACATAAAAAAAAACTAGGAAGATTAACTCTTAAAATCTTATGAGAATTTAATCGTCAACATCAAGGGGACGACTACTGATTGAAGTTACCTCCTTTCAAGATTTAGGTGAATAAATTTTCATTTTGACTTGATAATTTGGAGAGTTCCACTGACAATTAGGAGCGGTATCAAGTAGTTTATGACTAGAAGAGTTGAATATCATTATTTTCTTTCTGTAAATGTGAATATTTGACTATATTTTTTCATTCCTTGTGTGAATGTGATTCTGTTGTTTGCGTCTTCTCATGTGACTTAGGGCTGGGCGCTATATCGACTTTACACAATATACCGGTATATTTTCAAACACTGTATAAGATTGAGTAATCCCGTTTACACTGATATAGCCAGAATGATGGCAATTTAGCTATTTTGGGGCTAGATTTAGCCCCCTTCTCTCCTTTATAGTTCTTTCAACTGTCTGCATCACTAGAAAACTATTTTTCTATTTATTGTCAAACTCCTAGAGAGTTGACCTTATCACAGTTAGAAAGAGATTGAAGAGAGGGAGAGAGAGTGGATGAAGAAAGAGTGATTCTGTGAGGTCATGTTGTATCAACTCGTGTTTTACTTTTTCTTTTTTTCCATCTTTACTTTTCTTTCTTCTCTACTCTTCGCATCCCTAACCGTCCATCGCAGGAACTTGAAATTTAGCACACAAGCTCCCCTCCATAAGCGAGGAAAACGATTTTGGGGGAAAAATCAGCTTAGTGGCTGAAATAGTTGCATCTAGAGTGGCGTTTGACCCTGAAACTGTCAGGCTTGTTATTTCTAGTCTTATATAGTCAGAGTATTCTTTGTTTTTGTTATAGTTGAAAAATCAGCATTTTCTGAGATATGCTTATTTTCTATTTATTTTATTTATTAAAATTTTGATTTCAGTTTGTTTTGATGAAAGTTCATATGAAATCTCATGTGGCTTTGTCTTGCAATTGAACATAAGAAAATACCAGGATATTTATTGTATATTGGTGTTCAGCCTGACAATACCGGGATATGAATTTTTGTCCGTATCGCCCAGCCCTAGCTGTGTACAGACTTTCAGGGAAACAGGCTCTATTTTATTTTTTTGTTTGTTTGCTTTCCGTTTTCTTTCTGCTTATAGCTTCGGCCTTTCTTACTCTTTTTGGAGGTGCTGTTGGCCTAAATGTTCATGGGCTGGAGAATGGAATTGGCGAACTGAGTTCAAATTATAGCTGAAACAGTTTGCATTCACTTTGCATTGATACCCTTGGGAAAAGCATGAATCCATTCCTCCCATCCTGCTATGAGTAAATAGCAGGGCAGTTGGTGCCCTGTAAGGCAGTCCATATTGGGCATCATACTGGCACCGTGCTTCATAAAAATCTACAATTGTTATGAATCTTGATTGTTTCAGAAACGGAGATAAAAATCATTGTTTCATGTTTCATGTGTCATGGGAAGCGAGTATGCTTTGCTTTGCGTCTTTTGATAGTGAGGCTTTGTTTGGTTGTTTTTTACTTTTGCGGATGTTTTTGAGATACCTATTCCCATCAATTTGCTTGCTTCTCTTATCAACACCTTTTGCATCTATCTCCTCATTCATTTTGATCTCAGACTCTCTTTTCTATGACCGGTAATTAATCTAGAGTTTAAGGAAAAAAAATTATCTTTTTAAATCTTACTTCCAGAAAAGATAGTAAATTTGCTTTCTAAAGAAGACATTTTCCTATTAATTGCATTTATTTATTTTATCTATAGTTTATATAGTTATAGTTGATTTTATTGGAGGTCTGTGTCACAGAACTTGTTCAATGTCCTACACCCTTTCACCAATTAAGGATTAATCATGTTATTTAACTTATTTACTTATACTATATTTCTCACTATCATAGATGATAATCTTTCTTTCTTCAGAGAAACTCATCTTTTAAGATCAAATATTACATTGCTTCTACGTCTTCACGGATTTATCGAGAAAGTATTTTGATACTTTTCTAAAATTTTGCTGATCAGATTAAAGTATTTATCTTCAGTCAATTGCAGAAACCCGAATTCTGGAATTGATTGATCGTATATTTTGCTTGTTCAATGTTATTTCTTTTTTTTTCCTCTAATAAATTCTAATTAGACTGAATCATAAAATAAAATATCTCTCTATATCGACACATATTTTACTTGATAAGGAATGTTTCATCATCTTTCTGCCTTGTATCGTTTTCTTTTTTTTTTTTTCTCTTTCCCCATTTTTCTTTTTTTTTCTTTCATATATCTAAATTCATGGAGATTTTTTCATTAACTCAAAAGCTGTTTTTTTTTGGTTTTTTTTTCCACCTACTTTTCATTACAATTATTGTTACTTTTTGCAAGATTGCTGCTTTTGGCCAAATTTTGCATCATGCAGGCTGTTTTACTTTGGAAGAAATGGATCACCTAGTCCTCCCGCCTAAAAAAACGAACCATGAAACAAAAGAGAATGTACTCAGATCAGTTTTTGTGAAAAAAGATGAAAACTTCGTAGCATTACATTTGTTTGCAAATGAGCATCTTCTGCCTTTTTCAACTCTCTCTCGATAATTCAACTATTTTCCTCTCCAGCAATGCACTTTTTTTTTCAGATGCTTCTAATTTATTGCTGTTATTATTTCACTGTGCAATTAAGATACAACAGAAATAGATGAAACTAATTTGGTAAATATTTCTATGAAAAATTGTTCTTGGGTTAAGATCAACGGTAAAAATCAGAATGAAGGCCAATTGTACAAATATCATTTAAACAACAGATGAGATGGAAGAAAAAGGCCATTGTGTGATTAAAGTGTTGTCCAATAACAAGTTATCAGAAGTCACATGGTATGCAAACCTTAGCTACTCTCTTTCTCTTCATTTCAGTTTTTTGCAATATTTGGACTTTTTTCTCATCTTTTTATATTCTCTTTTGTCACAGACTTATCTTCTGATGTTTCTAATGTAATATATTATGTTTTTACAAAATGATTAAATTTCTTCCAAGAAATTTGGTTAGCAGAGTATAAGATGGTGTGACAACTTGGAAGGGTTCCGAAGACATTAGCGCTGCAACATTAAAAGGCTGATGATGAATGGTGATGATTATAACTAGCATATTACCCATCAAAAATGATGGGATGTATGTATGTATGTATATATAAACTATACCTGTATATATTTTAGTATAATTGTATTTATCTGAAACTAAAAATGCATACCTCGAATGAAATCTACTTATCCGTTGATTTTCTACAGCTCTTTATATTTCTGTTTTTTAGTAGGTCTAAAACAATATGGTTACAGAAAACTAGATTGAGACGTCAGCATTTGCAGCAGAAGTACTAGTAGGGATGATGACATACCAGCAGTCCATTTTGTGTCTGTGTGTTTCCAGTACCCCCTTCCTTTCATTCTATTCATGAAAGAAAACCTACAAAAGTGACAACAGCTCTTATATTATACTAGCTCCTGCCGAAGCCTCCCCACCTGAGATACATGAGTTACTTTCTGCATGCTGGTTGAAATAAACCCTAGTATAGCCATTAGCCAAATACTTTTTGGACATGGCCTCCTCCCAAACCCTGGGGTTAAACTCAAGATCTACTCTTTGGACTATGGACTCAAAAAAAAAAACATGAAAAATTATAAAAATTGACTTTTTAGATAAAAATTCAACCTAAAAATGTGTGCTGTAGGAAGATTGAGATATGATTGAATCTGATTATGCTTTTATTTTTTCTCTGGGATGCATATGCTGAGTTATAAGGGTATAAACATATACGCATATCTTTGTTTATGCTCACCCTAATGATCTATATTTTAATGTTCCAATTTCTAATTGGAAATAACTCCAGGTATTTTAAATATCAATTATACAATGTTTTCTTTTTTTTTTTTGTTTTTTTGTTAATAATTCATTTGCAAATAATTATAATATCAATCCTATAAATATGTGTGGCTTTTAAATGAGTGTTATGAAAGGAGCACAAATATTGAGGTTTTCAATACTGAAACTGATATCATCTCTCTTTACTGATATCATCTTCTCTTGAAGTTGATTTGACTAGTGTAGAAGTGAAAATAGGTTTTTTCCCAAGTTTTGAAGTTGCTTCTCTTACCTGATGCCATAAAAACTTTGAATAGTGAGTCTTAGCATTCTAAGTTAAATATTCCATCATTGAGCTATCAATTCTGCACAAGCTCGTTGGCAGACCTAGGGTTTGTCTCTATACTGTATTTAATGGTATATAAGACTCCCTTAATTTCATTGAGAAAAAAAAAACATTTCTCTGAATGCCTTTCATTTACACCCCCCCCTGTTTTTTTTTTGTTTTTTTTTTTTTCTTTTTTTTTAGTATCTAAGATCTGGCCAATGTAGGTTACGTTCAAGTTTTGAATCTTTCAAGAGGAAAAATGGCGTTATTGTATACCATTACAGTAGATTATCTTTTTGCTCCACTGTACATTTTTTCTCTTGACTACCTCCGAGTTCTGTTGATCTCAATCAACACACCAATAATATCAATCCACAAGTCTTCGAGGCACCCTTCTCCCTACATCCCATTTATTCATCCAGGATTTCATGAATGAATCTTTCTCACAGACTGACCTGAGAACATTCACTTCCACTTCATCAATGTCTTTTTTCTTTCTTCCTTTCTAATATTTTTCAAGATTTTTTTTATTTTATTTTTTGTTCTGCATGCCTTGCTTTGAGCTGTTCTGACAATCAGTTGCCAGAAATTGCAATTTTTGGCATTGTTGTCCTCTAAAATTGATCCTTCTTGCTGCTAAAAATTGAATATTTTCTAAAGATTTCTGAATGCTTTCTCCTTCCTACTACCCTTACTCTCTTCTCCCACTTCCTTTCCTTCCCTTCTTTCCTTTCCTGTCTTTTCCTTCCCTTCTTTCCTTTCCTGTCTTTTCCTTCCCTTCTTTCCTTTCCTGTCTTTTCCTTCCCTTCTTTCCTTTCCTGTCTTTTCCTTCCCTTCTTTCCTTTCCTGTCTTTTCCTTCCCTTCTTTCCTTTCCTGTCTTTTCCTTCCCTTCTTTCCTTTCCTGTCTTTTCCTTCCCTTCTTTCTTTTCCCTTTCATTTTCCTCTCTTTTCTGTTTTCTTTCCTCCCTTCCACTCTCTTCTCCTTCTCTTCCTTTCCTTCAATCTATTTTTTTCCAGATTTCAGCAAGACTCAATGTCAGAACCTTGTAACAAGGTATTCTTCCTTTAAAGTACCCTTCAAGTATTGACCCCTCCCAAAAGTATTCCTTAATCCCTGCAAATATTGAAGGATCAATGGTAGTTTATTTTTTTGTTATGTGACTGAGAAGGAAACATTCTTGGTGGTCAGATTTCAGTTGCATGATTTTTATTTGGTTTATTTGCATGACAACAAACTCTGCCAATAACTGGAGGGAAGCTAGGGCGGACTTTTTTTATTTTTTCAGCCTAGTACTTTTCAATATATCAGTCATGCCAGACATTCATAGATTATCAGTGTAAGATAGTTACAATTTGGTGTCTTTCCCTTGTACCAAGTTCTGAGGTTAAGTATTGTCATTATTTGATGAAGTATTCAGTGAAGAATCTTCATCTTTGTTCTTTCAATCACTATTTTGGCTGGTGAGCTCTTTGTCCTTCCTCAGGTTTGTGTCACATCTGGTAATCTTGAATGTTTTTATCTATTGTACAGGAAACAAAGGCAGATAAGTGGGAACCCAAAAGGGTAGAATGAGGATTTTAAGCAGGAGAGGGGTCCAAATGAAAAAAAGTTCTGTCATTTGGATCAGTGAGAAGGTGTCAGTTGAAAAAAAAATAGAAAACACTCCGAGAGAACTGGCCAATATCATTGTCATTAAAAAGTGAATAATTAGGTTACAAATTCTCTAATTATTCTGTGACAAAAGATTGTAATAATTTTTCACCAAGGACATCCCTTTGAATTTGGATTCATTTCAACACTTGATTATTTCCCTTGGGCTGAGTAACTTTGTTCTTATACCCAAAAAGCTAAAAAGTTTTAATTTCATTATGTTAACAAAATTGGAAGGAAAAGAAATAATCAGCTATGTATTCATCTGCCTGTGGCCCACTCAAACAGACAAATATAAGTGATTGCATGAAATCAGTCCAACTTTGCTTATAATGGTAAATAAAAAACAAGAGAATTGGACAACTTAATGTGACATGGAGGTGAGGAAGGTTAGAGAGTTAGCTGTCGAGAAACATTGTGATTGATACAGGAATGAGGAAACTGGTCTGAATAAGTCATCGAATGAATATTGATGTTTTTTTTCTTTCTTGGAAATTTCTGTTCCAAATGATCTGTGTTGCTTTCATGTTCTGTTGAAACCTTCTGAAGAAATGGTGAGTACTGAAGGTAGGCTTGTTTGTAACACAGTTTTTCAAATGTTGAAGGGTGTTATCCATCTTGGAGACTCCTTTTAGTTAATTCTGAAATTCATTTTTTTTTTTTTTTTTTTATTGCATTCATTGCATTTTGCTTTGTGAGAGATAGATTTTTTTTTTTTTTTTTTTTTCAACCTTTTAATTTATGGAAATCACTGAACATTATCTTTTTGCATTTAGCCCTTTCGAGATACCTGGGACATATATAAGGTTTCCATTACTGGTGGGATACGTACACTCTGTAGATCGCTTTCCGAAGTTTACTGCAACATTTTAATTTGGGCATTAAGACCATTAATTTGACTTGAAAAGGTTAAGGAAAAAACCTTGTGAAATCATTGAGAAGAAAAAATATATTTTGAAATTTATTTTGCACGAACATTCAATGTAAGTAAATCTGTATACACACACACACACATGTAAAAAAAATTTTATCTTGGAAAATTTTTTGAGTTATTGTATTTCTTGGCATCAAGGAATCTCTGGCTTAGAGGATATACCAAATTTTTTTTCTTTCAAGATTTTGAAAAAGGGTGAACAAACAAAAATAAGGTCTCCACACTTTTACTGACCTTTCCAAGATGTTTCGTGGGCGGCTTGTTGACATGTACATGCTCTTGACCACTGCATTTTTTCTCTTTCTCTTACTATAGGGAAACATGGTAAGTTCATGCGCAAAATTTGCACTTAGCCTACCATTAAGTACCCACGGTAGAGCTGCACCTACACCATGATACCAAAGTTCCACAATTCAGTCTTCAGCCAAGCATTTTTTGCATTCACTGGAATATCTATAACACAACCAATAACAACTATATCTGTGCTCGAAAAAAAGGCATGATTCTTGTTCTAATATGATTTACCAGTAAGACCTTTTAACATATTGTAGTTTCACTTTGGTCTCTTAATGATGTTCCTTCAAAGTCAAGGTCATTTGAGAAGAGTGAATATGCAGGTCATATTTATGTACAAAATCTAAATTACTACTAGTCTGTTGGCTTGTCTAATGTAGAATACTGATATGGTATTATATATACATTTCATTCAGAGCTCATACACAAAAGTCCAAATTACTGTGCAGTATAGTATATCTATCATCCTCTGGGGTAAGGATATACCTATGAAAAAGTGACTTTCGGCTTGTAGGATGCAGGGATAAATTTCAGGGGAAAAAATTGCATCTTTGATGCTGGGGAAATAAAGTAAGTTATCAGAAAAACACATCCTCCAAAATGGGCAATTTGATCTTTTTCAATTAAGAAAACAAAAACTACTTTAGCCAAGATGCACATTAAAAAGTAATTTGAAGAAATTTTATTGTATTAACTGAGAAGAAAAAAAAAAATCATGAATTTCAAAAATGCCACCAAGGAGTAAAAACTGGATGTATTTTTGATTGCACTTTAGGAGAGAATGTCTTGAGTCTAAAAATTACTTCATAGAAGTTATACACTTATTTTCTCTACCTTTGGTTAGTTTTACAGGTCTGTTTGAAAAGTATCTAGCCGTTTAATATGAACACAAAAATATTCTACCTAGCGCAATGATGTCTGAGTTCCCTTGGGATATCACATGCTTATTCCAGCACTCTGCAAAATCCTCTTTTGGGATCAGCATCAGCTGCCTAATCACATTCTCCTTAATCTCATCCACGGTCTCAAATCTCTGTAAGAAAAGCCAGTAGTCATAGGTCAGTAAATTTGTACTAGGGGTTGGGGGGATAACAGACCTTGGATGTGTGAAGTTTTACCAAAACACAAGATATGTAGAATGCAAATGTCACGCACATGCTCACTCAATGATGTCTCCCTGCCAACTGAGTAACCTAACAGAGAGTGTCTGTTCATGTGGGTGCAGTAAGGTTCTCACCGATCGATTACCAAGTTATATCATGGCCACTCAACTGGTTCTCAACTTATTCAAAATGGCTGAAAACTTTCTGGACAGACCTCGATTGGGAATCTACTCTTTTATGAAAATGACCCTCACATCGCACAACACTTTAACATTGGTAAATGTATCTAATCAGAATTTAGTTTGGTTATTTTTTCCTGCTATAAACAAAAAAAGATTTTGTCTGCCCAATTATAAATCCTGCTAAAATGCCATGCTTTGTTCATTTCTTGCATAAAATGGTCCAAAATCCTTGGACTGCGATGTTCATTATCATTCGAAAGGGAAAGTGATTTCTTCAAAACTAGTTCTTCATAGTATATATACTAGCATAGTACCAGTCAAAAATGATAGGATTATTTATAAATGGATAAATTATCCAAATATGTTTTAGTATAAATGTTTATTGTAAATAAAAAACGCATACCTTAAACAAAATTTATTTTTCTGTCAATTTTACACTTTCATATTTTCTGTTTTTTTAAATAATTTTAAAACAATGAGGCTAGAGAATTGTGTTAAAAAAAAAGATTGAAACATCTATGGTAGCAGTTATAAGGATATTACCATCAGCAGTTGCCTGCCTAAATTAGCGCATTCACACAAACCTGTATACATGAAGAGGAGCTCTGCTTTTTAGCAGCAATCAATTTTCGTGTCTGTGTTAACAGTACCCGCTCCTCTCTATGTTTGCTTTAGCATGACAGAAAACAAACAAACAAACAAAGTAACAAGGGCTCTTATGTTATAGGATTGTTTTAAAAACTATGCCACCCATTTCTGACTTGTTTTAGGAAATGTTTTTCCCTCCAATTCTGGCTTGGCTTTCATTTTAGTGGAATTTTGTCAGTTTTGAAAAACTAAGGTTTTTCCTTGCATAAATGTTGTTTTTTTTCACTTATTTGCACTTACTAATTGGTTTTGTGTAAAAGTATTTAGTATTTTGTCTGAATTTTTGAGATTAGAAATTATTATTATACATTGATTTACTTGGACTAGTCATATGGGGGATATGGATGTGGGAGTATAAGCATCACTTAAGCATATGTAGTAACCTGCCTGGCAGTTATAAGTTCAATCCCTTGGCTGGGTAGTGCAAAAAAAGGTCATATACTCTTGTTCAGTGGAAAAGGCAGACAAGCAACATCACAAGGACAAATTCACTTGGAAGAATTGACCAATAGCTGGCATGAACAATCCATCATAATGGATTGACTAACAGATTTAGTTTGAAGTTCCCAAAATGTTACTGAGAAGGCCAATGGGTACAATTTCTTAAACGTTGTGACTATAACAACTAAGGTGAGGACACAACTCCGAGTAAATCAGTGTATGATAAGTACTTAGTATTATAGTTTTACTTTTTGTATACTTTGACTTTTGTAGATTTTAGTAAAAATATTGAAATGAAAGAATGAACAATCTCTTCTCTACAGTGAAAATAGTAATGGTTCTCTTGTCATTTGATAAAGATATCTAATGTCATTTCAAGTAATATTTTAAAATTTCCCTTGATTTCTGTATCTGAAAGGAAAGTCACAAATTCATTTTTGTACAAGTTTGGTAACCTGATCTTCATTTTTTTAATTTATTTTTTTTAATGGCTAATTGTTTATTCAAATTATCATTAATCTTATCCTTCATTACTTTGAGATCTGCAGTTGGGATTATGCATTTCTTTTTAGTTTTTACTCTACTTCTTTTTAATGTTACCTTCCAATGCATCCCCTTCTGAATTTTTGAAATAGGAAGCCATCTTATAACTTGCAAAAATAGCTTTTCACAATTTATGACTTTAATCATAGTATAAAGAATTTTTAAATGTTCTATAAAGTTCTTAAATTGATAGCTGCAGTCTTTTGTAAGCAGATAGTTGGGTTTTTTTTTTTTTTTTTCAACTAAAAGGATCAGCTGAATTGGATTATACCATTTTCTATCTGCCATTTTGTTCTGTAGAAAAGAAACCTCTCTCCTTCTTCTCTTGAAGAATGCTGTAGAATGGATCTGAAGTGTTGTGGTCAACAACACAAAGAATGAATTCTGTTATCTGAACAAATCTTGGAATTATAGAAGGAATGTGTTTGATATCTGCAGTAAACCTTTGCATAAAATGAAAACACATGAGGAAATGAACATGGTCAGAACACCACGTGGCTAGAAGATTATTTGTCAGCAGAGACCAATGACTATTATTTCATTTGGGTTCCTAAAATGGTCAAAAGAAATCTTACTTTACCTAGAACTTGATTTTAAAATTAAGATATTGTGTATCAAATGGAATTTATGTATTCGTATATTTACCAAATCCTACAAGGTTATACTTGAAAAAGGTCTTTTGGATATTGTAAGAATTGCCTTTCTCCTTATTTCTAAAATAAGAGAATGACCATTTTAATGTTCCGATAAACTAGAAAAATCTTATATTTCAGTTTGAGTTACTCCTAGTTTTATTCAAAAATAGTGATTTCTCAAATGACAGATTGGGCAATTTTGTTGTTGTTTTTTTGTTTTCTTTTTTTTTTTTCAATTTCAATTTAAATATATTGACAAGAAAATGTTTGGTACTTTTTTCTTTTTTTTTTCTTTCTCTCAATCTGTTACTGAATTAGTATTGTCTGACTTTTTGCAGGTGGTCAGTACCCCAAGTCCTGCTCAGCGCTGTTGGAGGTGCCTCCAAAAATTTGCCGATAAACTAAAGACTCCATTTTTGTGTAACCAAGAAGTTTTCAAAAAGACAGCCAAGAAATACAAATGTGCTTATACAAGGGACAAAGAATTTATGTAAGTGCAACCTTTATAAGTGTCAACAAACTCTACCTTAGCAGGTAAAATTCAAAGGATTAGTGACTTGAGTTGCCTACATACTTCAATTTAATGCAGGGTTGGAGAACCTGGTTAGCTTACAATTGAGGGAAATTTTTATTAGAAAATTCAAAATGCAAATATTTTTTTTTCATTTTTATCATTTTGAAAAAAAGAATTTTTTTCAAGTTTTGGCTAGTTCCCTCTTCAGAGTCCTTCAGGTGAATGTGGAATTAGGTTGATAGTCTTCATTTAATCTGCATTTCTGATCATTCATCACCATAGACTGACAGCCTGAGTAAGTTGTGATTTTAAAAATTTTTTAAAAAATGCCAAGATTAAGATGAAAGAAAAAATAAGTCAAAGATTAATAACAATGGCTGACTTCTAATAAAAATGAATGAATAGAGATGATAATGCTGCTACTTGGACTACTACTGTATAAACAACAATTATGACACTGAAAGAGACTGTGGAATAATGTAGAATAGGTTCAAAGGTTAGATTCCTTCTTTTGCTAACTATAGAATTCTTATAGCTCTGTCAGTAAGAGTAGCTGGTACAGATAACTAGGCTTCCCTAGGGCAAAAGGGATGCGAGTTCAAGTCTCATTGAGCAGAATAGGAATATTTGACACAGTCGATTTGCCAAGGGTGTTCTGGCGTGAGCATTTAGGCATCATCTGATTTGGCATGAGCCTATTTGGTGAATGACGTTTTGATTTTGGGAAAAAACAAACTTTAAATTTTGAAAAGCCTTAAAACTGTAAACTTATCATTGTAAAAATATTTTTTATGCTTGAAGCTTAAAGTTTAAAAACATAGTTCAGTTATTTGAATTTACTTGGAGTAAATTAAACAAACTAAACATTCAAGAATTGATTAAGATTTAATTATAAACAAAACCTAATTTACCATTGATTCTTTTTAACACTCGATCAGTTTTTTTCGTTTTTTTTCTATTTTACTTGAAACAAAACGTATGAATTTAGAGCAACTTTAGATTGAAAAAAACTTTACATTTTGACATTCAATTTTTATTAAGAATTTTCTGTTCTATTTACATGAGAAATGTTTACCTTGGAGTTTTTGTAGTCATATTTACTAGAATTTTACTTCCATTTGAATTCAATAAACCTTGAATTTCACCTTTGAATGATGATGAATTGATCATAATTTTTTCTTAACGGCAAAACGCCAGATGCCGAGTGGGCATATGCCAAAATAGGTTTGACGTCCACACTGAATCGGCTTTACCAAATTGTACCAAACCTGTGCTGAAAGCTTATCCCTTATTTCTGGTCTGCACTGTTTACTCATGGCTGTAAACTAACAGCTTGAGTAGTTATGATAAAAGAAACTAAAATTAAGATTAAAGAAAATACTAGTCAAAAATCAATAATCATCTTAGTTTTATTTTATCTTTATATGCATCACTGAACTTGATTATTTAAGATTATTCACCTGTGGAGGATTAGAGAATAGAGCTGCTGAAACATGGAAGCAACAAAGTTGTGTCAAAATTTAATTTCAAAACTTATCAATGTATATTTCTATTTAATTTTCTTTCTTCTGGTAATTTTATTAAATTATTATCAGAATTTATATTATAACTTCTGATTTAAAAAAAAAAAAATGTCTGTTTATTTTCCAGCTATGAATTCCCTAAAGTCCATGAAGATATTTTCTCTCATGGAATGCGGTCAAGGATTGTGGATTACATTTTGAGAAGAACAGCTTTTGGTACTGAAGATTCAAAGGCTTACTCGTTTGGTGAGATTGCTTTGAATTTAAAGTCCGGACTTTTAGTGTTGTTATTATTGTAAAATGGCTTTTGACTGCATTAAGTCTTTTCAAATTTGTTGATACTTATAGCACATGACCAAAATTTTGTTGGGTGAGGCCAATAAGTGGCAAAAAAAACTGAGGACATTTGTTTTTTAGAAACTGTCAACCAAAATTGTCAACATAAGTTTCTTCAGTTTTTATATTGGTCTGGCTAGCTATGTATTTATCAAGCATACAGGACATATGAATAGAACCTGAGGGCTGAAAATTTGAACATTTCCTCCTCATGTTTCTGAAGAATACCTTTTTAGTTTTTGAATACCCCCCCCCCCCCCCCCCGTGGGTTTTTTAGTGAGGGTTTCAATTTGTTTGTGTCAAATTGATCTCTTAGTTTGTGTTCAGCAGCATTCACATTTTTAGATTTAGACTTAGTGACATTGCACAACTAAAGTGAGAGAAGTAACTTATTCATTGATCGTCCTTTCTTCCACTTTTTTGAATTGAATATTCCCAACACGGCATGCTGCCAAAAGATGTTGGTCATGCAACAGTTACTATTCAACCACCAAATGTACAAACTGAGGACAAAAGCCACAATAATCCATGGTATAAAGCTGTTTGCCAAGAGCCTGGAGAGGAGATGGGTGCCACTGATCTGTCACAATCCCATTGAAATGACAAGAAAGAAAGAAAAAAACATTTCTGGGTGCGGGTTGCAGACAGACTAGCATAGAGGATGACTTTTGGTGGCTTCTTCTATCCTTATACTTTCTCTCCATCCCATGTGACAATGGCAGCAGTCGAGGTACTGCTCTGAACTGAATGACCCTGAGGACCAGACTGAGTTGTGTATTATGCCATATTGTGGTGGGGGTCTTACAAATAACCAGTTGTTTATCACTTTACAAACAAGCACAGAATCCTCAATTATAATGCATTTTATTTTGTCCATGTCTTTAGCTATCTAAGAATTCTCAATACTTGTTTGCCTTGTGTCTCTTTGCAGGAATCAAAAAAATGATCAATGATGGTTACTTCATTTCCTGTTTTCCATTACATGAGGTAAAAGATCTTTGCCATCTCTGTTCTGCCAATTAAACATTCCATCTTCCACTCTATTAAACCAGATCTTATTAAATTATAGCATATGTTTCTGTTACATATGCAGTGATTTTTCTTTTCTTTCTTTTGAAAAATCAAAAATTTTTGTTATTGGCCACATCTTCATTTTAATTTTTATAAATGTTTTCAAGTGAAGGTATGTAGTGGTAATCTCTCACAGGCCTACTTTATAATCCAGTTGTCATGGCATTTCTACTGATTCCTACAGCTCTACTTGGCATTACTGTATATTGGTAGTACCATATTTATGATTTCCCTCTAGTTCACTTTGATTTTGTTATGAGGGAACATTTTGTTTGAACATCCTCACCTGATGAAGGCCGGAAAGTTGATCAACTGAAATGTGTTGCAAATATGCAATCTGAAGGTGCTGCATGGAATAACATCTTAAGTTCTGGTGATTCATCTTGGAATCAAATTGCTGCAAATCAGAGGAAATATTTCACAAGTCATAAGGATGAAGATAATTTGAGAAACATTTTTTTCGGTAAAACAAAAGAGAGTATTAATATTTCATTGTTTGTTCATATCAGAATTAGCATGATAACCATAAAAAAAATGACAAGATTATTTACTTATGGGAATATTGTACAAATATATATATATATATATATATATATATATATATATATATATATATATATATATATATATATATAAGTTTAAATGATCTATTATAAAAATAATTTTAAAACAATAGAGCAAAAGAATAAAGTAAAGAAACAAATTTCTCTTTTTAATGAGAAAAACATTTTATACATAAAATGCCTATATTTAGTGGAATTATTTTCCATGCTACAAATGTTGCAGCAGCAGTAATTCTTATATAGACATAGACCCACGGACACGGTAGAGCCTTGCTTTACCCACTTCCTCTCTCTCTATCTCTCTCTCTCTCTGTTTGCTTTAGAGTGACAGACCAATGAACCAACCAACAAACAGATAAGAAAGTGACATGGGATTTCATATTATCATCTGAATGAACTTGGAAATGAAAAAGAAAATGTGACACACCACTTGCTAAATTCCTTATTACTTACCCATAGGGTGTATCTGGTTACAATAAATTGATATTTTTTTTTTTCTATCAAAATTGTTCTTAGTAATGTTTTTGTTAATCGTCTTTAGAGTTAATCTAATCTGTTAGTCAACAACATGGTTTTTGAAATCCATTGTTAATCAGGGTATTAAAAGCGATATTAGTTAAGCTTGGATTATTAAATTTTTAATTACAGCTGTCTTATATCTGTAAGGATATTCACCAAGATAACTGAGAAGGCAAGAGTTGGCACTAGTAGTTTTTTTTGTGTAATGACTGATGAGAAATTATTGCTGTTGGAATCAACTAGGACATCTGAGGAGAGGATTTTGTTATTGATATTAAGTTCATTAAAAGTAAAGTGTAGAACAGAATTTTGATGTTGAAAGGTTTGTGAGCAAATTAAAAAATTAGTCAGTTTACCAATCATTTTTAACAATGTATGGTTGAATATATATATATAATGCTCCTCTATTCAGGGTTGAGCACTCTTTAAGTGAGGTAACTCATCCACTACAAGTTTATGCAATGCTTTTCCATAGAAATAGAGCACTCTGGTGGATGAGGGATTTCTGTGTAAACAAATATATCGCTTAAATTCAGCTTTACTGACAGTCCAGTGCCGTAGTCCAGAGGTAAGATATCAGCCTGCGGGTCTGAAGTGAACGTTTCAATTCTGCCTCGAGGTATTAGATGGGATAATGGAAAGTCTATAGCCACACTGAAGAGATGTAATACATCAAAACAGCTGTCTGTGGATGACACAATAACATATATATGTATATATATGTGTGTGTGTGAATAATGATATCAGAAGATTGACATTCAATGACAATTTGGAAATTCTTTGAAATGGTAATTTTTTAAAATTATTTATGGCACATTTCACTATATCATGGCTTCTTTGAATCAATTTTTATAATGAAAATAGTTTTTACTGGTCATGGTTATGGTACGTGACAGTTGCTCGAAGAAGCTATGGTATAGCAAAATGCATCTCCAATAATAATAAAAAAAATACCATTCCAAAGATTTTGCCAATTGTCCTGAAATTCATATACATATTTTCAACTGATTGAATTAAAGACTGCAAATATCTTTCATTCAATCCTTTTTATGCATTTTTAATTCTTAACCGATAACTTGTCTTTGACCTTTGCAGGGCCACTGGAAAAAAAATACTAAATCAAACATTCGGAAGGATCTGTATGAGAACTGGGCACATTGGTCACAAATCCTTAAATTTCAACCCCTTCATTACATCAAGTAAGTAATGAGATTTATGTGTAATAGAATAGGAATAGAATTTTATAGTCATGCCTTAATTTTTAATTTTTTTCTGTTTTTAAAAAATTTTTTTCAATATTCCTGAAAATCTTAACTTCACCCCTCTCAAGACTAGCCTATTAAGTTGCTTAATGCTGGAATTGAATACCCCCATAGACTTCTAAAAGATCTATAGGACTCTACTTTACCCCATTTCGGGTTGTGCGGGGAAACTTATATTGATGTAGCTCTTTTATATAAGTGAAGTGGCGTAAAGAGAATACTTGTATTTTATGTGGAGGTAGAACAAATATTCAACTCCATGAAAATGCCTTCTTTTATAAAATAGTTGAAATCCATTTTTGCTAACATGTTAGGTGGAGGAGTGACTGTTTTGTTTTTACTATGAAAAATAAAAATTGATTTACATGATTTTTTTTTTTTTTTTAACATCATTGTAAAAAAAAAAAAAAAATCTAGAACAGTGGAATGTTAATAATTTTATTGATATGAATTACCATTTTTGATCACATACGGGACCTCACCTCCCCCATCTTATATGACTCAAAATGTGAACATAACTTTTGTTGTCCAGCCCCATATTGACCAAAACTCAAGAAGAAATTGAAAAAAAAAAACTGGGTCATAAATGAGAGGAATTCAGGGAAATGCATTATTTTTTTTAATATTCCCTGCTGAAATAAGTAGGCGATTCTAAATGCCATCAAATATGGTATTTTTTTTGTAATTTCTAATTAAATATTTTTGCTAAGTTTTATCAGAAAAAGGAAGTTGAAAACTCCTAAATGACAAAAAAATCCAGATTTGACTTTCTTGTACTTATTGTGATTTCCTTTTATTTTTCAGAGATTATTTTGGTGAGAAAGTTGGACTTTATTTTGCTTGGCTTGGTTTCTATACATCCATGTTGATTCCAGCCTCCATTGTTGGGTTGATAGTCACCATTTATGGCTTAGTTATCATGGGAGATAACTACGTCAGGTAAAGAAAGACAAAATAAATATATATGATTAATAATCTACTAAATTAATAAACCTTTTCTAACGCATTACTTTATATTCAAAATCTAATCTAAAACTTGAGAGAAGATCTTTGTTAAATTCTAATGATTCAAGTTTGAAGAAACATTTGTGAATATTTGTATCAGAATATTTTTCTGACTTCCAGAAAAAGGAATTATCCCAAAACCATTTTTCTAAACTGACTAGTTTTGACTTTGGCAGGTTTCATAGTAGTTTTGTGCATTTGACGCCTCTGCTCTTCAAATGCAAATTTCAGATCTACTTTCTTCGTTTTACATGAAAAAAAAATGATTGAAAAATAACTGTTCCTTGAAATAGTCTTTAAAAAACAGAGGATCTTAGTGAAATATGATCAAAAAATGGTTAAATAATGTCTGCATTAATGTTTCTTTCATTTAAAAAAAAAATTTTTATTTTTTATTTCCAGCAATGAAATTTGTGAGAGCAATAACATTACAATGTGTCCTCTTTGTGATCATCGTTGTCCATATTGGAAACTTTCTTTATCCTGCTCTCACGCCCGCATCAGTACAATTGTCGACAATGGAGCAACAGTCTTTTTTGCCATTTTCATGTCGTTGTGGGGTAAGGATGTCATTCTTTTTTTCTTTGTTCAATTATTTTTCTTTTTAATCTTACTATTACCGACTAACCTATGAATTCCTTGATTTGAGATCTTTTTACGGTACTCAAAAATGATTGGGATTATTTACACCTCCCTGATCACAATTTTGGAAAGAAACTATGAGTCATCTTGAACTTGTTGCCTCCTTCAAATTGTGGCACACATTCAAACCATTTATTGTTTAATCCACTGTGAGCTAATGTATTATGAATTTAGTGGAAATGCATATCATTTTCAAATCTTCAGTTAACATTCATTTGCATGAACTCCAAGACTAACCAGTCATCTCAGATATCTCATCGATTGGTTTGAAGATGATCTTCATTGATTGCATGGTGAACTTTTTAAAGATTTTTGTCATTTGAGATTGTTGAAAGTTGACCAGATCATGGTTGCTTTTCAAATGATATTTCGCCATGTTTGAAATGTGAATTCCGCTCATACACTTGTTTTACGTAAAGCTTCTTTGTTAAAAGCTTCTCAAAGCATTCAAACAGTTTGAGCTACAGTTTACCCTTGAGAAAATGGAATTTCATGAACAGTCACAAATCGTATCTACTCATGACACCTAGTGGCACAATATGCAACTACGTCCAGTTTGAATACCATGTTTGAATTTCACTCTTTTTCTTTTTTTTTTTCATCTCTTCATATTGTAAACGAGCAGCCTTTTAATATGTAACTTGGACATTGGTTAATTTTTAGTGTGAACAAATTTTGGCTTGGGGGGAAAAAATTTCGATAAAATCAAAATGCTACAGATTACACATGGTTCTAAATTAGCTGTAAATATCATTGAAAGTCCAATTCATATCCCTGCAATGTCATTTGGTTTTTTTTTGCATAAGGTCTAAAATTCTGTTTATATTTTATTATTCATTTTATCAACATAATATTTTACCTGTAGGATACAAGGGGTTAACTATAATCAAAAACACTTTTCTGACTTCTGTTTTCAGGAACATTGTTTTTAGAGTTCTGGAAACGCAAGCAGGCCATAATCCAGTGGAAATGGAATCTTCATTCAGAGGAGGAAGAGGTATTACTATCTTACGATTGCTTCAAATGAGTTCCTGTAATTTTACTCTGTGATTTGAGTTTACCAACCATTTTTGGCTTTGAAGAAAAATTCTCCAATGCAACGGGTTAAAAATGGTTCTAAATTAGTTGTAAATATCTTGGGAAGATGGCAATTTTTTTATCGGTCTTTTCCAGACAAATTTTTCCTATTTTGTTATCTATCTTTCTCAGCCTGTCTATTATGATCTGAATATTTGCAACACTTTTGGGGATGAAATGACACAGCCCTGCACAGGTACAATATGTACTTTGATATCTACTTAGTTTTATACTGCATAAGGCCAAATACCGAGAAATAAGGTGAGGCAGACTCTGTTGAGCTATAACTGATTCAGCCACAAGGCAGGCAATAAGAACTATTGTATCTTTATTTTATGATAATTTTAATAAAGTTGGCTTTTTTTTTGTTTTTATTTTTTTTAAAAATACATTTACAAATGATTGACCTGTATGTAATATCTGCTGCCATCTTGGAGTTTATGCTTGAAGCATATGAAGCCCGAAGGAAATGTTCTTGATTTTGATAAATTTTTCTGGAAGCCAAGACTTTATTTTACCATATTGGAAAACATGTGTTATGTTATGCTATATCAGGGTCTGTCTTTTTCTAAAAGTTTACATTTGTATTTACTTTATTTATACAATATTTTTTTTTTTTCTTTTTTTCTTTTCGCCAGGAACCTCCTCGTCCTGAATATT
Source organism: Thysanoteuthis rhombus (assembly GCA_963457665.1). NCBI lineage: Eukaryota > Metazoa > Mollusca > Cephalopoda > Oegopsida > Thysanoteuthidae > Thysanoteuthis > Thysanoteuthis major. The sequence continues at coordinate 10,746,980 of OY735228.1, read as the reverse complement.
TGGCCAAACTCGCCAATAATAAAAAGTATCGAAAGGATCCCATTACACATGTGAGTTTTGGATTTTTTCTATGTCTTTGAATAATTCTTTTTGAAAATTTAATTTTAATTCTATAAAAGCAAAAAAGTCTCTGCTTAATTATTTTATCTTCTACCTGTATTTGTGTATGAATATATATATATATATATATATATATAAAAGGGGGTACCTAAAAATAATCAGAATTGTGGACTCATCCTCCGTCATGATTTGTCATTTCAAATTTTTTGCTTGAGAATTTCTTACAAATTCATACATGTAAATTCATCTATAAGTCTGTAGCTTGATGAAAAAGTCTTTCATTTTACTGAACTAATGTATCATTTTCAACATAATCTCATTCCTTGTCAATGCACTTAACCCAACGCTTCTCCATAAATGCATGGATCAAACATTATACAGTGAAAATTTATGATAGAAAATTGGCAAATTACTGTCATGCTACAAACTTTATCTATCCAGCCTCATGTAAAAATGTGAATATATATATATATATATATATATATAATATATATATATATATATATATATATATATATATATATATATATATATATAGGTTCAGTTTGATATTGACCAGAACATTTTCATTTGAGTAAAGATAAAGTTGCTCCCTTATAAATATTTTCCTAATTTCTGTCTTTTTCTTTCCTTCTCAGTTGAAAGAACCATACATGCCCTTCTGGAGCCGACAAATCCCGGCCATTTGTTTTTCATACTCCTTTATGTTGTTCATGGTAAGGTTTTCTTATATATGAATTTTTGATTAATGTTTAGATTTTAACTATGTTTATTAGTCTTAATCTGAAAAAAAAATACCGAATAATATTAAAAAGCAAACATTTACTGAGAGTGAAGTTACAAGTAATTTACTTTGAATAATTCTAAATATCTTGACGTTCCTCCATTAGATTTTCATCATTTACTTCTCTTCTGTATTATTTCTATCTCAAGTTGTCTAGTTATGGTACCATTTTTGGTACATTAGAAACCATCAACCAAAACTACCACCATGGATTTCTTGAGATTTTTAAGTTGGTCTGGCTATGTATGTATGTATGTAGAACACATATTGTCCCCATCAATGGAGCTATAGGACTGAAAATCCAAAGATTTACTCCTTATGTCTAGCAAAAACGTTTTATTGTTTTTTCAAAATCCTCTCCCTCAATTTACAATGTAAGTTCATGCTAAATTGATCTCTTATTTTGTGTCTGGCAATGTTTACAATTGCTTTTTGAAAATTTGGACTTTCTGATCACTGCCCAACAAGAGGCAAGTTTTTAATTAATCACCCCCAACACTACATGCTGCCAAAAGACATTGGTCATGTGATAGTTTCTATTGAGTGGTTAACCAGGATTGTTTCTCTTATTTGTTATTTCCAGCTCATGTTGTTAAATCATATTACGATTTTTGATATATTTTAATCTAAAATAAAAACTTCAAAACTTCTTTGGCCAGATATTCAATATCAAACCATATGGCTTTATGCCATACTCTCACTTTAAAAAATATATAGATTAATCCATTACATATTTTTAGTGGTAAATGAAAGTTTTCTGTATGATTTTATTAAAATCAGGAAAAAATAAATCTCAAGATGTTTATCATTATCTATTGTTTGTTTCAGGTTGCCATAGCAATTGCTGCTGTACTTGGTGTGATTGCCTTCCGAGTGTCTATGTTAGCCGCTCTCCAAATGCGTAAAGAGAACATTATCTACAAAAATGCAGGCATCATGACGACCATGTTGTCAGCCTGTATCAATTTGGCTATTATCATGGTTCTCAACATCGTGAGTTTCTCTATTCTTTCTGTTCTTACTCTTCTTGATTTTCTTTGTTTTTGTTTTTTCCTGATGACTCTGGTTTTAGCCTTATACCTCTCAAAATCTGATACGGTTTCAATAGTAAGTTTTATGGGTTGGAGTTACTAGCCCTGTGCCCAATCTACTCCCTTTACCTGAGCTTGAGACCAGTTAAGGTGACTTATCATCATCATCATCATCATCATCAGTCTTTTAGCGTCCGTCGTTGGACATAGACCTTCCCCAGGATTTGCCACACTTCTCTATCATGGGCGTTACGGAGCCAGTACTTCCTGAACTTGTCTAGCTCATCTCTCCATCTAACATTTTGCCGGCCTCGGTTGCGCATGTGGTTTCGGGGAATCCATGTTGTGAGTCGTGATGTCCATCTATTGTCTGCCATTCTTGCAATATCACTCCCAAATTGAAAAAGGAGAAAGTGTTTTGTTATTTACCCATGGTTGGGGGGTAGAAGTGAATTCATGCTTTTCCTAAGGTCGTCAGTGCAAAGTAAATGTAAACATCCTCAGTTGGAACTTCAACTCAGTCCACTGATTCTGTTTTCCCTCTCTGTTATGCCATTCTACTCCTTCCTTAATTTTGCTCAGTCATACTTCTCATATTTTCTCAAGTGAGACATAATAACTTACCTTGGACTGTACTTTCCCCATAAAACTAAAAGGGCAGTTTCTGGTGATCCTGTAGCTAAAGCAGCATAATTTCATATTTCTAATGATGCAGAGAAATGGATATTCTAATCCAGCCTTTCTCAATGGATTGTCCCTCACTGATCAGATTAGATTAATTAGCAGAGTTTACTTTAATACCTCCACCAATTCATGAAATGTTGCTGCCCAGGGAAACATTCATATCAATTTAATCACCATATATGAAACACAGTGTATCCACATGTATTTTTGTCTGTAACTTTTCTACATCTCAGTAATAGTAATGTATTGATGATGTAAAGTAATAGAATTTTCTTTGAATTTGAACTTGATAAATAAAACTCCATAGTTATTCAATGATGGACAGAATGTTATTTCAAAATTTTTCTTATTTGACAAACTGACATGTATACCCATGTATATTTGTGTTTATGTGTAAAACACTTTTCAATATTTATACATGGTGACAATAGGTAATTCACACATCTCCACATATCAGATTCTTCCAAAATTGTTTTTGTTTTATATTCAAGAAATATTGAACATGAACAAGGTGCAGAGCAACATAATGTTTTTGATATTTTATAAGTACAATGCAATTGAAAAATTATTTAAATACTGCTGTCATTTTTTATAGCAATAATAACGTGTATTTATATAGTATTTTAAAATTAATTACCAAAATTCAGTGAAAATATATCACCTAATTGGATCTCTCTTATCAAAATTCTCAGTTTCTATTTGGTTACATTCAAGATAAATGTTGAAATAAAACATATTTAAAGATAGTTTAAATAAATGACTGAAAAGCAAAGATATGTACATCTGTTCAGGGTGTTTAACGGTTTTTGCTTTTCTTTTTTTCTGCCCCCAGGTTTACCGTAAAGCCGCTTTCTGGTTGACAGATCTGGAATCTTTACGTACACAAACTGAATACGACAACAGTCTCACCTTCAAACTATTTGCCCTCCAATTTGTCAACTATTATTCATCCATTATCTACATTGCTTTTTTCAAAGGAAAGTAAGTATAGCTTCCTCACTTTATTTTATCAAGGGATTTAATACTGTTTGTCATCAGTTCCTTACCAACATCATTTTACAAAGTATGAAAAAACAAAAAACACCATTGATTTTGCTGAGGTGAAAACTCCAAAGTAATAGGTTATTTTGAGATTCTAAGATTCTAAGCACTTTCATTATTAAACATATAAGTCTATGATCTGTTACTTCACTAATGGTTAATGTGAGTGTATAAATAAAAAATTTTGTAATATCAAGTGAAAAATCACCAAAACTAACATTGTTTTAGGGACAGTTTATTTCAGTTTGATGTAGAAGTATTTTTGAATGCCCCCTGTATACAGAAATATTTTGGAGACCCCCTCCAAATATGTATAATCATTTTGGAGCCCCCCTCTGAATATGTATAATCATTTCTGGAGACCCCCTCTGAATGCATATAAGTTTTTTGGGAACCCTCCCCATGTATCTAAAATTATTAAACTGTCAACATTGAATATGTGTTTCTATTTTGTTGAACAACATGGTACAAATATAGTTTTCCTTGAAAGCCAAAAAGTTAGCAAAATCTACAAACTTCTTTGATTTTGTGCAATGCTAAGTATGGATGAATTGAAATAATTAGGTTTAGATGAATAGTAATCTTTATGGAAAAAAATATTTTGTTCTAGATTTTATATTCAAATTAAATCTGTCCACTGCAATTCTTTTTTTCATTTTTGTAGATTTGTTGGCCGTCCAGGAAAATACAATACTTTGTTTGGTGCTCGTCAAGAAGAGGTATAGAATTTATTTTCTTATCGTCTGTTCCTGAAATTTGCAAATAATTATCTAACTGAGAAGATCTGATGATGCCACCTTATTCAAAAACGGGATCCGTCGCACTTGTTAAACTTGACTTCATACTTTAAAAAGTTGTTTTGTAGTAATCAGTGAATAGCTTAAAAAAAATAATCTCCAAGAAATTAAATATATAAGTGTGAATTAATTTATTTATGATATTAAATGTGAATTAAGATTACCAGTCAGTTATTGTCAGTCTGTTGCTACGTGATTGCAATAAGCGGCTTCCTTTGTATGTAATCTAACCTAATATCAAGTGTCCTAGTATTTAACTTTCCTAATTTCTATTTGGTTTTGTATTCTACTTCAGTGCGAACCTGGTGGTTGTCTGATTGAACTCTGTATCCAATTGGGAATCATCATGGCAGGCAAACAATTATTACAAAACAATTTGGTGGAAATCCTCATTCCGTAAGTTTTTTCTTTTCTTTTTTCTTTTCCTAATTGTTTGGCTGAGGTACTTTACTTGCCTCCCCACAAACTGAAATGAGAACATGCCAACAATCTTCCTTTTCAGTTATGCATGTCTAGGCAAAGTGCACATACTACACTATGATCCTAAATATAGCGCCAGGGAATGACATTCTTGTTCCCAGACATAGAGCACAGATACTTTGATCCTAGGCAGAAGTGTAAATCTATACTTAAATAATCCAGTCATTTTTGGTAGGTACTATGTTTGTAATTATTACATTCTTGAAAGTAAATCTGGAAAACATCTTTATAGATAATCAATAATTAGTAAACAAAATTGCCCCAAACTTTTCTCTTGCTTATCAAATATGGCAGTTGCCAGATCTGATAACAAAGGGTTATTATCTAAACTTTATCTCCAAGACTTACCTGATGCAGGCATTAGAATAGCATAGAATTCGGAAATCGGTGAGTCTGTAGGCAGAGGACCAATACCTGCCACTGGACATGTAGCTCAAGACTTGTTGATTTCCATATTTGATACTATTCCAATGCCTATGTTGTATAATTCTTGGAGATGAACTTCGAATTATCTCCCTTTGTCGCCTATTCTGGCAAGCATTTAAAAAAAATTTTTTTTCTACTTTATTTTTTCCTACCTCTAGGTTGGCAAGAACCTTTCTCTCACTAAACTTCTTTTTTTTTTTTTTTTTTTTTTTTGCTTACCCCATCGACTTCACACCCTGATGATTAACTTTTAAAAACAAGTTTTGTTTTTCTTTTCTTTCAGCAAATTTTGGAAATACTGCATGAAACGGTGGAAGGTGGCCGCTCAGAAAAAGTTGCCCCAATCTCCTTGGGAGAAAGATTTATTGCTCACTGAAGTTGATACAACAACCTTGTTTTATGAATATCTTGAAATGGGTAAATAGCCAAGTTTAATGGACGATGCTTGATCTCTTTACAAACATCAATTACTTTTTGGCTTCATTTTTAAAATTTTTCTCTAAAGATTTTTCTATTCTAAATAGTTTTAATATAATATCTTGATTTTTATTAGGTGCAATGTCAACCATTATTAATCTTTGGCTAGTATTTCTTTGATCTTGATTTTGGTTACTTCGTATCACAACTTCTCAAACCATCAGTCTACAACAGTGAGTAAATAGTGCAGATTGGAAATTAAAAACAAGTCCTAGGTGAGACTTGGAGTCGCATCTACTTTACCTTGGGAAGCCTGCCTCTGTATGACAACTGCTTTACTGATTAAATTTCTAGATCTCTTATGGCTTGCAGAAGATCAAATCTAACCCTTAAACCTTTCTTTCGTTTTCCTCAGCACCATATTTTTTATAATTTTATTAATTTATTTAGCAGTTGTAATATCATCTTGATTTATCTTCAATAGATGATGCATTGTCAATCATTTTAGATTAGATAAAAAGCAATTAAAATTGAGATGAAAGAACTACTTGTCAAAAATTAATAAAAGTCAAAATAGTTTTGATATCAAGTATTTGAAAACTTCAAGACAATAAAAATCAATTATCATCCATTAGTTAATAATAGATCAAATGAAAATCAAATCCTCAAAATTTGTTTGCCAAGATATGACTATTATGAAATGATGATGTACCATATAGTAACAATTGTTATAATGTTCAGGATAATGAGGTTTGCCTCTTCCTTTTTTTTCTTTCAGTTCTTCAGTTTGGCTTTTTAACCTTATTTGTGGCAGCGTTTCCGATGGGCCCCATCTTCTGCTTCATCAACAACATCATTGAAATCAGGGCTGACGCAAACAAATTTGTAACAACGCTGAAACGTCCGACACCACAGATTGCTGCCAATATTGGTAAGAAGACTCGCCCATTACCATCACAGGCTAACCAATAAATTTGGCCTTCAATTAGCCACTCAGGCTGTTATAAATAGATATGTCTTTCTCAACAGAGGTTCTGTGAGAGGTTGATAGGGTTCCACAAAAATTTTATACACGTGTGAAAAAAGAACCTGAATTTTTGATTCATTTGAGGTATTTTTTTTATATAACGAGTAGCAGTCTCTGTCTAGATAATATTTGGCACTAGAAACCCCACATTTTTTTAAGGAAAAATTCCTTATAAGCTACAATCATCGGTATTATACTAAAATATTTATGACCAGGGTTACAGTTTTTTGTTAAATCAACATAGCTCCAAAAATGACTTGATAAACTTCAGATTCTTCTTTTCTCTTTCTTTCTTTCTTTTTTTTTTTGTTGGGGGGGGTCTCTATGGTAATTATTGCCCAACCACCAATGCCAAAAGTAAAGATTTTTTTAAAGATAATTTTAGATAAAGATCTTTTTCTTTTTTTTTTTTTCCTCACCCCTTTTTAAAAATTTTTTTTTTTTTTTTTTTCCCAAGACAGTTTTTGATAAATTTTTTCACATAGTTGTCCTTGTATATGTGTGGGTTACTATGATTCAATTATGTAAAGTATGGATTTTCGTCAATTTTTGTAAATTTATATCAATAGTAAAAGGAAAAATTACTGATTTTAATTTTTGTTTTTGTTGATTTACATCAAATTTGATCAAAAGCAATTCTGAAGAATTCTGTTTCCATACGGGGCTGGCAGAGACAAAGGAGCTGATTGACATTCATCAATCATTTGTGATGATAACTCTCAGATTATGATACATTTACACTTTTTTAACACCCTGTTGTTTAGTTAGCTGTACACATACTATTTTTATGCAGGGGTACCTTGAAATATGGTTTCCTCCAGTCAAAAAAAAAGTTGAGAAAGGCTGATTTATAAGTTTCTGTCCATGCCCTTACACACATACAATCTGCCATGGAGTGAGAGATAACAATCTAGTTTTGTACATCATAACTACTGCGTTCAGTTCTCACCAGGCACTGCAATATTGTGGCTTTTTGCGTGTGCATTTGATATCTGTTAGTTTTATTTATTTAGGAAGATTCTTCAAAATTTTTTTTTAATTGTTCTGTTCAATTTTCACTGTTCCAAAATTTGAAGGATATTAAGATTTGAAGTGAATTTGTTTGATTACTTTGTATTTTCCAAACATCTGACATAAATGTGTTGGGTTACTTGAATAGTTATTCCAAGAAGCTTTTGATAATAGGTGTCACCAAATTAACAAGATTGTTTATGGAATAAGAGTTGTTTCCCTTCTCACATAATTCATATCGTCCTTTATTTCTTGTAAAAATAAGAAATACTGGGAAATTGGGAAGGATGAAAACAGGGTACGAATGAATTGGAAATGAACTAAGTCAGCATTTAATAATGAATTTCAAGACTGGTTAGTCACTCAATAGAAACCATCACATGAGCACCATCTTTTGACTGTATGGTGTGTTGGAGATGATGAATTAAAAAAAATTGGGAAAAGTAGTGATCAATTAATAAGTTAGTTCGCTTGCTTTTTGTTGGGCTGTAATTGCTAAAAGAAATTTTGACACAAAGTAAAATGGAAATCAAGTTAGAGTGAATGGCCTAGTTGTGAGAATTATTCCCTAGACTTCGTTGATTCTGTCAATGAAAAATTAGCATATGTTGTCTAAAACCAGGCAAAAATTGCTGTCGGGTTTTCTAAGTCATCAGTTAATCTAGGCTTGATCTGGTGTGGGACCGCTACTTGTCTGAGTCTTTGAAAGCTGCTACATGAGCAAAATGTTGGAAAAGGGTCCAGATATGTGTGTATGGTAAGGAAATTCAAGTATATCTACAATATCATATATCAATTGATGTTAGGAAAATTGATTTGAAAACTTGTCAATATAAGCCATTTTGAAAATTGATGATGGCTTTATAAATGTATCAAATTATATGCTTTTGTCACAAAATGTGCAATTATTTGGCCAAGCGGCCTCACTTTTCTATTTGTATCTCTCTGGTTCATCTTCCGAACATACCGATCTGTACAATTCAGGCTTTAAGATAAGTTTGTAGTGAATGATTAAAGAAATATCATTTTAATGTTTACCCAGTGAATTCATTTATAAAAGTTTTGAATTCCAGTTTAAGAATAGGATTGTAGTCTTATTTAAAGAGAATGCCAAAGTCCCTGTAGTTTTAGTATTCCTTCTTTGAATGCAAAACAATATTCATGTAGAAAAGAGTGTGCAATAAAGAAAACTCAAAAGATGAAACTTAGTTACCTGTAACGTCAAAATTTTTACTTTAATTAGAGGTAACTTCACTCCTTCATCTAAGGTATTTATTTTTTGAAAAACAAAAAGAATCAACTGGATGCACCATTATCATATTTGAGATATAACACATGTATATAAAACTCTGTTTGTAAATATTTTCCTTTTTATTAAATCTTTCTTTCTGCTTTCAGGAATATGGCACAGTGTGTTATATGGCATTTCTAGGATCGCCATTGTGTCGAATGTAAGCAATTTCTACTTTCTTCTCTTTTGTTGTTGCGAGATTTACTTTATTTTTTATTTTGCATTGCATTCAATTTGCTGGTATTGTAACACCAAAACCCCCGTGCCATTTGGCCATCTCCACTTTGCCCCAGACATCTGAGGCCACGTTGTCAATTGAAGATCCTCCTGAGAACTACTCACAAAGAGTTTGATTGAAACATCTCCACTGTGCGGGTTTGAGAATCAAACACAGGAACTATGAGCATTCCAGAATGATGTAACAATGGCAACATAACAGGAGAAAAAAAATGTTTATTGTTAACAGGGTTAGAGATCCAAGTTGACCTTTGAGCACTGCGATTGGTCAGGTGACCCTTGCAAACGTATTCTCTACCAAGTTTCCATAACAAGGACAAGTCTTGTCATAGTCTTAGCGCTATCTTGGGACTCTTTGGAATTAGTCAACTTCAAGCCGGAACTTCCTGAGTCGGGTCACTAAAAGGGAGTTCTGTCCAGGCCGACTTCCAGCAAAGAACTGCCTATAACTGCCATCAGGGCTAATTTTAGCCTCTATTTATTAGGGAAATTTGAATAAGGAGAGTTGTGGTAAGGATAATTGATTCCTGTCTGGATACATAATCTAATGCCGATGCAATTCTGCAGAATCGTTAAAACGCTGTTTTTTACTCCCACCACATGGTTTGATTGGTTGAGGACCTCACACTACCACCAAAAGGGTGTTTCCATAACCTTACATAACAGGACCAACCAATCAAATGAGTTTACTGCCTCCAATCTGATATCAACAGGTGGGACCACTGTACCATGTTAGGCACAATCATTGTTTGATATTTCAAATGAACAACTACAAACCTAATTCAATAGATTCCAATCCCCAGTACCTTAGACCTGACCAATTCATCCCCTTGCAGATTGATCAGATGGTAACATATCTATAGGAATTTATCTATTCCTGATTTTTTTTTTTTTTTTTTTTTTAAGTGCTCTGGGGTCCTGGCCAACAATCTAGATTATTGTATGTTTTTTTTCATTAGGTGAGATAAGAATTTTAGCATTGTTTATGAATTATGAATTATTTCAATCCCAACTACTCAACTTTAGTATTAGCTTTTAGAAAAAACAATATTTGGTAGCAGAAATCTTTCATTTAGAATCTTGAGTAGAGTATTTCTGGCTGACTTGTTAGGTCCGAAATGCTCAAAGTTTTCTGCTGTCTTTATATAATTCATGAAGTTGCGATGAGCATTGGTCTTCAAAAAAATCCATCTCACACGCCAGCAAATACTGTAAATATCTTTATATGAAGTCTGTCTAGAAATATCCAGCCAATTAATATCGACAAAATATCTTACCTAGTGGAATAGCACCTTTGTCTTTTTTAAGTACTCCCCTTCGAATTTACATACTTATCTCAGCATCCCTTCCACATTTCAAAAGAGTCTGCAAAGTCCTCTTTTAAGATCACCACCAGCTCTGTGAGAGTTTTTGTGTTGAAACATTGAGGTCTTGTTTGAAATGATTCTGCTTGATTAATGCTGAAAACAATTTCTATTTGTTTTTTTTTTCTACTTCCAGGCTTTCATCATTTGTATCACGTCAGAGTTTATTCCTCGCCTTGTCTACCGCCTTGGCTACTCCCCTGATGGTAGCCTCAGTGGTTATGTGGAATCATCATTGTCCGTCTTTAACACTAGTGACTTTGAAAGAGAACATCGACCAACTTTTAATAATGACACAATACAATTATGCAGGTGAGTTTTCTTTCTTTTTTTTCCCCCCTCTCTCTTTCTACTCTCCCTTTCTCTATCTCCCCTTGCCTTCTCTTTTTTATTTCCCCCACCACTGCCTTTCTTTCTTTTTTTGTAAATGATGATGTATGAAAGAAAGACCAATTTAGTTTCTCCAATTGTCTTCCTTTTTTTTCTGCAAACAAATGAACAGAAGATGAAATGAAAAGTTGGCCAAGTGAAAATGTCAACTTGAACCAGACCCATTACGATGTATATATGATGAATGTCAGCTGCATGGAGAAATATCTGTGATTATTGGACTCTTCTTTAGCCCTTATGTCCTGAAACCTATTTGATTTGTATGGCTCATAAATTATTTCCTTATCTTTTTACAGTTACCGAGATTTCCGTAATCCTCCTTGGGCTGAAAACAAATACAATTATTCTGAACAATTCTGGCATATTTTGGCAGCTAGAATGGCATTTGTGGTTTGCTTTGAGGTGAGTAGCATCCATCCTTGGTCTATAATTCAGGAAGTAGAAACTTCTTACCTCTTTTAGGCTTTGTTGAGTTGAACCTGACAAAAAAAAAACAAGGATTATCTGTCTATTATTTATTTTTATTAGACAAAATATTGTAAACTATTTTTTGTCTTCCATTTTCTTTCATCTTAATTTTTTAGTTGCTTTTTTTTCATACCTTCAATCAGTTTAATTTATAGCTGTGAGTGAACAGCATTGGTTGGAAATAAAGGATAAGATTTCTGTGAGATTGACAGTGATTCATCTAATGAAAATAAATGATAAAAGGTAATTACTTTACTGATTATACTAATATAGAAATAACAACAACAAACATGCAAGTGAGAGAAAGAGAGAGCGGAAATGAAAAGCAGGTTTAAGAATTAGATTTGATGTTCTGCCTATTGTGAATTTTTCGTAACTCAATTAGTAAGAGCAGCCAGGCTTGCCCAGGCAAAAAGGATGTCAATATGAATATTGTTTAGCTCTTTTGACCATTCTTTTAGCTATTATCAAGATTAGAGGGAAAACTGGATACTAATTGATTTTGAATTTTAAAAAATATTTTCGAACTTGGCATTATAGCATTTGCCATTTTTCTATTATGATGACATAATTCACAAGGCAACCTACAAAGAGTATTCTTCCCTGGGTTGAATGCATGTATCAGCCATTAAATAGATTTGAATTCCAGTGCCCAAACTGAAGATCTTATTCTTTAATTTATGAGGGTTTAAAGAATCAGAAGTCCCCCCCTCCCCCTTCTTCAATGGATGTTGTATAGTATATACATATTGTTGTTTATTGTAGTATATACATATTTGATATATATATAATGCCCGGTTGAATACAATGGACAAGGAATATCTAGTTAATTTTTTATTGGATACTCTCATTTTCCCTCCCCAAGACAACCTTTTCTACTAAAAATGACCATATATATATATATATATATATATATGTATATATATATATATATATATATATGTATATATATATATATGTATGTATATATATATATATGTATATATATATATATATGTATGTATATATATATATATGTATATATATATATATATGTATATATATATATATATGTATATATATATATATATGTATATATATATATATATATGTATATATATATATATATATATGTATATATATATATATATATGTATATATATATATATATGTATATATATATATATATGTATATATATATATATATATATATATATATATATATGTATATATATATATATATATATGTATATATGTATATATATATATGTATATATATATATATGTATATATATATATATATATATATATATATATATATATATGTATGTATATATATATATATAAAAGCCATCCCCCTTCCACAGATATATTCAGAAATAAACTCCCAACTTTCTCCACCTATACCCAACATGTTTTTTTTACTCCACAACCATCCGGGCATTTCTGTAGCTATCATTTTTTCTCAAACAAACTCTTAAGCTCTTGGGAAGTCCAATACAGGTTAAATGTACATGAACGATTAGATTTCAATGAAAATTCGAGATGTACTAATTAGTCTCAAGTCTTTTCTTTTCATTCCCATATTGTCAACATTTCACAAAATTCTGATAGATCTATCTCTCTCTCTCATACATATGTGTGTGCGTGTGTCTATATTTGGGATTGAGCGTAAGTAAATAGGTGCACATAGAAAATTCAGTGGTTCGTGGTGATGTTTCTTGCCAGTGGTGGTAATCTAGACTGAAGCACTGAATTTTTTATGTACACCTATTTATATATATACACATACACACTCGATGGATCAGTGAAAATAATATCCATATCTTTGTTTTTATCATAAGATTTTAGCAAGTATGTCCTTTGGCCTTTCTTAGATGCATTATTCCTTTCCTTTTCTTCCTATCTATTATCAGTTTATATGTTCCTTATCCAAATATGATTCTTCATCTCCCGTGTTTTTACTTTTCAGAATTTTGTGGTCGTTCTGACCAGTATCATTGCTTGGTTGATTCCTGACATTCCTGCCAAAACTAAAGAACGAATCCGCCAGGAAGCATTCATCACGCAGAAAGTCATCATGAAGGAGGAATTGAGACGGGCTCGTGAAGACAAGGCTCTCATCAAAGATTTACTTTTGGTTGGCAGCCGAAGTAGAAGTGTCACTCCTGAGAAATCAGAAGACACTCTGAAAAAAAGGTCTTATTTGCCTCCGTTGGTGAATGAGGAGGATGTAGAGACTTGAGGCTTGTTGTCACACGTTCTGACATTTCAGGACATCAAGCTGCATCCTCCACAAAAACTTTTGTCATCATCAGCATCATCGTTCCCATTATTAGGTCTTTTTATTTTTTTTTGTTAACCTTTAGCATTCTGCATTTAATTTCAAGGGCACAAAGATTTTGTGCATTTAGTTACGTCTGTAACTTGTGTGTCATGTATGAGCGAAGTTGACATGACAACACAACTGAAATTCAAACATGCTCTCGTTCTGTGATCAGTCACCTGTAATGCCAGGACAAACGTTTTGCTCAGCGGATGAAGTCATCTACAGATAGCTAAGGGTTAAATTGTATTATCAACCTTTTTATGATTTTTTTTATTTGTTCATTTTTTTTATTTTCTTCGATGAAAATTTTTCAGTAAAAACAACAAAACATTGATTCATTTCAACATCAATTTAAAAGCAGATCATTCAGGTTTTTTTTCTCTAATAAAGATACCTTTTCTGCTATTAAGAGAAATAACTTTGGTTTAATGTTACATTGTCAGCGGGATCTGAGCTGACTTTTTGTCTTCTGCCTAGCTAATACTTCTAAAATATGATACTAGGCTGCAATTCAATTGATTGAGAGGTTTCAATATATAAGAGTTGCTGATCTTATCAAATCTTTTTTTTTATGCCTAAATTTCAATTTCTATTTTTATTTATTTCAACTCTTAATTTCATGAACTGCTTGATACTGCTCCTCATGTCAGTGAAACTCTTCTATGAATAGAAAGAAAAATAATAGAACTCTTTTGTGAAGAGAATGAAAAAATCTTTTTTTAAAAATTTACCTAAAGGTGCAAGGGTAGTAACTCTGATCAGTAGTTATTCCCCTTGATAATAACATTAAATTTGTTAAAATGAATTTGAGGTAGAAGGTTAACTCTTCCAGCAGAAGAGAAAACTGATGTAACGTTTATCCCGATTTGATACTTTATAATGTGAATAACTTAATTGTTCTTGATTATGATAATTATTAGCTTAGTATTGGTAAAAAATTATGGGATTATTCATGTCTGACTCGGCACTATCAGAGTATCTGTGTACTCTACCAGGAATCAAAGTGTAGTATCTATGTTTTCTAACTCAAGTAAAAACAGAAAAAGGCACACACATTCATAGATCACGGTTAGAAAATATTACAATAAATAATGAAGAAAAATTAAGAAAAAATTCAAAACCAGAAAAATAATTTTGAGTTTTTATATTAATTATTATCATATTATTGAGATGATAAAAATTGGGATTATTGTTTATTTGTTTAATTTAGAGAAATCATGGACCAATCTCTCATTGAACTGAAATTACTAAAATTCCATTTGCTTCAGATTGTGAATTTGCTGCCATGACTTTCGTGATAATTTCCCTCTAAGTCCCCCAAGTTACCATTTTTTTTTTTTTCATGCTTCAAGTTCAATTTCTATTTTCAACAATAAATATTCCCCGCTCATTTAAGACCCCTAACCCACATTCTCTCATATACAAATGCATAGAAAGTTCTTGTTGAAGAACAGGGAATCATCGAGGAGATTTGAAAACAACAGAAATTTATGTCTTTATGTTCATTTTTATCCTTATTATTTTTTTAACTACACCCATTCTAATCTGTCCATTCTCCAAACATTTTCTGGTGATACAGGTCTCAAAATTGAAATTTTTTTTCAAAACAGTGATGTGGGTAGATAAATAAACAATGGAAATGTTAGTTTCAACACTTTATTACGGATTATGTATACAATATACCCTCAAAGAGACAGCAAGAAATTGTTTCCTCCAGAGTCCAAAATCATATTGGGGCAAAAATTGGCTCACCGCAGTCTGATCATTCTCTTTTTATTTCATGGCTATAAAAATAACTTTAATTATGATCAGTTGAATAGGGGTTAGGAAGTGTGAATATGAGTTGGTGATTCGGGACTTATTTGATTTCTATTCAAATTAACTTGGTCTTTTGAAGTTGAAAGTGAGTTGAATTGTAACAAAACTAGCCAATTTCTTTTCCTCAATATGATTTCAGACCCTAAAGCAACAACACTTGAAAAGCTGTTCTACACATAGTTTCAACAAAGCTAATCTTTCAAGATCTTTTTTTCTTTTTTCTTTTTTTGTAAAGTAATCTATCACTCTTCATTTGATCACAAACCCCAGCCCTCCTTGTAAGGGTAAGCAAGCATCTAGTCCTAGGGCATCATTTCCCCCAGGCTGAATCTCTCCATTGTACTAGGTAGGGTTAAGGTCAATCCCCAAGATATGCCAAACAGCAAGTATGGAGGGAACAGGACGATTTTATTGCCACCCACCTGTAACAGTAAATGTCTGAAAAGAAACAGTTTTTGAAGCCATTCACCCAAGAAATAATTTGGTTTCTTACTGCATCAAGACTCCCTTCAATATCTTCCTTAAATTGGAGAATAGACAAAAAAAAAAAGGTGGTGTGATTTTTTAAAATTTTTTTCTAAGTAAAAAAAAAATATTTGATTACTTGAAAATTCTTCATTGCAGATCAGCCTTTCTCAACTGAGGTTGTTCGTGGTTCAGTGAAAATTTTATACATGCATGACTCACATTTTTGTTCATATTGCTAATTATTTGATAATTTTGTGACATGTTTGCCCTGTGAGTCCTTGAATTTTTTTAACAGAAGTATATAAAGTTCATAAAAATCATCCATTTTATGGAAAGTAAGCTAAGCTTCTCAACACTTTTTTTCAAAAAACTTTCATTTTATATTTTTTATATTAAATGTCCTTTAGGTAAGAAGAGAAAAATAGACTTGAATATACTGTAAAATACTAATAATTACTTTTCAATTATAATACATATAAAATTTTGAACACTCTGTGTTGTCACATGTATGTATGTATATTTTTATGCCAAGGTTCCTAAAGATGAAAATCATTTCAAGGGTTTCTCCTAAAATTGAGGAAGGCTGTTGTAGATGAATTCCCAAAAGTAAACATTGACATAGTGTAATAAAAAAAAATTGCCATTGAGAGAAACTTCTTTCCTACATACTCACTGTGTACTTAAATAAAGTTAGCTTTTGCTTGCTTCCAATTCAGAAAATGGTTAACTCTTGTGGGGAAAAGAAAATACCAGCAGAAATCTTGCTCCCTCTAACTCTCTTTCTCTCTCACTATTTTTTTTTTTTTCTTTTTTGAATATTCCCTCTTACTTGGGTGTACATACACTTCTCATGAGCAGTGCGAAATTCCATTTTTCTCAGATTGCTCCGAAAAAATCTCACTTTTTTGCATTTATGGAATCGTCACTAGAAAATCCTGTTAATCTAGTGAAAATTGCTATGAAATCTGTCATGACTACATTTATCTGCCGAGAGTTGTCTCCCCATGCCCTTGAAAAATACTCAATTTTTTTTTTTCAAACCCACCATGACAATGGTCGGACGTTTTTATATATCTTGACCCAAATTTGATATTTTGTATTAAAATTGGATTTTGTTTTCCTTCATAAATGAGGGTCAAAATGATTTGCTTTGTACAGAAGTATTTTTAAGAAAGTGAAGAAATATTTCGTCTTGAATTTGATAAATTTTCTAAATGCTGAAAATGTTTTAAAGGAATTTTCTGTTTTTGTTAGTGTTTTTTTTTTTTTTTTTTTTGGACCAATTAATTTTTTCTTCATTTGAGTCTACATGAATTTGTTTTATGCCAAATGAATATGATAAAGAAAAACCAGTAAAAATGACTTAAAAACACAAACCTTTGTCAAATGCAATGAAGCTGTTTGTAGAAAAGAACAATAAAGTCTGGTTCAGGCACACCACCAATTTTCCAGCATACTGCCCGATTATCCATTTTACTGTGTAAATTAATGTACTGTAATGATACTCCAATAATACACCTCTGACCCACCAATTATATACACCTCCAATATTTAAAGCATGGGGAGTCTTAAAAACTTGAATTAAACAAATATGAAATAACGATTAAATACCTTAATATAAATAATACAGATGATAGATATGAGTGAAAAATTAGTTAAACAAATAAAGATCATATGCAGTTGATGTGATTATAGCATACGTCTCTCACAGCTTCTAAACAAAAAAAAAACACTGTGGTAGAATTTTCTCATCTATTCTACCTTTTTTGCATCAATATGGACTTGGGGGGGATTGAACAACCACAGATTCCTGCGCTTTGTTTGGAAGCCATTACCAAATATAAGCCAATTAGGCTAGGAATTTTTCAAAATCAATGGAGTAATAACAACCACTGTAGTATCTTTTCTAACTTGGAAAACTAACAATCCGATTCTCCAAATTTTTCTTTCCTTATACTTGCGATCAAACTTGAGATGAGGCACAAAAGATGTCATCCAAATCACCTGTATCTTCATGCAGGAAGCATGATTGTACCTAGCTAATTTCTCTGGCATTACTTTTGGTGATATTTTGGTTAAGGATTGACCTGGCCAAAAATGAGATGTTCTTTTGATGAATATAATGTAAAATGTTAATCTTTATTTTCTGAATGCTAGATTTATCATGGATGAAATGGTACAAATTACCATATTTCCCTGCATCAAAGATGCTATTTTTTTCCCCAAAATATGTCTCAATAATTCATTTTGCATCCTAAAAGTAGAAGGTAACTTTTTTCATGGCTAATCCTATCCCCAGTAATCTGAAATGAATGAACAAAAGAATTGTGAATAATTGAAAAATATTCATGATCACAAAAATGTATCGGTATAATACATTAGAGAAGCAAACAAAGTAGACGTAGATCAATATAATCAGTATTTTTATTCACCTCAAACAGCCTTGACTTGAAGGGAACATCATTAAAAGAAGTAGAACTGTGATATGTCAAAAGGGTTTAGTGGTAAATCTTATGATGTGACTATTGTAATGGAACACTTATCCACCATTCGTTTTGGATGTGTTCAGTTATTCTGTGATGAAACTTGTTTTTAGTCAACAACGCTAGACAACCGCTTGATATTAAAAGAACATTACATCATACAATATAAAAAAAAAAAAATGGTTTGTGTAAGTGCCGAAACTTTTATGCTGTTGTTTTTTTTTTTCCCTAAATTTTTCAAGTCAAGATTTTGGTGTGTCCTTAAGGCTAGAATGTTCTTGATGCCAGGAAATATGGTATTCATAGATCTTGAAATAATATCTGGGAATTTTGCCCATGTATTCCACTCCTCAAAGGCTTTTTTCCCCTGTTAATTTTGTTGGAGGTGAGGAGGAAATGTTTTAGTCATTCATTTCCAATCTTCTTCGGGAAGTGTAATTTTGTGTTTCTTTATTATAAAAAACTTTTGCAATTGAGAATGAGAAAAGGAGAATATATATAAAAAAGAAAAAAATAGTGAATTCATTAGAAAAAAAATTTTTTCTTCTCTTTCTCTGCCTTTGTGATATTGATGTAACAAATTTCACAATTTGCCTTTCATTGGAAAATCTTAATTCAAAATATTATGCTGCTGTTGCTTTCAAAGTCGAGAGCTCCCTCCCCAACCTCATATCTACTGTCTCCATATTCATGTTCTAATCAAAAACAGTCCGCTTCTTAACTCACTGCCTGTGACATAATATTTATCATCCAGGCCCCAGCCTGAGCTTTAGTAAGGCTTTCCCTCTGCCACACTCTTCAGTGGATTGGATAAAACGATGTTTATGCAAAAGTACTGAAATATCATCCAAAAATACTCAGGTGTACACTCAAACGATATTATTATCATATTACATCATTTAAAAAAAATTTTTTTTTTTCAATTTTCAAACCATTTTCTTGCTTTTGAGCCACCCTCCCTTCCTGGCTCAAGCCTAATGCTTAAGCCACCACTGCTCACCACAGACAATAAATAAACAAAGAAATCTTGGAGACAGATAAGACATTGAAAGATAATTCAGAAAATTTGAGCTCACAGTTCTTCTCTCTTTGAATTCTTTTGAGAATTTTGAGATTGAAGAATTTGTTTCTATGTTTTCAAGTCAATTACAAAAAGGCATGGATCCACTTCCCGGTTCCCAACTATGGGTAAAATAGTAAAGCAAATGGAGCCTTTTAGCCTTGTAAGACAGTCCATCTAAAAGTAGGCTATTCTGATAAAGAACTTACAGCTTGGAGGTCATCTTAGCCATCTTGGCCCACTGAGCTGCTCAGAAGGGACACCAAGCCTAAAGAATGGACTGTGTGTACAAGCTGATCTCCACTTTAATAATCAACCAGTGCCGACAGAAGGGATGTTCTCTTGATATCCTTGCAAGTAAGAAATTGGCCAATAACACAAAAATTACGTTGTGTGCCTTACTTTTTGATGAAAAAATGACTTGAATTGTTGTTATTGTTATTAAGACTAATATCCTCATCTTTACTATGTTTCATTCAGAATTGAAAGTTTGCATATTTTGAGAATATCCTGACTAAAGACTGAATATGTAAAATATTTAACAGAAGCATACCATTTCTAATAATAATGATATATCCTAGAGAGAGAAAAATAGAATGTCTAGTTTTGTTGTAGTTGTATATATGCTGTTAAGAAGTCATTTGCTTTTATTTCAATATAAATAAACCTATTTTTTGTGTCATTACTAGCATATATACCTGTCAAATGACAGGGTTATTAACAGATGGCACTAATGAGCTTAAAGCTATTATAATAGGTAATTTATTCTTAATAAGTCAAGTATTCTAATTTTAAGTTTGATTGGATATAAAGTCTTGGGACAAAATGCAACATAAGGAAAATAACCTAATAAATTAATTTGCATATGGGTTTAATAAATGTAAAATAAGTCATCTCTGTCTTCATACTATCAGTAGCAGCCATCTACTGAGGTCCCTTTCTATCTTCTTATTAGACAAAAAGAAACTTAGGTAGTCTATTATACTTGTAGAATCAGTAGCAACAATCAGCTGAGCCAGTTCTTATACACTTATGATTACTGCTGGCAAAGCTACAGGTCATGGATTAGTAATAATAAACATTATCTTGGATCATTACTGCCTTGAAGGTCATATGTTTACTACATTGTCTCTGAAGATTTCTGAATCACTTGCCAGAACAATAAGCCTAAGATATTTACTTTATAGCCATCAGTTAAAAGCTAAGAATAAAAAAAGATGAGGATATTAGTTCAAGTCAGCCTCTGACTTGGGTGATGTGAAAATTTTAGGAGCTTGTTTGAGTTTTATAAGATTCTGTCTTTCTCTAGTACCATTTAACATGTTCGGTGCCAAAGGACGTTAATAACGTTTTTGCTTGTTTACTTGTTGAGCGCCAAACAAAGTTAATTAACGTCCCCAACACCTCTTTGAAAATCACGCCTTGCCTTCATTTTATCCTCTGCACACTGCTGTTACTAATACCTGCTTTTTAACGATCCTATTCAATCTCTGCAGAATCCTCATTTGTTAACTCTTCGACTACGCATGTCAGTGAAAAAAATGTTGGCATTGAAGGCGTTAATTGAATCATTTACAACAACAATGACAATAAAAGTATGTGTGATGTAATATTTATATTGCAGGATAAACTGTCTCCAAAATCCTTGCCCTTTGCCCTACTTTATAAAAAAAATAAAGGTAAAAACAACTAACAAAATGTTAATATTTAACCATGTTTCGTTTTATTGTTGCTTCAAATCAGCCTCATGTTCAACGTTTTAAAACATCTATCTTTATTTTCTTTTTTTTTTTTCCTAATTTTGAAAACATTGTTTGAAAATCTGGTTCAGATTTGAAAAAAAAATCTATTTTTTGGAAGTCGCTAATAAAATAATCGATTTGATACAAAATATGAATTTTTGTTTGTTCTTTCAGATTTTCTCTTGTTTTGTCACGAAAGCAAAACATCAAGTTTTTACTCCTGAAGTATTGTTTTTATTTTATTTTTTTCCCTCTATTGTAGGGAACAATGCAAAAAGATGAAGACTTATAATGTTATTGGATTTTTCTAAAGATTGAATTATATCTCCATTTACATTGAAAGTTTTTTCTCTAGCAATTAACAGCAATGGTGTCCACCCAAGATTTTGAACTAATTTTTAAGTGGTATTTCAAATTAGGACATAATGCTGCTTAAACTGCTAATGATTCCAGAGCATTTGGAGTGAATACTATAACAGAGCTAACTTAGTCTGGAAATATAGATAGCAATATTTAAACTCGAGGGAGTTCAACCAATTGATGACTAAGAATTATCAACAGCAATGACTAATGAACAATTGTTCAAGGACTTTCTAGAGACTTTAGGATTTTAACAGTGTCATCTCAAGACAATAGGAAAAGCTACAAAAATGAACTGAATAAATTGCTTCAAGGGTCAGAGACTCCACATCTTTCAGCCGACGATGTCTAAGCTAAGAGGATTGGGATATGAAATCTTGCAGCATCATACTTATTCACCTGGCATTGGGAAAAGTTGATAATCTTTATCTCTAATAAAAAGTACAATTATAGAAAAGCCATAGTTCATGCTTTTACTGAGATTTTAGAGATTGCATATTATCATTTAAAGATCATTGAAAAAAGGTTATTGCTTCAAATTAGTCATATTTTAATTAAATATTTACATTTATTTTCCCTGTTGTTTATATGATTTTCGTCTTGCTAATCTAAAAACATTTCATACGTAACACCTTAAAAGCATGAATTGACCAAATTTACAAACTTTATAAAATTATGTTTAGTTACTTTTCTCCCTTAAATGTGTTAAAAGTTCGTGTGAGGTAGACACAATTCAACGGGCCATAAAAATGATTCCTTTCCCCAAAGAATCACGTGATCTGAATAACTTCCTGTTGTTGGTATTTCACATTCATTGAATTTCTCTTGAAGAATTTTGTGTTTTTAACAAAATCAATTCAATTTTCCTTTTTACTCTGAACATGCTTGGCTGCTGCAGCGTCAAACTCCATTTTTATTTCAGTTCCAACTGAAGATGATTTCTGCGACTTTCGTATTGTATATATGATAAAAGAATGTAGATATATTTTTTGTATAAATGTATTTATTCATTAGAATCTTTTAAATATTTTACATATTCAGTCTTTAGTCAGGATATTCTCAAAATATGCAAACTTTCAATTCTGAATGAAACATAGTGAAGCCCCTGCATATATGTATGGATGTTTTGAATCATATCACCACTCTGTGAACTTGGGTTTTTGACTGATTATAAAACACACGCACACATTCACTCACTCACTCACGCAATTGAATCCCCAAACACTACATAGTCAGAGTTCGTGGGAATCTTTATAACACTAGCAAGTACCGTAGTCAAAAAGGATGGAATTATTTACACACAGACCGGCGCTTCTGCCTAGGATCAGAGTATCTGTGCACTCCGCCCAGGATAAAGGAGTAGTATCTGTGTGCTCATTGAAAAACTGCTACCGTCCCAACACCCACACACCCACCAACACATAAGTACGTAAAGGTTTGCTTTCAGCTCGTAAATTAAATACCAAAGAGAGGTAAGCGATTACGTTGGCTCGTGAGTCGTGCTACGACAAACGTACGTAAGCAGACAATTTGAAAATTTGAAACGCGCTGAACGGTAAATTACGGCGACAATTTCATTTTACCGGCTATTTACATGGATTCATCAACGGGAACAATGTCAAGTTTAATGAATTCTTATTGCTTGTTGCCAGTGTATATACTTTTTAGTTTTAAAATTAAGAATTAATGGTGTTACTCGCAACCCCAAACTAACCCTTTGTTATCAAATTTAATGAAATACAATTTTAGATGTTCGAAGTTGTCTGCTTTTGTCCCTGTGGTATGTTAGTAGCAGACGCATAAGTCAACGTGATGGCTTACTTCCCTTTGATACTGAATTTACGAACTGATGGCAAACCTTTTACAAAAGATATGTATATATGTATACACACGAGTGTTAAGGGGGCAAAGGGTTCGATTTGCCCCAAAAATTTATACAGTTTTGCCCTAATTACATAGATTTCCATGAATTTTTACTCTACACTGTTTTGCTCGAATAAGGCTCGTACCCCAGAGAGTTGTGTGTGTGTGTTTTCGTTTGACTTATATCCTCTGTAGTTTAATGTATTTGTAGCAGCTCATTTATCTTCAGTTGAATCAAACATGAAAATAATTAGATATTAGCTTTAAATACAAAACCTTAAATTCAACCACATATACAAAATGTCACTTCCTCCATCTACTGTCTATAAAAGCTCTGAACGCACGTGTTCACTCACTCATTTGCCCCGGCTTTCTTTGTCGGTTACTTCCTCTCCTTTTCTCTAACCTCGTGGCCGACGAAGTTTTCATTCTTTGACCGTAGCTATATATATCGTCTTTTGTTACATGACTACTCAATGCAAACACTGCAATTATTTCACTTATCTCGTTTTTGACGACACAACACAAACACTGCCATCAATTCATTTATCACTTCGCCCCTTTAGCTCCTTCTTGTGCCTAAAACTGAACAAACTGCCTTTTGATAATTTAGCCAGGTCAAACCTACCATTCATCATTACAGGCACTACTTATCAGGCCCCATTCGATAGATAAATCAAACACCATTAGGCCTGCTATGTCACGTGTTTCCCTAACTAATCATTCTCTCCTATATTTCATTTTAATGTATAGGAATAACCTAATAACTAACTTTCTCTTTCTCTGGCAGGAAAACCCAAACACGTGGAGACAAAATCCTTTGTCCTTCACAACTGCACAATCTCGACGATACATAGAAACCAATATTCCCTCACTCACTATAGGAACCATCTATGACTGCTGACTTTTTGAAGTAAATAGATTCAATAGTGTCTACATATTGTGATGTATGCATATTTCAATGTTCAAAAATGCATTTTTAAATGGTTGAAATAATTTACGCCACTTCACTATACTATAGATAGATTATGTCCTAGTTTATGTCGCTTCAATGTATAATTGCCAAAAGTGTATGATAGTAATAAATGCAACATTATTTTGAAGAACTTGATCAAAAGAATTGACACCAGCATAAAATGTCCCATTATTTTCATTTCTTGGGTGAAAAAAAATTCATTTCAACAGCGTACCTGCGTAAAATTAAAATTCTACTGTTGAAAGACCATAATTAGAAACGACGAAATGATTTCTGAAGTAAGAAAAGTGGGGAAAATGTACAAGTCCAAATTTCATCCTGATTGCCCTTCACTTTTTTTTCTACCTATCGTCTACTCTGCATTCTAAGAGACGCCAGACTTACCATGGTTACTTCCGCCTTATGGGGAGCATCGCCTTGCAAAAAAAAAAAAATTCATAACTGATTACATTAGATTTTTCTCCCAGCTCTTACGACTTGTCCTTTTCGCTGGGCTTGGTCGCGTCTCTGCTTAAGACGCCAGTAATCTTGGATTAGTGGTTCATATACATCAATAGGTTCGTATAGTAGCCCAATGATAAAAAGTGCTTTGAAAAAAAAAAAAATTTCTAATCATTAAGTGTTTCTTAGTGAATGATCAAAATCAAGATTGAGTGGTGAATAGATTACCAAGTAAATAAACGAAAATGAGGAAGTGCGATTAGCGTAGTCGCTAACGACTCGGGCAGATTGAACTTTAGCTTTGGGAAGTATGTTAGTAGCAGACGCATAAGTCAACGTGATGGCTTACTTCCCTTTGATACTGAATTCACGAACTGATTGTAAACCTTTTACAAAAGATATGTATATATGTATACATATGAGTGTTAAGGGGGCAAAGGGTTCGATTTTCCTCCCCAAATTTATACGGTTTTGCCTCCTTAATTACACTGATTTCAATGAATTTTTACTCTACACTGTTTTGCTCGGATAAGGCTCGTGCCCCAAAGAGTTGTGTGTGTGTGTTTTCGTTTGACTTATATCCCCTGTAGTTTAATGTATTTGTAGCAGCTCATTTATCTTTAGTTGAATTAAACATGAAAATAATTAGATATTAGCTTTAAATACAAAACCTTAAATTCAACCACATATACAAAATGTCACTTCCTCCATCTACTGTCTATAAAAGCTCTGAACGCATGTGTTCACTCGCTCATTTGCCCCGGCTTTCTTTGTCGGTTACTTCCTTTCCTTTTCTCTAATCTCGTGGCCGACGAAGTTTTCATTCTTTGACCGTAGCTATATATATCGTCTTTTGTTACATGACTACTCAATGCAAACACTGCCTAGGGAAGGACAACTCTGATTCTGGAGTCCACTTAACGTGGTTTGACACCTTCTAGCACCTCCTGCAACTAAGACGTATCGCGCTTTGCTTTCATCAGGAAAGCCGTGCTCTTCATCTGCTGCGCCCTGGTTAGTCTCGGTTAGTCCTTATCAGAGGCTAAAGTCCTTTTTTAATGTCTTGTGCCCCCCCTTTTTTTGACTCAATAGCATTACTCCATCTAATATTGCATCACAAATTCTGGAGTAAAACTGAATGATTTCTTGTTATTAGACTTTGCACCGAATGCTAAAATGTTACACTGTGTAATAATCACAGGAGAATAATTTCAGTCATTGTTAGTATTTTATGTGAACTTGGTAGCTATTTTAATCTTATTCTAATCTTTTTGTATCTTCTTCCGATCCTCCAGCAAGCTTTATTTTGCTATTTTTTCAAAATTTGCTTTATGACAAAAAAAGTATCTCATTCTGCATTAAATATGCATATATAGTACTTAAATATCTCGACCCGACATCTCAGAGCAAGTCTTCCCGGAGCTGTCATCTGAACACCGACTTCTCGTCGCACGCCTGCTACGCGTAAAGATAATTGAAATTATTTTATGTTTGCAAAACGGCTGAATGTGAGCTTGTGGACAAACTATAAAACTATTTATTACAAAATATTAGTATTATCCCACTTGGCAGTACCGGTATATTTTATAGCAAAATGAGTTGTAAACAAACTACAGTTTAAAGTTTGAACGATTTATCACAAAAATTTTTTTCTGAGTTTTAAGTCTATATACTTGGAACTTGAAGGTACCGCAAACAATTAATACGAATTGCCAAGTATACAAATAATTTCGATTTTATAATAAATAGTTCCAACTTGATAGTTTGTACCAGTGAAGTATACATTATCCAATAGAACTACAGAAGTAGATTAAATCACTAAAATGATTTAACTAAAAAAAATGAAATTTTTGTATCTCAATATATTGTTTTAATTTCATAGTATGTTTTTGTGGGTCTTTTTGCGTTAAGATACGCTTAGTTAACGTTGTGCCTGGTGGTCCTGTGCCGAGAAGTCAGCATTCAGATGTCGGCGCCGAGGAGACTGGCACCGAGGAGACGGTAAACCCAGTAATACATTGATTACTCACTTATTTTTTTAATCAAATATTCATTTTACTTGAATATATCTACCTTTCTTTTATTTCTCCTTCGTGTATTCTCTTTTATATTTGATGAAGACAAAAATGAGTTAAAAGAAACAGTCATAAACAATACGTGGACAAACTTTCAAAGAACACAAAGATCTCTACATTCATTTTATATACGAATAAATAAATTTCAAAAAGAATTCTTTCCTATTTAATCTGATCTGAAGACACTAATTTTACAGTTGAGTTTTTTTTTGTGATATTTCACACGCAAACGTCCACACTTCCAATACGAAAAATTTGTTCCTAGCTAATCTACGAAGTGTTGGTTTCAAAGTTCATAAACAAGTCTTTCACACTTCCATTCTTACTTTATGATCACTACTTTTTTTGGAGTCTCAAAAATCTGTGATCACCAATAACAACATAAACCATTCCCTCGACAGAAAACAGTGACAACATTTGAAAAATCATTTTGCTCGAACTTTTATTATCATCGCTTTCTTTTATTCTTTTTTCTATTCTTCTTTCCTGTTCGTTTTTTCTCCTCTATGTCCCAATTAAGAACATTAATGGAAACAATTCTTTTTCTTTTCTTTTTTTACGTTTTTGTTTATTTTATTGAAGAACAATAAGAACAGTGTTTTTTCAACAAATTCTTCCTGATAAGTTGTCGGTCCGACATTGGAGACTTTTTCTTTCTATATGCAAGCCTCTGGTCCTATATATATATATATATATATATATATATATATGATGCTAGCCTCTGGTCCTGTAGAAGCAGTTCTTGTCCTGTTTGGCCAATGCACAGAGTTCCCTCCATGGCATCACAACACCAGAACCACGTTTTGACAGACCACGACCCATTCGCTCCATCCCTGGCTCTGAAATAAAAACATCAAGTTAGATCACCAATGCCAAAGAGGGGAAACGACAGAATAGGGAGATTATTTTGAATCCGGGTGATATTGTAAAATCCGTTGAAAACTGTTCAAAGTCACTGAACTTACGAGAATAGATTGCTATCCCTTGATGGAGGGTACTCTATGTCGATATTAGCGAAGTTTAACTAAGGTCAACCATTCTCAACCAGGGTTCCGCATGATGTTATTAGGGGTTCAGCGAAATTTTTCATCATTAGCCTTTCAACATCCTTCGTTGGACATAGACCTTCCGTAAAATAAGCTAGACCTCTCGATCGTGGGTGTCGTGGCGTCAATATATCCTAAACTAAATAGTCATACTATCTTACTTTTTGCCGTCCACAAATTCGCATTCGATCTCTGGGAATTCACGTCGTGAGTCGTGATGCCAAGCGATTGTTTAACATTCTTGCAACATTGTCAGTCCGCCGCCATTTGAGTTTTCTAATGAATTTTATGATATATCTATCTCCTGATTTTTCTCCAATGTAATTTGCTGTCTTGTGGACTCGCCATGTAATGTTAAGCATGAAAGTACCTGGTTTTCGTTTCATATAAGGTCTATTTGATATAACCAATTGCAGTCCATGGATTGATAACATTTCATACTGGAAGCACCAGAATTTTTACCATCCATAAAACACTGTCATCTTCACAATCGTTGTAAATATCAGTTTTGTTGAGGAAAGAATTCTAAGAAGTTATTTTCTCAGATGATATAATAAAATGATTATAATTAGGTTTCCTGATTTTCTAGATTTATAGATTTTAGTCGATTTTTATCGTCAGTGCTAAAAGAATATTCCCAATTTTTAATTCTCTTGGTTGATTTTCATCTATTTATATCAATTTTCATAAAAAGAAATCCGAAAGTATTATTTTTTTCGTTTCCATAGGTGGAACCAGAGGAAAAAGCAGATAGGCGCTTACCATTCATTAATCTTTGAAAACATTGATGTATCGTTGGATGTGATATTTTTGAAGCAGGGGTTCAGTAAGATATGATAATAATTTTAAAAGGTTCCTCCAGTCTAAAAGATTAACTAAGACAGGCTTAGACTGACATAGGGCCATAATTGTAAAGCACTCAGAGTGGATATCGTTCACTACCCAAGCGAATCGGTGTGCGAAATTAACTTGTTAGCGATTCATCTATGACAGGCATCGTATATGTATGGAATCTATAAGCTGCAGTGGTGTAGCAATGGTTCTTATCATCCAGGGCAATGTTTGGCACTCGCAGAGGAGGAGGAGTTGCTTGGGCTAAATCTTAGAAGAGAGCTTAATCATTAATCAACAACCATTATAGGTTTCTACCCTTTTACACCTGCGCCAAGGAATGACTGTCTCTTCTTTGACCATCCACTCCCTTTTGCAGGCCTTAGGGACTGACATTTAATAAACGTACTCTAAAGGAAAAGCACTGACTGGACAGTTACTTACTTGCATTGATGAGTGTATCATCTTGTAAATTAGAAAGTGATTGACTGAATATGAAGTTGTCGTAGAGGGGATCCAACATGTCGATGAGGAGCGGACGTTTTTTTAAGGTGCCATCATCCAATTGTCCTGGGAAAGAAGAAAACAAAACACAAAAATCAGCATTCAAGATGGATAGAAAAAGTAAGGAGCAAATTTTAAAGGCGTTTTTCTCTCTGGTCGAGATAGTTGCATATTCTTTTTTGGTATCAAAAAGTTAGAGGTGTGAGTGACCGAACAGTTAACAGCATAAAAAATGGAATCGGCGAACCGAGATCAAACTCCAGTTGTGACAGTTGGCGTTCACTTCACACCAAATACCCTTCGACATCAATTTATCTTTTCTTCTCCACCCAGATATAGGTAAATAGTAGGATAGACAGGACTCTTCAACCTTAGTTGGCAACCAGTCTATGAGACCAACAACATTGATTCCAAAACTTGGAAAGTCCAACTCTTCGTTTAGCGTCGTGGGTGGCAGGTAGGCAACGGACGAAGTCGGGAACGTGTTCCGGAAATGTATGGTTAACAGGGCTCTGATGGAGCTTCGACAGGCTTAGCAACCCGGAAGTGGATTATGATAAATTGCCCCAATAAAATGAAAGATAATGAAAAACAGACATACGAAACAACACGACAAACGTCTCTACACCCCCACAATACGACAATTGTGTATGTATGTGCGTGTGTGTATGTGTCTTAATATATGCCAGTATTCATAGATAGAAACAAAATGTGATCGTTAAATACTAATAGACTGCTATAGACAGTTTTTCTCTTCTCGTACGTAGAGCGAACATAAGCAAGTATTTTCTCTGATTTCAAACATAGAGACGCCATTTTGATACTGGCGATAGCAGCTGATGCAATTATTAACATAATAATCTTGTATTGTAACTAAAAATGTAATGGAAGTGTTGACCATTAGAATAAGTTAATTTTGGTCAAGATTCCAGAGCAGTCCATCACAACATTGAAAACAGATAACTTTCTTTTTGTGATTCCCCAGGACACGTTTCCTTTCATACACGAAAGAGCTTCCGGTGTGTTCGAAAGGTTCATGTAATGCTCAAGATGACCCTTTACGTGTCTCAGACTAAAGTTCGGAAAAACAAATATTTTCTGGCATTCATTGGATATTTGACACTAAAAAAAAGAAGAAAGAAAAGAGAATCGAAGCAGTCGCCTTTTACAGATTTTATTCTATGACATGAGCAGTTTGAAAAAACAGAACAAAACAATTAACCTCGGTTTGTTGTACATAAAGTAAGGAGAACTAAACAAAAGGATTTGGTATCAGTAAATGTTTCCAATGTTAGGAATAAAACTCTGTAAAACAACAAGGGGACCAGTAAAAAAGAAAGGGAGAAGAAAAGTAAAATGTGACCGTTAGAATGAGTGGAAGAAGGTGAGAAACATGTTGAAATGAAAGTAGGGAACGAAAGAAAAGAATGGATAAGAAGAGAGAAAAATAAATGGCAGGAGAAAGAAAGAAAGAAAGAAAGAAAGAAAGTGAGAGAGAAAGAAAAAGAAGAGAGATAGAAAGGTGTACGTGAATGAAAGTGAGCCATAAGATGACACCGGATATATTTAATTAGTTTGTTAAAGTCGCACTACGCTCGATGCTAGGATTTAGAGTTGGATGACGGTGAGACGAATAAAAACCGAAATGTCCATTTTATTGTCTGAATACGAAGATAAATGAATGAATGATCAAATACAGCACGGACGTTGGGTATCCAACACTTGAGGGTCTCGACCAGAGGGAAGAAAATCGGTGGATGGGTTACAAGAAGGGTGTGGGGGTTTTTGCATTGGAAAAGAAACGAACGGGCTATTGTACCCCCTACTGAGCGGAAATGTCACTTTTACCGGAGGAGAATGAGGAAAAGGGTTTAGTCAGTTAGAGAAAGAAAGAAGGACGACAGAGAAAGGAAAAAAATGATGAATGAATGGATAAGCGAAAGAGAGAATCAACAAATGAACGAATAAAAAAGCGAATGAGAGAAACAATAAATGAATGAATAAAAAAGAATAAAAAAGAAAGAAAGAAAGAATGGATGCATAGCCAAATGAAAAGGAGAAAGAAAGAATGAATAAAAGAATGAATGAACGAAAGGATGGATCGATGGGTGGGTGAATGAAAGATAAAAGAGTGAATGAATAAAAGAATGAATGAAAGGACGAAAGAATGGATTGATTGACGAAAGAAAGAAAAAAAGAAAGAATGGATGAAATTTGAAGAGAATGTATTGTGTGAAAAAGAAAGTTGACTTTTGTATAGAAAATATAACATGGAGGAACAAAAAGAGGAAAGGGTCGAAGGGAGAATAAATGATGAAAGAGAAAATTGTAACAATTTGAAAGAGAAAGAAAGCAGTAACAAAAGAAGGAAATATGAAGCAAAGAAATTTCTAAAAGCGGCTACGACTTCATAATGTGGAGGGGACCTTTAGATTAATGGTACAGAGGATGAAATTAGCTAACCGAGTTCAAACTTCAACCGTTGAAGTTTGTATTCACTTCGCACTAATGCCCTTCGGAAAGGCATGAATCCGAAATGAATTGTCTGCTACTCTGATTAGTCGCCAAATTACATCAAGGCTTATGAGGTATGGGTAAATAGCAGGGTAGTTAGCCCTGTAAAGCTGCCCATATTGGACGTCGGGCTAGCACTGCAGACCTATAAAAAAAAACTCCAATTGCCACAAACAATAATTGTGACTCAATAGATCGTTCGAGAAAAATCTTTGCCTTGTGTGGGCCACTGGGCTGAGACCCGATGTCAGCGATTGGAAAGGAAAGAAGAAAAATAGAAGAAAAGAAAGGAAAGAAAGGAACTGAAAAGCAAAAAAGATGAGGAATAAGAAAGGGATTGAAACGTAAGAATGAAAGAATTCAACTAAGATGGAGACTTGCCTTGTGATTGAGATATTTGCATATGGAAATATTTGATATTAACGGAAAATGGCCTACCTAGGGCAATAGCATCTTAGTCCATTTGGAGTACTCCCCTTTCAGGGGAAAGCCATAGGTCTCGCGGTGAGACAGGAGAATGGAAGAAAGATAGGATTAAAATAAAAAAGAATGATAATAAAAAGATAGGAAGAAAGAAGAATAAAAGAAAGAAAAAGAAAAAAGAATGAAAAAAGAAAGAAAAAGGAAAAAATCAATGGAAGGGAGGAAAGAAAAAATGAAAAATAGGAAGAAAACGAGAATGAAAGGAAAAAAAGAAAATGAATGGAAAGGAAGAAAGAAAGAGAGAAAGACAAAAGGAAAAGAAAGAAAGAAAAGGAGAAAGAAATAAAATTCTTATTTTTCAAGAGGGGAGCAGAAGTTAAGACTGAAAGAAAGAGAGGAAGAAAGAAGGAAAGAAAGATAAAAAGAAAGAGGCAAAAGTTTAGTGAGAATTAAAATAAGAAGTTGAAAAAAGAAAGGTATAAAGAAATGCAAATTTTAGAAAGAAATGGATAGAAGCTTAAGAAAGAAAGAAAGAAAGAAAGAAAGAAAGAAAGAAAGAAAAATCCCCCTACAGAGTTAGAATAGGGTTGCTGTAGTGCAAAGGAATAGAACAGCTGAGTAAAGACGATATTCAACTGTTGACCAGGTCAATAAAGCAGACAAGTAAATCTCTCGTTTTTCGAATGACAGACGACCATTTTCAAGATGGCCGAAACAGAGATCTATTTTGCACATTGTTCGTCTAATCTACGGCTTAAGTTGTGCACTTCCGGTTATTTGCACTGCAACTGAAACGCCGTGAAAGCAAAGTTTTGTCGTGGGTTACAAGTACAGGTAACCGCCTGTATCACACATTGTTTTCGCTACTGGTTGTCAATTGATAAATGTGTACTTCTTTTCAGGTACCTTTCGCTACATAAAATGTCAAATTGTGGCGAGAGTGAACTGAATTTCCGACGTAGATACGAAATCGATTCTTCCTTATTTCTAGATTCTGTTAATCCTTTTCACCTTACTAATGCTATTCTGACCCTTTATTTCAAGTTTAGTCTACCCATGTCGTCAAAAAAATGATTGCATATTCAACTAATTTAGCAATTACATTGTACTTACGGAATATCAAATACATCGTGCAAATACACCAAATGCATTTACATTTTCTTGCACATCTTGAACTAAACGTAACGTAAAATAATTAAATAATTATGGAGTCTTATTTATCAAGTTCAGCATAACAAGCAATTCTATTTATATTACGCCCCCTGGATTGTTCACTACTACTGGGCAAAATGCCCCACGTCACCGCTTTTTGTACACATTATGAAAAAATGTAACTCACACACGTACACATATGCACTGTGTCATTCTACGTCATCAGAAGGGTTTACTTAATGGAAATGGACAACTTTCTTATCAGTATGTACTTGACTCTTCGAGTGACGTAGAAAAATGTCAAACACACACGCGCACGTGTACGCACAAACACACATACACGGGAAAAGGCTTTTAAATTCATTTTTGATAGCATTCTAATGATTTGATGTAACACCTGTCTGCCTGTCAATGAACACACACTCACATATGCACACAGACCAATGCACGCCTGTATCCATTCAGGGCGTCTCCCTGAAAGTAAGAACATTTTGTCGGATATAAAAGTCTTGAGACAAAACATTATTTATAAATCAAGCATGTAATGTTTTCGCATAGAATATATTTGAAACGCCAAATCTAATTTATCAAGTTATTAAACAAAACTTGAGAAAATAAACCAGCCAGTAATAACAATCATAGTGTGCATATAATTGGGAAGCAGTACCTCACTATACCACGTGGTTTGTTGGTTCTCTGTCACAGTGAAAATCTGCTCCATCCATAGAGATGCAGTTTATGTCCGATCTTTCTTTTTTCTGTATTAATCCGGGCCTAGTCATATATAGATAAATATAGATACACACACACCAACGAATGCATACATAGGGGTATATGTATATGCATATATCTATCTATATATCTATTTTTATATATCTATATCATTTATCCATATATATATATATATATATATATATATATATATATATATATATATATTTATATATATATATAGATATAGATATAGATAGATAGATGGATAGATAGAGAGAGAGAGAGAGAGAGAGAGAGAGGGAGATCGAATTTCCAGACTGATATATATCTGAAGCGAAGGTTTCAATCCTACCTCGTGGTACTGGGTGGGATAATGGATAGTCTATAACAACACTGAAGAGTTGTAATACAACGAAATAGCTGTCAGTAGATGACACGATTATTTAGTTATTTAATATATATATATATATATATATATATATATATATATATATATATATCGGTCTGGAAATTTAATCTATTGCAATGACTAACCGTTATTTCAGTATACAAGATTATTGAATAGACAAGATTATCAACTATATATATATATATATATATATATATATATATATATATATATATATATATATATATATGTATATACATATATATATATATATATGTATATATATATATATATATATATATATATATATATAGAGAGAGAGAGAGAGAGAGAGAGAGAGTGTGTGAAAGGGAGCCGAAAGAAAAAGTAAGACAAAATAAATAGATTGGCCCAATGAATTCCAAAAATATCTTTTCAGTTTGGTTGTTAATCAATTATATATTTGTCAATCTCTGTCCGTTCGATTGTTTCCAATGTAAATCGATATGGATCACTCTACAAATGTCAAAATAGGTTCATAAAGATTACCTTTTTATCCAGAATGTCATGAACGCATTAGATCTTACACTAAATGTCATTTGAGGTCGTAGGGAAACGAAACGATACTAAAAACTAGTGATCGATTTCTAACATAAAACTGCCCAAACATGTTCAGTTTGCATAACGACCAATCATCGCCTTGCTCCAATGTTAGAATGTCAGACGTTTCTGGACCGTTAAAAATTCAGGGCGAGCAAATGGAAAACTAGAGAGAGCAAACTGAAAACAATGACAAAAAACTGTTTTTCTTGGCGATGCTTTTAATTAGCTCGATTTATTTTTTAAATTTGCTCGGAGGAAGGTATAGAATCTTGAGAGTTATCCCCGAACAATAATTTCATTTATTGTCATTAGTGGTTTTAAAGAATTCTCGAAGATTCTAGAAATATTTCCATTCCGCTAACAGTGTGGTAATTCAAGCCACTGATTTAGAGACTTCTTGAATATTTTGTAGCAGTGGACATCCATCGTGGAAGTCAAATTCACCATCAAATTCACTATACTATCTAATTTGACAACCTCGCTATCGCCAGCCTTTAATTTGCTTTTTCCTTGGGCTTCATCGGTCTTTCACTTGTTTTTTTCCCGCTTTTTGCCTATTCATTTAATCAGCCAATTAAAACCATTACCCTTTTCTTTCACCGAAAGACGTGTTGTTTGAATCGAAAAAAATGCTCAAGGCAGACGATGATTTTTTTCTAACCAAAGACGAACTCGCCAAGATTTCCATTATCATGGAACCAACTGCATAGGGAAGAAATCCTGCAATTATTCTTTAAAAGGCTTTAGCATGGCTGTACCTAAGGCAGTGTAACTACACAGGGCCCCAAGATTTTAGGGACCCCCACAAAAACAAACAAACTACTAACAGAACATTTGAGGGACAAATTAGGTTCTCGAGTTAGTGTTGAGTCAGATTTATAATGAAATTTGGATTTTAGCGGAATTATTCACATATTTGCTCTGTAAAAGTGAGGAAGATTCCTATTTGACGGATTCATTTCATCATAAATGTGTTTTAATTTGTTAGAGGATTTATTATGTTACATAGAGATAAATTATTGATCCATAAAGGACCTCACGTTAGATTAGACATCATAATGTTACGAATATTTCATTTTTGTGTCGATTTAGCAAATGCAAAAATTGGAAGGCCCCAAGGAATGCGATTCGCTGGATCTCATCAATCTTGAATTCGACCCTTGGTTTCAGGGTTTTCCAGGTGACATTTTTATTCGGTCGTAATTTCCTTCCGATATAGAGAGTTTATAGAACTTACCTGGGGGTGTATCCTATTCCAAAGATTACTCCTTTGGTGGTGGTTGGGGGGCACAGTTTACTTCAAAGTATGACACGCTTTTAAATAAGATGATGCAATGTCTTGATATATCTGAGGCGTTTCTCTCTAAAATACTGGGTAATCCAAAAAAGGTCACAAATTAATCACTAGCTATAAACCAAATTGCTCAAAGAAATAAGAATATAGATTTATCTACATTATAATAATTCAATTTCAGTATGTTTGATTGTCGATTTGTTAATGTCACACAACAAAACGAAATATCGTAGCGCAATTTTTATTAGCACAATTCTTGTTTGCGTAATACTGTTAAAATGTCCTAACTTGGAGAATAAGATAATTTCCTGTACAAATGGGTCACTGGTTTTCGATAAATTTAGAATAATTTGACAATTGATTTTGTACAATTGAGAAAACTCCAGGTCTATTACGTGATAATTACAGTTCGTTATAAGGAATAAATGGTAATTATAGTTCGTTAAAAGAGGAATAAACAAATAAATTTCATTAATAGGAAATGACTTCGAGCTTAAAGACTGCCAATGGCGAATCTCAAGTGGGTATGATAAAAAGGATATTGAAAAGCTAAAATCATATGTTCATCATTTATTCTAAGAATAAGTTTTGCTTCGAATCTATTCGTGACGCAGAAAATCAAAACAAATTGAATTGAAAAGATTCACGGAGAAAGAAAGAAAGAAAGAAAGAAAGAAAGAAAGACAGAAAGAAAGAAAGAAAGAAAGAAAGAGGAAGAAAATTGGAACACGAAGGAGAAAAAAGAGTGGTGGGAAAAGGAAGGAAGGAAAGACAAAGAAGCAACAGAGAGAAAAGGGGATGCCAGATGGAGAAAGAGGGGAAATAGAGAGGACAAAGAAGAGAAATAGAAAGAAAAAGGAAGAGATGAAAGAATCAAGAATAGACAGAAAGTGGTGTATCAGGAGGTGTATACGCATGTGTGTGTGTGTATGTGTGTGCGTGTGTGTGTGTGTGAGAGAGAGAGAGAGAGAGAGAGAGAGAGCAGAAAATGTTTGGAAGGATGGGATGTAGTCCAGTCGAATTTCACCAAACTGGGAAGTAAATACACCATTAACAAATTTGGTAGCAAACGAAGTGCAATTTTATGTTGAATGATAATAATGATAATAATAATAATAAAACCAAGACATGGGCCTAAGAGGAAAA
The DNA here is from genome assembly GCA_963457665.1 of Thysanoteuthis rhombus. Lineage (NCBI taxonomy): Eukaryota > Metazoa > Mollusca > Cephalopoda > Oegopsida > Thysanoteuthidae > Thysanoteuthis > Thysanoteuthis major. The sequence goes on along the minus strand of OY735228.1, from coordinate 10,709,284 downwards.
TCTTTTTGAAAGCACAAATGTAAAAAGTGGCATTTAAAAAAGATAGGGAATTTCAAAACTACATTGTCTTCATTCTGAATTCAGAATGATCGATCACAAAATTTTGTGTAGAGAAAGACTTTGAGGTGATGTTCAGTCGTATGGTGATCAATTCAAATAACATTTCAGTTGGCAATAAAATGACAAAGGCCAACTTACAGTCTATGTATAAAAAGGGCTATCCGATTGTTTGAGCAACCTACATGATTAGAAAAAATACACTGAGTGTATATAGCTATATTGTGTTGTTGCGAACAGGTCAATCTAGAAGAGAAACTCTCGTAAGTGCCAATAATTTCTGGTGTATTTTCTTAGTTATAACTTTTGGGGGGTATAATCTTCATAACAAGCTCAAATCATATTTTAAAAAATCATACAGATTTTGTGAGAGGTTACAGGAGAAGTGATTAAATTTGGGGGTGGATCCATTCTCAATGACTTAATCATAATTGGAAGAAATATATGTTCACAGTCGTTCATTTTGATTTTCAAAATGGCTGCCCTTAAAGTTCATAGTCTGATTACGAACGGTTGTTGCAACCCGGTACTTCTGCCTAGGAGTGTAGCATATGTGTGTCTATTGAAAAGATTTACACACACATATACACACAAATAAGTATGGAAATATATAGCCTTTTAAGAGTGAATAGTTGATTTAAGGCATATTTCAGCACATTATGTGTTTTTATTTTAAGAAAGGTAAAAATGCGATTTCAACACAAAAAGGAAGATTTCTGCAGTTTATGGAGAAGGTATTGGGAATGGCCAAACGTGTTTCGATGCAGTTTGAGAAGTTCTAGGCTTGGAATTTCTTGCTGAACGGTACAGCCGTGTAGATTAACAAACTCAAAATATCCAAATCAATTCTTGAAATGTATCTGCAGGTTTATATGAACGTGTATATATGTGTGCATGCGGTAATGTTTGTGTATAAGCAAATCTGTAAGTCTTGCTGATGCGCTTATATACGCGTATTATATGTGTGCATGCATCCGTGTATGTATGTGTGTGTGTGTGTGTGTGTGTGTGTGTGTGTGTGTGTGTGTTTTGTTATATTAGCTGAATGCCTGTTTGTCCTTGCCAGTTGAATCCATGCAAAACAAAATGGCCGCCGATTGGTTCTCTGGTATCAACAAGAACCTTGAAAAGCAGAAAAATAACAACTTCTCATCTTTTGACAAATGTTTTCCAATGCAACACCTACGATACAAATGATTAAAAAAACAAAACCTTGGGGTGAAATCAGTGGGAGGTACTTCTTGATTTTCATTGCTAATACTAGGCTTATCTCAGGTAGGTTTTATACTGATATTGTTGTTCATTATATATTTATATATATATATATAAAAGGATGTGGATTCGCCTGATGAGGCCCAGAGAGGGCAGGAACATAAACTTGTTTTAGTAGTGAATCTACATCCTATAATATATTTCCAGCTCTGCTCTAAAGTTTCGAAAATATAAAGTTGTGTGTATCGAGCACTCTCTGAAATAAATCCATCACATATCAGTCGTTGCTTTAGATTATGCTATAGTGCTAGTCTGATCTGTACCATATATATATATATATATATATATATATATATATATATATATATATATATATATATATATATATATATATACTTCACCTTAATAGATGAGGATATTTTTTACAAAAGCAAATAACAAAGATTGGTTCTTGATCGGGTAAAAAAAAAGTGACAGTAAAGCTTCAGTCTCTCAAGAGACCACTTCCATCGGAGAATAAACGACTGGTGACCAAGTCCTGGTTTCCTCTGCATGTGTCAACATAGTGATCCTTACAGGTTTCAAGCCTGTTCGAGACCAGGACTTCACTACAATTTTTTTTTCATGAACACCCATTTATAGATCCTAATCAAGAGACAGATCCGCAAATTGGAAGTATGCAACGTGCACATGGAACAATTATGCTGGGCCTCATATGAAGAGACTGCACAGTACATTCGGAAGAAGATATAGGACATCATAGAAGCTATTAAAATCTCAAATGGCAGTGGGCTGGCCATGTTGCAAAAATGGACAATCGATGGACATTGCAACTCACAACATGGATCCCCACATGCGCAACTGAGGTCGGCAGAGTATCAGATGGAGAGGCGAGCTAGACAGATTCAGAAAGTACTGGCTCTGCAACGCCCATGATAGATAAGTGTGACGAATCCTGGGGAAGGTCTATGTCCGACGACGAATGTTGAAAGACTGATGATGATGATTTGTCGGGATGCTAATCCCCCGAAAGGATACCTCTACCCTAATCACAGCTTTGAGTATACTCAATTAGCTGCTGAGTGCACAGGGGAAATTTTCCTTATTAACAGTTTTCTACATTCTTCACTCACACCAGCAATTAAACCCGGGACCGTCCTACGTGAGGGACAACCATGCTAACCATCATACCATCCGAGCGGACTAGGTAGAGACAAGCTAAACTAAAATTCAGAATTTGATTTAACTGAGGAATGTCTACTTAGAATCTTACTCTTAACTAAGTATTTACGTGTAATGCCTATCCAGAGTTACGATCAAATCGCCTTGGAGAAGTTAAGCAACAACAAGGCTGGTCAGCTTATAGATGGATGACTGTTTGGGAATACTGTAAGCAGCTGGGGATCATGTAGAGAGCTTCTCGTGACGATCCTGTTAACCTTCACGGGGAGGAAGCCGGTCTCTACACTACGCTCAATAACTCAAGCCGAATATCGCCTTTCTCCTTGTCCCTGAACCGCCTGGCCCCGAGCGACCAGAAACGAATGAATTAATCAACCTATCTCAAGAACTGCAAACCAAAATTGTTCCCCGTGTTGCACGACGCTAAAGACAATGATGCTGTCTCCATTTCCTGGAATTCATCGTCATCATCATCATCATCATCATCATCACCATCATCAATCTTTTAACGTCCATCATTGGACATAGACCAAGTTCATGTGTAGACCGACTTTTTTGCTTTCTTCGTTTACTTCATCTAGCATTAGTTGGAGGTCGTGTAGGTTCTCTACGAAAAGGACGATGTCGTCTGCAAATCTAAGGTTGCTCAGATATTCGCCGTCTATTTTGATTCCTCTATTTTCCCAGTCTATCTTTCGGAAGATCATCTCGAGGCTGTAAAGAGTTTCGGTGAGCTGGTATCACTTTGCTTTACTCCTTTTGGGAGATAGTAAGGTTCAGAGTCCTTTTGTAGTTGCTGTGATTGTATACATGTTGCAGCACTTCGACGTATACAGGGTCTACACCTTGTAGGGTGATGGCCTTCATGACCATACAGAGACCCAATGATAGTTTTTCTATAGTTCACTCCCTTCCTGGACTAAAAGGTGCCAACGCCCAGCTTTTTACTCATACCTTGATGGAGAAGGGGCATAGGTTTATAAGCTGCCTCCCAACTTGGGCAAATCAGTATAATTTGGGCAAAACCATGTGAATTTTCAGGCAAATCAAGTCCCGTGTCCCTTCAACCAAAGAGTTCCCATACATGAGAAGCGGATTTATGAACGTAAATTGTCCCAACTGTAATCAACCGTTAGGCCACCCACACTCCTTAACTTGAAGAACCTAAGAAGGTTGATATTCCAACTATTTGCTTCCAGTAACCGTGTTCGATCATTGTAGAGAAATAAAGAAAAGCATTATTTCTCTAATGGGAAACTCAATTGTGTAGCGTGACTGGCGGTCCGGTTCTGGCTAAATTGTATGCTGTTGGCCACAGTGTGACTGAATGTTTTAGATCCATTTCTTCTGGCTTTCTGAGGCTCGAATGGATGTGAATGAGGAGAGTTCGTAGCAATGGTTTTGTATAATGTTTGTTGCAGGATTAATCTTAATTTGTACTCTGAAGGCTTGGAATTCCAGGATCCTTTCTCTCGACATTCAGTCCTTATTCCGCATCAATGACAGTTTATATATCTATCTATCTATCTATCTATCTATCTATCTATGTAATCAACAGAATGAAAGAGAAATCAATAGATAGATAAGTAAACATACTCAGATACCCCGATAGATAGATAGATAGATAGATATATAGGCCGATAGATATAATAAGAAAGCACACACACGTATTACTATATGTATGTGAGTGTACCATTAAACAATTATGATTGTTATCACCTAAAGTCGCAAAAAGATAAAACGATATATATATATATATATATATGTGTGTGTGTGTGTGTGTGTATGTGTGTGTGTGTGTGTTTGTTTGTATGTATGTATACGCTAAGCAGCAGCTGAAGATGAATTTCAAAAAGTTCTGTGCGTATGTCTGCCCGAGACCGTGTGTGCGTCTTGATCTTGTTCTGTTTATATCTTTTGGGTATATTTTCATGTTTTATTGTCACTAAAAGAAACTGTTTCTTAAATCGAAAATCTTTTTTGTCTTTAACGCCGGAATCGAAACTATTGTAAAATTGACAGCTTATGAGAAAGAGGTAAAAATTCATCATTATTAATTTTTGACAACTATTTACATGGAAGAAGTCAATTTTTCAGTTGTTTCAATCATAACTTCGACTCAGGCTGTCAATCCAATTTATGGCAGTGTGAGAACAGCACGGATTTGAAATAAAGAATAACATCTCGCGAGACTTGAACTCACGGGAGCTTATTCTTTATTTCAGATGTGTAGATTGACAGATTAAGTTGTTAGCAAAACTACTAAAAGTCAAGACCAAGGTAGTTGTCAAAAATTAATGATAATTGTTCACAATACTTCACCAAGTAAAAATAAATAATAAAACATAACAAGACTGTCTGCTGCATGGTCAAACACTATTCCAACTTTTTTCCCAACAGAAGATGATCACTACAATTTTTGTATTGTCAGTATGATAAATAAAGAATTGTAAAATGTATAAATGTATTTATCTATTACAACGAAATGAGTGCATGTGTATCTGTGTGGTAAATTTTCGTTAATATCTGAGACTTGTCAATTTAACTCGCATAGTAAGACAGGCTCGTACCGTCAGTTGGTCATGAGTTCAAATCATGGAGAGGGAATATGGATTTTAAAAATCGGCCTACATCCTTTATTTTCATGAGGATTGTTCTTGATCTTGTAGTAGAAAAAAAGTCAATTCCAGTTTGGGTATTTGACAAAATTCATTTCTTGAATAGAATTGATGGATTGTACGTCAATAGAAGCAACGTTCAAATTATTTCTATTGTAGAAATCAGAACAGACTAGCCGAACACGTGGAAATTCCATGGGTATTGATAACTCAGATTATCCATCATCTCATGCCTCTGCTCTTCTTTGCCCGTGACCTCTCATTCTCTCCCTTATCCCTTCGAATCTTTGTTGTCTGGTCCTGTTTTTATCTAAATATTATACTAACAAAAGGAATAACAAATGCACAAATATTTTCTATTGAATCATCTCTTTCATCTTTATTCAGCTGTATTGGAATGTAGAAAGATTGCGATACACTAAAATCCATGAAGGATTTTAATGTATCGCAATCTTTACACCTTCCAATCCCTACCATCCCTTTAATCAATCGCTCATTGTCTTCTGATATGCAGCCATCCAGCCAACCAATCAGCCTGTCTTTCTGTCTTTATGTCATCTCCATCTTTCCTCTTCGCTGTACATGTATATATACGCACCTCAATCAATACTCTGATCTTAGGTACAGAAGTGTAACGGTTGTACTTACAAAACAAGCACAGTAATATTAATAATGCCAAGCGTTCCTCGGGGTCCCTAATCAACAAAAAGTGTAATTGGCGTCGCTGTGTTAGGGTAAAACATTTGAGGGAACTTTTCATTCGCTTATCTTGTCTGCTCTGTTGAATTCGACAAAATTACCAAAGAAAAGAACCTCAAATAATTAGATTCTCATTCCTTTTCCCTTCCTATGGTCTGAATCCGGAAAAGGTTCAGTCAGAAATAAGCAATGCTTGACTATCATTTCGCTTTATTAATCAGACTTATTTATCCGTTTTATTTATCAACAAGTTATTAACTGTGAAAGAATTCACAGATATATATCTACTCTTGTTTGTGTGGAGTTCGAACGATTTATTCACATTTTCTGACTCAGTAGTTCGCTATTTCGAAGCTGTTAGTTTAAATTAATGTTTATGTGTTATCAATTTCATCTGAGATTTTACTAAAAAGTGACTTGATTCATTCAAGTGGAAGAATCAATTGTTTCAAATTGTTGGTAGAGTACATTTTTATCAGCAAAATGTCAATTTCTTTTACTTTTTTATGTATTGTGGACAAAGAAACAAAAAGCAAAAGTCACACTGTTCTTTATAAAGATACAATTTATTTCTAATTTTGAAAGACTTTCTTCTAAAGACTTTTATTTATGGCGTGTCTGAATTTCAGAGATCTCTCAGTTTTAGAATGTGAATTAAGTTGGTCGAACTCAAAACCCTTTGACTCGAGGATGCCTGGATAAACTCAATAAGATCTCTCTGGTCTAGTTAGATGGGATGTAAGTCCGAAAACCATGATTAAAGGTGATCTGTATTTGATAAGTAAATCATATCTTTCTATCTATCTCCGAAAAGCATGATTAAAAGTGATCTGTATTTAATGAGTAAATCATCTCTCTCTCTCTCTCTCTCTCTTTCTCTCTCTGTATATATATACAAATATCATACTTTTCCCATATGTAAACACATCGATCTATTTCTATGTCTGTCTGAAAGGTCTGACAAGATACAACACGCGGTGAAACACACACACACACACACACACACACACACACACACACACACACACACACACACACACACACACAGAGTAACGTACGTGCGCACGAGTTTTTTGAATTCCTGGGATTAAATCAATTTCTACATTTGTGGCATTTTCCGTTCACAGAAACTATTACGGAGCTACCACAACGAGGCGGGAAAATTGGAGACCTGTGACGTAACAGGCTCTTATTGGTCAATTGCCCACGTCAATTATTTCTTATCATCCCACTGAAATTTTATTTACCTGTCATCAGCCTGCCTCAGGAGATTGTTGCTGACTGCCAAATTTCTTATCTATCTATATATCTATCTATCTATTTATCTATCCTAGGTTTAGAGATAAAAAAAGATCGATAATAATTTAAGCATATCATGTTCCTTAACGCACACTTGAACACGTATGTAAAAATATTTTCACAAACACACACATAATTGTCTATACTTATACTATTTCATCTTTTGAGAATTGTTAATGTACTGTTTGAGTAGTTTGAATAGTTTCTTTGGACATTTACATACATACATTCACACACGCGCGCGCGCATATTATACTTCTTCAGAGTATTTGGACAAAAATCAAAAAGTATCTAAAAAGAAATGTTGTTTGCGTGGCTTGTTTTAAATTTTCACAAGGAGAACCTAATTCTATTACAATCAGCACAACAGCATTCACTCATGTTTTGTCGTTCTGGATGCTAAAATCCTTCAGATGTTTTTTGATGTGATTAAATTGTTGGATGAATCAAACCTAGAATATTCGTGTCTTGTTAATGTTTTGTCCAGAATTGATCAATGAGATTGAAAATGCTAACTAACATTGCTATTTAGAAGCGTTACCAAACTAGTAAGTTGAATAACTTTCAGCTAGACCAATACACATTTTTGGAAAGAATGCAATCAGAAGGCCAGAAACACAGAGTTTATGCTGAAACTTCTGAGCACTACTTTTTATATAAACGATAGTTTGTGTATATAAAAGGTTCTGTTCATATATATATATATATATATATATATATATATATATACATATATATATATATATATATATGTGTGTGTGTGTGTGTGTGTGTGTGTTCATATATATATATGCTAAAAACTATATTATATCAATATATAGCACACATACAAACAAATATATGACACATACACCCTGCAATGTTCCTATATACTCACATGTACTTGTACATAAGTATTTAGACATTGTATTATGTCGAAGAAAGTGAACACATAGTCATACAGACAAATATGGATAGACAAGTAACTAATAAATTGAGAGTTTGTGACTTCAAATTTTGACGCTACGATGGTTCAATTATTGATTTTGTTGGCGAATTTGGTTCATAGTCATTTGTCACTTAGAGCCAAGTCCATCAGAATAGAAAGTTCAAACTGTTTTAAAAATATTTAGGGAAGAACGTTTTATTGAATTCGTTGACAAGGGTGTGTAGAGAGAACATGACAATGACAAAAACAAAAGACACATTCAAACGAACAGTCATGAACTTGGATGACTGTGAAACTGCGCTAAAAGTTTGAAGTGTGGAAAATTATTTTTATCGTGACTCATCAGTAACATTTAGAAGTGACATCATGTATGTGTGTGTGTGTGTGTGCATAGGTGCGTGCGTGCGAGGACATGCACGTTCATGTGTGTATGTCTACGTACACGCGTAATGTCACTAACGCATACATATGCATTAGTATTTCGCTAATAAAACATCATATGTATTGAGATTAAAGTATTAAATCATAATGATATATTTATTCATTAGAAATTGTTATTTATTAGAGGGACAGATTACGATTGCCGTTTTTGAAAACTACCAGAAAGAGGAAAGAAAGAGAAGGTAAGGGGGAAGGCGCGCAACACGCCTGTCTTCCGAACTTCCCCTCTCAATGACACTCTGTTTGTCCTCCTATCTCTCACATAGACTCAACTCTCCTAACCTGACTGATATAGATAGATAGATAGATAATGTATACGGTATTTTTGCCCGTATATGCATACAAATGTGTTTATACATATACTTGTGTTGAAAAGCATATGTCTAATTGCTCATAACTCTACTTACTATATACGAGTATTGTACTCGTCAAAAGTCATAGGAACAGAGTATCTGAGCGCTCTACCTAGGATCAAATTGTCCCCCCTCGGCCAAGGATCAATGTATCATCTGTGTGCTCTACCCAGGGACTTGTATGTCTGTGCACATGTTTTATTGTCTTGTTGGCACCAAAGTTTGAACACCATCTGTCGCTGTTGGTAGGAATTACATAACTATCTCAGCCACCAAGCAGTTGGGATCACTAATTTGATTTATCACTTTAAAGGGTAGAAGTCAAGATAAGAATTAATTATCGTATATTATATGATCTACGCCTGGAAACGTTTCCACTGTTTATCAACATCAGATTATTTTTTCTGGATATGTTCAATACTTTCATTAAAGTGTCATTTAAAACTAAATAGCGGAGGATTTTCATTTTGAAACACATTGATTCATAAAGCTTTACATATATGTGTATTTGTTTGTACGCATGTGTTCGTATATATATATATATATATATATATATATATATATATATATATATATATATATATATATATATGTGTGTGTGTGTGTGTGTGTGTGTGTATGTATAATTCAGGATTTATTTGAAACCGTCAACTAGAACTGTCACTAAAACTATGTGGCTGGTTCTATATGTATGTATGTATTATCACGCGTACAGGTCACACCAATTGAGCTAGAGGGATGACAATTTAAAGCTTTGCTCCTTATTATGTTTAGAAAAGAAACGAATTATTTTTTTTTGAAAATTTCTCTCTGAAATAGGTTTTTAGTGAAGGATCAATTTGCACTATAAGTTTATGCTAAAGTTTGTGTCCGGCAGCATTCACACAGTTTTGGTTTTTTTTTTTCACTTTTTTTCAAGAGATCACAACGCAACATAAAGTGAGAGAAGTTACTTATGCATTGATCTCCCTCTTCTGTAAGTTTTAATCGACATTGGTCACGTGACGGTTTCTATTAAGTGACTAACCAGACTTTTCTAAAATTTCTTTTCTTCATTTGATACTAGATCATTAAAAAGTACCACTCATGAAACTAGCCAATTCAACTTAAAACAGCCCTTTTGCTTCGTATGAAGAAAAAGCCTTTATTTATTAACAATACGGTGAAGGTACTTGACTCATTTGGGAATCGAATAGATATTTGCTGGCCCAGGCCAAGGGTGCCTGAACTGCTACTCATGTTCCACATGCGGCTCTTTGACATCTAATGTGCAATTCGTGGAAATATGTAGGCTAAGATCTTTTTCTCATTACAGTTAATATAAAACAGAAATCAAACTTGATAATCATTTACCAGGTATGAGCTGCTTCAACAATGGATTAAAATGTAACTTCAATGTTAGAGGTGTGTAAAAAATATTTAATCACATTGGATCCCAACATGTGATTTAATATAGATGAAATAATCATCAGTCAAGATTTTGAAAATATTTAGTATATATATGAACCTTGTGATTACTGAAAATAGCATAAATTAATGGATTAAAAAACTGCATACATGAATAGATATTATTGCATGCAAGTATTTGTTAATATTCATTTGAAATCTTTGTAACAAAATGTGTATGTAACAATGAAAACGTGTTCACGTTTTGTTCATGGCTCTAAAACATCTGAGGTTTATCTTTTTTTTTTTAAACATTGGGTGAGTTTGACCACTCCAGCAATTAACCAATTTTGCTCCAAGATTGGAACACCAATAACGAACTCATTATCTGTGAGTTGAGATGCAGAGACACAAAATATCGCTGGACGTGAAATGGATTCTTGAAAAAGATTGATTTTATACGATTTCAGCAATTGTCTTTATAAAAATTTTGATACTTACATGTAGAGAATAATCATAGCACAGTTGACTGACACAGAACTACCCACGCCCTTCCTTCCTAAGATACATCAAAGTGAAGCAAATTAAAGGTTGTTCTCAAGCTTTTTACCCTGGAGAAACCATTGAAATATCTTTCATGTCTCATGTTTAAAAGTATTATATGAGCTGCTTACAACTCATCAGTGGATTCAATAATCTAAAAATCAGTATTCCATAGTATACAGGAATATAGTTTTCAAAATATTTGTTCATTTTGTGAACATTTTATGATACTCTACTTTTTTCAGGTCCCCTCTCACTCAAAGGACATTTGATGTAGAAAATATAAAATGAAAGTCAGTTTCATTGAGAAAAAGATGAGCCCAGCTTACCTTTTACAAAATCAATGCTTTTTTTATAAACTTTGAATACTTATATAAAAAATGTAAGAACTTAGAACTCTGCTATATAACGAAAATATCAAATAACTGATTTGATACGAGGAAAATCATAATTTCCAAAAGATCGAGTCTTGATTAATGATTATGAAGTTCGCTAATTTATTCGCAATATGAGCGAAAATACGAGTCAAGACAGAACAATTTTAACACCAATTTACTTATAAATTGTCTATTGTATTATTAAATAAGAAACTTGTGCTTGTGGTCTCCTCCGATATAAAAAGAGGGAAGATAAAATTACCTATGTGAAGATGGATTTAGATTCAAAGAATTCTCCAGACAATTGAATTCACATTTCTTGTTATTTCTTGTCGTTCCCACAAAGTTTCGCCCGATCAATTCAATAGCTTTCTTTAGGTGTACTATCAGTTTATAAAGAGATGAACTCCTTTTTCTGATAGTGCCAAGTAGAAAACAACAGCAAACGAAAACAGCAAAGATGAAGAAGACCGTAGAATATATCGTCCAAAACGTTGTTGGAGAAACAAAAAGCAAATAAAATGAGTTCATTTGTTTTAAAAATTCTTTGAATGTCAATGACTGCTGAAAATCATGGACAATATGAATTTTGATGTTCAACTACATGAGCAAAAATTAAAGGAAGAAAATGTCTTGACAAAGTGTGCAAATCGAAAATATCAAGGTAATATCGTATTTTTCATTGATAAGAAACAATTAATGGTGTTGTAGGAAGGAACGAAGGAAGGAAGGGAGGAAGGAAAAAAAGAAGGGTGGAAGGAACGAAGGAAAGTTGGATTTAGGAGAGAAAAGGAAGAAGGATTTGGGGGAGAAAAGCAAGAAGAATGTTTGAGATAAAGGAAGAAATGATGAATTAAAGATGGGAGAGAGAGAAATGGAGAGGAAGAGAACGATGTAAATAAAAATAGAAAAAAGAAAAAGAAGAGAAGGAGAGAATGAATGAGATACCTGAAATCTGTGAGAAAAAGAAAGAAAACGAGAAAGGACAGGAGAAAGTAAAAAAGAATGAAACAAACAATAAATGAGTGAATGAAATAATAGAATAGAAGTTACAGAAAGTAAGAAAAAAAAAGAAAGAAAGAGACAAGGAGAAATTAAGACAGAAAGAAAGAAAGGAAAGGAAACAAAAGTAAAGAAATGAGAGAGAAAAAGTGATTCGGGATATTAAAAGAGGAATCGTCTGCTAATTTACACTTTTTCTTCGTGTTTTTTTTTTTCCTATCCTCTCTTTCCATAATTGAACGACAGTAACAACAACAGCAACAACGACAAAAAAATGAAAGCATTGACTTACCCCACACCGGGTAGAGATGGACCAGAGCAACCAGAGAGAGCAGGGTTAATCGGTGACAGAAGCGCATGACTTTGGGTTATCGAGGTTACAGCAGCGACTGTGACACTGGCACCCCTGCAGGTGCGTGCAGGTGTCGAAGAGGGGCACACGATCTATCTTCGTATCTATAAACCCTGTACCTATTCTAGCAATGAACTCTCGTATATCTGCGTGCGCACGTGTATGTGTGTGATGTGCGTGTGTGTGTGTGCGTGTGTGTGTGTGTATGCGTGTGTGTCGTAACCTTTTGGGTGAAAATAATGTGACCAACCTGCCTCGTCCAAGGTCCAAGCTCGGACTAGTGTGACAGATGGCGGTGGGTCGTCAATATATATCGCCTCCTCCTCAGCTCCACGTGTGACGCAGTCGGAGGTAGGCGTAACACAACAAGAGAAGATACCACCCTAAAGAATACAGATGAATGCACGCATGTTGTTATCACATACAGGCACACGTTCGAGACAAACACACCTACAGATACACACAAGATCGCAAATGCGTGAGTGTCTACGTATTTGAAGAACTTGTTGCGAGTTTCCCGTCGGCGCCAGTCGTCAGCGTTCGAGATCAGGTAATGGGCATTTCCTTGTTAGGTCCTTACTTCGAAAACAGGTGCAGCATAATCTTTCATGTATCCCAGTGCCGGATGAAAGTAGACACACACACACACACACACACATATATATATATATATATATATATATATATATATATATAGAGAGAGAGAGAGAGAGAGAGAGACAGAGAGAGAGAGAGAGAGAGAGGAGGGGAGAGAGAGAGCGAGAGAGTTTCCCCGATTTTTGAAAGTTCGCTTTTCGCTGCTTTTCCACTTCTGTGAAAAAAAGGCATGAAGCCAAAATAGCGTTCATCGTTTGATTTGCAGCGAGCTGTTATAGCGACAGCGCGCATCATCTTCCTCTTCCACCGACACTCCAAAGCTAAGTCAAAAATACGCCATTATCATCATTTGGGGGGGATCGCTCGAAATTTTATCCACATGAAAAAAAAGGTACTAGCTTCTTTCGACTTTCGAAAGTTCGTTTTTTTCTGTCGGAACACTCTACTTATGTATAAGAACGTGTTCCTTTTTCTCTTCAACCCCCAATATATATATATATATATATATATATATATATATATATATATATATATATATATATATATAAAAAAACATTAATTTTGATAGATTATTATTTGCGTCAGTAACAGTCAGTCATACAATATGATGATGTTGAGGTCCCGGAAGCTCGCAGTATAACCCCAGTCCCGGAGGTAGGGGTTGCGTCCTCCACAAGAAAACCACCCAATGAAGCAGATTTTGGGTTGTAATTGTAAAAACAGCTGTAATGTTTTGAAAGTTCACGCATTAAATTATCAAAGTCATTCATAAATTGTCCATCTTCTGATTCACATACAATTGTGAGAAAATTCGGGCCAAAGATGATATTTAGCAGTATGCGTGTGTGTGTGTGTGTGAAGAATAAAGAATAAGACAGACTCAGGAGTAAAAGTATATGGAGACTGCATTTGTTAATTAATTAATTCTTAAATTAATCATTTAGTATGCTATAGATGTTTCAAGACGGTGGTCCCATCTTCAGTAGCACATGTGTACCTTTCAGTGGTTAAAAAAGGTTTTAAAACAAATTTAACATCAGATATTTTGCTCAGGAAGCAAAAATGGAAATCAAGAAAAAGGATTCCTTGTAGGTCATCATGGTGAGTCCTTTCTATATTCTGTCGGTGGAGAAATCTATAGTTGTGTGGTTGATATATATATATATATATATATATATATATATATATATTACAATGATATATATGTTAGGTCCTTACTTCGAAAATAGGTGCAACATAATCTTTCATGTATCCCAGTGCCGGAGGAAGGTAGATACACACACACACACACACACACACACACACACACACACATATATATATATATATATATATATATATATATATATATATATATGAATTATAAGCGGGATACCTGTCTTGGTTTGGACGAAACATTCGTTCCATGTTTCTCGTTAAATGGCATGAGGAGTGTTTAGTTTTAAATGAAATGTTCGCTTTTTATTGTACTGTCTGTGACAGCTGTCATAACAGCGAGCATTTCTTTAATCAAGAGAAGTGTATTTTTGTTTTTTGATTCTATCATTGAAAATGGAAGAAAATGAGGATCATTTTCGACGTATGCTCTTATTTATTCTCAGAATGGCAAAAAGGCAGCTCAAACGCAAGAGTTCATGGAAAAGGAATTCGTGAATGACCGAACGTAACAAAAGTGGTTTGTGAAGTTCCATACTTGAGTTTTCTTGCTGAACGATGCTCCGCGATCATATAGACTAGTGGGGGCTGATAGCAGTCAAATTAAAACATACCTTGAAAATAATCAACGTTGTACGATGCGGGAAATAGCCAATATATTAAAAATATTCAAATCTACCGTAAAATCATTTGCACCAGCTGGCTTATATTAATCACTTTGATATGTGCCTTCTCCAAGTTTCAAGTGTACAATCCCAACTGGGTCGTATTTAAATGTTCCAGGTTTAAAACAAAAATTATGATTGGATATTAAAAGAGGCTACTTCACAACAATGTGGAATGCAACAAATTAAGGGGCAATCGAAATAAGCTACTATTAACCATACCAAATGCAGGTTTTCAACCAAAATAATATGATGCTGTATATATGGTGGAATGGAAAGGGAATCCACTTCTAAGAGCTTCTTCTAGAGGGGCAAATGATTGATTCAAACAAGCACTGTCCCCAATTTGTTTGTTCGAGTCTATCTTCATGAGATTTTCCTACATCGCTATTGAGATGTCTTCTCTCCTTGTCCCTTTTCATTAAATCTGGGGGTTTCGGTTCCATTTTTAACAGAGTTCTTTGTAAAAGATTCGTAAAAAAAAAAAAAATTAATCGACAAACGTTCATGATTAAAATAGGAACTATTTTAAATTTGAATTTACTGGCCAACTCGATGCTCATGACGTTTTGCTTTGGTACAAACAAGGCAAAATGGGGGTAAATGGTAGTAGACAGATTGTGTTGCATCCATCAATCCCTCGAGTGAAGAGGTACTACCTGCCTCGAAAGTCAAAATTCGAAATCCATTTTTACTTGAACTCAAAAAACTACTGTACGATTTCATCAAGTAGGTCCCAAATGCGGGTTTCTTTAGAAATATAGTATTGCTTGATAATTTTCTCTTTCGCGAATGTAATCGCAATGCTTTACAAATCTAAATACTTGGAGGACTTAACCCTAGCATCAGCATAAGATAGGTGGTTATATTCACTGGTGACCTTTGAAGGTCAATTTGGAGTCAGGTCAATTTTGGCATTTCCAAATTTAAGGGAGACGGCTGCATCCTACGGACAGCAATTTGATGTACATTGGTAACTAGACCCCATGGTGAACAAAGGATAGGTGGTGCTGACCTCAGGTGACCTTTAAAGGTTAATTTAAGGTCAGGTAAATGTTGGTATTTTCAATATAATGTCAATTTTGGCATTTTCTGATCCAAGTGAGACAACTGAACCCTACTGCAAAATGCGTGTTTGAATTTGCGTCGTGACCTCTTCTCCCCGGGTAATGCCGGGTGCCCCAGCTAGTAAAATTATAAAAGTTACCATTTTTATGGCACAAATGCATAGAGTTGTGGTTTGCGCATCATATTACTTGTAGAAATACGACAAATTAAACGCCTTCTTTGTCACTGTCTGTAGGGACTGGGCAATTTTTATCTTTGCCCACTCTTTCGCGTGCTCCTGTCTCACACACGTTAAACCGTCTTCGTGTCACATTCCGCCCTCGTGGTTAAATATATCGAGTAGGTCTTAAAAAAACAATCTATTTCTGTTAACTCTGACATAACTTCTGCGCATGCGTGACTTAACGTTTCTGTCCGACTTGAAACTAGAAAAGGAATTTTAATCCTCTCTAAGTGGCTTTTTTACAAACTGATCGTAGATTTTGAGACAACAACTGAAAAACGGAAAACAACACCATCAAAAAGTGAAACTAAAACAACAGTGCTGCTCTGGTGTAGAAAGTCCTCCGCCAAGGGTCGCTCTAATGCAGACTCACTGTCAGCAGACGATATTTCTTTTCAACTGGATATGGCTGGTGAATCAAATGTTGAATGAAGAAACATAGTGCAATCGCTGCACTTGTGTTTGAATTGTGGTTGGGGCTATACGCAAGGGCAATGTCAACAGTGCAGCTGAACAGGGTTATAAGTTTTTACACCCCTCCCCAAATATGTCATGAGACTATCTTTCATTTCCAATATTAAATTGAATTTCTAAATTTTATGAACATTTCATTATTGTTTTGATTTGATCGAAAATAACACCTAAATACCATAACGGAAGGCCTCAATAAATGTTTTGCACTGGGTACCATCAATGTTAACATTCTTTTGATATTTTGTCTTGGTTGTAATTTTTGATAGCGAATCCGAATGGAAGTGGCCCCTAAAATGAAATGACGACAAAGGATTTAATAAAATTGTCTTTTCATGAATCGTCTATAAAGTAATCCGGTGCACAAATACGCGCGGATAGATAAATAGATAGATAGATATGATTTACTTACTAAATACAAATCGCCTTCAAGCATGCTTTTCGGACTAACCGAGATTAAGTTTATCCAGGTATTCCAAAATGTATACATTTGCTTCATGCTTCTAATATAAATACGGTAGACCGGCAATTATCCAAATGAGACGGGTGGAGGATATTTTTGTTAGGATAATAGATTATTCGGGATCATAAAAAAAGGAAGCCATACTGAACACAAATACGGGAAAAGCGTATTTGAGGGATTTGATTTCATTCAATCTTTAAGATGCGATCAAGCACAGGATACTGCTTTAAAATAGTGGTATTTTATTCACAGATAAAAAATCATGTTATGTGTTGTTAAAACAACGGAAATATGAAGCTAAAATCTAAAGGAAACGAGACGCTATTACAAAAATACATCTACGTATGAAACAGGAATTTCGCGGAGTTCGTAGAAGATACTAAATACTTGTAAATCCTTCCTTTTCCATGTTTAGATATTAAAATTGTTCTGTTTAAAGTGACCGAATGATATAAAGAGGACCGACCACTTTCTCATCACAGTCAAGTGAACAGCAATGAACTCCACCAATGTGGACGTTTGCCGCACTTAGTGCATTTCTCTCAGTTGCTCTGAGACAATTTCGATTAGACCAACCAAATTTCTACACATTAAACTTAAATCAGTCTGCTAATTACCTATACCTTTCAAAGATTTATATATTATATCGTTCAAAATATTTATTTAAATAGAAGAAGTGAGATGTTGCAATAGACCTCAACCTTGGGGGCAGTTACAACAATAATCAAAGCCGGTTACAACATGTTAAGAATACATTAAATTTCACCGATTAACTTTTGTCTCAATGAAAATAGTATTCTGAATATATACATTTTTAAAAATTAAAGTATGATGGTATTATTCATTCACACGCATTAATTAAATAGTAATATCTATTTATTTATCTATCTAATAACAGTTATTAGGTTTTGTTTTAAGTCAATTTGCTGATGTTACAAATGCTGTTCATCTCTCTATATTTCTGTGTTGGACAGAGAGAATGGAACAATTTGCAATGTAACAAACAAGCTAGACACACTGACTTTGACACATGCTAACTATGTAACTCAGAAATCAACGAAATGATGATTCGAATTGATTTTTTATTCATTCATGCAAACGGTCAGGACAGTATAACAAAAATACAAAAAATTACTTTCATACCCCCCTCCCCATACGTTTCTTTCAATAAATGAAGCAGTGGGAGATGAATGTATCTTCTAGTTGGTGGGAGGGGGTATACGCATGGTCAATATGATTGTCATCACTCAAGCATGTTTCTGATTGGAGGAATAAGAGTGTTTGCAACTGTTCTTTGATGAAACCGTCCCCAGTCTCTCTAGTTGTGATATCAAATTTCTACAGGACTTTGAAAGCCTGTTCGGATAATAAAAAATTCGGATAGTCGATGTTCGATTGCAGATTTTCGATAAACAATATGAGTTTTTTATCCCAACCAAACAGAGCATTTCGACACTTTCATTGCGGTGTCATCTTAATGAAATATTTCTCGGTTGATGGATTAAAGAAGATTCAACGCTTCAACTATTTGATTTCTTTTTTTATTGGGATGCCTTAGAGACAAAATCTATCTGGAAGATTCTGTTCAACAATCGACGCTTTCTGCACAATGGCAGGAGAGAGGTGAAGCACCAAAATGCTTCCCCAAACCAAACCAGCATCCAAAGAAGATTATAGTCGCTGGTTGGGGGTCGGCGAGTAGAATCATTACTTCTTTATTCCTGGCGACGTTGGTAAATCGAAATGGATCAGTTATTCTCATGACAATGCCCAACTGCATGTCGTGCGAATGACCCTGCAGAAATTGGACGAACTAGGCTACGAAACTCAACCTCACCTAGCTCACTCTCCGGGGCCTCTTTCCGACCGACTACCAGTTAGGGGGGGGGTCGGACATTTTCTACAAGGAAAGGTTTCCAACGCCTTCGAAGAATTCATAGGTTTCAAGAATTCCATGTTTCTGGAATCAATGAACTTCTTTTTCAATCTGATCAAAATGTGCAGATTCTGAAGGTTTTTATTCGATTATTAACTTTTATTCTAAGCAGAGATATGCTGCTTTAAAATTAAAGATGAAAACTCGCACCAACCCAGTCCGCTCCACACACCATAATATTCGATCAATTCCAAACATCCTCATTTGGAACGGACACTGCCCTAGTACAGAATAATGCTAAAAGTAATTTACTTTTGTAATGGCTTTTCCTTTTTGTATGTCCAATGTAAATAGGTATATAATTCAGTACAATAGGAAGCTTTTGAGCTCTTTTCAGTGTAGTGATCCCAATTTAATGATAATAATGATAATAATAATAATAACAATAATAATAATATATATGTATATATATATATATATATATATATATATATATATATATATATATAAAATAAGAATGTAACTAAATAAAATATCTTAGTTTAACAAACAACAAATAGACATACGCATCCCCTGTTTCTTTATCTCCCATTCTCCTTCTCCCATTCATTTATTTACCCGAAAGAATAGGAACTAAATTTGGAAACAGAACACACCTGGGAATTCGCCAAAGGCTAAACCAGTACTGGAAATTATCCTCTTTTACCATAAATGACGAGAATTCACAGAAAAAAGGCCAAAGTTTTAAAAAGTAAAACAAAAAATAAACAACAAAACCCCTTATCTATTCAGGGGAAGCCTAGGGATAAACAGGACAGTCTGGCAAAATCCCTTTGACTGACAACAGCTGAATATAACAACAACTCAATAACAAGCTAAGTACCTTGATTATATACTTTTACTTAATACCTTTAAAAGACTTTACATTCAGCACACATTATACAGAATCATTCCTCTCATAAGTTTATAATTCATGTACATCAATAAATAATGTAGCATTTTCACATGAGAAAACTTTGTCTTTTATTCCTCAGTGATTAGTCCCTCTCTAACTTACAAGCCTTTTGACCCCTATTTAGCTGAATGATACATCCATGCCCACTTCAAAGTAGTGGTATCGGATTGTTGGTTGGTATATAGTTCTGGTTGAAGAATAGGTGACCACTGTGTTTGTGGCCCGCATGTGGACGTTTGTGGAAATGTTGAAAGAAGGAAGGGAGATTTATGGAGAAAATGCGCGTAATAGTGCGATTGTGGACGCAGAGATTAAACGGAGTAAAAAGGACACACACAAGTAGTTAAATGAACAAGTAAGACGTACATTTAAAACATGAACATTAATGACGATACAGGACTGAAATGGAAATACAACATAGATACGATCATATTGAGAGGAGGGAAGATGGGAGATAGCTTCTAATCGAGAGATGGGAGCGTTGTGCCATAATAGTTGCAATCGGAGCGGAGATGCCTGAACTGCTGTGAATCCATAAGACTTGTAGTGTACCAAAGAATAGTTATGGTGGCTCGTTTCAGTGCAAGTTGCGTGCGATGTATTTGGAATCGCACATGTGCCATTCTCTGACGCTAGAAAACACACGACGGACAGACGATGTAAGACAAAACACTCGGGGTCTAATCCATATGCGCTTCCCGAAGTGAGGAGAATTAGGAGACAGATCCTCGTGACTATCAGGTGATAAGAAGCATTGTCATTTAATTCATGAGAGATAGAGGTAGATACGTGCTTTGAGATAGTGTTGAGGACAAGGTTGAGAAGCTGTGGGTTTGTGATATGCCTCAACATTTTTGAACTGAAATGGGCAAAGTTAGTACGGAGATCGGTCACGGTAGAAAATGGTCAAGTTCAGATCAGCTGAGAGATCGGCGGAATGATACCGGCCAGAGAGAGAGAGAGAGAGAGAGAGAGAGAGAGAAACTGGCTAAAAGTACCGGAGCCCATAGGCCTAACCGACTCGAAGTGTTGGGGCAAATGGGCGATTGAACATAAGTGTTCAGGGCTTTTATAGAGAGCCGTCGCAGGAAGTGACGTTTCTGATATCTAGCTAAAAGAAAGGTTTCGTGTTTGATTCTTAACTAAAAGTGTAGGGGCACCACCGCAGTTAGCACGCACCTAATTTTATTTGTGGGAACCTTTTGATACTATACTATGAATTCCATCCTAATGGAGTCAACAACAAAATAAAACTTGAAGAAACCTCCACAATAGCATTGGTGTTTATCCAAGAAGTCAGAATAATTTTTGATTTAAGGTTTCAAATTAGGACATGATGCTGCTCAAGTTACTGATAACAACATCAATGCATTCAAAGTGAAAACCACTACTGTGCAGATTGTTCTGCGTAGATTCAATAGGTCTAAGTCATGAAATATGGATATCGATGATGAACCTCTGTGAAGGCAAAAACCTATTTTTAATGAAGAATTATCGATAGCAGCAGCCTCACAACTGATACTGCTCACAAACGACACTTGCAAAAGTCCATACTACATTTAGCTCGTGCCTGCGGTTCAAATTCTCTGAACTTTTGAGTAGTGCCTTCTCAGGAATGAACTCGCATATTAACGCGTGTCATCAACATTGTACTTTTAGTAATAATTATTGATTAGGATAGTTCATTCATTGGAAGGATATTCAATTTTTAACGGGACATAAATTTTGATAAGTTATATTCAATAAATGAAAAGGACAAAACAATAAAAAAAACCGACTACATTCAGGTAAAAAAGCAGTTTTTTTTCGCTTGAGGTACCACCAGATATTGACAAATAGCAACAAACCATGCACTTCTGATCCAACAG
The DNA here is from genome assembly GCA_963457665.1 of Thysanoteuthis rhombus. Taxonomy (NCBI): domain Eukaryota; kingdom Metazoa; phylum Mollusca; class Cephalopoda; order Oegopsida; family Thysanoteuthidae; genus Thysanoteuthis; species Thysanoteuthis major. The sequence goes on along the minus strand of OY735228.1, from coordinate 10,687,494 downwards.
GTCTCTCATCCCTCCGTTATTTCTTGGTCCTTAGAGAACACTTGTTTTGACAATCAAAGCCAAATCCCGATTTTCAATTTCACGTTTTTTTCTTAGTGAGAGACCATCGGATGCAAGTCCAAATCTATACGCAAGAAATCGTGGGAAATTAGATAGGCTCATAACGAATGCAGAACATTGATGATAATATAATTACCCTACTTGGGAATGAAAATAATGATTTACAATTATGCCTAACAGACAGCGAACGCCCAAGTGATCGCAGATTTGCTGATGACATCGTTCTTTTTGCTGGAAAACTTCATGACCTCATGATAATGCTAGATGAATTGAATGAAGAAAGCAAGAAAGTTGGTCTTCGTATGAACTTCAGTAAAGTCAATGTCATGTGCAATAAACATCGATTGTTTTCGAAAATGCAAGGCTAAATAAAGTAGACCACTACCCAGGACAACGAGTCTACATGAAATCCTAAAAAGAAGTCAAGCGAGTTTACAAGTTTTCTACAGACCAAGTTAAACCTTCAAGAACAAAAAATCCCATTAGTTTCAGTTTAGAGTCTACAACCAATACATCCTTCCAATAATCACCTGTAGAGCTGAATCATGGAACCTCACCAAAAGATTAACTGAGAACCAGGAGCTTAACATCCCACGGAGAGATCACTAGACAGCATAGTATACTATAAAACAAACAGGGGTCAGAGATATCATAGAAACCATAAGAAAACCCAAATGGCAACGGACTGGTCATGTTGCAAGAATGTCAAACAACTGCTGAACATCATTACTCACAGCATAGATCACAGGAGATCATATGCGAAATTGTGACCAGTAAAAATGAGATCGTTTGACAAACTTGAAAATTTGAGAGAGTACTGGCTCTGCGACGCCCCAGATCGAATAGTCTGGCGAATCTTTGGAAAGGTCAATGTCCAATGACAGACGTTAAGAGACTGATGATAATGAAGGGATGATATTGTTTTGTAAATCATCCTGGTGCCATTGTTCATTGTTAAAACCAAGATAAAAACCAGGATTCCACATGCTGATTTTCAAAGAAGTCAGGCCTCTCTCCTCTAAGAAGATTGGTGCAACACAATCTTCCCACCTTCCATTTGCCCCATTCAGCCTGTGCCAAATGAATTTAAAGAGATTTTTAGGCCATTGAACTCCTACCTGTTGTTTGCAGTGTTAACACAACGTTTCGACCGAACTATTCTACAGCCTTCTTCAGGTGTACTATCCAAGTGTGATGATTTTAAACAGAATTTTTGTTCTCTCCAATTGAAGTAACGCTAATAACGTAAAAATCAGGGGTTTTCCTTTCCTTGTTGAGCCTGGGTTTTCATACCTTGTGCGGCGTTCAACTCGACATGGCTTCTGCTATTCAACAAACAAGGTACAACAATCCCAGCCAAACAAGAAAAAGAAAGGAAAACACCGGAATCCGACGTTATAAGCGTTGCTACCATTAGAGAGAAAAAGGCGTGTTCACCACCATTATATTCAGATAGGACACCTGAAGAAGGCCATAGAATGCATCGGCCGAAACTGCATGTTAACAACATAAACAATAAGAAGGAGTCAAATCGTCCGAAAAACCTTAGGAAGTAAAAGCTTATTTCTACACAAGAAAGTCAGCTGGTTATTTTGCTGCATGACAACGTCCGTCTTCCTGCTGCAAGTGCAATGCTGCTTGGGTGGGAAGTTCTCCTACTTATGATGTGTTTTCCAGGCCTATCATCTTTAGACAATCGCTTATTTCACTCAATGCAACATTCCTTGTCTGGTCAACGATTTGGAGACATCGAAATATTCATCAGAGAATTCATCGAATCAAAACCAGGACCATTCTTTTACGACAGATCACAGAATTCATCTGAAAGACGATTTGAGATCATAGAAATTAAATATCAGATTATGATGACCGAATAATGATGACATAAATTTATATGAATAGTTATTTTGTCAAAAATGCAGGAAAAGTTTGAACTGACGTAATATATGAGCCTGCAGGTGCGCGCACTGGGATACGTCAGAAAGTTGAAAGAAAAATCAGAATGATCTGAATTGAAGAAGGAAAGTTTGTTCTCTAAATCAGCGTCATCTGCGTCCGTAAATTTTTGCTTCTTTTTTAAAATCTCATCTGAGTAGAAAAATTCAAGAACATTTGAATTACGTTTTTCCGGGAACATCTTGAATTAAACAGTTAAACTGATTTTTGTGTGCGTGTATGTGTGTGCGTACGCACATGCACCCAATTGTGTGTGCAGGCACGGACACATTCATTCATACACACTAGCTTTTCATTTTTGCACTTTCTGTTTGAAGCTATCTTTTTCATTGTCTTCGCTTTTTGGCGACCAATCTATTTTAATTGTATTTCATCTTTCAAGAAAACGGAATTACCATCCTAATGAGGGAAAAAAGCAGTAAACATTCGATCACCAAAGGGTTAACACGGCGTTTTGCCATTGGCATTAATAAGAATATTAGCCACGCCCTTCACATACAAATAATGATCTGCAAAAAAGGGAGGGGAGGATGTATATCTGTGAAAATGAGAAACAATTCATTCCCCTGAGAATAAAAGCCACAAAAAAAGATGGCGTGAAAAGAATGTTTGTTATCTATTGTTGACAGGTGACCAGCATGAATCATTAATACCTGCCTTTTCTTCTTGTAGAGAAAAAAACATTTGATAAAGAGGAACAAAGAATGTTGAGAGGGTTTTTAGTAGTTTTGTCTATTCATAATAGAATCAATATGGCAAACGGAAAAATGACAAATATTTTCAATATGACTTCCCTGTGAGATTTGGTGGCGCGAAATGTAAGGACATAACAAGAACTCAACATGGCGAAATATCTTTCTCTCGACAGAAAAATCTTTCTCTCTATATTCTTATTCGCTCATTGATTGTTTCTTCCTTTCTTTCTGTTCTTTAGTTCTTTTCTTATATGTTCATTCTTCCATTCTTTCTACCTATCTTTTCTTATTTGCCCCTTCTTTCTTTCCCTTTTTCTTTCTTTCTTTCTGTCACACTCTAGTCATCTATCGACATGATATGTAACTAAATACTGTCTATATCATTTGTATATATATATATATATATATATATATATATATATATATATATATATATATATATACATATATATATATATATATATATATATATATATATATATATATATATATATATATATATATATATATATGCAACTCATAGATAGAGCATGAAAAATATCACAAATGATCTTTAATCCTTGATGGTTGTGTTTAATTAAACCGTGGAATTTCCACAGGTTACTGCTAATTATATATCATGATTATAATTATTGAACATAATATATTAACTAATTATTTCTGTTCTCGAAAGAAAAATTTATTGTCAGAAAAGCGCCATCTTGGATCGTAAAACACAATGTGTATATGCTCCCCTTGATTAATTAAATATAACAATCATTCGTAAAAATGACACTTGATCCACCGTTGACCGATTATTAGAGACTCAGAATATTTAAGCGCCGCTACAATATGAAATACATTATATGATCCTCCTGTAAAGAAAATTCCTACAAATGTGAAATTGATGCTGCTTGAATTCATTTAAGTACTTTTGGCAACATCTATTTTCAGAGAAAAATTATCGATTGATGGTTTGCCGATAAAAGTAAACATTGCCGAATTAAGTGAACATCGACTTTCAAACAGTCCATTTCTACTTTTTGATTATTGAAAATTTCTTATTCGTTTCTTTAGACCGATATTTAGGCTTTTTTCTTCCAAGAAAAATAAAGAAAATATCAAGAACGATTCTCACCGAATATTTCAAATAATTCGCAAAATTTTTTATTTGAAAACATTTGTTATATATGATCATGTTGTTCTTCTAAAGTGGTCTAAGATGTATGATAAAAGTGTTTTACAGACATATCATCGTTTGGGTTTGTTTTTTTAAAACTAAAGGAAGACAACAATTTTCGTAGGCAAAAAAAATAAAAAGATAAAATGTAATTTAAGTTCAATTCTATTTTTTGCAACATGAAATATAAATATTTTGAGAAAAAAAAATATGCAGATTCATACGTATAACCCAAACTGTAGAAAATATCCTTTCGGCGAAAAGGTTTTTGACGAAACGTCCACGGACAAAAAGTCCACAGACAAAACGTCCACAGTCGAAACGTTCGAAATTTCCACACATGGTGTCATCCTCATGAAAAATTCGGTGATCATCGTAATCATTTGCTAAAATTATTTCCTGCAGTTCAGCCGGAAATCTCGATGCAGCAATTCCGTAGGCACTCGCTACTTCTGCATTTTTCATACCCGCTCGAGGTGTAAAATTAAAATAAAAAATCCTTTGTTTTCTGTAAATGTTACATTGTACACTTATCATTTCGTTGATAACACGTGAAGATTGATCCAGAAAGTAAGATGATTTAGTTGACGATAAAAGAAATGAATAGCTGAATTTCTTTATTCATTTATTTCGAAACTACGATCAAAATGTTCATGTCTTCGGTTCTCGTTCATCGTAAAACTTTCTTTCCTTTCTCATCCACTTCATCTTCTTCTTCTTCTCTTTCCTCTCACTCTCTTTTCATCATGCTCTTCCATGTCTGTCGATCTTCCTATTCTCTCTCTCTCTCTCTCTCTCTCTCTCTCTCTCTCTCTCTCTCTCTCAATCTATCTTCACACTTTTCTTGTTTGGTTTTCTGTTTGTCTCTTTCCCCTTTTTCGCCTCATCACTCTCATCTACTTCTCCCTATATTCCTGCTCTTTCACTCAGTTTTCTCATTCCCTCTCTCTCTCTAGTTTCTTTCCCAGTCTCACGTGTAGAAAACATAAGAACCTTCCCGGCACACATGCTCAATAAAACAAACCCTCAAGAGTTGCCACCTTTGTAAAACGAATTGAGTCAGGTCATCTGAATGTCCCTCCTTTATCTCCGCTGATACCTGTATTTTCCTCTCAGAAATCTCCATTTTCCAATTCCCAAGACAATCAATTAGTGTCTCACTAAAAAAAAAAAAAAAAGACAAAAAATAACGCATGTTGAAAAGACGTTTGACACAATAGAGAAGTAAGATAGAAAATAGATGATGCCGGATATATACGTTCTATACCGGAAATGACGTCCGTATTTGTTGTATGGC